>CM065308.1:7572691-8285489 GCA_033032175.1 Saturnia japonica | reverse complement strand
GGATTTTTTAGCTCACTACCAATTAGTTGTAGATTGTGGCAATAAGAAATTGTTAGACAATATTACTTCGCTGGCAATTGCAGTTTCACTTGTTTATGATACTGCAAATATATATTCTATTAAAATTCCCCTAGATAACAATAAATATCATAAAATTCTTTCAGAATTTCCTGAAATCACGCGACCAGCTAGCATAAATCGCAGTATCACACATTCTACAGTGCATCATATACGTACGACACCAGGGCCTCCAGTGTATAGTTCACCACGCCGCCTCGCTCCAGATAAGTTAAAAATAGCTAAACAAGATTTCGAGGATATGTTAGCTAGTGGGACAGCCAGACCACCAGAAAGCCAATGGTCATCACCCCTACATCTAGCACCTAAGAAAGACAGTGGATGGCGACCCTGTGGTTACTACATGATGCTTAACTCTAGAACAATCCCAGATAGGTACCCATTAGACACACATGACTTTACTCATAACAACGTGGGTTGCAAAATATTTAGCACAATAGATTCAGTTAAAGCCTACAGTCAAATACCTGTCAGTGAAGAAGATATTCCAAAAACAGCAATAACATCTTCATTTTGGTTATTTGAATTCCATTTATGACTTTCGGTCTTCGAAATGCTGGGCATACGTTTCAAAGATTCAAAAAGAATATGAAATGTCTTAGAAATTAACTTTGACTTTTTTGCAGTATCATGGACTACGAACATGTCTATATAATGTAGAGTTTCTAGATTATTATTATAAAAGTTAATAAAATGTTCCAAAAAGGTATTAATGAATGATGTTTAGCGTTGTCACGTAAATATTACTGGCCTAAAATGAAGGAACAAGTAGCTAAGTACATTAATGAGTGTACCTTTTGCGGCCAAGCTAAATACGACCGTAATCCTCCTATAAGACCACGTTTTCAGATTGTGCCCCCACCAACAAAACCATTTGAAGTGGTACATTTAGATCTTTTTAGCATTGAATCACATAAGTATCTTACAATAATTGATGCGTTCTCGAAATACGCACAAGCATATTTTTTAAGAGTCGCTACAGCCGTCAGTGTAGTTCAAGCTTTGTTAAAAATTTTCACTCATCATGGAGTTTGTTTGACCTAGATAACCGATAACGGCCCTGAATTCACCAATCAATTATTTTTAGAATTCACTAGATTACATAGGATTCATCATCATAAAATCTGTCACAACACCACAAACGAAAACGGTATGGTAGAACGACTACACTCGACCCTACTTGAACATTTACGTATTCTAAGGTTACAACATAAGAACGATCCAGTTCCAGATCTTATGGCGTATGCTGTATTAGGATATAATAGTTCAATACAGTTTCACAAAATGTAGGCCAATTGATTTAATAACTGGACATTTTGACCCTCGCGATCCTAAGACATAAGTGTAACAGAACACCTTTTGCAGCAATATATTAAGAACCACCGTAATCGAATGTTAAAAGTTTATGAAACTATTAAAGAAACTACACTTCACCGCCGCAAAGAAATAACTGAAAATATTAATAGAGATCGCGAACCTGAAAATGAATATAAACCAGAACAACAGATTTTTATTATGAACCCTGTAGCGAATAGGCAAAAGTTAGCACCCCGCTATACACACGACACAGTCTTAGCAGATTTACCTATCTATACATATCTATACTTAAAAGAAAAAAGACCCCAAACCTAAATCAAGGCTTAAGCGTGTCCCTAAATCCACAAAATTTTTACAGAAATCTGCTGACCCTACTGCTAATGACACTACTGATACAACTAGGACAAGAGGTAGTAATTTACTCGTTACAAGACAGTCCTGGCTTACTTTCTTTCAAATTAGGACCCACTGTAAAGATTTCCCACTATCATTCTTTTTTAAATTATTTAACCTCAGTGACATTCACTTTCAGATAAAATCATTTAATGTCCAATTACAGTAATACCCCGCTAAGCGCGACCCCGTTACGCGCGGTTTCACTATAACGCGAATTACAAATTTCGCGTTAAAATGCCTCGCATTACGCGAAAGAGTGCGTATAAACATAATGTAGTCATTAACTTCTCTATGGTCGCGGGATCCCCGCTTTCTCTGAATATTCTCTTTGCCAACTAATTCATGAATCTGACGGGGAAGGAAGACAGTCTATGCGAGAGTGGTGGAAGTCATACAACATTATGAAGTCTATTCACAACATACAAGAGGCTTGGAAGGAAGTTAAAATGAGTTGTATGAATGGGATGTGGCGTAATCTTTGGCCAGATGTAGTGGAAGCACCTAGAAGAATTGTCCAGATGCAGAGACAAGTGCTTGAAGACATTGCTGCAATGATTGAGGGGTCTGAACTTGAAGATGTCACGGTAGAAGATCTCGTAGAACTTGTAGCAACGCACGACGATCCTATTAGCAATGAAGATCTGATCGAGTTACAGAATAATCCTATCTACGATGAGGAAGAACAAGTAGAAGAGAAAGTTTTATCTTCAGGGGAAATACAAAATGCACTTTCAAAAATTTATTTAGGTTTGAACATATTGCAGAGTATAGACAATAATGATGACCGTGTCTTGACCGTGTGTCAAACATTTAAAAACAGTGTTGGGTGTTATGAACGTATTTTACAAGAACGTAAACAAAACGCTATCCAAAAGACAATAGATGTATTTTTCCGTAAAAAATAAGAGTTTGTATTGCATAAAGTGTTGTTAGAATTAAAGTGATTGATTAAAATGATTTGTATTTTTTTGTATTAAATTTTGACTATGTTTAATCATAAACCTCGATATACGCGAATTTCAGTTAACGCGATTTTTTTCGGAACGTATCCCTCGCGTAAAGCGGGATATTACTGTACTTGAAATTAGACCTCAACTGAATAATAAGACTGCATCTATCTATGAGCCTCACATTGAATATCTTAAGCTCTAAATTAGAATGAATTTCTAATCAATTACAAACTTTCGAACCAGATCGTAAAAAAAGAGCGCTATTTGATGGACTTGGTTTAGTAATTAAAAGCATTTCAGGTAATTTAGATTATACTGACGCGATAAAATATAATAATAAGATTCTATGTACATGGAGACAGAATGTCCGAAGGTAAAAACATAGTATCTCTGCGAACGGAAGTCCAACTACAACGTTCAAAACAACCATGATTGTATTCATCAGCTGATCACCAGGCAAGAAATTAACAAATTCTGCATGCTGACTTCGGTTACTCTAACAAAATACGCTATGGAGCAACTCGATGGCAAACATTACAAGCTAAGTTTTCCCAACCGAATAAAGTCAAGATGTAATGCATCCTGAAATACCACCGAGAAGATCTAATCCACGCGACATAACAGTCGACCACAGCATCATTTCAACGACTCTATCAAAACCAGTTTCGACATTGTCTCTGAAGTATGGGGGAGGTGTTACACCGTCATAATGCATGAGAACCAGTAATTCCATTATTTATTATAATTAAAGATAAGTATTGCGACATGCAGACCACCGCCAGCGCGAGGCGTCATTACGTGGAACTCGGACTCGTCACCAACGTGAGAATCGCTTCACATACGACTTAATGAGACTTCATTCGGGTCACTATTTGATCATACTTCGATCGGTAGACACGGTTCTTAAATTAAGTCTAATTGTAATTTATGATTAAATAAATATTGATTTTAAATAGTATTTTTTATATATCTCGGTCGCGCCCTACATAATTAACGCGAAAACATATTTATTTGACTGGATTACCTAGGCTCATTCTAATGACATTCGGATAAAAATAGATTATGGCGTAGAATTAGCACAGAATATTTTTCATCGCCCAACATATCAACATCGTATGTAATATGCGTTATTTAATCGACTGTTTGGTTACCACATAGTTGAATCTATGCTTAGTTTGGACTTAAATGGCTGTGTTTAAGATTGTAACAAAGTTATATCTCTCAACACTAAGAAAAACTTAACTAAATATGTATATACAGTTTATTGAAAGGAAAAAAATTATAATATGATAATATCTGTAATAACCCCAAGATAATATTTTTTAGGCCATAACAACAACAAAGAATATGAAAAAGAAAATGAGTACTCCAAAAACTTTGAACATTAGTGCTCTGTTACCAGTAACATTTTGGAAATACTTCATTATTTCTCTATGACCTGCCTCTACATTAATCTCTGCATCTTGAATGTTAGCATCAATTCTACCTATAGCTTCATCCTGTTCTTTAACCATATGAGCAAGCTGTTGAAAGATACCTCCCAACTCTACAATTGTACTCTCAATATTGTGCATAGTTTCAGCCCTTTGTTGTATATAAGAATCCGTATCATCTCGCAACGCCATTTGTTGAGTCTGCAGACTAGATGTTTCACCCAAGTCAATGCTAACTTCATCTTGTTGTAGTAATGATGGAACTTCTTTAACTATAGGTGCAACTCTTGAAAACTGCTCACGTCTGCTATTTTGTTGCCTTAAGTTTTCAGATCGCACTTCGAGAACCTAAAATGAAGAGAACTAGTGTTTCATAGTTTGATACCTGGGTTTACTTCACGCGAAGCGGACAGGTAAAAAATGTTGCTGTTTCAGATTTCAGTAATTTTCGATTATATTATACCTAAATATGTCCTCGATCCAGATACAAACATATTTTTACAGTATAAGGTCTGGTTTACGATTTACATGACTTTGAAATTTTGAGTAACTGGCAAATATGTGCTACTTCTAATCCCATCATTCAGTTTTAAATAAAATAAATTATACTGTGGAATGTATACTTTATTTATTGAACTTTTTTCTGCATATTTAAATTTTAAGGAAAAATAATTGGTAGAAAAATATATTTTATGTTATGAAACTGAATTTTACAAAGTTTATACACTCTAATTTTTAAAAAAAAATGTTGTCTTAAAATTATCTAATTGTGTGATTATCTCCTTGGTAATTTTCAAATAGGCGTAGAAGTGATTTTAGGAGTTAGACCGACTACAGAGACGAAGCGCGGTGGCCCACGGTGGGATCAAAATTGCCGCTAGAGGAAATAGGATTTTAATTTTTTTATTAGTTTTCGTCAGAATCTGGTTATGTACTTTGAATTAGACCATAATTATAAGCCTTTTGATGTATTTCTTATTTTTAAATAATGCATAGTTAAGTAAAAAAAACATCTTAATAGATTTTTGTTATGTGGAAGTTGAACTTCAATTAGACCCTGTTGCTTCATATTAAAATATCTAGAGCTGAAACTTACATGGATTAATAGGTCTAGTGATCGCTCATCATTACAACATCCCTACAACAAGAATCTAATAAGACGTTTTTTTACTTAACTTGGATTTATTTAAAAATAAGATATACATCAAAAGCCTTATAATCATGGTCTAAATCAAAGTACATAAACAGTTTTTGTCAAAAACGAAAAAAAATTAAAAATCCTATTTCCTCTAGCAGCAATTTTGATACCACCGTGGGCCGCCGCGCTTCGTCACTGTAGTCGGTCTAACTCCTAAAATCACTTCCACGCCTATTATGAAAATTACCAAGGAGATAATCACACAATTAGATAATTTAAAGACAAATTTTTTTTTTTAAATTAGAGTGTATAAATTTTGTAAAATTCAGTTTCGTAACTTAAAATACATTTTTCTACCAATTATTTTTCCTTAAAATTTAAAAATGCAGAAAAAAGTTCAATAAATAAAGTATACATTCCAACAGTATAATTTATTTTATTTAAAACTGAATGATGGGATTAGAAGTAGCACATATTTGCCAGTTACTCAAAATTTCAAAGTCATGTAAATCGTAAATCAGACCTTATGCTGTAAAAATATTTTGTATTTGGATCGAGGAAGTATTTAGATATAATATAATCAAAAATTACTTAAATCTGAAACAGCAACACTTTTTACTAGCCCGCTTCGCGGGGACCCCGCCTACCAGAGATAATAAAACAAAAAAAAGGTTCCAAAAAAATAGTATTATCTTTACTGTTTTCTCTACTCCAGAATGTAAAAAATAGATTTGTAATGTGAAATGTCTTGAAATTCATTAAATAAATATTTTTCTATTTTGTCCAAAATACAGCTGATTTTTGGAAATACTGCTAAATCAATAACTGTTCTATTTAGAAACAGTTTTTATTCTGCAATGAAGCAGATGTAAGGTCACTTGATTTTTCTTTCCGACAGTCTAAGTCTTTTACTATAAGCAATATCCACAATAATTATAAATATAAAAATACTAATATTTCGTTAAATTATAAGATTTCACAATATATGATTTCATATATTTATAGATATTAGATTTAGGTATCCACATCTAAAACCTCTTTTATACTGGCTATCTAATAAAGCAGGTTAATTTATTATTTTCATATTATTAAAATTAAAACCATCTCCAGTATTCAGTTCAAAGGGTTTATTAGCACACAAGGTGTTCTAATTCTGTCCTCAAAAGTAGCAACCCATTATGACTGACTGGCCTCAAGAAAGCAGTCCTTTTGAAGTGAATTATATGAGAATATAAAGTGCAGTGATCAAAAATTAAGTGAACTGCATGCCTCTTTGCTACTTCATAAGATAAAAAATATAGACAGACAGACATACAATTTGCTTTAGGTATTCAATTTGTTGCCAGAAAAAGTAAGTACAGTTCAGCCACTGAGAGAATGAGTTCCTGGCATCTGTCACAACAACAGACAGACAACTGTGTTAGTGACACAAAATTGAGGCCCATCACGCCATTTGAGGTTGGCATTTTTTACCAGCAATATAAAAGTATTTTAGTTACTCATATTTATGGTGGCCTACTTTTTGTACAAGAAATAAAGTGTATTAAATTTAGAGAAGGTAAATAAATAGTGTTTTAGAAAAATGAACATTATGTTGCCTTTTTTAAGTATAACTTTTACATTTTTGGAACTCATTCTCTCAGTGCCTGAACTGTAGTATGTATAAATTTAAAATGAACAGAGATAATATGTAGATTTTCTGATCTACAGATAGCTTTATATGAGGAATAATTTGTATAATAATATGTATTATTTTGACAGATTTTCCATACATTATCCATGATAATTATTCCTTAAATAAAGTTCTCTGAAGATTGAAAAATTGACCCAAAGTTGTATAGATTTTTTTATATCCACAAACTATGTGTATGTTTATCCATTGTCACAGATATTTATGCAATTAAAAATAAATAAATAGAAAGTTTAATTTTATTACCTGTTTAAATTGATTACTCATAGAAGCAAGTCTTGATTGTAAGGCAAGAACAACACTTGACGAGTGGCTATGCATGCTTTTCCTTCCTCTTGGCATTTCACCAAGTCGGGCAATTTGCTGGTTTAATGAACTTAAGTCTCCTTTTATTATATATGTCAATTCTTGTATTTCAGTAGGTCGGTCATCAAATAAGGATTTCTTTTTTGCCACTGTAAAAAAATATATTTAATCTGTAGAATATATTTAACTATATAGATACTGCTTTCATTTAGAATTGGGTAATGGTAGATAGTTTTGCGTTTTAAATCAGGTATACAGAAAATCAAATCACTAAATTATTACCAAATTTGTTTCTGTTAAAATGTTGAATCATCTGGCACGCAAAGTGGTACAGGAGAGCTCGAGGAGGGGGCTGCCCCAAACATTCTGACACTATTCCCATTACAAGGTAATTAACCTGGCCTCAGTTATTGGTAGTTAAAGTTTCAATGTCAAATTCGAAATTTCAACTTTTAGTATTGTTTTTGCATACTGAGCGATAGGAGAAGATATAGGAAGAGTGGAGGAAGCAATTCCCTATCATCTGATACCAATTCCATGAAAAAGTAATGCCCCTGGCTGGAGTTATAGGGTGTTCATGGTTTCAAAGTCAAATTTGCAATTTTGGAAGTTGAACTTAGAAAAACAATAATAACTGATATGTATTGGAGTATGCATAACATAACAGAAGGAATAACATAAAAATGGTGAAGGAGGCATTGGTTGCTCAACATTGGTTATTGCTGTTAGATGTAAAAATAAAGGTTAATTAACATAGCAAGAAAATAATCAAGACTCCAACCAAAAATTAAATGGTATTTGTTAGAAAATGGTGAGTATGCAAAAGAATTTAGGAAGCATATTGTTTATATAATAATTGAAATGAATGATATGGAAGCAAAAAGAGTGAATGAATGTTGGATAGAAATGGCTACAAGTAGAAGAAACGTGGCAAAGAATGTTTTTGGACAAACAACAGGTTGAGGACAACTAGATAAGGACACTTGGTGGTAGAATGAGAAGAACCAAAAAGTTCTCAAATAAAAGAAGAGAGCTTTAAAGAGTAAAAAACATTTGATGATAAGAATAGAGTGGTTAAAGAAAATAAGAGGATAATGTACATAGAATGTAAGAGAAATGTAAACAAAGCGGTTACCATTGCTAAGAGCATAAGTACAAAATAACCTATACCAATCACTGGAGAGCTCAAAGATACAAAAAGAACTATATCAACTAGCGAAAATGAGAGAAAAGAATGGTAGAGACTTTTCACACATCAAATGTATAAAAGATGATGAAAGAAAAATATTGATGCAGTGTGAGAATATAAACGAGGATGAAGTAAGAAATGCAGTCCAAGGTATGAAGAATGTAGAAGCCTTAGGACCAAATAGTTTACCTATTGAAGTATGGAAGTTTAAAAAAAAGATGGATGGATGTGGCTGACTTTATTCTTTAATAAGCTGTTGCAGGAAGAGGTGATCTCAGATGAATAGTGCAATAGCATAATAGTACCCATTAAAGGTGATGTACAGGAATGTAATAACTATCGAGGAATAAAGCTAATGTCACATAGTATGAAAGTTTGAGAAAGGGTGATAGCTAGACAAATAAGGGAGGAGAGTGAAGTGACCCATAATCAATTTGGGTTTATGCCTGGTCATGCGACAACGGATATCATTTTCGCACTCCCGTCAACTGTGTGAAAAATACAGGCATACACACAAGAATTTGCACAAGGTGTTTGTTGATCTGGAGAAGGCATAAGATCGAGTACCCCAAGACATTCTGTGGTGGGCTATTAAAGAAAAGGAGTGCCTGGGAAATACCTGCTACTTATTCGTGCTATGTACAGTCAAGCCAGTACAATGTCAGGTCTGAGGCTGAAGTTACCAGTAAGTTCAATGTAGCTGTAGGCCTGCACCAAGGATCAGCTTTAAGTTCTTATTTGTTTCTACTTATTATGGATGCACTAACAGCAGACATACAGGAGGAGACACCTTGGTGTATGCAGTTCGTAGATGACATTATTCTTGTTGAAAAAAATGCAATTGAAGTCTAGAATAGGCTTGGAAAATGGCGAGAAAAATGAGAATGTTGGCCTGAAAATTAGTACAACAAAAACTGAGCATTTGTTCTGCTACTTCGGTGGTCCATCCAGTTTTTCTCATATAGCCTTAAACGGTGTATCCCTACCAGCATGCTCTAATTTTCGGTACCTCAGTTCATTAATACAAAACAAAGGTGACATTGACCAGGATGTGAAGAATATAAATGCTGGGTGGTGGAAATGGCGACAGATCTCGGGGATAACATATGATCCTAAAATGCCACTGAAGCTTAAGGGAAAAGTGTATAAAACCTGGCTTGATGAATGGATCTGAATGCTGGGCAACGAAAGATCTGGATGAAAGAAGGTTACACATGGAAGAGATGCAAATGTTAAGATGGATATGTGGAGCAAATGGAATAGATAAGATGAGGAATGAGTTTATTTGAGGAAATCTTAAAATAGCACCAGTCAGAGAGAAGTTGAGGGTTTATAATAGGCTAGCAAGGTATGGGCATGTCATGAGGAGCAATGAAAGTTATATAACTAAAACAATGTTAAAAATGGATGGATATAGAAGTAGAGGAAGACTGAAGAAGGTATGGATGGATTGTGTGAAGAATTATATGCATATAAAGGGGTTTGGATACTGAGATTATATTTGTTAGAGTAGAGTGGAAGAAGAAAATATGTTGTGCCGATCCTACTTAAGTAGGATAAGGGGTAAGAAGATGAAGATTTGCTGTCGGCACTCGCCGGTTGCTGCTATGGTAAGCTTGCTAGGCTCGTTCCTTTCTTAAACCTAAAACACTTGGAGGTCCCTCTGGTTGCTAACTATTTATTTTTGAATGGCTAAGCCTTAGGTTAAGCTGTACCATCCCTTTTGTTGCAATAATTTAATTTATAGTATTTAATATTTATAAAAGAAATTTAGTGTTAAAGTCATTTTTCAATATTTTATTGGAACCATCAAAATAATTACAAATAAAGTGCATAGTATTACCTTTATTAGTAGAACATATTAATAAAATAAAATAAATTTTGAAAAATTTATTAATTAAATGTTTGTTTACTATTACTATGTTGATGTATTGGTTTGGTTTCTGGGATTTTTATTTTGTGAAATGTTAGTTGGATAACAGAATAAGAATAACAAATCATAATATCACTTTCCATTTCAGTGTTTATATTTGCAACTAAATTTTTTTAGGTTATGAGGTTAGAACGGTTTTTATTAAATTTTCTCGAAACTGACAAATTACCTTGTTATAAGAGTGGTACTATTATAATGAGTGATCTAATCTCTATCGAATTCAACCATTTTCAATCCCCAATCATGCCAAACGATTCTAAATCCAACCCCTTGTTTCATATATATATTTGTATTATAATTTTGAATTTTGCACCTATTACAATAAATTTTGAAAAACCCTTATAAATTATTTTGGATAAATTTTAATTATTTTTTTAAAGACATGACTAAAGGTAGGAAAAAAACTTACACAAAGCCAGCTTTTCAAGTTTAGTATATGTACTAGTAATATTTTTACTAATTACTTTTGCCATACTCATGAACTGTGAATATGTTTCCAAAACTGCTTTACGTTCATCTCTTACTGTTGGTCTAACTAACGAACGACCTTGTAGACTTCTTACAGTGGATATAAACTCATTGGTCCGGTCTCTCGCAGCCATGACTGGTTCAAACACGAATGTTTCAAGTATTTCAAATACAGGGCTGTCTTCAACAACGTGTGTTTCAAACGATTGTCTTTGTTGAGGTATCGTTATCGAGTGCTGCTGATTTGTTTCAGAATACTGGAAACCTTTCTTATCCAATTTACTATAAGAATCCAACTCAGATTCTAAGGGTTTTTCTGTCACACCCCCAATGACACGCCGACGAGGGAGCATTGCATCTTAGTTTCAAATCAAAGTTTTGAATAATATGGAATCTTTAGTAGACTGCAAAGCCACACAACAAATAACACAAATGTAAAATAACGTAAAAGGTATACAAAAACTAAAAAAACACTCTTTGCTATCTCAGTCTACCTTGTTACTCAAGAATAAGATATTTACTACGTTTAGTTTACTAATTACCCACTGGTGTATGTAACTAATGAAGACCACAGGACGTAATAAAACCCTACTATTATAACTCTAATAACAACGAATGTAGGACTAGGTAGTACGTAGTACTAGGTGGTGAATGTGATGATTGGTGAAGTGGCAGTTCTCGATGTACTTTTACCTTACTCAATGAGTAGTGTTGCCAATCCTGAAATCTATTTGATCGTAGAATTCATCAAAAAATACGGTACATTTTTCGCAAATATGTTGTAATGTATATTTAAAATACGGCAGAATTACCTTGACTTTTTTAACAAAATTTTAGGTGAAAAAACCATATTAATTAGTCTCTCTGAATTAGATAGATATTTATAACGTTAACATGACGTAACGCATAATATAACATTACGTTACGAAAATGTTTCGTTAACGTAAGTACCGAAAGAAGTTTCAATTGAAAAAACATCGATAAGTCAACACATAAAAAATGCGTCAAATAAACGAAAAAAACTAAATTTGTAGCCGAAAATACTAAAATGACAGCACTTTAGCTAAATATATGTACAAACTAAGTACATTAAACAGTTCTAAGTATACATCTAAATTCAAATCGTACTACATCTATTACATTCGTCGGCGTAATATGTCCAAGTTAATAACGCTCTAATGAGAATGCAAGTTAGATGGATTAATAAATGTTTAGTGTTGTCAATAGAAAAAACAAAAATATCCTAAAGTAAAGAAAATATGAATTAAAATTCGCTTCAATGACTATTATATTTTCTACAAATATAACAGTACCAACATAACGTTTGCGTACGACAGAGAAAGAATGGTGTTGAGTATTTATCTCTGGTGTTAAGAACGAGAACTCGTTCTCCTTCTTCCTTACTTGGCAACCGGTCCTCTTTAATGAAGACCATTACTGCCATTATCGAGTGAATCATATTGTCATGTGTTATGACGATTAATTATCCTAACAAGTTGGTGGCTCCCTTGTTAGAACTTCCTAGGAAGTTTTTGTGGGATCTCAGAATGAATGCTTTCAGCATATGTTTATAATCCATCTCACTTATGCACAAAAACTAAACTATATCACGCAAAACGCCCCCAATATTACACAAACAGGGTCAAAAACCTAAGTATATGAATTAAAAATAAAAACCACAACATGTCACTTCAAGATCCCGCCAAAAACTCCGAGAACTCGTTCGTTATTGTCTGCCATTTCGATCGTTTTAAAACTTGTTATTGTTAAATAGAGATACAGTTCGTTCGTTTTTTGTAGAAGAACTAGTTCTTTAAAGCGTTTCTGAACGAAACGCTCAGTACTACTCTTTAATCACTTGACATTGATATAATCAATCGTATTCCCTCAAAGACACGAAAGGATTGATTTAAAAAAAAATTGTTTTGTGATAAGTATGTATTTGTATGTTCTTAGCGATCGCGAGTTATCACGGTATCTAAATAACATCAATCTAAATCTTTTGGATAGACACGAGACATTTTTCCCCAGTTCTTTCGAATCTGGCACTTAAATACTTGACACCAACGGCTTCCTCTGTATCTTCAGAGAGAAAGTGACAGCTGACAGCGGAGCATGTAAAAAGCAGAGTTTTTCTACTTTTTCCACCGACAAATACTGGTTTGCTTGATATAATAACTAGGTGTTAAAAATATGACTTAGAAAGATAGCTCTTTAGTCGTTGATATTTTTGTAATTTTGCCTAATAAAAATACCTTTGTTTTTTTTTTTTAATTTTGTACATTTACAATTACTATTGATATTATTGAACTAAATACATTATTATTTTAATACGGTAATTTTTTTGAAAACTTGACATATATGGATATATCAATTATTTGACTGTGATTTATCGAAGTTGATATTTATATTTTAATAAATATCGATACACCGATATATTTTTTCATACCGACATCCCTAGTGACAATAGCACTATAAAGTGGCACCAGAGATAAATAGCAGCCTGGGGCTAACTATTTATCTTCCTTCGATACATGCTTATGCCAAACACCTTTCTCGCTCTTATTTCGATACCGCGTCGAACCACGCGAATCCTTTAATCAAAGCGGCAGCTTCATATGTTCCCGACCCCAATGCCTGCCGGAGTAAACGGCGGCCGCGTAATATCTTCACTGACCCGCTCAACCAAATCGAAACAGCAAACTCGTTCTATTCCACCGCCTCTCCAAACAAAGCGTGCCACCGCCCACGCCCGCGTAACCACCGTTCTCTCCGCAGAGGACGGGCGGTCAACTTCGCTCCCGCACACCCGCCACGTCCACCCTCTCTAGCGGCAATCCAAGCCTAGGTCCGTTCCTTGGTGTGAAGCCCTTGGGTCAGGCAGCCGCCCGCGCGATACAAGTGACACTATACGTGCAACACTATACGTGCAACACTTAGCTACCCACATACAACATTACACACGTATGAACACACACACAGGTACATAGATTCTGTAAGGGACCTTTTTTTTCTTTTTTTTGCGCTAGTTAGTGTAGAAAAACTATTCCGATTACTAAATACACATACGCATGGTCCCCTCCTTCCTCCCAGGAGGAGGGGAACGTGCATATGAGTATATTTTAGTTAGTTCGAATTTTCTTAGGATTAGGGAATTAGATAGATTGCGACCTTTTTGCATGCATGACGACCGCCCGAGCCGAGGTTCGGCCACTCTGGCACCCTCGTGCGGGTCGTCACAAACTTTCGCGGCTGAGTGCCCTAAGCGCTCGCCCCCAAGTCCGGTGAAGCTGTAAAAGCCGCAGCGGATCTGTTTTTGGATAGGGCCCCTAAGGCTAACAGTGTAGTCAGTTCAAAAAAAAAACAATTATTTATCTCTGTTACTAACTTTTAGCCACTTTTTAGGGTACGAAATTTTTAACATTCTAGCAACTTCATCAAAGTGGTTAGCCACTTCTTGTTTCCTTAACTTGGCAACACTGATACTTAAATGTTTGTTGCTCTATCATATTTGTTTTATTTCTTTATGATTTAAATACCGTATTTATGATTTTTACATTATCAGTTTCAGAAATATTAGTCATTCTGGGGATTCATACCATGACATTATCTGTGATGAAATAAATACGTAGTGTAAAATATAGTTGATATCTGTTTTTTTTACAACAATGAAAACTTCTAAATTGATTGTAAATGGAAGAGATTATGACAATGCGTCTTTCATGATAGGCCTGGGTCTTGCAGTATCTTCTAGTATCTTCATAGGATCTAGTTTCATAATCAAGAAAGTTGCTTTAAAAAAGATTAATGCCTCTGGAAATGTAAGAGCTTCGGCAGGTGGTTATAGCTATTTGAAACAATGGATGTGGTGGTTGGGGCTTGTTACTAGTAAGTTTTTCTAAATTTATATGTACATGTATAAGAATTAGTTTTCTTTATAAAATTTTATCATTTCAGTGGGTGTTGGAGAAGCAGCAAACCTGTTGGCATATGCCTTTGCTCCAGCTGCATTAGTCACTCCACTAGGTGCACTCAGTGTTTTAGTTGCAGCTGTATTATCGTCAAAGTTCATTAATGAAAAACTAAATTTTATAGGAAAGGTATGTTTTCATATAAGGTAACCTTCTATTTAAACTAGACATAGGTAACACTGGGCTATGCTGCACAATTGTGCCAACTCAGTTTACTGCACCAGATGTGTTATGCACTTATTCCAAACTAGCTAAACTTTGCAACTTCAGCGGCATCACATAATGTAAGCTCTTAAAAGGAATAAATTTTCTCAGTTTTTGTAACCTTTCTCTCATTGATGTTTCGCTCCTATTGATTGTAGCATGATGTTATATAGCCTATAGCCTTCCTCGATAAATGGATATCGAACACTAAAATAATTTATCCATTTGAACCAGTAGTTCCTAAGATTAGCAAGTTTAACCAAACAGTCTTCAGCTTTATAATAGAATAGTATAGATGTGTTGGCACATAGTACTTCAGTACAGAGAGTCGGCTACAGCACAGCGCTGTGGCGATCAGCTGATTCATTAATTTCTTTAATTGGATGAGCCGACTGAGTTAATGCAGAGCCAAAGTGCACTGCCTGTGTTAAGAGACAGGGGGGCGAAGGGTGCAGGAAGGGTGTGTCTAGGGATTCACTTGGTATATAAAATTTTACTGTGCCATGGTGCAAATTTGATGACAATGCACCAGCGCAGTGAGCTGAGCTTGAGTGATTGAGTTAGCCCAAGGATTTTTGCTAAGTTACCCATCTATACCAATATTATAAAAAGGAAAGATTTGATTTTTTGTTTGTAATGGGTAAACTCAAAAACTACTGGACCAATTTTAAAAGTTCTTACACCAATATAAAGCTACAGAGTCAGCGAGTAACATAGGCTATATTATAATTTGAAAAATTAATTAATTCCTCATAAAAATGTTGATAGGTTATTAAAAGATTAGAAGTATTAAAAAAATTGCCTACACAGGTGCTTCGGCATTGTTTGTCATATAAAATTAACATGGGTGAAACCATGGGGCACAGCTAGTGTTTAATATAAATGTCAAGTAACATTTAAAATTTTTTTTTTAGATTGGCTGCTTCCTTTGTATCATTGGATCAATAATATTTGTGATACATTCTCCAAAATCAGAAGAGATATCTAAATTCTCTGAATTATATACTAAATTGTTTGATTATTTATTTTTATCTTATGCTCTTACAATTATTGTAATGAGTTTTATTATTAAGTTAGTATTTGTACCAAGGTTTGGAAACACTAATATTGTTGTGTATTTATTTTTGTGTTCAGCTATGGGCAGTTTGACTGTTGTATTTTGTAAAGCTGTTGCTTTAGGTGTTAAAGAAACAATGATAGGTGATGTTAACAATTTTACAAATTATGTGTTTTGGTTATTATTGATAAGTGCTATTACATGTATAATGATTCAGATGAATTATTTAAATAAGTCTCTTGATATATTTAATACAAGTGTTGTGACTCCTGTATACTATGTTATGTTCACAGTTTTAGTAATAATAGCATCAGGCATATTATTTAAAGAGTGGGAACATATGAAAATCGAAGATATCTTAGGTAGCATTTGTGGTTTTTTTATTGTCATGACAGCAGTATTCATGTTAAATGTGTTTAAGGATGTGCAAGTAACATTTAAAGATTTAAATCTTAGTGCTAGAAGTAGAAGAAATTTACATTATAATGAAGATATAATGAACCCTGATAATTATTCAATAAATACAGTAAGAAACAGGTAATCATGAACAGAGATGGGCATAAACTGGTGTAAATACTTAAATGTAAGCAAAATCATGCACAGTCATATTTTATTGACTATTAATTTTGTAATATGTACAGATGAAAACTATTTATTTACTATATCATATTAAAATTGTTTTCTTAGGATTTCAGAGATTTTTGAGAATTTATTTTAAAGGACTTGATTTTTAATTATTGCTTTGAAATTCTTCACGAATATTTTGTCATTCATTTCTATTCATATACAGTGTAAACTCTTTATAACGATAAACTCCCTATAACATTGAAGTGAGCCCAACTTGGTTGGTTTGCGTTAAAACCCACATATTGAAACTCCACTCCATATAACGATTAAAAATGCTCAGTCCCTTGACTTTCGTTATAATGAGTTTACACTGTATTTTATTTTCATTCTCTGTGAAATCTATGCTAGATCTTTTAAGATTTAAAAAATCTATGATGCTTGCTAAATGAACTGGTATTCTTTTTTAACAATTTATTTCTCTATCTATCTTATTATGACTTACTGGGGTAAGAAATTTTCATAATTTTAAGTTTCATTTATAAAGAATGAACACAGTAATATCTAACTTCAATACATAATAATAATTCTTAGTCATGGTGTATAAACACAGTCTGTAATATAATACATACTAGTATCAGTTGTATAAATAATAGGGATAATAAATTGGTATGGTCATGTCATGAGGAAGGATGAAACACATAAAGAGGAATGTTAAGTTTTGTAAATATGTGCACAAATGTAAACC
The DNA here is from genome assembly GCA_033032175.1 of Saturnia japonica. Classification (NCBI taxonomy): domain Eukaryota; kingdom Metazoa; phylum Arthropoda; class Insecta; order Lepidoptera; family Saturniidae; genus Saturnia; species Saturnia japonica. Next base: position 8,268,047 of record CM065308.1, on the reverse strand, counting down.
TTTGAGATGTATATTTCTTTTTCGAATATTGATATTTTTTAACAATGTTGGCAAAGTTTTGTAAATATATGCACCAATGTAAATCTTTGAGATGTATAATTTTTTTTTTTTTTCGAATATTGTGTATTTATGCAAACACCATTTATTCTGTTGCATTAAATACTCCACTTTATACTTTAATGTGAACACCAGTAAGAGATAATTGTCTAAACTACAAATATTTCATTTTGAATAAATATTTCTTACATTTCTGAAGATCAATTTCATTTGTTATAAGTAAACAAGATTGTTTATTGTAACTGCAATCAAAGTTACCACTGTTTAAATTCTCTATAAATTTGTTTGGAATCAGAGATTTTTATAATTTATTTACCTAGAGACTTCACATTGATTGTTACCGCTGGAACAGTAAAAACTGCCCCTATATATAATACATCATGTTAATATTTATACTTATTTACTTAGAGATGCTAAAGTTCATAGGAGGTACTGAAATTTTAGCACAATCTGGTGTAAATCTTTGTCTGAATATCTCACAGTTAATTTATACAGTATAATTTCAATCTACTCTATAAGTTTAAAATTCAACAAAAGTTCCTAAAGAAACATAGATTATATGAATTGCTTTACTATTTACCTGTAGTTCCTCAATAAAAATGATAGGTGATAATTGCTGCTATGGAGTGAAAATAGATTTTGATAGAAGGTAATTAAATTAATATAAAAGTGGCATGAAGATAGGATAAATGTATATATCCTATCTTATGATAACAATATCTTAAAAAATGTTATGTAATGATTTATGAGTTTATAATCAATATGAAATGAACAAACATACAGTTCTTTGGGCTTTTAATAATTTAAAAAAATAACTTTTACAACACCAATGTTATTGGAACACCATATTAATCGTAACTGATTAATTACAGTATTTGTTTCCTAGGAATGTATATATCTGGATAAGTACCAGTGTCACAAATAAACAGTCACAGAATGATAAATAAATGTTCTGCAGATAGGACATGTACGTTGATAACCATAGAGACGTCTACAACATTCTGTGCACAAACATATATGACGACATGGCAAGGTTAATACACATTTTTGTCTCTCTTGACATATGACACATAAAGCATCAGCTTGATTTACTTCATCAACATCTTCAGACTGTAAATCAATATCTCGACTTCCAATCTCATCACCACTAGCCATCCGTGATATCACCCTGACTTCTGAGTTTGTAAAGTAATTATAAAACATGTAATACAATAGCAGCATATTTCTCAATAGTGACCAATATAATAATAAAATTTGAGATTGTATACTTTCTCTAAAATGTACACATAAACGGACAATAATTATAGTACTTGTTAACCCAACAAATGATTGCAACGGAACTTCTGTTAAGAAGTTTGTCAATGTTAATAAAGCCATATAAGCATCCACAACTTTATTCGATATCGCATTAAATATGTATTTCAAGATCACTTTCAGTATGAGTGGTAGGTGTACTGGCACAAAAGTTAAAATGAGCCACAGAGTATCCCCTAAAAATATTATGCACTTTATGAATATAACGAAAGTTTGGCGAGCTATTAATAATGCGGCCTCGATTGCTTGAGATAAATTCGATACTATATCACTTAATTTAGAATATGTATCACAGCTCAAAGTTGATAAAGTACACCACATGTAATAAAACTGATAAAAGATTGTCTCAATCGCTCCATTTGCTGAGTTTGGAACTTCTTCCGTAAACACTAATAAATTGTCTTCGTAAACTATGTGTAAAAACAATATAACATAGTTGAAAATGTTCAACACTGATGTTATCATCCATGATAAAGATATCACTATTAACTGTCCGATAAATGAAGCAAGTTCAATTGTGTTTTGCACCAATGAGGCAAAAATATTAAGTATTTGCGCTACATAAGATATCATTTTATAAACGTATCATTATCGCTATTTATTGATGCAAACCATAGACATAAGTATAACACATCTAATAGTCTGTGCAAGTGTGCATGTAACGTAGTACTCTATAGAATTAATTGTTATTTATCTCTGCTTTATAGTTTGTGTTCTATGCATAGAGTAAAGTAGGTTTTTGGTCTATGGTTTTAAAAGTTGTGACCAGAGATAAATGTTGTGTGACCTTAGCAAAAGTGCAAAAAGAATTATCATAGAGATGAGCAGTGCTGCCAGGTCAAGGAAACAAGAAGTGGCCAAACACTAGAGGTGTTATATTTCAATTACATCGATGAATATCGCCACCTCTACCTAGTCAGTTTGTTGTAGTGTTGCGATTTGAGTTGAATTTTGTGACTCGAGTCGAACGAGTTATTATCTGTTTCACTTGATTTGTACTCGGGTTTTTAAGTCACTCAAGTAAATTACTTAGACTCCTTACAACTCGAGTAAGAATTTATCATTCGAGCTGAGTTTCAATTAAGAATTTTTAAATACCTTTACTAAATTAGTAATATTTCGTAATATGAAATAAAATACAAAATATTATTTACCTTATTTATCTTATTATTCAACAAAGAAATATAAAATCACTTTTTACGACTATTTAAGTTGTCATATAAAAATGACTTTAAATTGCAAATAAGAAGTTAATCATTTTTATCAGTTTTGATGCTATACACTAGGTACAGTAATAACATAAATTAAACTTATAATCACACTTTCATATAACAATAACAATACTTTCGATTTGATTCAAATTTGTTTTCACACGAAAATAATTTTAACTACTTCACTCGAGTCACTCAACAATAAAAGGGATCGAGCCGCATCACTAGTTTGTTTCGGTTTGTCTGTTTGTCAGGTCTGCGCGTTGGGGTTATACAATTATTACTATTCACAAATTAAAAAGTACTACGTTACGTACGGTTATATTGTCAATTGTCATTATGTTCTGTGGGTCTACCTAAATAAAAATATTCAGTGTAGATTTGGCCCGGTATAAAACTTGATTATTATGGTATGTAATCACTTTCCTAACAAGGGTTCATAATTCTAATTCATTATGGGCCAGAAAAAAGTAGCATTGCTTGTTATGCACTTAAGTTAATAACTTTCAATAGATCCAAAAAGATGCAATATTGGAAAGTATAAAAAAATAATAATTATTATTTATACATGTAATGTCTGTACTTTAATTGTACATTGAGGTGAATAGTTTATCAATATTCAGTTAAAGCTCACATAAAATTTCACTAAATTGAGTTTAACTTTGTCACAGGAACCTGCAAGTGCAGGTACAAATTCCCCGAACATATTGGGGACAGCACCCCTCTTGCCACCACCAATGATGAGTGTAATGGCGCCTCCGATGCCCCCATCTGTTGCCATGCCGCCAGTTCCAGGAATGCCACCATCAATGGGGTTTCCTCCGATGATACCACCCTTTTCCATACCTCCACCGGGATTTCCTGCATTCAAACCTGTATGTACATACACAAATTTTAACATTTTTTTTCTCTTTATTTAAGGGGCTTTTACAGTTTGTGTATGCCAGCCCCATCAGAGCATATCCAAATTCAACAAAAAGCAACATAAAATTCAACAGTAAATAAACTAATAACTAAATAAAAAATACTACATACTTTATCCCTTATTCTATAACTATTAACAGTAAAGTTTCACAGCATACCAGCCGAATCGGAAGTCGGTTCTGCTAGTATGCTGTGGAAAATATCTACATCTAACGAACATAACCCTAAATTTAAAATTAAACAACTTCTGCTTATTTTATACCTAACACATTCCACCAACAAGTGTTGAACATCTTTTATTTTCTCACACACTTCACAGTTACGTGAATTAACTTTTCTCATGAGATGTCCAAACTGGACATGATTAACTGATATTGGTTATTACATTGTGTTTGTATTACTATTTATAGTTAGAAACCACAAAAGGTTAAATTGAATATGTTGTCTATTTACATAGTTAATCTTTTTTTACATTCCTTAGTTGTAATAGTGGTGATTTCTATATTATATTTTATATGTAAGTGCTATACTAATTATAGTTCAACTGACCTTTTTTGTTTTGGGATTGTCTTCAGATAATTCTGGGATAGCCCCAGGATTGTAGACAGGTAATGAAAAGAGTACTATATAAAAACTGCTATTTTAATTCACATTATAATTAACATTCAGAAAATAACCAGATAAAATATGTAAGAAGTTAACTTGAACAACAAAATTGAACTTAAATCTTTTAAAGTAAACAAACAACTTCTGTCTATAATACTTTAAACTCCTAAAACAAATATCAACTTAATCAGACTTAAAATGTTGTAATAACATAGGTTATTTCTGTACACAGATCAATGACCAGATAAGGTTGCATTTTAAGTTTAGTCTTGTCAAAAACTGGTACAAAATAAAACAAAATTAAACCATTTCAAACTTTCTTTAAAATAAACCAACTACTTCTATCTAACTCTATAATAAATACACTTAAAATTAAGACATTAAACTTAAAATAAAAGAAACGTAATTAGAGTCAAAAGTTAATACACATGTGTGTGACATAATAAACATGTTACATTATTTTACAGACTAGTATTCACCTTATTAGATTAAAATTACCAGATATGTCTTAAAATGGTTAAACACTTTAGCTATGTGTTGTCTGTATTGCATAAATTTAATGTAAGAAATAATGCATCCTATATTTCTACTCAGAGCCGATTACGCATAAATGCAAATTAATCAAGTCATCTGGAAAAAGAGGATGGCTGACAAGTTGGCAAATGAAATGAGTGTGTTTAGTGTTTGTAAGGGAGTCACACTTTGTGGAGGGTTGACCGGACGCTGACTTGGAGTGACAATACACAGAGATTCTCAGACCATACTGAAATTTGACTATAAATCTATTTATCATATGACTCCTTAGCAGTGGCGAAGGGTGAAAATATGAAAAAATGGAAGCCAGAGCAAAAAAATATTCTTACCTAACAGAATATCTGTTCTTCATCACCGTCACAGATGTTTCTATGGCAATTAACACGTTAAACGTCATGTTGGTCTCGGTTACTCGGCACCAGTTTAGCCCAGAGGGCCAAGGTAACAACTTTAATTTCGATTATTATTTTTTACTCCAAATGATAGAAAAGGTGTCAAAACCCATAGATTAATTTGAAAATATTTAAAAAGTGGCTTTATTTGGAAAAAAATATGATGATCGGTCTGCGCAATGTCTGCACCATGGCCTGCGCGGAAAGATATTCCTTTTTCCGTTAGCGGAGCCGCGCGGGCACGGTGTCTGTCACCTCTCGCTACGATGCGCTTGCGCCGCGTCGCCCGATTTTGCCCGTAACGGTTAATGATATGTAAATACAATGTTCTACAAAATTATTCGACCTTAGTATATTAAAAAAAAAGTTAGCGATAGCATATGCCTATCTCTTATAGATAAGCCACAACATGGTATTAAGTCCTTACATATGAAATTAGCGTTTTGTCGTACTGACCACTTTGATCTGAAATATCTCCTCTTTGTTTAAGAATTCTGAATTCAAATTTATAAATTCATTAAGCTGGTACATTTGAGTTTTGAAAACATTCATTCACACAGTCTTTCATTTGATTTTTCATCACTATTTTTTTTTTGGCGTCGCTTATTACCGCACAATGGAAAACATGAAATATCGGTATATTTACGAGTACGAGTTCTACCGTGACACCAGTGCTGCAGAAACAGCTCGAAGGATTATTGATGTGTACGGCGCTAGTGTCGTAAAAGAAAGCACGGTACGTTTTTGGTTTCAACGTTTTCGTTCTGGAAATTTCGACCTTCAGAACCATCCCGTGGACGGCCGGGGGCCAAAGTGGAAAATGAAGAATTAAAGGTTATTGTGGAAGCGGATCCATCACAAAGCACTTCACAGATAGCGCCAGACTTCGGGGTAAGTGATAAAACTGTATTAATCCACTTGAAGCAAATCGGGAAAGTAAAAAAACTTGAAACTTGAAAGAACTCATGAATTGAGTGAATCGAACTTGCAAATACGTATCGACTGCTGTATTACTTTGCTCAACCGACGTAAGACCACACACTGCACAACAAACAACCACTAAGTTAGATGAGCTACAATTGGAATGTCTGCGACATCGACCGTACTCCTCGGACCTTGCTCCAACAGATTACCATTTTTGCTGGAATTTAGACAACTTCATACAAAGAAAAAAGTTCAACTCCGATGCGGCAATCCAAACCGCCCTCAAAGAGTTTATTGAATCTCGCCCCCCATAGTTTTTTTAGTAAAGAGATCAATGAACTACCTATGAGATGACAAAAGTGCATAGATAACAACGGTGCATACTTTGATTAATTAAATATATTTTACAAAAATAATTGACTTTATATTCCTCCAGTACAAAACACCAATTTCATATGTATGGATCAAATATTTTGCAAATTTAATTGTTGAAGATTAAAAATTGATTTTTGAACATAATTTTCAGGCATGGAATATTAATACTTACGAACAATATTTACTTCATCATAAACAACATTTTATGAACTTAAATTTTGCCCTTTAGAGCATGTCATTTGGACATCGGTTTAGGAGATAATGAAAAATTAAAACAATTTGTACTTGCGGGAAGTAAGAACTATTATGATAGACTACACGGGTGCGTTGGCTGAGCATTGTTTGTCGGATAAAAACACGGGTGAAACCGTGGGGCACAGCTAGTCAAGAATATCGGATCATAAAAACATACCTAATGACAGCCTAACCATGCCCACCACTGAAACCGAAACTCGTTACGCTCGTCAAATAGACTCCAAATTTTTGTTGTGGGTATAAACAATAAAAACACGTAAAAACGTAAAAATAATATCATAACATAAATAATACAATCACTTCTTTGACAAAAAATTGGGCAGAGTTCGTAGTTTTCGATTCAGATCGTCATATTTTTCTAAGTTATTATGATATTTAAAAACCAAGCCTATCGCATTAGTCTACAGGGTCATTCCGGTCACGTTGTATAAGAATTAACCTTATATTTGTGTTCTATGACATAGAAGAGACGTTTGAAGTTTCACGCGTGTGGTCACCGGTGACCACCATGGCCTGAATGGAAAAGTTAGGCAACGGTCACCGATGAACACCGTGGCCTGATTGAAAAAGTACAAAATATGCTCGGCGTTTAACGTGTTAAAGACCCATCTTCATCATATATGAAAGCACTGGTATTTTCAAATCGGTGTCTTTGAAATAAGATAAAAGTGGTCTTGAAAAAGGCCTTTTTTCTCCTCCGGGATGAAAAGTTCACCTTTAGTCCCTGTCACGCGGGACAAAAGTACCCGATTTTCTCCCGGTGAGATGGCAAATGTGCGCATGCGCGTACTTTACTTTATCTGCCGGTAACCTAGCAACTGCGTGTTTATATATAAAGAGTACATATATAAACTTGTCATCCAGGTTAAGAAAAAAATTGTAAACGCACCTAGGGAGAAAAGTAGGACATCCCCACCCGCGATTGTCACCCTCGCCTTCGGCTCGGGTGACAACTATTAGCGCGGGCCTGAATGACCTACTTTTCTCCCTCGGTGCGTAATTTACTATTTTATGTAGCTCTGAAACACATCCATGCTTGCTTGCTTTATTACAAAATTTAAACAGTTACAAAACTTTAAAATCAAGCACACATGTATGATTCACTTACAGACTACTTATGTAGTTACTACGCACCCATCAAGGTACTCAAGTTCGTTGAAGCTATAAAAGTCGTCACGAGGCTCCAGGGCCTCTAAGGCTAACAGTATAGTCAGTCAGAAAAAATAACCCTTCAAATTTCAAAATACAATCTCAAACGTTGAAAACCAAAGCTCACTTCCTCCTGTAAAATACGACTCTTTCATAAGCCGGCGGCCAGCGAATTATGCACGTCAAATTTATTTGACCTGTCAGAGTTGGCATTATCTTGCAAATTCGTATTCGCTACTGGGCCAGATTAAATTGGTGCTTTACCCGATACCGATTGGTGCTTTACAGATTACATGGTCACCCGTAGAGCGAAACCGACTTTGTTCACTTCCTAGGGAAATGTAATGATGGGATGCTAGGCGATAAGCTGGAATCTTGAGGGCTTACAGTTTTGAATTGTTTTGCATACATTTTACTATCTTTGACTTGTTGCTATTATAAATTTGTTGGCGTCAAATAAATTTTGAACATTTCGATTTGGCCTACATATGTCACGAAGTACTTACGTTATATGCCAATTCTTAAAGGGGAGCTGATCGGCGATCGGAATCGGCTTATATGGACTTTTCGCCATTGCTCCTTAGTATATAAGTGTTTGTTTTTGTGCTGATAATTGTACTGTTGTATAACCTTTTGTCTTTTGTGTAAATTAAAATTGAGATCTTTGCTCCGGAACCGCCAGTTCCTCCTAACGTAATTACAATGTAAAAGGATAGGATAGAGGATACTTCAAAATAGTAACAAACGCCGCATAGAAGATAACACATCCATTGCAAATGCAAAGAAAACCATAACTGATTTAGAGATGGGCTCAGCCTCCATCTAACTCTTGTTTGTTCACCCAACATTAATGGTGGGTGTTACCACATATTAAATAAATGATAGAGGTCCTTACATAGTGGAGCTTGCGCGAAGAGAGTCAGATCCCGCAGCAGGGCAGTGCATACGGCCCATTAAATTCGGACAATTTTTATTTAAACAACATAAAAACATTCCACCAGACGGTGCCAAGCTTGTAGGTCGAAAGAAAATTTCCGTGTATTTCAGCATCAGATACATCAATTTTAATAACAACCCTATTTAACCGGAAAATAAATAGACAGCAACCATCCCCACGTACAGTATAACACGAATGGGTCTTGTACGTAATTTCCCGGTTGGCTTTTCCATGGATGAGTTTGTAGAGAGTCTTAAATTACCCAATGGATGTGGAATGGTACTCAGATCCCGCTGTCTGAGTAGAAAAGTGGTATCCAATGACAACCTTGCTTACTTGGGAGGTTATAAATGATTCCCATGAAAGTGATCATTACTGAATAGCGATGTCCATGCCTATAATAATGTTATCCAGTATTGACAGCCCCATCTACCCGGAAGTACAATGTAAACAGAGCAAACTGGTCATCATATATAACTACTTTCGATTCCAAACTGGATCTCATCCCTAGCCCCAATAGCAACAATATCCTTCAAACCTATTCCTCGTTTTTAGAAAGTATTATTTCTTCGGCTATCACCCATATCCCTAAGAAGCATAATTCTAAACCCTCTAAAATTTATCTTCCTTGGTGGGGTATTGAATACACCAACACAGTTAGAGAACGAAAAAATGCAGATTTTTGTTTTTTTGTGCTCTATCCAAAAACAGAGCCGTTGATGGCTTTTACAGATTTACTGGCCTTGGGGGCGAGCGCTTAAGGCACTCAGCTGCGAAAGCGTGTGCAACATGCGTGCAAGGGTGCCGAAGTGCCGGACCTCGGCTTGGGCTGTTGCCGCGAATGCAACTAAGTCGCGATCTGACTGACTCCCTATCCGTAAAATTCGAGCTAAACTAACATATGTATATATACATATTCACTGCCTCCTGGGAGGAAGGAAGAGAACATGTGTATATGTATTTAGTGATCTGAAAGTATTTCTACACTAGCTAGCGTAAAAAAGAAAAAAAGGTCCCTTACAGAACCTATGTACCTGTGTGGTGTGCACGTATGTATGTACATATGTGTGTAATGTTGTATATGGGTACCTAAGTGATGCATGTGCAGTGTCACTTGTATCACGCGGGCGGCTGCCAGTCTCAAGAGCTTCACACCGAGGAACGGGACCAGGCTTGTAAACGCCTATCGCGAACGCGACAGTTCGCGGGGTGGCCCGTTTGTCCGCAGATAACGCAGCTCGGTTCACCGGGTGAATCGCGCTTGCTTGACAGTCCCTGGTGGCGTGGGTTTCGAAGGCACTTAACGCATCTTGGAGTGAGATGAGAGTTTCGGGAGGAATGTTCGTACAGTTGGCAATTGTGATATTGCATCGGGATACGGTTTTTATGTTGATTTTCTACCCTGATGCCTGAGAGGCCGCATACGGTGGCCACATTGAATATGGCTTTACCTTCCGGGGTCCTATCGTATATAACAACTACCATGGGTTAGGGTTTTTTGTTATTTCCGTACATCCGTTGTACTTCATGAACCAGGTACTTTTGGGTTTTTGGAGGGATTCAAGTACTTCCTCGGGGGGATTTCCACTGGGATTAGGGCATGCAATATCGGAGGGGTTTAAATTCTGGAACTCAGTTCCGATACTGGGGACCTAATTCCGGAGCTGTATTTAACCATTTTTGGTATCTAGAAAAAGCATTGTCCTAGTAATAAAAGTAGATTTAATATGAGGTTTTTTTTTTTCTATCAAATTAAGCAACATCAGACTTAATAATTTTAATATTTATTTTCATGGTTCCCATTTAATAGTTCTAATTGGACATTTTATAAAGGGTTTTTTTCCAAACTGACTGTATTATTAGTATTAAGGCCCCTGAAGCAATTTAAGGCTTTCACGACTTCACTGGGTTTGGGGGCAAGCTTGGAAGGCAGTCAGCAAGTGAAGCAACAAGTTCAAAGGTTCCAAAGTGCTAAGTTTATGTCATATACACACCTCTGTGTCCTCCTAGATAGTAGCTTTTTGTAATTTGACAATACCTATAAAGTCAAAAATGGTGAAGAGATTCTTGCAGATTGATTTATATACATTTATCCAGGTCCTGGTCTAACTGCTATTGTAGAATTACTACCTACATTAACAGCAACATCTTTGCCAAAAAATATGGTTCAGACGGCACTGCGGGGTCTGAAGGTGTGACACTTGTCTTAGAGTCGTTGGGTTCACTGGGAGTTTTGTACTTAAGCTGGCGCAGTAAATCGACGATAAGCTCAAAAATTTCTTCATTATTAGGTTTGGGAATGTATTGCCACCTGCTTGTTCAAATAAGTCTTCCGGATCGTGCAAATATGTAGTTGAGTACACTTGATAAAAGTAGTCGTCTTTTATAGGACCTAGAGTTCAAAAACTGTTCTGTTCATGTTTCTTGAGTATTGACTTTAATATAGTATCAGCGGTGTAAAGTGTCGCATCACGAAAGCACAAGGATAGAACAGCCAATTTTACCACATCCAAACCGTAATAAATTTCAATCAAGGTTCGAATTTCATGTTCAAAAAAGGAAATCTCGGATTCATCAAGGCATTGATAAAGGAGTTATTTATTTTCAAAAATACTCCGTTCATATTATCACACGTGCTTGACTTTCGCGTTTGATAAACGCTTGAACTTTTCCTTAAAGACAATCTCCGACTGGGGTGATGCTAACCTGGTCAAGTTTAATGCCACTAAGACTCAGGCGTGTCTATTTTCCGCTAAACGAAGTCCCTTGCAACTAACTCCTACTTTCAGAGATGTAATTTGTGTATTATGTGATGTATAACTTGTAGTATGTGTGTTAGTTAAACAGTTAATTTGGCAACAACATTACAAAAATTAACATGATTGTGTACGAATTACAAGTAGTTCCAAAGCAATTTATGAAGAAGAATTGGTCTTCTGGCGATGGCATGATGCTACAGGCTGACTCGATCCTTCGACTTGCAAACTTTCCAGGTTTGCTTCGTTGTGAATTCGAATGTCAGGGATATTGTCGTTCCTTCTTACATAAATTTTGTATTTCGCGTCCATACATAGCGAAACCCCAATTCCTTACAGACAACCCTGCTTTTATTTAGTAGGTTTTGTTTTGACGCGTAAGATGTTCCTTTATGTATATTTGTCGTTCCTCACCAGGAATCCCTATGTTTTTGCTAGATAAACGGACTTTGGTTTTGTCACAGTATTGTTACGTGGTATAATACGCGTTGCAAAGAATATGTCGTTATTGGTCATCATCTCTACTTCCAGAAATTTTGATATGGACTCTACAATTTGGGTAAGATTTTCTGTTTTTCTCTCGGGAATTCCGTAAATTTCCACATTATTAAATCTAACACGTTGTTCTACTCCATTTAGATAATTTTTTACCGAATCTAAAATTTGTATTTTGGTTTAAAAAAAATATTATTGTCGTTTTCTAATTTTTTCATATTTTGTTCAAAATTATTGATTTTCTTTTTGAAGGTGTCCTGTTGTTCTGACAAATATTTAACACTGTCTTGGAGCGGAGTAATCGAAGCGGTTAGAAGGTCGTAATTATCAGTAAATAGGAAATCTGTTTCACAGTTTTCTCCACTCTTAAATCGAGTGATGATAACAATCCATCGATTTTAGCCAACATGTTAGTTTTTAAATTATCGAGTTTGGACTTTTGTTTTTTTAATATATTATCCAATCCTGATGGAAGGAGATTTTGTATATCATTCAAAGAAACAGGTCCCACCACCGATATTGACTCACTATCTCTAATTTCTTTATCCGAGTTCGATTTATTGCAGCAAGGTCCCCGCCATTAGGCATTTTTAGCAGAAGTCATTTTCCTAAAGTTTGTTTCCCTGATGCCATCACAATTAAAATAGTATAGTTTTTTGCACTTGCAACACGTAAAGTCTTCGTTGACATAAATTAGATCTGAACACTTACAACTACCATTTTGTTATACTTCCTAGGAGACAACACTTGACTGTTTCTGCGTGTATTTAGGCCGTGACACAAAAGTTCACGTAGAGGTCGTAAGCGCCGTACAAACTTCGTTGCTTACGCGTAAAGATGACAAACTTTGAATCGGTCGTAATTTTAACGATAATTTATTATATTTTGTATTTTTTAGTGTAAATTATATATATTAACACTTTATAGTAATGTAAACTTGAAAACAATAATTAAGCACTTATATGCACTAAATTTTAAACTTTAAAACGTCTTATTTTCACTACATATTATTTATTTAACAGGATCAAATTGTAAACGTGTTTACTCGTTATAGTTGTGTTGACATATTATTATATTTTATTTTTACTAAACTTGTAATTTGTAAGTCAAGTGAGAAATCTATGTGAATTATTATGAAGAATTACATACATCCCTGTAGTATTTGTGTTTTTAATTCATATATTTACGTTATTATACCCTATATTAAGTAACTTTAGTGAAATTCGATTATTACCCACAAATTGTATAATAATATTGTAGTGTATACTACATATTTTAGATATAACATCCAATACCCCCACTATATCTAAAATAATCAATCATTTAAACATCATTTTAAAGTATTTAAACCCAACAAGTTCATAAAAGTATAATGTCTCTTAGAGCTTAAATAATAAAGCTTTATAGTCAACATATCAGCCGGCATTTGAGATGTTGGTATGCACTGAAACTTTACAATATTATTGGAAACACACTCTACAAAAAGGGTATTTCACATCTATATGTTTGGTATTCTTATGAAACAATGGATTTTCTGACAATTTTTGTGCAGTCTGGTTATCATTAAACAAGTTAATTATATATATTTTAGTAGTTATTTCAACCTATAAATTCCTTAATTATATAGCCTCCTTACGGGCCTCTGACATACCCATATACTCGGCTTCAGTGCTAGAGAGAGCTATAGTTGTTTGTTTTTTACATTCCCATGAAATTACCACCATTAGATCACACAAAACAAAATCCAGTATAGGAACGTCTATCAATGTTATTATTAGCCCAATCGGCATCTACAAAACCCTTAATATCTGAATTACCAGTTTTAAAATATGTGATGCCATAATACTTAGTTTTCTTTAAATATCTGAGAATTCATGAGTATCGCACTTATTAAATTGGCTTCAATAACTAATAGAAAAAGTTATATCAGGTCGAGTCAAAACTGATAAATACATCAAGCTACCAATTAGCGGTTGATAATGTAATCTGTCTATATTAGTACCTTTGTTTATGTTTAATTTACTATCTATTGGAGTATCAATAGTTTTACAGTCACTCATATGAAATCTTTTCAATAATTCATCAATATAACATTCTTGACTCAAAGTTAATACTAAACTCACTTGCCAGAATATCTTTAAGGTTTTTTACTTCATATAAATTATTTGAAAAAATATAAAAATCATCAACATAGACAGTTACAATAGTTATATACATTTATCACTATTTTTAACATACATACAAGGCACTAATTTAGATTGTTTATATTTATTGTTCTGTAAGCATGAATTTATCTTTTTATTCCAAGCTATCGATGCCTGCTTCAGCCCATACATAACTTTTTTTAATTTTAAAACTTTTTTATCTTTATTAGAGGAAAAATAACAATCTGGTTGTACCATATAAATAGTTTCCTCTAAATCTCCATTTAAAAAAGCAGTCTTAACATCTAAATGTGTTACTTCTAATCCTAATTGTACTGACAATGAAAATATTTGTCTAAGTGTTGTATGCCTTACTACTGGGGAAAATATCTCTGAGAAGTCTACTCCTTGTTTTTGATTAAACCCCTTGGCAACAAGCCTTGCACGGTATCGCACTGTTATATCACATTCATATTTTTTACGCAAAACCCATTTACACTGCACTATCGTACCACTTTCAAGAGTATCTACTAGCTCCCAAGCATTGTTTTCGTCAAAACATTTTAACTCTTCTTGTACTGCCTGCAACCATTGCTGTCGTTCTGGTCCCCTTAGCGCCCGTTCCAGGGTCAGATCAGCAGTATTTTCAAGGTTATCATCCACATTACTACAAACGCATGTATTATGGAAGCCATATCTTTCTGGCTGCTTTCTTCGCCTTTGAGATACATGCTTAGTGATAACATTTTGTGTACTGTCTATAGAGTCACTTGTATTGGGTTCTTCATATGAACAGGGCATGCATGTTTCATCGCTGTCAGACACTGTGCTATCTTCAAATTCTGACAAATCTCTCTTGTCCCTCACTGAATCTAATAGCTCATCAGAAGTTTGTGCTGAATTGTCAACCTCTACTATAGGTTTTCTAGGTCATAGATTATTTTTAATTATAATCACATCCCGACTATTTGTCACAATTCTCTTTCTGGGGTTATAAAGGCGATATCCTTTCACATCCTCTGGATATCCTACTAAAATGCATTTTTCAGATTTTCTGTCCCATTTTAGTCTCTTTTCTTTTGGAATGTGGACTATGCTGTGCTGTCTGCCGAAAATTCTCAAGTGACTAATATCCGGTTTTTTTGTTGTCCAAAGTTCAAAGGGTGTTTTCCCATTCAGAGTTGATGAAATTGTCCGATTCTGTAAGTACACTGCGGTATTACTGGCTTCTGCCCAAAAACATTTTTCAAGTCCGGCATCAAACAAAAGACATTTTGCCTTTTCAATTATAGTTCTATTAAACCTTTATGCTAATTCATTCTACTCAGGTGTATACGGATTTGATTATTGATTAATTATTCCTTCCTGGTTCATAAAAGCATCAAATTTTGTTGCACCTGAAACCCTCGCTGCTGCTGACAATCGCTGTGATATATTCAATTTATAAACTCCATTTACTAAGCATGCCGTAGCCACAATATTACCTGATTTATTGTAGACTTTACATCCTTCATCGGAAAACACCACTCTGTTGCCTTTTGCGATCAACTGGCTCACTGATAGAAGGTTAGTTGTCAAGCTTGGAACATACACTACACCTTCGACAACTACTTCGTATTTTATCGGTTTATCTTTTGGCTTTGATGGACTTGACATTGACGTATGTTTTTTTCCATCCAGTGCTGCCAACCTGTTTTTCTTACAACTCGCAAATGCTCCACTGGCGGCGCCACTATCTTCCTCCATGTCCAACAGTTTAGTTTTAATGGCGTCGGCCGTTATTGGAATGCCGGAATGTTCAATTGGTATAATCATTGGCGAATACTTATCCGTTAATCCAGCTAATAGAAGCGATCCTACTATAACCCGATACTATAGCGATACTACTATATATATATTGTTGTATCTTCTGCCGTCTGCTTGATGCAAGCTGACATTCCCTCCAAAACCAGGAAATTCTCCGCTGCGAAAGCCCACTCGCTGTAGTTCTTACGGCCTTTGAGTTTTAGCACACTCACAAGATAATTATAATGAAACTACGATATCTATGAAATAACTTATAATGAAACAACGTGCTTGATATTCTATTTTTTAATGAAATCTTTTAATGTGAAGTCTGACGCATAAAAAAATGTGTTTATAAACTAATACAATAGATGGCGTTACTAGTATATACTACATATTTTAGATACAACATCCAATAAAAGTATATAATAACAGAAACAATTATCCAATTATTAATATGAAACTATAATATATAACCATTATCTAATCCAGTTGGATGAATAACTATACCTTAATGTATAAATATGGTTATATTTATTGATTTCTATTCAAATATAAAATAAAATAACAAATATATTTATTAAATCTATTGAAATTATGAAGCTTCAACATTTAGCAATAGACGTAAGTAACTGTGCTTAAAATTTGTTTGCAGGATCTGACTGCTCCTGCACCAGATATTGCGCCAATGGCAAATCAAAGTAGTCCATGGTCGGAGCACAAAGCCCCTGATCAACGTACATATTATTACAACTCTGTCACAAAGCAGAGTCTATGGGAGAAACCAGATGACTTAAAAACACCTGCTGAGGTAGGATATTTTTTAATTATACAAGGCTATTCTAAATGTAATTGGAATAATAATTTGATTAGACAGTAAAACATACTTATTTAAATGTATTATATTATAGGTCTAAACAAATTAAAGTTTCTCGAATTATATTTATGCCTTAGAAGTTCAATACTTAAAGACCTTAGTGTTATGTCTTCCGTCAAGTATACAGAAATTAGCATTTAAGGGCAGTGGAAGACTTCTCATGTGAACCCTTGATGGAGGAGGTATGACACAACATTGACCTGCGGTTCGCTGACAATTCTATACTAATATAAATAAACTCACCACTGACGGTGACTACGCTGACGGAAGAATTTCTACAATTCATCGGCAACATTTATAGGAAAGGTGGAAAAGGTTAAGTCAGGTCCACCGGCTTTTCACACCAATTCGTCACGTGGCGAGATTACAAGTTTATACAATATAACAACATAACAAACGGCCGCAATACGAAAAATATATCCATGACGCAACACAGTTCAAACAAACAACCACAAGAGGTTTTCTTAAAGTTGTCAAACGGGAGATATACGTAACTGAAACTGGCAAATTGACTTTCAAGTCAAAACGATTGGCCTAATATAGGGAGAATATATCTAGTTCCATAGTCCAACAAACGCGTATTCGATCAACTGGCAATAATCAACAAATAATGTACAAGTTATATCGTGATCCGATCAAAAAACATAACTTCTCAAAAAAAATAGGCGGTGTGGCGGAAGCGTGAAGCAAGAACGGAAAAGATGACAGCTAAGAACTAAAAAAACTAAAGACAACTTGTGTTGTCAGACCGTGGTTCCGAACAGTTATATTTATCTATCTAATACAGTGTAAACTCTTTATAACGAAACTCAAGGGACTGAGCATTTTTTGTCGTTATAAAGAGTTATCGTTATATGGAGTGAACAAAAAAACAACCAAATTAACAAGAATTTTTAATATGTATGTCTTAGATAATAAATGCTTATAAATTATTGTTTACACATATAGTCTGATAACTTTGTCTGACGTTTTTTGCTATGCCAGTACTTGTTTTGTATTATTTTATGTATTCTATTCATATCTTCTATCAAACTTTTTCGTCAACACTAATCGCTTTCCGTTTACTGGCCATGTTAACAGTTTCAAAGTAGGTTTACAACTGATAATACGATAGGTACCCAGTATGCTTGGTCGAAGACCATCACTTCCGAGAAAACAATGCGTCATACTGCACGTGTTCAAGGCAATTAAGGATAACAAAAGCTAGACCGACCTCGGATGTTTCGGAGCTTCAAAGTCTTTTGTTACCTGATAATAGACAATAATACCGATAATAAATATTTACTCTCTAAAAATATGAACACATTTCTTCGTAATAGAGAATGGCGGACTGGAGGACTGAGAATGGAGGACTTGCGCGCGTATTTTAAATACAATTGTGCCCCCAAGGAATAGGACAAATTGGAAGGAAAAAGGGATGTCGCAACAATAACACTTAAAAATTAAAACAAACTGACTAAGAAAGAAACTAAATAAGGCAGAAAGAAACCTAGTAATATTTATGTAGATATGTATATAAATAAATAGTTGTGCACTTATTTTACCTTTGGATAAATTGAGATCTAGATCCTCCAAGAAATTTGTCAGCGACCTGATGTTGTTATAGCCGAACTGCTATAATCGCGAACTTTCCCAACGTTTGCGAGACGCGGGGTTGCGAGTGTGAATAGATATATCCGGTATTACATTAAGCCCTATATCTTCAGATAAATTGACGTGTATATAAAAATACTTTAATATAAATTATATTGTTGTATTGTTTGAATGGTAAGCAAAATAATACTATTTTGAAAAAAAAAAAAAATCATACAAGTAGCGAGTATAAATCGCGCTCTGAAGGTTCCGAACTGTGTATATTACATAGCGTACATTGTTGTACCATCTTTTACATAAATATAGTTTGTATAATTATTATCCTTAATATTCTATTACTTTTAGACCTTTATTATGAAGTGCCGTGTATCTCTTTATTGTGTTAACCTAGAAACTTGATTCTTTACAATAGATTATTATACAGCAGCAGGTTTGGCACATAGTGTTTAATATTAATTTCAACTAATAATATATAAGGACTAAATTTTTTCTTTATTCTGCACGGAACCCTAAAAGTAATAGGTTTGCAGTGTATTACAAATATATGATATTAATATTATTAATCTAAAGGTAATTTATCAACTCGCTTTCTGTAAAATCGTCAACATCGGTGTTTGTATTGCGTTCGCCTTTTTCAATGAAAATTTTATAACATCTCTAATATATTCAAATTACTTTGGGGCAATAACTTTATAATTCTACTTAACGACACGGTAGTAGCCTCTGCAATAGCCTTATAAATAGAACATTACAATTCAATACAAAAATTCACCTGTAGGCATTAATTCCGTCTTTCTTTTTTTATATATCGCTATATTAAGAATCATTATTTGTGATTGACTATTTAACTTTTTTAAACGCAGCGTCGATAATTCCATCTTGGTAATATTATCTCATTTGTAGCAGTCACAAAGACAAAATCGCGCAAGCCCTGACGTCAAACGTCTAATGCTGCCGGCAGCCAGCAATATACTAACTTCCCTACATGTATTACTCTACTCTAGGAAACTAACTCTTGGTCGATTTTGTTCCCCTCCCGCAAACCGCAAACATTATGGAGGATCGCGCCTATACCGGTCCGACTATAAACCTCTAGGAGGGGTTTGAAGATATGTTTTGTTATCAGTTAAAACTAAACAAAATATGTTTATTGAAACATTTTTGTTCTATTTGGGCCCAAGTTTTTATATGAGCTTTTATAATAATTGCAATAGGAATCTTTTCGGGGAGCTTTCCACTATGTAATAACAATCACGCAACTGTTAGCAAAGCTGCAAACTCTGATAAGTATTTGTAAAACTGGTTTTAATTACTGAATGTGCACAGCACTTCCTATTCTTCTCGTTGTTCTGTGAACAAACTGATATCAAATATACACTAATATTAATTATGAAGTTTAAAACATACGTGTTTATTAGAATTCAAACACAATATTTTTACAAATTATTGTATTTTATTTACTGGTTAATATAAGATTAAGAGGTCATTTTCTTTTAAATTTTTTTATCACTTATATACTTTATGAAGTGTGTAAAACTTTTGTTAATATGGAATTACTTGGTGACATTTTTATTTATATCAGAACTTTATTTATTACAGAAACTTCTTTCCGGATGTGTATGGAAAGAATACACAACAGAAGCTGGCAGAGTATACTACCATAATATTGAAACAAAAGAATCCAGTTGGGTAATCCCTAAAGAGCTGCAGGAAATAAAAGATAAAATAGCTGCTGAAGAGGCGGCACAGTAAATATATTTTTTATACTGATACAAAAACGATTTACACATATCCTGATTTTTTATTAGAACACTAGCTGGTACCCGCGACTTCGTCTGCGTATTATTGGATATAATTATCTGTGTGCCACGTTTCATCTAAATACGTTCAGCCGTTTTTGCGTGATTGAGTAACAAAGCTACAAACTTTCCATTTATTATATTTGTAGGATAACAACTATGACTTTTACCGGGATAAAAAATACCCTATATGTTATCCAGGTCATAGACTATCTATTTGCCAAATTTCATTGAGATCTGTTCAGCCGTTTTTGCGTGATTGAGTAACAAACATCCAAAATAACACACTTTCACATTTATTATATTAGTAAGATTACAATCCAATGATATCGGCGATAGGTAGGCGAAAGTCACGGATTGTGAATTTGAAAAATAAATCGATGTTGTAAATGATTACAAACCACACGATATGATGCTTGTATTTATTTTAAATCTCAAATGTTCAAATTTAACTTTTTTTTTAAATGGCGTCTCGTAATTACGAATTCTATCAGTGTCAAGTAAGTCTTAGACTAGTCACTTTATATTTGAATTTTATATAATTTTGTTCTTGCACATTGGGCTGCTGAAAAAGTGAAAAATACACAGACAATATGTTGTAGTTAAATAGATACTTATTTATTTATAAAATATTGTAATATAATTAATGTTAGTTAAAATGATCGGTTAAAGTTTTTTTTTTTGTTAATATAAATAACATTTGCCAGAGTATTGAAAAAAGGGGAAAATACATAATATTTGAGCAAAAATTTAAAATCATATGAACGGGGGTGGGGTATCTTTTTAGGTAAAGAATCATACTAGGTATATAACAAATTACGGCAATTGAAGAATATTGTTCACACACATTCACATATTGAGCTGTCCCTGATTCTGAGCTTTGCAAGGTGAACTTCATTTAACACTCTAGTATTTTGTTTTATAATTAATAGATTGGTATTGACTGCTGATGTGATACCACCTGGAGAAGTTCCGCTACCGTCATCGCCTGCTGCAACATCGGGGAGCTCTGCGCTCGACGAAGCGATGGCGAAAACTCTAGCCGCTATCGATCCAACAACTTCTATACCTATACCTGAAGAATGTAAGTTCAAAGTGTTCCTCTCTTAAAATATCACTTTTTACTCTATCTTATTTATAAAAATATTTTGTGCCTGTTTTAGTGATGTTATAATTTCTGAACAATTTGGCAGATTGACCTCATATTCAGAACATAGTATAGTAATTAGTATATTTGTTTTATCCAGACGATGTTTTATAGATATGTTAGGTTCCGATAGATGGCGCTGAGTTTTTTGTTTGATGGTATGTTTGTTTAAACTAGCTAACCTCTAAAACTACCAGTCGGATTTAAAAAAATATTTTTGTATATTATAGTAGCCTTAGGAATAATATAGGCTATCTGGCATTGGACTACATCTCTTAGCTAGCCTTAAATAATGATTTTGTTAAGTAAGTCGGAATAAAAAGCGCTCCCGAACTGCTATATACGCGTGCGCTGGCGTAAAGTGAATATTTGGCTCGTTGGACAATTAAAAATGTTTAATTATTTTATGCGGGAAGTTCACTATCTTAACTTTGCGGGTTTAAAAAAGGAGAGATGTAGATTTAATTTTTTGTTGTTAATACTATCTGTATCGACAAAACGCAAATAAGATGGAAGTGCTCAACCACAAGGAAGCAAAGTGGCGGAATCAGTTGAGCTTCAGAATAGAAATCATGCACACTTACTTGGCTGTTAGGTGACGCAGACGTCAGATCAGTATGGCTTCTCTTCAAACGGATCTTGAAGCACGTTCACAGCATAAACACATGTGCAAGAAGCGCGACAACAACTTCAATGACACGGAAGCGTGAGCGCGGCGACCGGTAACCAGCGTGTCGTATAGACGACGTTAATTACTGTTTTACAGGAAAGCTTTCAAGCGACTGTTAGCGGTCTATGCATGTAGGTAAAGGAGGGGTGTAAGGAATAGTGCATTGTTGTCGACAAATAATATCCACCAGTTACTGATACGTAAATACAATGTTCTGTAAAAATGTTGGTCCTTAGTACATCTAAGAAAAAGTCCACGATACAATAACATGCCTATTAGCCCTTATAAATTTGCCACAATATGGTATTTAGTGACAAAAATTTATTGAAAAAAGTTAAAAAGTTGTCTATGAGCATTATTATTAGGCATGGCATATTAATCTTTACGAAGGAAAGTTACATCATGAAAACAATTTTGTCCTTTATGATGTCTTATTCTAGCTCTCTCTGTTCTCGTATGGGTTCATCTAAAATAATATTAAATTTTATATTCCGGACTAGACTCTGGTAGTTTTTTCTGTCTGAATGCATTCTTTTAGGCTCATTCCCACTACAAATTAATTAAATGATACATATGTAACTTGACAGTCGTAATAATTTAATTAAATTAATAGTTTAATTGTTTTTTCCTTATCCAATGACTAGATCCTAAATGCCACTGCAGAGCTTGGTGTAGTTAAACCAGGGAATACATTAGTTTAAAAATGCATGGTATGTTTAGTAATGACCTGAACCATATAAAATTATTACAGTAAAACCAGAAGAAATAACTGCACCACCAAATAACAATACTATGGATAATGCAGAACCAACACCAGAATTACTATATAAAGATAAGAAAGAAGCTATAGACGCCTTTAAAGAGCTTTTAAAAGACAGAGTAAGTGATTAGTAATTTGTAATAACTGAATGGTATATGATAATTAAGATCCTTGTTTCATGAACCAGCAAAATCTTAATATAACTATGTACATAATAATATGTCTAATTCTGTATAGAAGTTGACCAATAATTATATTAAGTTGGTAATTGGAATCTAACAAAAAATTTAAATAATTATAACAAGAAGAGGAAACGTCTTACTTTTAGCATTAAAAAGTAAATGTGTGTACTTATGTACGCTTGTTAAAAGTTATACGTCTTTGAATAGTCACACTCGATTTTATTTAATGCTTCATCGAGTGTCTTTACCACAATAAAACACAATGCTTAGCGAGCATCTTCATACTTTACACATTGTTACAATGTGAGCGCGTATCGTAAAAATTCATTTTTTCTTTTATAAGGCGCCCAAATTATTTATTTTTAGTATCATCATCAGCTCGTTATTGCCCACTGCTGGGCATAGGCCTTCTTTTTGTACGCCTCTCACCTCGATCCTGAGTTAATATCATCCATGTTTGACCCGCGATTTTAACAGTATTGTCCATCCATCGAGCTGGTGGACTTTGTTTACCCACATGTGGTCACAAATCCGTCGAATGTGCCTCCACCTACCGTCACTACCTACCTAATTCCATTTTAGTTTTGTTGTAGTCTCTCCAACGTCGTGGACCTTAGTCATGGAAATTTCTGTCTCGGTCTTGTAATTTGATGCCAAGCTTATATTTTTTATTATACTTATTTTTTAGTTTATGTTACTTGCTTTCATTTAAAATTACGTGAAGTGATTTTGAGAGATTTTTATCTTCATTTGTTGAATTAAACTTTGTTTTTTTTTTTTCTGTTTATAAAATTGTATATATTATTTTTAGAATGTCCCTTCAAATGCAACTTGGGAACAGTGTGTAAAAATCATATCAAAAGATCCACGTTATGCAACTTTTAAAAAACTAAACGAAAAGAAGCAAGCATTTAATGCATACAAAACACAAAAATTAAAAGACGAAAGAGAAGAACAGAGGTATGTCAATAATTTTTTTTATCGACCGTTTTTACTTGTCACTCCACTATACCATTTCCATTTCTTTATTTTCTCGATGAAAGCTCCTGTGAAAACTTGAAGGAGCGTCTTTTTTTCATTATGTATGTATTATTTTATAAAAATATGACGTTTACACACGTACAAGGTTATACCAAAGTCGGAGAAACTCATAGGGATGGAGCTATATCGATAAACGTTAGACGATAATAGACCCGAATTTTTTTTACAAAATGAAAGAAACTAAACTACTGCCGGATACTTTTGTACAAATTTATTAACTAATATTATATTTCATTACAAGATGTTACACGTATTAATTCGTGATTGATAATGCCAACTTCTTCAAAATTTTCGTAGCTGTTGTAAAATAAGTAAGTATAGGTAGGTACTTGACAATGAAACGAAATAATTATAACTACAGGTAATCTTTATTTATTTATTTTAATCAATTTTTGTTGTATTTGTCTTTGTCAAAATATAATAAATATATGCGATCGATATCATTACTTATTTGGTCACAACACTGCAACTATCAAATTAGAACTGTCATCGAGAAAATAAAGAAATGGAAATAGTATAATCGTCGTATTGGATATACCTATTTATAAGTTTTTATAAAAAGTCTTTGAACCCTCCCAATGTGAAAGCTGAATAAGGGAGATAAAATCGTGCTTCTCGTGGGTCAACCGAAGCGTTTTTTTTCTTTTTTTTTAATGTAATTTGTTCGCAATGTGTATTTACCTGAATTATGTAATGATAGTAGTAAATTATTGGATATATTGAATAACACAAAATATTTCAATAAATAAATAAAAACCATCTATAAAGAGTTTAAAATTTTACAATTCAAACAACTGTAACGTAAAATTATATCGTAGCACAACATTACAAAAATAAATGTGGCAACCTTATTTTCATATTTGTCATTAGTGACTGTCCATTCACTCTGTGGGATTAAAAACACAGTAAGTATAGTATTAATTGTCTTCATTCACAGGTTGAAAACTAAAAAGAATCGTGAAAACTTAGAGGAATTTTTACTGAGTTGTGATCGAGTTACATCAATCACGAAATATTACAGATGTGAAGAAATGTTTAACAATTTAGAGGTGAGGTATAGAAACTAACATCATCTTATAAGAATTATTTTGCTAATCATAATCGTTCATTTCATTATAGATTGGTCTTCATAATATAATAGTTATGATAAAGTAATTTTTTATTTTATTTTATCGTATATATTTTGTTTACGGTTTTACAGATATGGCGTTGTGTCCCCGAATCGGATCGTAGAGACATATTTGAAGACTGTATATTTACTATAACAAAACGTGAGAAAGAGGAAGCGAAAGCATTAAAGAAACGTAACATGAAGATGTTGGCGCAGGTTATACACGATTAAAATTATTTTCGACAAAAGTAGGGTTTTCAGCATATCTCTTGTGCATACTTTTATCAAAAACTAGCTCTGCCGTACGGTTTCACCCATGTTAAATTTATTCAACTAAATCTCCATCGCTCCGCCGACAATGCACTCATTAGCTATAGCCGGACCACTATAAGTGCGACCTTCCCTAAAGTTTGCGGGACACGAGTTGTGCAAGGTTATACACGGTATTAGATTAAGCCCTATATCTTCAGATATAATTACGTATGTTATCGCAAGTGTGATGGATATCTAATAATAAATAAAACACTTTCATACAACTTATATTGTTGTCTTGTTTGTTATTGTTGTTCTGTGAAATCGTCAACATCGGTCTTTGTATTGCGTTCGCTTTTTCAATGACAATTTTATAATATCTCTTATAATATATTTTAATATGACTTTGGGAGAATAACTTTGTAATAGTACTTAAGGACACGGTAGTAGCCTCTCCAATAGCCTTATTTACATTAAAATCTTCATCTACAATATCATAAACAATAATATAATTGAAACTTATTTATCCTTAAATAGAACATTACAATCCATTAAACAATAAAAATTCACCTGAAAGCGCTAATTCCGTCGTTCTTTTTTATAAATATTCTGCTACATTAAGAAGCACATTCATTACCTTTGATTGACTATCTTTTTAAACGCAGCGTCCGTAATTCCATTTTTAAGATTATCTCATTTGTAACAGTCACAAAGGCAATCGCGCAAGCCTTAACGTCAAACGTCCATTGCTGCCGGCGGCCGGCAACTTACTAAACTAACTCATTAGTAGGCTTCGATCCAATCCCGCAACCCGCAAACATTAAAGATAGTCGCGCTTACAGCGGTGTAGCTATAGTTGACAATAATCTTTTGAATGTAATATTATAATATATTGCTTTTTCCTTAATATTTCAGTTTGTGTCTTTAAATTAATGTGGAGATACATTTTGTGCGTGCGGCCATAAGGCGTGCAAACGTGACAAGGGTGTACCTAAAGTGGGTATAAATACAGTGATTACGTGTGCGTATCAAAGGGTACAGTCAAGTACACAAGAGATTTCTATTAGTTATTTTACTTATATTATGTCGATAATTTTTACATCTATTTGTTCAAAATTAAAACAAATCAACTGCTCAATTAGGTAAATTGATGTTTATTGAACATATTATTCCGTATCACTACCAGTAGAAATACCAAATAATGAACTTTCCACTAATTTTATTATTTCCGTCACGTTCTTTTCTGTCTGTTCTCGTGGCGCAGTGGTTGGCGAATGAATGATAGTGATGTCTGGATGTGATTGTCTCTTTGTATATGTACTGAAAATGATAATAACTGTATATAATTTAATACTGTAAAAACTAATTAAGGGGATATGTAAAAAAATAAGGGTTCTTAAAAGCCCAAGATATCAAAAAGTACAAAGATTATGAGTTTGATTTTTGGATGTGTGTTTAGAGAACATATGTTTGAAATTATTGTAAAAGCCAAAACACGACATTATGAAAATTACGACGAGTTATGAAACATTTTCTCCATAGAAAAAAAAATCCAAAGTAGCCTCTGTTTTAAAGTTTAATGCTTATAGCTTCTGAACGCTGAATAATAGAAATTCGAGACTTTATTTATAAAAAGACATTGGTGTTTTGAAGATTTTCCAAAAACAGAATTTCATTTATAAATACTTTAATCACAATGAAATAAAAACTGTTTTGGCGCTTATGTTGTTTTAAATTCGTCGCGTGCGCGGGCCACCTTCTCTTTCTTTTGCTTCAGGCAGTAATATACGCTATCACTATCTTGTTGCCGCCCATTCGGCTCGTGATCTTCGTTTACGATGGACCTGTGCTCGGTATTTCCAACTCCCTATTTATGACCGATCCAACTCGCGTGTAAATATTATTAGATAGTTACTGTAATTATTAGGTACAGTAATGTTATAATTATAGTGAAAATATTGTTAGATAGTTATTGTAAGTTGTAATAGACCTGGGCTCAACTAGAAAGTTCTGTCATAAAAATTTAGATTATTGCAGTAAAACGAAACTTATATTTTCATGTGACTTCTCACATTTTTGCTGGCGGTACAAGAACTACCAGCTTGCAACTAGGCTAGTCGGTATGCTTAGATGTGCAATTTCTATATACAAATGGATTTTATTACGTTATCCAGTGACGTAAAGTTACCAACTAACGCATAGCTCTTGTACTATAAAGTAAAACAAAACCGACGATGACTTTATTTTCTACATAGATACATAGTGATTTTCGAAATAAAATTATTAAGTGTTCAAGTATTTTTATTACAAACATACATACATATCATCACGCCATGTTCCATCAGACACTAGGTAGGTAGGTATGTGTTGGTAGGTAGGTTGATTTGGTATCTTTATTAGTGCAATCAATTAAAATAATAACGTATGCATGCATACACACCTATTATATGGTTTGTTTAAATTGGCTGTCAATATAAATTCACTTATTGATAATGAAGAACAAATAGCCACCTTTAATTACTATATTGTAAGTATTTGTCAAATAGAAGGTATAGGTAGGTACTAAAATATGTTAATAGCGAAGCGTCTTTTCCCGCATTTTCAGTGATTTGAATATCGCGGACATATGCGCGACGATGTTTTATAGCGGGGCGCTCCGCACTTGCTACAACGAAGCTACGCCCCTTACGCTTTAATTATTTATCGAAGTAGGCCCTTAAAAAATAAATAAGATGTCGATAAACCCGATCGAGTCTGACTGTGATTTTTGCCGAACCGGTGGTAGTGTTTTGACATTCATAAGTGCCTTCTTAGGGCCTAAATAGGATAAAAAAAAATTTAATTTAGGTGAAACATTTAAATTTTTATAACCGACTGTACCCATAAAACAAAGCGATAAGAACACGCGTTGATAGGAAGACTGACTGGCGCGTCACTGCATACAAATAAAAACTGCATGTTTGTATGCTCACACACACATAAGGCCACGCGCAAAGATGAGTTGAAGTCTCCTATACCTTTGTTAATATATTTATTGTATATTTATGTGTTTGTTTTTAAAATATAAAAAACAGTTCTAACAACAAAATGTTTAAAAAATTCAATCATAATTGTTACTTTATCGTGGAACCCGTGACTTTTTCACAGAGACCCTTTTCATTACCTAGAAGATTAAAATACCTGATTTTAGGTATAACCGACTTAAAAAAAGTAGGAGGTTGTCAATTCAAATGCATTTTTTTTTATGGTTGTTCAGTCATAACTTCTTTATTTATTTATGAAACAATTTAGATGATTCCTTTTTGTTGGAAAGGGGATAGCTCAAGTCTGGTCCCTCATAATTTCATTGGCATTGGACCTTCGACTTCGAAATGCTCAAAATCCTTGAAGTTGTTTTTCTTTTTTGTTAGAAATTGTTCAATGTTCATTGTAATATTGTTGGCACTTTCTTTTAGGTTTTAGAAAATATGTGTGAGATCACGTATACAAGTACGTGGAGTGAAGCTCAAGTATTACTGTTAGAAAATTCTGCATTCAAAAATGATGTCAGTCTATTGGGTATGGACAAAGAGGACGCGCTTATCGGTAAACTTATAACTTATCTTTCTAAACTTGAATTTCACTATCTTGTTATACACTGTTACCCGTTTTTAAGATTTGGGTGTTTGAAAAGTTGTTATATATTATTCCTAACAAAGAATGGGAGTAGACAGTAAACCAAATTTTGAAAACATATATGCTTTTTTTTTAAACTTGTTTTATGTTATTGTATGTTGTAGTTCAATGTGATTGACAGCGTTGTGTATTGTATGTTACAGTTTTTGAACAACATATAAGAAATTTAGAGGCCGAGTATCAGCAAGAGCGGGAACAGATTAAAAAGAGAAACAAAAGACAACAGCGGAAAAATAGAGATAACTTTTTGGTAAGGTTTTGAAAAGAACAATCCATTGATGCTTACCTGAATTGTTGATATTATTTAAAATCAATAAAAGTTTTGCTGTTATTTAATGTGAGAAGGTCCCGCTCATTGTTTAATGTGATTTTATGAATTCAAATTATTTTTGAAGTGAAAACTTCTTTAGTACCGTTGTGATTTGTTACGCGATGAAACTAAAAAGCGAGAGAATAAGATAGAATATAACATAACATACCATTACGCCCGTATTCCCCGAAGGGTTAGGCAGAGGTGTACTATAAATGTACACCCACAGTTCGCCGAGTATGTCAAGTCCGGTGAAGCTGTAAAAGCCGCAGCGGCTCTGTTCCAATTCTGATTTCCACGACTATGAAGGTCGTCGAATTGGCCTAGCGGTGTGTCGAACGGGCTTGTATGTACTGTCCGTGTGTTCCGAGACCAGCTGATTTTTAAATGGAGGGATTTAAAGAAGATATTTTTATTTTTTCTAAAGGTTTCACTACTACCGCGTATGAACACTGCACACATCGACCCTTCGATTCTCGAATAAGTGGAAGTAAAAATGTTCATAACTTTTTCTTTTTAGAGCTATTTTCATACATACAATTTTTGTATATGCAATGTTCAAACAAAGACTTCATTTACGACAATTGACCAACGACTAGAATGTCAAGTACGACAAGAAATAAAAGAAAAACTGAATTTGGTTGCTAAATAATCTGAGTAGTAAAAGACATTTTTATTGACATATCAAAATGTGAAATATACAGATCGATAGAACTCGTGAAAGTAAGGCACCGTTTAAAGTCGATTTTGGACAAAATGGCTTTTACTTCATTTGAGACTCGAAGGGTCGACATGTTCTTATCTGTTCTTATGATAGTTTTACTGTTACATATATTTAATTTTAAGAATTAAATAGTATAAAAATTATATAGTAATGAATTTGAGTATTATTTTGTGCATTCATTTATTATAACTTGTTTAGATAAGTTGTATTTTGTGCTTCATCTTATCAGTAGCTAGTCAATCTTTTTATGGCCGGCATAGGGCATGTGCACACAGAAGCCAAACAAACTAATAAGAAAACAAATCCGTAACAAAATCAATCATCATTATAGTTTAGATAATATTTTATTATGTATACACAGGCATTGTTGGATAGTCTACATGAAGAAGGAAAACTTACATCAATGTCATTATGGGTTGAGTTATACCCAGTTATTTCAGCTGACATGCGGTTCTCGGCTATGCTTGGTAAGTTTTGTAAATTATATAAAAGTAAAGGAACAAAAATTCAGTAAGTGTGAACATTGGTGTAATATAGATGGATCATATATCTGTAAATTAACAAAGATCTCTGATACGAAGTTTTATAGGTTATTTTATAAAAAAGCCTGGGTTCTGGTGTACTTGTGTTGTTGATAATTATTGGATTTGATAATACTTGAAGTAATATAGTTTTTAAATTATTATAGGTCAAAGTGGATCAACACCATTGGACTTATTTAAATTCTATGTAGAGAACTTAAAGGCTCGTTTCCACGACGAAAAGAAGATTATCAAAGAGATTCTGAAGGAGAAGGAATTCGAAGTGATGTCTGATACTACTTTCGAAGAATTTGCGACTGTCGTCTGTGAAGACAGCAAGTCTGCGTCCCTTGACGCCGGTAACGTGAAGCTCACTTACAATTCGCTTCTAGAAAAGGTATATGAGAATATGGTTTTTAATAAGAGAGAAGAATAATAGGCAACCCGACAACTTTTCAAAAATTGATAATTATTTATTATTAATCATTATGGATTTATTAAGCATAAATTTCACATAAATAACGCAATATAAGGTATTTCAAATAACGCCTATACGTATACATTTTTAATTTGTCGCGCAAACGACACCGCAAAGCGCATGACGTTATATATGGTGTCAATACTCAATAAACGCAGAAAATTATAAGGAAACTAGCTGTGCCCCGCGGTTTCACCCGCATATAATTTAGAAGAAATCACTGATTAATGATTTATAATACTTCAGTATAGACAATATTTTTAATCTGGTCACATCGCAGCATCGCACGTCTCGTTCGCACCGCTAACTACTATAGACATAGACCCGAGCCGAATGTTGAATTATTTTAATTTTGTATGATCTCTCAAACTATGCGTCCAAATAACATGCTGTATAAGACAAAGTTCATCTTCATTATAAATTGTCTTTATGATGAAGTAACTTTTGTTTCAAATATGTTAATTATTATGTGTTTTAATGCTCATAAATTAATTTTTAACCTTCAACAAATAAATTGCAAAATACCTTATTGTGGCTCATGTATAGGAGATAGATATATGCTATCGCTGACTTTTTTTATATATAGTAATGGTCAATTTTTTTGTATTGACGTATCATTAACCATTAAGCCAGCGCATGCGGCTAAAGCAGTTCGCGAGGGCTTCGATTTCAGATTTACGTAACAAAAATCAATATTCAAGGCTCGCTGAAAACTGTAGACTGTAGACTGGAACTGTAATGTTATATAAAACAATGTTATCATAGTATAATCTATACTATTCCTCGTGAGTCTAGCTATCATATAAAAAAATAATTTTTCGAATCCAACTGGTAGTTCAAGAAATTAGCGTGTTTAAACAAACAAACAAAAAACTTTTCCGCTTTATTATATTATTAGTATCAGTATAGATATTACATGTTTTATTTTAAATATGGAATGATTCCTATAATTTATAACCAAATGTTCTAGTCCTTACCATTTCAAATTTCGAACTCTACGTCCCTATACGTTATAGGGACCATACCAACTATACTTTATAATAAAGAATTCTATTTTCTTTTCGGTATATATACTTTAAACTTTTGCATAAGAATAAAGTATGGGAAAATACTTTATTTCCAATCTTTTCTGTAATATGTAAAACGAAACACTCGTATGGGCAATTACTGAACTATATATCGATACTTATAAGTAAAGAAAATCTACTAAATATTATAAAGAACTCTCAGACAAATATATTGTAGGCAAACGGCAACATTTATATACTTAAAATGCATCTGGAAACTTAGCAATGTAAAATAATAATGTATATTTCTTATTTAGTCGCTGTCATCGCTACTTCAGCTTACACTAAGAGAGTTTTTTCGGTAACAAATCTGAAGTGGCGAGAAGAGATAGAAGTGACAGATCATTATAAGTCATCATCATCAGGGAACAATAACATTGATTTTAGAAATACTTTTTTTTTCTTCCAAATACTTTTTTCCTATTCCAAGAATTTGATACGTTATTTTTCTCAAAAAAAGTTGGTAACCCTACTATGAGACCGTGTCCTAAAAGTGCATAACCTCTTTAACCTTAGAAACCCTTAAATGAGGTACTAATATACAAGGTGTCCAGAAATGGTATCGGGTATTTGTAAGTTCAATGAAACAAAAATTATTTGTATGCAATAAATAGTTTATTGTTTATTATTAGTATATGAATTGGAGAATTATTTGGAAAAGATGATGTTATCCAAATGATGACCGTTACGTTGCTGGCACTCTTCTAAACGGAAACGAAGATTGGCGATAACACGTTGACACATAGCTATCGATACTGCTGCCATTTCTGACCTGATGTTTTGCTTTAACTGGGTTAGATTCGTCGGATTGTTTTGATAAATCTTACTTTTAAGGTATCCCCATGCAAAATAGTCAAGCGGGCTACGGTCGGGGCTTCTGGAAGGCCAGTTGATGTTACCCCTTCGCGAAATGACTTTATTAGGGAATAATTCGTTAACAACTTCCATTGAGTCATTTGAGGTATGGCAAGTGGTCCCATCTTGCTGGAACCACGTTCTTGAGTTGAAACCTGCAAACTCCTGCAATTCTGGGACCAAAAAATTTCGCAACATATCGCAATAATGGTCACTATTCACATTAATTGCTCGGCCTCGTTGATCTTCATGCAAATAAGGACCAATTATGCCTTTAGCAGACTTAGCGGCCCAAACAACGACCTTTGGGCTATGCAGAGGTCGTTCATGCTTTCGTCTCGGATTCTCCACTGCCCAGTACCGACAATTCTGCTTATTAACATGACCATTCAGGTGAAAATTTGCTTCGTCACTGAACAGTATGTTGTTAAATCGCTGCAGCATTTCGTTCGCAAAATTCAGTCGATTAGCATAGTCCGTATCCTTCAATTCTTGAACCAATTGAATTTTATAGGCTTTTAGATGTAAGTCTTTCTTTAAAATCGAATGTAAAGACGATTTTTTGATGTTCAACGCTTGGCTTCGCTTTCGGATGGATAAAGACGGATTTTGACGAACCGACGCCTCAACTTCTTCAATTGTTTCTTCATCGCGAACTGAACGAGGACGACCAGAGTTTTGAATTTTAACTGTCGCATCTGTATTCTCGAACATCCTGATCCATTTCCTAATGCTATCGTCACTTGGCGCGTGGCGTGTACGATATTCCGCACGATAGAGACGTTGAGCAGTCACTATTGAATCACCATTACGATAATACGCTCGTACGCAAAATGCGCGATGCGTCCCCGAGTACTGTTCCATCGTGACTAAAACTCCACAAAATGGCGGACGCCACGAACCCCTCCCCGCACCCTTTAGACGCCCCGTTTCGAATATGGCGCGAAAACAAATACCCGATACCCTTTCTGGACACCTTGTAGTACGGTGACTTTCGAGACATTCCAATTTTAAAGATTATTTGCTTGTTTTTAAGTAAGTTCAACCTTTTTTGAATAAAATCGGATTGAGGTTTCAAACATGTGTCAAAATAAAATGTTATTTAAATAAAAGCACTAAGGAGTATTGATATCAACTTCAAAGCAAATCACCGCCAAAATAACTTTCTACCCTTTTTAACCCCGTTAGGGGATGAATTTCGATAAAATACGAAACACGTCTTCCATCAATTCTGTTAATAAAGGTTTATGCAAAATTTGAAGTAAATTGGACCAAGGAATCTCGTTGTCCCATACAAACTTTGCCCACCTTTTTCACTTCCTTAGGGGTAGAATTTCGGAAAATCCTTTCTTATCGGATGCTTACATCATACAAAGAACACACCCTCGCAAGTTTCAGGTCTCTACGATCAGCAGTTTAGGCTGTGCGTTGATCCGTCAGTCATTCAGGACAATGCATTTTTATGTCTAGATAACAGATGTCAGCTCAAAGCATCACTTGGGTAACGTTCGCTTACACACGAATTACGTCATGCGCTGTTATTGGTGTTTAGTTTGACATGAAGAATATTACAAAATATTCGATCTTTTTTTTTAATTTAAAAATCTAATTTAATATTATTTCACAAGCAAAGTGAGCAAATGATGATTATAATATTAGGAAGATAATTTTCAACAACATTTTATATTTTTTTGTGGTTTCTGTCCAGTTGCCTATTACATAAAACATTTCTACAATATTTATCACGTTCTAGAATGTTAAAAATTTACCAGCTGTCATGTTATTTAAACAGATTGCTAATGGGTTGTTCGTCTTACATGTTAGTTTTTAATTTTCATTAGAAATGCCATCAACACAAAACATAATTTTTAGTGTTTTAAACTATTTGTTTATATTTTGACAATAGCGGGAAACGTAAAGTTTAAAATGATGTTTGAATCATTAATTTTTATAAAGAATTACGGATATATGACGTTGCCACAAAAACACGGTTGACAAATAATATATAATTATTTTACATCGAAAAATTAGGCTGAAACACGAAAGAAAGAAAGGCTCAAAGAAGAATCTAAAGCTCAAAAGAAAATTGAAGCAGCGTTTAAATGGGCTTTGAACGAAGCAAACGTTGACCACCAACTTTCGTGGAGCGACGTTAAAGAGAAACTAGATCTGACCGCACCGGAGTTTGCTGCTGTTTCTAACGAAGAAGACCGTATTAGAATATTTAAGGTACGGAGTATAATGATTCATTTTCTCTGTTGCGCTCCCTTGGCAATGTGAAATTGTGACTTAATACTATTGAAAAAAAGATAAACCTAATCGAGTTTCTTGCCGGTTCTTCTCAACGACTGGGAAATTTTCTGAACCGGTGCTAGTAGTGTTTTGACGTTCACAAGTGCCTTTTTAGGGCCTAAATTGAATCATTTTTTTTTGCTTTTGTACATAATAAAACTTTTATGGTGATAATGAAAATTATTGATAAATCATAAAATAAATCTTATGACTTTTTAATCTCTTGTGCTACATTATCTATATTAAAGAAATTATGGGTCAGTGTTGTAGGTTCGAATCCTACATTAGCTTTAGTTTTTATATTTTGACCACCGTAAGCGTGAACCTCTAATTAAAGATGTCAATAACGGCAGTTTTTCTTTAATGAATTACGCTGTTGTGTTATTGTTCATTATTATAAATTGTCGTCGTTATTCTGCTGTTCGGTAATGACACAAGTAACAATGACACAAAAAATAGAAGTAAACTTTATGTCCTACATTCAAGGATTATAATCGAACATTTATTATTCGTAACAACAACGTCAAGTTCTCTCTCTTACACATCTATTGATGGTTGCATAATGCTTGCCTGTTCACAAGTTGCAATACCACTGGCTTTATATTTCGATGCCACGTCGAATCACGCGAATCCGTTGATCAAAGCCACCGCGACTTAACACCCCTGTTGGGTTCGCGTCACTTCTCCTCTGCGTAAGGGAAGGGGGTGTGACACTTCCCGTTTTGGACGGATGTCCGTCTCCTAGACACCGTACGGATGCCAGTAGGGCAAGAGGGCGCTGAGTGGCCCGGAGGGTGCAATAATGCACTGCCGCTTGAGTTGCCGGGTCTTCGAATAAAACTCGAGCTTCTTTACTTCACTGAGGTGTTCGCAGGACGACCAATCTTGTTTTTCTTCGTTATTTCACCGTGTACCCGATGACTCGAACAGTGCCCGACACAATTTTTGCCGAGCTTAAATGGTCCAAAGAGTTACCTTAAAGAGAGTCACTACTTTTTGTCAATTTTTTGTATCTATTTTCACCTCGGGCGCCCTGTTTCCCGCTCTATATTTATTTGAATATATAAGTTACATATACAAGTTATATATCAAATTGTTCCTTATTCTATTTCCTATCCATTAAACATCAACACATTATATACATTAAGCACATATTCCATACAAAGGCAAAAACAATAGAAATTACGGGCGGTTTTATCGCGTATTGTTCGTACATTCAATGCGATTTCGTACATTTTCCATATAAACTTATTCTTATCTGTTCTATCGTTATTCTAATCTTATACACGTAACATATAATCAACCACTCAGCTACCCTCACACCTCATTACAGTCATTACACACAATTTGTTACATACATACGTGCACATTACACAGGTACATAAGTTCTATAAGGAACCTCTTTTGTTCATTTTTACGTTAGTTAGTGTAAAACATATTTTAGACCACTAAATACATACACACATGTTCCTTTTCCTTCCTGCCAAGAGGCAGGGACATGTATAAATGTATATGTTAGTTTAGGTCGAATTTTACTTATAGGGAATTAGTCAAATGTCAAATCACGAGTTCTTTGTAATCGTGGCAACAGCCCAAGCCGAGGACCGGCCACTTTGGCACCCTTGCGCGCTTGTTGCCCATGCTTTCCTTAAGCGCTCGCCCTCAAGCCTGATAAAGCTGTTAAAGCCATCAGCGGCTCTGTTTTTAGTTAGGGCCCCTCAGGCTAACAGTAAGGTCAGATCGAAAATGAAAAAAGAAAACACTGACTGACCACTGTTATTGTCAAAAATTATTACTAACAACGGATAATCGCCAACAGAAAAATTATGTTCTTAATAATTTGTTATTCCTTGCGTAGGAATAATGCATTACGTTATTTGTTGTTGTAACAATGACTACCTCTACTCTTAATGGTCTACTGGACACGGGAGGGGGACAAGAAAACCAATAAGCTAGCCATGCTATATATGAGATTATTTACCAAGATGGAATTACGGTTGCTGGGATTTAATAACGCAATTTTTCACAAAAAAGAAAACTAACTTCAATTATTTTGAAGATTTCTCTTGTGTATATTAGAAGTTGAAGGTTCAGGGCCAATAAAATTAAAATGGAACCACCCTTGAGGTATCCCCTATCCAACAAAAAAAGAATCATCCAAATCCGTTCATATACAAAGAAGTTATGACTGAACATCCATTAAGTAACAACATTAATGAACATTCGCATTAAGTAACCTCCCGTCTTTTGTTGAATGCAGTTGAAAAAAAACTATACCATCAATCATTACGCTTTAACGCGTTTTTAATCAATTATATTGTTAATATACCTATAAAATTTAAATAAGTGTCACTTCAATCGAGTGTTAAGATTTTTTTTCAATAGAGTAGTTTTTTGATTAGGCCTTTAATAAAAACACAATATTTTGTCTATTACATATATCATTTATTATTAGATATAAGTCCTACTTGCAATAACATTCATTAAATATTGATCTTAAGATATAGGATATCATCTCAATAACGTGTACATTTAACCGAACACACACGCCGCCCCGCATACTATAAACCGTCAGTAAAGTCGGGCTTATAGCGGTCGGCCTATAGTAAAGAAAAACATCGTGGTTGAACCAAAGCATGGCGGAAGGGTATTTTCTGAAAGTGTTTATATAATGATAATATGTTTTATTCTAGGATTTCCAACACGAACAAGAAGAAAGTTGTATGCATTATCATCATCCAAAGTTGCGGAAGTCTAAAAGGTCGAAGAAGAAAAAGCGTTCACATTCTACATCGTTGGTAGGTGTCTATCTATATTAATAAATCTGTAGTCCTGTCTGTACTTATAATATTTTTCCAAAATTTCCGGATATGAACGACACTATATGAAAAACTGCTTGATCGATTCCTATGAAATTTTGTACACGAGATGCTTATGTCATCGGTCAATTGTTAGGGGACAAGAAATTTCAATATTACTTTTAGAAATCGTAAAAAAAATAATCCAAAAACTATTTTCCATAATTCTTGGCCGATTTTAATGAAATTTTGTACACGGGTAGTATAAGTCATGCCATGGAATGATAACTTCATATTATTTCGTTAAAAATATTTAGATTTAGTTCAATAAATTCGATAGATTATAGATAAAGTTTATATCATAATGCTGCATTAATTGTTACAAAGCTGCGAGTATATATCTAAATTGGTTCCATTCATCCATATTTATAATAGTTACTACATATTTATATCACAATATAGTAAATTACAATAAAATGAATATTTGAAAAAACGAATAATTATAAATAAAATATAATAATGCATACTGCCTATTCGTGTAATAGTTATGTTACGTCACACGTAGTTATCCCCTCCTGCGCCGCTCCACTACCGCAGGAACCTACTCAGCTATGCGCTATGACTGTAGAATACCAGTATTGACATTGCTTCGCTGAGCGTGTTCGACCTAATACCCCCTTCCCTCTTAGGCTACCGGCTAGCCATTTTTTATTTTGCCATCTAAGTTGTAATTTAAAAAAAAAACAGTTTGGACGCGTCTATATTTTGCGTATGCGTTTATATTGTTTACAGTCGAGATCTCGTTCGGCGTCACCCAGCGGTGTCCCAGGTTTGGCGGTGGGCCCCGCGGTGCGCTCGCCTTCACCCGCACCCTCACATGGCACTTGGAGCTCGGACGAAGCGCGCAAACCTAAAAAATCAAAGAAGAAACATCGCAAGCACTCACCTGTACCGGTTATTGTTAACATTTAATTTCTTTAATTAACTAATATATAGGCGGTCGAGCTAGGATGGGTGTATTTCAAAAAAAGAAAAAAAAAATCACTTATCTAGATAAACTTAGAATGTAAAACATTATCTAAATACAAAGTATCATACAAATTGTTGGAGCCGTTTCCGAGTAACTAATTACAAACATATGATTCACCTCCATAAATATTTTTAGTAATAGTTTTTTGTGGTATTAAAATATATTGGTTTTCACCGCACCCTGTTCTACCGTGCCGAGTGTTGAATTATTTCAATTTTCTATTATCTCCTAAACTATGCGTCCAAATAATATTCTATAAAATGCAAAGTTTACAAAATGCCTGATTGTGGCTTTTATTTAAGATATAGGCATATGATATCGCGGATTTTTTTTAGATGTACTAAGGACCAATATTTTTGTAGAACATTGTATTCAAAAATCACTAACCATGACGTCAGCGCATGCGAATAAAATAATTCGGGAGCGCTTTGTCTTCTGACTTACTTAATAAAAATCAATATTTTAGGCTAGCTGAGAGGTATAGCCTAATTCTAGATACTAGAAGCCTATACTATTCCTAATGGATCTGGCTATCTTATACAAAAAAATTTTTTTTAATCTTATTGGTAGTTCTTGAGATTAGTGCGTTTAAACAAACAAACAAAAAATCTCTTGCGCTTAATAAAATTGAAGTGTCGGTTTGTAATGTCAAAATAACAGTTTTTTACTAAATGTATATGAAAGTATATACGATACCTATAACAAAAAGCCCATTTTGAACATTTTTGTCTGTGTGTCTGTTTGTTCCGGGTAATCTCCGAAACGGTTGGACCGATTTTAACGGGACTTTCACTGATAGATAGCTGGTGTTATAGGGAGTAACTTAGGCTACTTTTATTTTAGAAAAAGAATTAGGGTTCCGCACAACCAAAAAAAAAACTTGTCATGGTGAATTAATTCGGGCGCTTAAATGGCTTACGCTGAGTAAACCATAGGAGATATAGCAAACGATACGAGAAGAGAGATAGCAAAAGATAT
Organism: Saturnia japonica; assembly: GCA_033032175.1. Lineage (NCBI taxonomy): Eukaryota > Metazoa > Arthropoda > Insecta > Lepidoptera > Saturniidae > Saturnia > Saturnia japonica. The sequence goes on along the minus strand of CM065308.1, from coordinate 8,228,029 downwards.
TATTATTATTGTAATAGCCGGGAACGGGGAGCAAGATTCGCGCGGGCATTCTGTAGTCCACGTGTGCGAAGCCACGGGCACAGCTAGTATAAGTATAGAATACAAGAATTGCTCATTTAATAATATTATATAGATAGATATGCCCTTTCGCGGCTGAGTGACTTCAGCGCTCGCCTCCAAGCCCGACGAAGCTTTAAAAGCCATTTGAGGCGTCAGGGCACATGTGGCTAACAGTGTAGTCAGATAATGTACAAAAAACACGCATTTGTTACGCGCCACCTAATGTAAAGTGGATGTACTATATCAGAAACCTGCATGTGCGTGCTCACAACAGCTCGTCAAAGTTTCATTGCAATCGGATACATTACGGTTTCACCCGTGTTAAATTTATTCGACGAAATCTCAACCCCGCCGCCGCCAACGCATCCACGTAGCCTATTTTCGGTTTCATTTCCCGTACTTACCTAGAGCTTTCCAGGTTGCTTAACTTCATGGTTACTGATCTGCTCATTTGAGTCGTAAAGTAAAGTTATATACACTCAATAAATACGCTATAAGATGCATTTTTTTTTTCATCGGTATTTCCATTGATTCGCGTTGGATAGACGAGGAGGAGATGGATAAATGAGGTTCCCTTAACGAAGGCGTAATAATTTTTATATTTATAGAAATCACCGACACCTGAGGAAGGCGGCATTTCGGATGATGAAGATCTGATGCGGCATAAAGTCAAGAAGGCGAAGCGTAGTGCACCCAACAGTCCTGATGAGGATCAACATGAGCACTCACACAAACCTAAGAAGAAGAAGGAGAAAAAAGACAAGAAAGACAGGCATGTTTTTGTTCATACGTAGCATTTAAATATGGTGTGTACTCTACATGATAAAATTATATGTTATATTAAGGATATATAGCAAGAACCAGCTGAGTGAAGTTATTGAGTTTTACGTATTGATATCTGATTACATCGGTTGCCTTATTTACTTTAGTATCCATAATTTATAGCCTGACCGCTGTAAAGAAGGCCCTCCAAGTGGTCTGCGGGACGCGGGAGGGGAAAAGTTGACCAATTAGCTAGTCTATTGCTGGTTGCCGGCAACAATAGATTGAACGATTTTTGTGACTACTATACGTGACATATATTACGAAGGTGAAAATAACAACGCTGCTATTTCAAAAACCCCACAGTCTATTAAAAGCAATGCATTATTGAATTTAAAAAGAATTATATTGTTAATACATATACAATTCAAAGAAGTTTAACGTCATGTGAAGATTACACGTACAAATTTTGTTCAATATCGTAGATTTTTGTGTACCATTTAAACTCTCAGCTCCCTTGGATGGCGAATTCGCCAATTTTACGTATATTTCTGTTATGTAAGGGAACCAAAGTTATAATGAAGACAGCAATGTAATGTATATAAATTATCTTATTTATTATAACATATTAGTGACAGTTGCAATAAATTGCATAAAATATTGATCTTAAGATATAGGGTTGTATCGCAATACCCGTCCGCATACTATCAGGAGAGTCGAGCTCACAGTGGTCGGACTATAATATTCTGTAAATAAAGTTTCAGTAAAAGAAATTTGCAAGTTAAGTAGTGCATCTACTTGGATGTAAATTGCTAAAATGCAACTTTAAGCAGTTTTATTTATATTCTTTAAAGTATACATTAATAATAGTATGTAAATCATGTGAATTGACTGAATTATATATTACAAATACTGAAAGAATACAAATTTACTTTGTAATCCTCTTTAAATTAAGTTAGGAGGTTTTATTTATAACTGTTTAACTTGCAATATAACCAAGATAAGTGCTATAAAATAAAAATTGTTAAATGCACAATTACTCGATTGGTTTGTTTTTATTATTGGCACTATTTCTCACTTTCGGTTGATTTTCGTATTTTTATCTTAAAGTTTAAAGGATAATAAAGTGTTTATCCTCTTTGATCTATAGAGTACTGTTCAATCTGTGTCTTTTTACATGCAATATATTTTAAACTATTTATCGTTAATACTTTCCTGTTATATCATTGAATAAAGTATAAAGGTAAAATTATCTACCTTTTCATGCAATATCACTTAGCAGGTTTTTGCAGTACATCCTTGCAGTACTACTAGCATCTATTTTCGTATGTACTTATAAGTATGTTGTTTTTTTTTATATTCTTTGATTACACAGAGATGGATTTTTTTTTATAAATTGTAATTAATTAATACAAACTGTTTATGTACAATTATTATATTCCAATAAAAAATAAATCTTTCAATTTTACTTAAAATTACTTTGATTTTTTCATAATTTTATTTTTTGTTGATGTTCAAAAATAGGCATATCCTCAGTACCTGTTATTATGTAAAATATACAATTTCGTAAAGTAATGAGAAGAAAAAAGTTAGTACAATATTTTATATTTCTGATCATAATGCCAATATTTCTGTGATCTCTCGTCGAATACTAGAAACGAGTTGGTTGTTTTTTTATATTAAATTTCATCTTTTTTTTTTTGGAATGAGACTCGACATGCTCCGGTGGAAAAGTAGCAATATTTGTGGTGTATCAATTAAGTTTACAATTCGTCTCTTAACACTAGAAATTTACACATACATACTGGAAACGTTGTTATTATTAGCAGATCCAGTGACTAGAGGTGTTGAGTTGAAGGAAGCTATAAAGCAGGAAAACACTCATTATATTTGTGACATGTAATGGGTCTTTAGAATCATTCATATTTTAGAATCAATAACCATCAGGCTATGATTAAGAGTGTACGGTTACATTTGTTATAGAGCGGGCGGGAGTACAGTATGGAGTGATGCGGAACTGGAGTCGCGACGCGCAGCGCTCCTCGCGCAACTGCACGAGCACGAAGCGGACTGACAATGTGTCACACACGTACATATCTTTAATGATTACCCACGTTCCACTCCGGCGTCTTCTGCTATCACTCTTCTAGAAGATTCGATGGGATGCATTGCAAACAGTCCGCAATCTAATGATTCATAAATGGCTTTAAAAATTGTTTATAAACTAATTGTATTTATCAGTATATAACATTAAAATAGAATTTGTAGGTATGTATTCAACAGTATATACTCCACTAGTCCTTTTCGTGTTGCGCCTCTTACTATTCTAGAAGATTCGATGGAATTCAAAAAATAATTTTAACCCAGGTACTTGTATTGGTTCGACAAAGTGTCAGTTAGTGACACTAGCTAAAAATATATTAAGGTAGAAATTATAGGAACAATTTCAAATTGAATTATAAACTTAGATTAATGATTGGTCTGCGCGTTGCTTCAACTAGATACCGCGCTCTTTACTAACAATATAGCTCTTAGAGTACGCCAACTTCATATCGTTGTGCGTAGTGACTATTGAAATGATGCTAGTGTGCGTGAATGGATAATGTGTTAATATATTCTGTGTATGGTGTGTAGATTGGTTATTAAATAAAAAATTTAGTTATTAATATAAAATATTTGTGTTATTGCTAATAAAAAAATCTAAAATATTGGATTAATTTATACGTGTTTTAGTTCGTGTATTGGAATTTGTTTTGAAGAAAAAAAACACAATTTATGAAAAAAGGAACATAATTTATTCAGCACCGTTTAATTTTGATAATGACAGAATATGATGCTATGCAACGTACAAATTTAATATACAGGATGGCCAAAAAGTCGTGGATCAAACGCAGCTAGGGGTTAGATGGGGTCATCAGCTGCAAAACATTGTTCTACGGGAGGTCCTTAAGATCAACGTTGCCCTGCAGAGTTATAATTTATTTTGTGTTTTTATGAGAAAATTGACTTTTTTTACTAATTCTTATTAAAATCCGAAAAAATCTACAGCCTGTATCTTTTTTATAATTTTCACTAGATTGGTACTGATGAGAACTTGCGTTGACATGCTATTTACGGTTGTTTATTGGGTGTGTTGAAGATAATATTAAGTTTTACAAAAAAAAAAAATTCTCAAATCATATTTTTTTATTTACTTCGGACCCCACTGTGAAAAAAATACTCTACCGAAAAGTGACCCTGTATCAAAACAAGTATTGGAGCATTTAATAGGGATTCTGAAAAGGTATAACACATGACCATGAGTGGCTCTAATATCTTTTTAGGACGAAAAAACAAAATAGCGATTGTGAAATAATTGTTTTAATAAAACAAAACATTTTACAATAAATGCTCAAAATTCCTCTCTCTGACCATAATACATAATCTGCACCGTCTAATAAAATTCCTACGTAACCTACGGAATGCACCTCTGTTGTTAATAACTTGTACCCTGGCAAATTCGAGCTTTTGTCGTAGTTCTTGTTCGCTATTGTTTGATAAACTATTTCTTTAAAATAGCCCCAAAGAAAAAAATCTAATGGATTTAAATCGGGCGACCGGGGTGGCCACGCAATAGGTCCGCCTCGACAAATCCACCGGTTGGGGAAGCGCTCGTTCAAATGATCTCTAATTGCTCGAGCGTAGTGAGGCGGGGCGCCGTCGTGTTGCAGCCACATTTTTGCTATTCTTGCTTCTGGAACCACAGCTTCATTAAGAATTTGGTTTAATTATTTTGTAAAAAATTTAAATACAGAGCACCATTCAGTCTTGCTGGCATTTCATGCAGCACCAACTGCTGGCCAATTATACCAGCCCACATGTTTATACCAAACAGATGCTGGAATCGATCATTTCTTATAATATGGAGGTTCACTCTGGAGTAAAAATGTAGGTTGTGGATATTGAATACTCCCATTCTTCTAAAATTTGACTCATCCGTCCATAATATCTAGTTGAAGAACTGCGAATCCACTCTGTGGTATCTTAGCATCTCTCTGCAAAAGCTCACTCTAGGTTCATAGTCACCGGGCAGCAAAGCTTGCACCCTTTGCACGTGGTAGGCGTGATATTTATTTCTTTTAATGATATGTTGCACCGTCGATCTTGGAATCCCGAGATTTCGGGATATTTGGCGTTGACTTATACCAGGATCCAATCTTAATTCTCTCTGCACTTCATCTTCATTTTCAAATCGCACCACTGGTCTGCCTGCTCTCGGAGCATGCTGACCGGGTAAGGCTCCCTCCATGTGCGAATTATGTACGCGCATAAAGACCCTGTAGTCCGGAAAACGATAACGGTTAGTGTAGCGTTGACGACATTCCGTGGCAGCAGCCCGGGAATTTCCGTCGCAAATGCATGTTTATGCAGTTTTATGGTAGGATTAACTTTGGCCTTGCTACAAATGATCGTCCTCTAAAGATATCAAACCCACGCATAGCTATGTGTAATACCTTTATAGAATCCCTATTAAATGCGCCAAAACTTGTAATACAGGGTCACTTTTCGGTAGAGTATTTTTTTTCACAGTGGGGTCCGAAGTAAATAAAAAGTTATGATTTGAGAATTATTTTTTTCGTAAAACTTAACATTATCTTCAACACACCTAATAAACTACCATAAATAGCATGTCTAACGCAAGGACTCCTCAGTACCAATCTAGTGAAAATTATAAAAAAGATACAGGTGGAGATTTTTCGAATTTTAATAAAAATTAGTAAAAAAGGCAATTTTCCCATAAAAACACAAAATAAATTATAACTCTGCAGGGGTTGACCTTAAGGACCTTCCGTAGAACAATTTTTTGCAGCTGATGGCCCCATCTAACCCTTTAGTTGCGTTTAATCCACGACTTTTTTGGCTACCTGTATACAGTACAACGATTGATAGAAAGTCATATTTTGAAATTGACTGCTAATTTTGTTTATTATTTCTTCTTTTATACATAAAGTAGATTTTACAATGATACAAATTTAATCTCCTTTTACATGAATTTACCCTTACATGAATCTCTTTGAACATTAATAGCAAAACTGATCAAGAGCGAGCTGTGTATGCGCTATAGGATTCCGTAGCATTTTAGTACTATGCTATAATCCGATGGCCACAGGAAACATAAAACACGAAAAATAATAGTAATAATGACTACGCTAAACCCTTGAACCGAATTTTATATTAATTATGGTGGTAGCTTGAAGCTTAAACAAGGTAAAGTGAAAATTTAATAAACCCCCGACACAAGTAACCAATTCAACTAGAGAAGAGCTAATAATTTTCAAACGGCTGAACAGATTCTCTTGAATCTTAGCTAAGAACACTGTGGATCAAGTCAGCTTTCAAATAATAAAAAACTAGATCAAATTCGGTCGAGCCGTTTGTAAGCTACGGTGCCACAGACAGACACACAGAAACACAGTTACACATGTTAAACTTATAATATCACTCTTTTTGTCGGGGTTTTTAAAATAATATAAGATGCATTGAAAACAAACAAGCTTAGCTAAAATTAATAATATAAACATATTTTTCTAAAACTAAGCTGATCCTTTCCTCGTAAGCGAAGTCGCAAGCGTTAACTAGTATACTGTAACAACAAACTTTTAATAAGAAAAACTCTGAAATAATATCTAATGGACCAAAAAGTTTCATCAAAACTGGTTCAGGTACTGAACTATTCCTGAGATACACATAGTTGAACATACATTGTAATAATATTTTTATGTAATAGAACAATACACGTAAATAATAGTATTACGTAATTTGAACGATATTACAAAGGTACGCATCGTTTATAGATCCTTCTTTAGTTCTGAAGTTGGTGAAAATATAATCGTCAATACATATATAAAAATATAATCAGTGACTTAAAAATAAAATGTTAACCATGAAGAAAGTGGTTGTCGTGTGATACGCGGTAACACTGGATGACACACCATTTCATATTTTTTGGTTCATTTACATTGAAACTATAACATTGTTTAATACTTACTAATAGATAGTATGTGATCCTAGCATCTTAATGATTTATTATAGTATTGTTTTTACATAATTTCATTACGTATACTGGCCTTATCTTTTGAATACCTAATAAAATACGCTGCTTGTCAACGTGGCGGTGTTGTCTGAATGACACTGATTCGACTTGTGTCGAGTACGCCGATTTTGGCATGATTTTGATAGCTTATTTGTTATAGTACGCCGACGGCGGCATCTAGTTGTAGCGCGAGCCACAACTTCTTAATCTAAGCTAATAAAGTTAAAACATTATCACGGGCAGATGCGCAAACCACGTTTTAGCGAAAAATAAATCATACTATTAATATTTGGTAATATATTTTTAATGAAGGGAAAGTAGGTACCTACTGTATATATATAATATATAAAGTAGGTACCTACTATATATATATAATATATAGGTATATAATAAAATTACTTAGGAAAATAAAAGTAATCATTTATGTTAAGATATGTAATATACGTATTTAATATTATCCCAATAAAAATATGTATCTGTTTTTGAGTGTTTTTATTTTAATACCTCTATGTCCAAATAATTAATTTCATTTTCAGCGGTTTTTTTCTTCTTCAAATCAATCATGTTTATTTTATGTTTCAAACAACTTGAGTTAGCTCTTGGTAAGAGAGCCTAATTTGAAATCCATAAATAAATTGGGCCTTAAAATACATTAGCGTATTTTTTTATCGCCCTTGTTTTTCAGATCATAGCTGTAACAATATTTATTCGCAGAGGACTACATTGAATTTAAAAGATACTATAGTAAGACAACCCGGCCCTATTACTTCCAGACGCCGTGTTATACGTCTCCGGTCTAGGCACTATGATTACTCTATGTAGGTTGTATCTGCATAGGTTATTAGTTCTATTCTTGAATTTGACGGAGAATAAAAAGAAGAGCTCTAGCTAGCGCGTCGTTTGATATCTTTTAAAATGACTGTCGTGTTTTCTGATTATTTTATATAATAGCCTAACTTATGAATGTATAATACATTGTGGTGGTTGAATAAACTTTTCAACTATCTGCCGACCATATTATTTATAAGACTGAGCTAGCTTGGCGAAAATATACATAATAATAATATTTAAAAAACTATACTAATCAGGGCTTTTCAGTATTGTAAGTAAGAAGCATACTTTGGTAAGTAGTTACTACGAAAGTCAGACTTGTAGACAGGAGTAATTAGATTGCTACAAATGTTTCTCCGAACTCCTTTGGTTCGTCCTTTAAAAAACCTATATACCTACAACCATAGATTAACTACATCTATGCCTACAACGGATAGCGGTCGATAACTACCAATATTCTTCAAATAGAGATTACAGACGAGAACAAATGTGTAGAGAAATTCGAATAAGACTTGGTACTTATGGTTTATTTAAATGAATTATTACTATGGTTACACGTTTTGTTAGATAGCGAGCGGTAGTACTGAGTCGCTCGTGGTTGCGAGCCAACTGACTCGTATGTACAATAACATAATATTATACCTAACGAGCGGTTCGGTTGTGTAATCCCGAACTAAATGTGTAGAGGGCATATCACCCGTGTAAGTACTTACGCTCACAGAGTTCATTTGTTTATAGGAGAATTACGCTACCGCTCGCAAATATGCAAAGATTGACAGAAATGGACATTAAAATATATGTAAATACATTTACATATACTTACTGTTCTGCCAGATATTTACGTGACACTTAGTTTGGTATTATCTGTTTTTTCCAGATCTATATCAAATCACCCGTATACATCCGCTCCGCACTTCGGTCGGCTTGCTAATTTTCCAGTACAGTCGACTCTTGTTAATTCAAACCTGCGATAATTCGAACCTCTCTATAATTCAAAGTTATCACGACTTCCCTACAAAATCTCTTTATATTTCGAAGTAAAACAACACATTTTTAAACACTTGGTAATTCGTACGAAAAAATCATTGCTATATAACAAAACGACGCGTTAATTCGAACTTATCGGCGTCCAAAACTCGACAATTCGAAGTTGCAGAGAGAAAGATTGTAAGTACATACATACAAACCAGTATTACAGAGTTCTTTCAAAAGAATAATTAATTCACATTATGTCATTGTTATAGAATAGCAGTTAATAAATAATAATTGATCAACACTTAATAATTCGAAGTTTTATTTATTTTCTCTCACAAATTTCGAACCATTTGATATTTCCAACACTCGATAATTCGTAATATTTTAAGAGTCCCTCGAGTTTCGAATTAACGGGAGTCGACTGTATATTATATTTATATATGTTGCTAATCCCTTCCATATTTTTTTTTCTGCCTGCGCTCGTCTCTGTTATTATTATAGCCTATTTATAGGCGCTTGAGACGAAATCAATATACTAATGTATGTGTGTAATGTGTATGTATATAATGTATACGAGGTAATCCTCGTGACGTCAATACACTACATTCCTTTTTTGTTTTAATTATTTTAAATAAAAGGATATATTGTAAATAAAAACTTGTTAAGAGTCTATGTTTATAGCACAGGTTCTGGCGCACACTCACTTGTATAAAAGTACTAGCTGTGCCCCACGGTTTCACCCGTGTTAATTTTATCCTACAAACCGCACCACCAACGCACGCATGTAGTGCTACTATAATATACCTTATTAGCTGTGCCCGCGACTTCGTCCACGTGGCATATTTCGTGAATGGAAAACGGCAAGTAAATATTAAAACCTCACCTCACCTCAATCTCACCTTATGGTATTTAATACGCAACTTGAATCTTTTTAAATGTTAACCGATATCACAGTTTATAATCATACAGATATTATAACTAAAAAACATAAAGACTGATTGCTATGCTCGAGGTTCAATTCCCAAGTCGAGCAACGTATTATTGGGTTTTTCTATGAAATTTTCAATAGCCGCTCGGAGTTTGGCTTTGTGCCCGATTAATGACAATAGGCTCGCCCCCTATTACATGGGACCTAAAAACATATGCGACGAACTGTGGGTGTACATTAGTACACCTCTGCTTAACCCTTCAGCGAATAGAGTCGTGAAGGTATTTATATGAATATACAGGATGGAATAAAAGAACGGGACATGGAGGAAAAGAATATTAAATATTGAAGTTAGCAAATTAAACACAAAAGAAACATTCGTTTATTTTTTTTAATTATAATAAAATCATTAACAGATTTTCTAAAAAAGCTTATCTGTACTGGGAATCGAACCAAATAAAAATACTAAGAACAGACATGCACTATGTTATTGCACCAATCGATAGTTTATGATAAAGATAAAATCTCTCGAATAAACATTGTATCTTAAAATTACCGGAGACCAAGAAATTTAACAATTCTTACATAATGAACTAACATGGAAGCAAATTTATATTTAAAGAAGTTATGAATAAAAATTATTATTTTCATACATTTTAACAAATTAACTTTTAGGTTTCTCTAAATGATATCCAGTATGCACATATCATGACTGTTTTTATTATCCTTATCATAGAACCTATCGATTAGTGCAACGACATAGTGTTGTTTTAATTTTTGCACTTTTTTGTTGGTTGGATTCCCACTATAGGTATTTTTTTTTTTAGGAATTCTTGAATGCAGTTTTTATTATTTGAAAAAAAAATAAAAGAATGTTTAAATATATTACAGAGTTAGATACACATACAATCCTTTTTATATGTACATAACCTAAACGCAATTTATAGACCATACAAATGTTCATACGTATAGAAATGTACTATCCTAAATGTACCTTCAGACAATAAGCTACAATCATACCAAATTTCATTAAATTCGGTCCAGTAGTTTTTGCGTGATTGTTTGTACATATCGACAGACAAACAGACAAAAATTTCAAAAACTATTGTAATGTTTTCTGTCCATGATTCTAAACCCTCCTGTATTATTATTTCTCAAATATCTTCAATGTACAGATTTCGACTCTACTCTTTTATAAGTACAGATTATATATGTGAGGAATTCTTATATATATATATATATATATATATATAATTGGTTTCTCGGGAACGGCGATTTCGATGAAACTTTGCATTTACATCATTTACATAATGTTTTACATTCTAAGTTTACCTAGATAGGTGTTTTTCTTTTTTTGTTTATAAGACACCGAACACAGCTCGGTCGCCCAGATATTATTAATATTATAAAAGTGAAAGTTTGTGAGTGTGTTTATATGTTTGTTGCTTCCTCAAACTCTAAGGGCTAGACCAATTTTGATGAAATTTGGTATGGAGGTAGCTGCCCCCCCCCCTTTTTTTCTTCTTTTTTTTCACGGTATACCATCCGTCGCCTCGATGGGGAGACGCGGGACCTGCTGATAGCATCTTAGTTACTTGTTGTCCACCGAACCTGTGTAATGGGAAGCCTGTGGGAATGTCTTCCACAGCATCGCACTCGTGACACGCGGTGGTAGGCTCCCTGCGGGTTATTTTGTGCAGGTACCATACGAAACAGCCATGCCCGGATAGCACCTGCTCATGCCTAAACGTCAGAGAGCCCAGCTCCCTGGTTAAATGTTAACTGATATCACAGTTTATAATCATACAGATATTATAACTATAAAACATAAAGACTGATGGCTATGCTCGAGGTTCAATTCCCAAGTCGAGCAAAGTGTTATTGGGGTTTTCCTATGAAATTCTCAGTAGCAGCTCGGAGTTTGGCTTTGTGCCCGATTAATGGCAATAGGCTCGCCCCCTATTACATGGGACCTAAAAACATACTCGGCGAACTGTGGGTGTACATTAGTACACCTCTGCCTAACCCTTCGGGGAATACAGGCGTGATGGTATGTTATGTTATGTTACAACGCCAACAACCTTTCATCTCTGCTGGTCGCTCTCGTCCCGTCGAACGCCCTACTCGGAAGGCGAAGTGCTCATCCGAGAAATCGGGTGAAAGGTATGGAACTTACCTCGATCGAATCATACATTAAATACCTATCGAGATCGTAAGTACTTCGACATCGCGTCGAATCACGCGCATCCGTTGGTGAAAACCGCCGCGACTTACACCGCAAAACCGAACGCCCCCAGCTAATAGCACCAGCCGTGTAACATCTTTACCGATCCCGATGATCAAATCGAGGAAATAAACAAGTCCTCTCCAGTAAACTACTCCACTGTCTCTCAAAACAGAGGGTGCACGCGCCCACGCCCGCGATACCACCGTTTCCTCCACAGGGGACGGGCGGCTAACTTCGCTGCTGTACATCCGTCACGTCCTACCTATCTTGCGGCATCTGAAGCCTAGGACCGTTCCCTCGGTGTAGAGCTCTTGAATCATGCAGCCGCTCGCGCGATACATGTGGCGCTGCACTACCCACTAAAATCGCTAGCTACCCAACAGATATCATTACACTCTATACTCCTGTCACTATATTACATAGTACTTATTGGACACTATAGTCACTTGAAAATGGCAGTAATGGTTTTCAATAAAGAGGACTAGTTGACAAGTTAGTAAGAAGAAGAGTGATTGAATATCTACTGTCACAAAACAAAATTAAGTTAGAGCCATTAACAAATAAATTGAAAATGCATAAAAAATCATTTTTTATTGAATTAAAAAAATCGTTTTTTTTTTTAACTAATTAACTAATATTCGTTTTCTACATCCCCATAGCCAGGGTCCCCAGATTGGAGCGTTTTTTCTCCATTTTGGAGGACAATAATGTCGCTGGGAAAATTGATGGGGAAGAAAATTTAGGCACCGCGGCACCGGGGAATTGCAAGCGGCTGAGTGCTCTCTGCACTCACCTCTAAGTTCGGTGAAGCTAAAAGCCGCAGCGGCTTCAGGCCCCCTATGGCTAACAGTGTAGTCAGTTCTAAAAAAAACAAGGGAATTACAACAACGAATAATGTAATGCATTATTCCTACGCAATGTATAACAAATTATTGAAGATACTATTATTCTACTATCGGTTATCCTTTATTATTTTTAACAATGGCAATAGTCGGCCAGAGCTACTGCAACGTGCGATTAAGTAATCATTAAGTAGGTAATCACCTTTAGGTCTGAAAGAGAGAACTTTTTACGTTTCTCACACTCAACATTACGATGCGAATTACGATTTCCCAGAATTTACGATAACAATCTCTGACTATGTCATTCCCACAATTAACAAAAATCTAACGACTCCTCGTATGCTAAAAGCTCTCAAGCCGTTTAGGCTACAGAGCGTGCTGAAGAAATAGATATACATAGGTACATACGCCAGAAAAACATAACTCTCCTTTTTCGGAGTCAGGTAAAAACAGAAATGTTACATTGTATGTGGTTCTATAATTTTTTGGCAGAGAAAATTTGTATTTCATATTTGATATGCACTTCACAAATTATGCTGCTGTAGTTATACTTTTGTTATATACTAAGGCGCTTAATAGCTCTGTTATCTAAATTTACTATATCTGTTCGTAGAGTGCAACGCAGCTGTCTACTTTTAAATAAACCACTTTTATATTATAGCGAGACTTTTATTTAATTAAAGCATTAGAACGCATTTATAATATTTATATCTAACACAGAAATCAGACATCTTGTATTTCATATAATAGTGTTGTATCACTCTAAATAGGGATGGAGTGGTCGATTCATATACATAATTTTTCAACAATATCTTCTGATAGAAAATCAATAGAATAGTGAAGAACGCACGAAGAAAGCAAACGTAACTCCCTCACCATATTTTTTGATCGGTCGGAATAAGTTTTTATTTACAAATTTTAAAAAATAGTAAATTTTTTGCATAAGTACGATATGGTACTTTTATGGTTCTGAATACATATCCCCACCTCTTAAAGCTGCATATACTTGAAATAAACAAAAATTTAAAGGAATAGGCAGGTTTAAATTGTTTGGGGAAAAGTTGTGAAATCGTTTCATTTTTGGGAAACTTTTTAGGTGGCATGGGGAAATTTCGAAAATTCAATCTCAAGACCCTACTTACAACAAACACTAATTAAATTTAGTACATACAAAACGTACCACTGCAATGTGATATGAAACGAAATTGTATTTTTAATTACTAGGTTATAAAATACGGTGCGCGGCAATAATATACATAATTATTTAATAATGTCGTTTTGTAAGTCCAGTCACAGTGTGGTTCAAGAAGCGACGCAATACGATTTTCCCAAGAAAGCGTACAACAAACTAGATCACTTAGGAAAATTGCAAGTGATAAACGCTTTAGATAATGGTCAGTCTAAATCTGAGATCGCAAAAAAATATGGTGTCCACCCACAAACGATTTCTTACATTTATAAACAAAAAGAGTCTATATTAAGAAAATACACTCAAAAGTATAATATTCTGGTAAATGACGTTCGTAATGCTGGCCTTGATCAAATACTTTTCGAATGGTTTAAAGTTGAAGCTAAAAACGGTAATGTTGTTAGTGAAGACAATCTCAGGAACAAAGCACACGAAACTATGAGAGCTCTGAGTGATGACTTTACCCCAGTGTGTACAGATGATTGGCTATTAGGTTTTAGAATAAGGCATAACATAGCTAAGTATGTAACTGATGTAGAATGCAATATACAAACTAAAGAAGAATGTATGAAATATCTTAAGGGTTTGCAACTAGAAGATGTATATTTTGAAACAATTTTTGCCTTGTCCCACAAGCTTGATCTTAACAGATATGCCAATGGGCAAGACATGGCAAACTATGTTTCTATATTGTTATTGACAAATAGTATTGGAACTGATAAAAAGGAATTATGCTGTTGGAAGAGATACTTTAGAAACAGAGGTGAATCTTAGTAGCATTCCTGTTAACTATTACTACTGTGATCGTACACAAATGAACTACTCAATTATTGTTAATTTTTTAAAGAAATGGGATAATGATTTAAAATGTAAAGATAGGAATGTAACTTTATTTTTTAATGTTCCAGATAGTTTATTAGGGAAACTGCACTTTGATAATATTAAGTTACTGAGCGCAAGAAACATGATTTATGTTACAAAAATTCTAAGCAAAATTGTTGAATGTTTTAAATATCATTATAGAAGATTACAGATAAGTAAATCTGTTGGGTACTATCAAAATAAGGATCAATTCACATTACTTGATTACTTACATATGATAAGTTTGGGCATGGTATAATGTGTCACTGAAATATATTCAATGTCTTTGTTTTCCACCTAAAGATGGTAACACTTTACTTTAAACCAAGTGATGATAGTGATGGGGATCACAGTCTATCAAAATGGTGCAAATTACATAACATATCTATAGACCAAAATTCAAATCTGATAGACAAATTTATTTATTGTGATGAGTAATTGCAAAGTTTATATTGGGGTCAGTGTGATTCAGTACCAAGTACTAGTGAAGTAACATTACAAAGGAATGTACAGCCGACATCAGGGGTGAATGCTTATCAAGCTATGAAAAGACTTGTGTCATATTTACAAGGTGATGGTGCAGGGAGGCTTGTTTTACAACATGCAAAAATATTGGAAAATCACATTAAATATGGAGTTTTATTGGAAATACACCAAATGATAGCTAGTACAATTGATTAACAGTAATGTTTAAATGAAAAATCTTGTTTTATTTATATAAATCTCCAAGGACTATGCATTTATTATGAATACTTAACAATACATAAATCATGAAAAAATATTACATTCAGTGGTGTAGCATAGCGTAGGAGGCAGATGCGGCCCAGCCTGTGCAACAATTTAGGAGTCAGCAAAAATTCACAATAAATAATAATAACAAATCTTATAAATATTTAAACTATTTCATTTCATATTTTTAACTCTTTGATACTAATTTTGTCACATCACAAAGCCAAAAAGTTTTCTTAGATTACTATATATTTTAGAGTCTTGAATTATAAGACCTAAATAAAAATGTGGTGGCAAAATTTGCCTGCGCCCTGGGCGGCTGCAACCCATGCTACGCCACTGATTACATTGAATGAGTAAACAACTAAATTCTTAAAAAATTGTTTATCACCTATCTGAAAAATATCCTGGCACTAGTTAAACTATAGTAAAGCAACTTATACTCGTCTTCTAATGTTTTCAGTTTTTTTTCTGTGAGTGCTAAAGTTTGCTGTAATTGAATTGATCCCTTATTTTTCTGTTCTTCGAGTAATTTTCTTTCATTCGTTATATGTTTCCATACAGAATTAAACCAGTGTAGTGATTCAAAACTTAAGTCCTGAAATAGTGAACACTATCCCTGATGAAATGAGAAAAATGTATACATACTATTCAATTTTTTTATTATTATTATTATACAACCAGTAATATTACACACTACTAGGCAAGAGGTTTCTTTACAGAAACCATGCTAGCCCACAATGTATTGGACGTTTAAAATGTCCAGGAATTGAATTCTTTTGTTGTTTTACTATAAAAACATTATACATACATTGTTGTTTCCTCACAATGGTTTACAATTCCAAAAAGTTCGTTTGAACATAAAAGGGTGAAAACTTGGTACATTGGATATATATTGTTTTTTTTACTTCATAGGTTGTAACCATGTGGCTTAAGATGTCTATCACTAAGCCTAGAGTAGCGGCTGGCTCTCAGTTATTGCTGTCTGAACACAACCAACACCACCACCATCACATTTAAGTTGAAGATCTGGGTAGGTTTACCACCATACTATGGTAACATCAGGATTCATTATTCTATTGATCATAACAATTCACTACTTTAATATTTATTGTCTTAAAAATATAAAAAAATTACCTGGTTCAATAATTTCAATATGTATGCTATGCCCATTGGAAAACCGTCATCTGTAAAAGCAGCTCCAACTTTGTTCTTTTTCGACATTTTATCCTTGGATAGTATCATATGCTCAACAAAGTTTAAAGTTAAAGGAGGAATAATTATGTAAAAATTTTTTAAGTGAACATTTTTAGGATTCCGAAAAACAGGAGAGAATACATCAACAAGCAACTTAAAATATTCAGTCCCTTGAATAAAATTCGATATTAGATCATTAATATTTTGGTCTAAATTGTCAGCAGATTGTATTGTTTTTGACGTCAGATCATTAAGTTCATAAATTTTTTTGAAAGATTCAAAATTTTCAAGATTTGGTAAAAACATTGTGGCGTCAGAACAACAATGTCGACCTCCAGATCTTATCATTCTGACGTATCCCATTGCATTTCCAATTTGACTTATAAGCTCCCGAAACAGGTCTAAGTAACTTTGTCCTTCTTCATTTATACCTAAAACTTTTATTCCTTTATTGAATTTTTCGGCATTTTTGTAGGGATACATATTTCCAATGCTATCGGAACTGGTGTCTTTAAAGTTTCTTAGATCTTTAATCAGTCTAGATTTAATGTGTTCATCATACATAAATTGTGAGAAAATAAAAAACTTTTTTTTCAAAAATTGGTAGGTGAAATTAACGGTTGTGTTCATGACGCCGGTACCATGGGTCCTTATAGAATTTGCAATATGTTTGATGTTGATAGAATTTAAATGCTTATTATTGCTGCTTCTCTCAATAAATATTTGGTTATTCAGGTTATAGAGATATTTTGAAACAAATACATGAATATTACGCATGATTTCCAAAACATCTAGACCCTGTTCCAGCGTTTGAGTAGGCAAATTATCTTGAACAGTTTTCAAATGAAATTTAAATTTTGCCATTTGGCGCATTTCACCATAAGTTTTCCAATCTGATAAAACTACTGTTGTTAAATTATAATACATTGTCGACAGATAATGTTCTACTGAAGGTACAACAGACATATAAATGTCTTGAATGCGAAAGTTATCCACAATGAGTAATAATTTCTTAGTCATGTCAAATGTAAATGGATTCACTAAATCCAATTGTAAATGAGAATGAATGTGTAAACGTAAGTTCGTTTCTATATTCTGACTTGTAGTTTTAATAATTTTGCTGTTCATCATATTTCGTACATAAGCCATAAACTGTTGTGATTTTTCCATTCCATACTGCTTATCAGTTTTATGTAACAGCACAGCACAATCTTCTAATACCATAATAAAATATTTCACTTTTAATACATTTAACTGAACACTAAAATTCTGTTCAAAATAAATGGGAATAACATTTTGATGCCATAGTATCCAGGAACAATTACAAACTCTTTCCATAGATTTTATGAAATTTGATAATACCTGAACTTTTTCGAGTAATATACCAAGTCTAGCATAACTGTCCTCGGAATATGTCGTGTCAGGTATGAAGCTTAATGCGATATTAGTAGCAACATTGCGCTCTAGAGTGGCCGCTCCTTTTAGTGCTCGTTCAGCTATAACAATGCATGTTAGCTCATCTAATCTTTTGTTACCAAAATTTTTATCTGTAACTAAAGCTTTCTTTACTTCCAATATCGACGATATGGATTGAAAAATCAAATGCTGCTGTACCATATTTATAGAAGAAATTATCTGATTACGATTACGAGACACAGCATTCCATAATGTTTTCAAAACCTTAACAATCTCGAACAATGACATTAACATGCTTTTGGTTAATGGAATTCCCAGTGTAAGATGTAAATTGATCAGTGTTAAAATATCATGACTTGTCTTTGAAGCAATATCTAAGCCATCAAATAAAGTTTTAGCATGTAAAGTCATTTCTGCAGCATTTAATTTGTGTTGGTTGGAAGAGAATATATTTTCAACATGTAGTACCCATTGTGAGCAAAGAGCCTGTAAGTTTGTAACATCACGAGCTAGGCTTGTTTTTTTGGCGTTAATGTACGCTTGTCGAACCTTCAGCATAGTTTGTGATAACTTCTCATGTTTTGCACACATTGATGGAACATGCCTTTGGAGAAATTGCTCAGGATACCATATTGTCGTGCCGATCACATGAACACTATGAACCTAAAATAAATACTAATATTGAATGGAGAGTTATCTTAAGAAAGTGAGGAAAATTAATTTTTGGCCCCCTGTATTAATGAAAAATATGAACTATTTTTATGCAAATCCATGTATCTTTACTATCGGCTTCTACAGCTGCAATTCTTGAACTGGGATGTTTTAACATTTATGCCTGCATGTCTCTAGGGGCTGATTCTCTTGCCTCGCCCTAGTGTCGCTAGAAAAGTAGTGCAAGAGTTCCCATTTAGAGATCCTGTAGTGGGGATCCTATGGTACTTAAATCAAGACATTTGTGGACTTGACTATTTTTCTAATGAAATTTGATTATTTTTCCGACAACAGAGTTTGGCCTTACCTTCATATCCAGTTCAATAAGTGATTTGAAATTTTTCTGATCCATGTTCCCAAACAAATGTGAAGTCAAAACAAATAAAGCATTGATCTTGATACATTTATACATATTATTTACATTAGGCTGATCAGTAACCAATTTATCAAGACTAGCTATTGCATGTTTAAGATATTGAGAGAATTCTGTTGCTATTATGGCACAGTTTTTATCCACAAGGCTTCTCCTCAACATTAATAAATTTTGTAATGATTTCTGTACAATGTCATCATTCATTATATTTGTTGTTATATTTTCTACAGCTCCAAACAAAGCATTGAATTTTTCTTCATTTAAGTCTATATTATCAGGTACATGACTGTAAGATTTTAAATATTTGCAATATTTATTCCAGTTTGTTACCAGGGCAGAATTTGATATTAATATTTCTAATATTACAAGAATGGTAAATACTTCTCCAATATGATTAATAATGTAATGCAATTGAATGCCACCTGTAAGTAAAAATTATCTAATTAATATAAAAAACACCTACTGTTTAGAGTACACGTAGGAAGCAATAAAAGCTTGTTGGTAAACAGTGGCGGCCGTAGTAAAACTTTTAGGTGGTGCGAGATCGCAAAGTGGCACCATTATATACAAAACATTAGTGTTCCGATACTATGCAGTTTAATTGACATTCCTAACAAGAATGTTAGATCGTGGCCCAATAATCCCAGTATAGATGTCGTTAAAAGATGGCATTTTAAAAAAAGCTGGTACTCTCAAGCAAATAGAAAAATCCAGGGGCTTAGTACCGTCGTCCCTAGAGGACCATTGTTTTGAGCACCACGATCTCCAACATTTGCAAACGTCGTGAGCCTTAATCCGTCTTCCCCCGCCTAAAGGCATTTATTTTTAGCTCCTCGGTGAACAAAACAACAGGAGCCTCAATCGATATTGAAAGTTGTTATTATTACGTATCAGCATAATGTTTACCTGATACGAGGTAAAAGTACCAGAAACCTGTTAAGTCTACAATACAAAGGACCCGATGTCGTAAGAAGGAGGGAACACATTGGCCGGAAGATAGTTTTCACGGTACGAAAAATATAAGACAGAGAACTTTTAGTTCGTGCCGATATGGAGGTTACCTTATTACCTAACTGTTACTCAAAAACCCAGTGCATGTGATTATTTTGTAGAAGGGTATTAGACTGAAAAGCTCTTCAGAACACTCACCATGATACAGACGGTAGAACATACTCAGCGAGGCAATGTTCAACTGAGTTGAAGAAGCTCTATGTATTTGGTAATGTCTGCCTAATTAACAATTTAGACAGCCTGTCTCTGCAACCTGTCCAGATAATCGAGGATGTATTTTACAGATCCATTCCAGAGATGCGAACAGTATTCCGTACCGTCCGAACTTTTGCCTTGTAGAGAATATACAGTTGACCGGCCGAAAAAACTGTCTGGGTTCCGAGTCTCCGAGTTGTAGTGGAGATGACACTCGTGATGTAACCTCTGGAGTTGATGTTGCTGCAAATATCCACAACTAGGATATTGGAGCTGTCACGCATTGCTAGCGATTCGTTCTGAAGAGTAGGGGGGAGGGGAACGGAGAACTTTGGCAGAAAACGCGCACATATAAGTTTTCTTGGCAATTGGTATTGAACTCAACCAAGTTACTTGCTCCCCATGTAAATATACGTTGCAAGAATTGGTTAAGTTCGTTCCTCCAGTCTTTTTTCTATTTCTCTCTGGCCGCATGTGAAAAAAACAGTCGCACCCTGTTTAGGATTCGAGTCTCCGAGACGTAGTGGAGATGACACTCCTGTTGTAGGCAATCCCTGGAATTGAGGTCACTGCGAATACCTAAACCTGAGGTATTGAGATTGTCACGCTGTGCTTATCCATAATTATAAATAGTATTTAACTAGTAGATTAATAGGATGATTAAGTCCACACATTCGGTAAAATATCCCGCCAATCATTATTTTTAATAAGTCGAAGAACTTTAAGTGGCTCCACTGATTAAAAATTTTGTAATAATGGGTTCAAGTCCAGTAATTCCTCAACAAATTCACAACTACATATTTAACATTATTTCTCATATGTTAAACTAATTTGCAAATCAGCACAGGATTTTTCAATTATGGACCTTTTATGGAATTATTTTCGGATTTTTTTCGAACTGACTATACCGTTAGCCATCAGTGCTGTGAAGCCTCAGACAGCTTTTACAGCTTCACCGGGATTGAATAATGATTATAGTAACGAGTTGGAAACCGGTGCCCGGTGGTCGCGTTTCGGTCGATTTCTGCGCCCCCTCCATGACGGCGCCCGCTGACTGATTATCTAAATATTAGCGATCAGCGATAATTGCGCAAGAGATGTGCAATCTACGGCTTTACTCGAAATTACGTATCTTGTCCGTGGCTTCTTATGGTTCGCTGATGGTTTTCATGCACTTTCGTGGCGATACAATGGAAGTATTGAATTCTCAAATATAAACAGTTAGCAAATGTTTATATTGAACAGGATTGTTAGGTGTTAAGTTTTTATCATAAATGTTTGTTTTTTTTTGTCTCTTGTTCCTTATTCAGTATGACAAAGATAACGAAGTGTGGAGTGGTTGAAATGAAACTTCTTTGGGCACGGTAAGGAAATATTTGTGTTGTGACATTACGTAACGTGTTGCGTTACGAACGATACTTATCTCATGGTCCTCCATAAACTTAATTAAAGTTAAAATACGTTGTAGCTATTTAGCTGTTACAGAGAGACTATATTTATTATCAAAACAATGGCTAAATATCGAGTCATGTTATAAAATAATTTATAAAAGGACTTAAATGGTAAAATGAACAAAAATATTTATAATGAGTATATTACAATTTTTGTTCTTTAATTAACTACTACATAAGTGTGGCATGAATAATAACATTTTATCAATTCAGATTTTATACAGATTTTTAGACTTCAGTTTCACAATACAGATTTTCTTGGTTTGACATGTGGGAACACTGACTGTTTATGTTATGTGGTACTTTGCAAAGTTGTGTTGTTTTTTGGGACTCCACTCAAATTCTACAAAAAATACGAAGCGTTTGTTGCAGTACGGTTTTAAGTGGTTCATGCCAGTATTTGTTTGATTCTCAAGTGATCAACTGGTGCTTTAAAATAACAAGGTAAGTTAAAGTGAGGTTCTAAAGTTCTAATATTGTGTAAATTATTGGAGCAAGCTTTGTTTTATATAAATATAATAAAGTCTCGTAAGTTCCAGTATCAAAATTGAAATGGCAAACAAAGCCAGATGGGCTTTAGAAAATGTCCCATCACCATACTGTGGTTTCATCATAATATTTTCCTTCACCAAAAGCGCAGGTTTATTTTAGGGATTCCAGTTCATGTCGATCGGCGCAATGTATTTATGTATATGCTACCATTAAGCAATAACTTCTTTAATACGCTAAAAACAATTTTATAACTTAAAAATTATAGGAATACAGAGTCGACCTCGTATTGACCGTCCGTGCCTACGACGCGACGCGGTACACTCAGTACATAATGTCTAATTCCACTAGTGAGTTTAATAAAATTATGAGACATGTATGTGTATATGCTAAAATCCATCAAGTTAGGGGTACGACTTTGGCTCCCCTACTTAACAAAAATGTAAGTAAACATGGCTTAGATGCCATCCCCGGGGTACAGGTATTAAGCTACAGAACGTGTCAAAGAAATAGACAACATACATACATACATACGCCCATACAACCAAATTAATGTGCCACTTTTAACCAACACTTAAATCATTATTAATGTTATTCGTTATCGCTGTACCTACACTTCACACACCTAATATTTGGTACTCATGTTATCATGTGATAGTGGTAGTGGGATAATTGCATCCACTTGATATTTATACTATCAATATACACAAAAAATGTATAAACTACTAATAATTATTGAGCAGAACAATCAGCAATCGGTCAAAAAATCACTACAAGGATTATCGCAATTTGACAGATCAAATTATAGAGGCAGCACCGTCGTCGCTCTGCTATGGCGCTGTTATGGCTCATACGTAATATAAATTCGCAATTTTTAAGCAAATATCTAGTGATTTCTGCTATCGCTTTGCTATTTCGAAATACGTAACGATGCCATCGCACCACTCACCCTAGGGCCGCCACGGACTAGAAACATGACAAACTTACGAACAAGAATTATTGTGAATGTAATAATAATAAATATCATTCATTCTACAAAAAATATTAATCTTTCCGACCCATTTACAGAACAATATTATATTTTAAAATATCATATTTAGTTCAAAATTAAAGCCAGAAATACTATAACTTAAAAAATACCAGATTAGGGCAAACTGAAAATAAATAAACCGTTTTGCAAAAAAACAGGCATTTTAGATTTTTTTCTCTACTTCAATGAATATTACAAGAGGTTTTATTAATGTGACAATGTATTGGCATGTTATTTGAAACATCTTGGCATAATCCCTTACCTATTTCCTCAATTTTAAATTAACAAAATAAAAATAATGATTTTTGTAAAATTGCTTTACTAATAGTGTGAATTGCTGAAACTGTTTTTTGCTGATACTTTTTGGATATTTTCTGCAAATTAAACTTAATCTTTCTTTTTATATTATATACCACTTTCTGATACGACTGATAAAGCTAAGGGCCGGTAAAATTATAGCCTTACTTGAAGAAAGTTGTTCACAAACATGTGTCTCAGTGGCTAAGTGTGAGTTGTTCAACTGTCCAGAGACCTTGGCAACAGCGTGGTATCAAGAGACCGGTTCAGTAAAAAGAAAACCCGGTTCGGAAAGAAAACGATGCACAGAACTACAGGATGACCAGTTTTTGGTGAGTCAGGCGTTGCGGAATCATAAGGCGTCAAGTTTGTACCTAAAGAAGTAAGAGGAGTAGAAGATAGCTTGTGGACATTCAGGAGGAAGCTGTTGGCTGCCAATATCAGCAGTTACCGCCCGGCCCGGGGCCCTAAATTACTCCATGACCACAGTGTTGCTCGACTTTAGTTTGCTCGGAACTATGCTTTATGGAATCTGTATGAATGGAAGTATTGTTTTCTGATGAAGCTGGAGCCATGCTTTGTGTGGAGAGGACCGACGCCGGCAAGTGCTGCGAAGACCACAGGAACGATATGCAGAAATGTATTTCAAAGAAATCACTCCATATGTCAAAGGTTCCATTATATTTTGGGCAACAATTAATTCGACAGAGCGTATTTTTGGGTTCGCGTCACTTCCACTCTGCGTGAGGGGGGGGGGGGGGGGGTGACACTTCCCGGATTGGAAGGGCTATTTTGTTTGGCCAGATGCCCAATACCAGTAGGGCGAGATAGTGGTGGGGGGCCCGGGGGGTCCAATAATGCACTTCCACTTGGGGTGCTGGGTCTTCAAATAAAACACGAACCTTCTCGAACAACTGTAAACAACCTTAGAACGTAAATTTCCTTAGGTGCCCGTTTTTTTGCAAAGTAGTGTATATTACAGCAATACATACTTAGATTCACAGATGTTTCCATAAAGATAGCAAAAATTTGACTACAAAGGTTATGGAGTGTGTCATTACACCTTGTAGCAAAAGTACTTAGCAAGCAAATTGTTTCCATTTGTGAACTCATATCAGTTGACCTGTATTCTTCATACAGGGATAGATACAGGAAATACCTAAAAAATAATTGGCTTGTGAATAAAAAATATGAAACAGTAAAATAATAAAATATACTTGAGTAAGACAAAATAATATTTTTTAAATATTAATTTTGACATACCTTATGCCTGTAATACTGAACATAAATTAAAATTGTTTTTTTTACTGACTATAGTTGTATAACTTTGTACCCAACAGATGTTGGCGGGGGTGTGGTACTACAGATGATAAGGTGGGTTGTGTAGTGTATGTGTAATATAGAATTATCTTGTTTCATTGCTTTTAAGAACTAATACAACATTACTGAAGTGAATTAGTAGTCTTAAGTTATCTTGGAAACCATGTAAAGGGTTGGATTTAGAATTGTTTGGCACAAATTGGGGCTTCAGTTGTCTGATTTAAAGAAAATTAATAAAAACTATTCTAACCTCTAAACCTAAAAAATGTTAGTTGGAAATACACATACTGAAATGAAAAGCAAAACTGATTTAGTATTCTTATCATCATCAGTCATCCTACAAACATTTCACAAATAAGAAACCCCTGAAAACAAATACAAACACCTACATAGACTGAACTGCATTTCCATGCATCTCAGCAGAGCTTAACAAAATTGTAAACAAACATATAATAAAGACATTTTACATGATTCTTTGGTTTATTATTATGTTATGCTACTAATATAGCTAATAAATACCATACACTTTTTTTTTAAATATTTTTATATGTTATATTTTAAGCCATTCATAAGTAAATAGGTAGCGATGAGTGACCAAAGGGAGCTCCAAGCATGTAAGGTTTTTTGTGCTGAGGAAAATAATGAGCTGAGGGAGCAACCGAGTCTGCTTTATCATTGCAACATCCAAAATGTTAAATATGACTTTGAAATTTTAAACTGCAATTGACTCTGTCCAGGGGTATTACTTTTCCACAGAAATGGTATGAGAAGATAGGTAATTGCTTTCTTCACCCTCCTGGTACCTTCTCCTACCGCTCAGCATACAAAAAAAACGAAATATTGAATTTGAACTTGAAACTTACCACCAATAACTCAGGCCTGGTGAATTACTTTTTAATGGGAGTAGTGTCAGAGGGTTAGGGGCAGCCCTCTCCCTCCGCCCTGACCCGTCAGTGTGCCAAACGATTATAAATTTTAACCAATCTTGAAGGTACCGTTAGATAAAAAAGCTTAAGTATTTAAAAAAAAAACAAGGTTGAAGTTATGGATACCTTTCAAACGCTTCCTTTTTCAGAGTTGTAACTTCAACACACAAAGACGTAAGGACACTCAGAATTTTAGTCATCAGAGTATTATCAGAAGACATTATATCAGTGATAGGCATCAATTCACTTTGTGTCATAACTACTTGTATAGGTAAAAAAGTTTTGTTTTCTTCCCAAATTTCATTTTTACACGTTGAAGCCAGATCTTGGTATTGAATTTTGAAAAAATTACCATATTTTTTCAAAGTAAGTGCACTTGCTCCCTTTTCTAAATCAGTTCTCATTGTTTGGTCTCGTTTTGGATTAGATTATTACAAAAGTCCTTACGTAGTCAGGGTCTCCAGATTAGTCTAGACCACAAATTATAAAGCAGTATGTTTGTAAACACAAAGGCAAGGAAAATAATACTCTCTTACGAGCACAAAGGCTTGGGCGCAGGGGCTCTCAGTATTATTAAAGTACTCTGTGCTCTGTGCAAGGGCTGGACACTGGTCTATAGCTGTACTTATTCCCGTTTTTATTTTATTGTGAATAGCGGCATTTAATAAAACAATCCGAAAAATTATAGATCGTTTAGGTAGAGCCATAGACCAATAACCAGAGGGGTAGAGCAAGTAAATAGTTTTAAAAAATATATTTAGAAAAGTATTGAAACATATTGTCTATAATGGCAACTCTATCAAGTGTCAATTTGAAACTTCAAATTTGAACTATACGTAGAAAAAAGCGCGGGAAGCAACAAATTTGACCATCATTTTTGTTTTTGTAAAATTTTATTTAATAACTTGGATAAGTTTTTCTTTAGTTTGTATTATATTTTTCACGTAATTTATGTAATATATCTCATATCTAGTGCATTTTCGTATTTTGTAGGTAAGCTTTATTATTTTTGTATTATAGCTTTAGCCTGTAATTATTTAGATTTATGTTATAGGATGCAGGAGCTCCCAGAACCTGGGGGCTTCGTTCTTCCACCAGCTAGTAATATTACAGTGATCTCCGAGTCTGGCATGGATACAGAAGGGTCACAAAATCATTCCAAATGCCATAAGCGGTCTCGACAACACAAAATTTGCAGAAATTGTAACAAAAAAATTAGAAAGACTGGTAAAGGTTCTAGAGAAGGTTGCTTATGTGAAAGCGACGAAAATGCAGGTGATAAATCTTTTGTCAATAAACATGTCAACAATTCAAAAACAACAAATTCAATTTCACAAACTCAACATGCTGATAAAATTGAGACATCATTTGTTAGGATTGGTAGAACTTCCTATCAACCTACAGATGTGTCTCCATACCTAATTCATGTTCAAAGAGAACAGATTGATCCTAAAGATGGCTCCACATTTCACCCTCATTCTTTTGGGAACCTTTTGAAAAAGCATAATATTAATAATATAATTAATGGCAGTATGAAACATATTGGTAGGGACCGAATAACTTTAAATTTTTCAATGCAAATAAATTTCTTGAAAACAATTTATTGAAGGAAAAAAAATTAAAAGCCTTTATACCTACTTTCAATGTAATCCGCATGGGCTTAGTTAGAGGAGTTCCGATAGACTGGTTATTAGATGATATTAGAAAAATATATCGGTTCCTATAGGCTGCGGATATATAATAAAGGTTCATAGGCTCAATCTGAAAGTCATAGTTGATGGAACTTTAACATATAAGCCATCACAAACAGTTGTAATCACTTTTGTTGGGCAAATACTTCCTAAAAGCATATTTATGTGCTATAATGCTTTACCAGTAGATTTATTTATTTACCCCACAATCCAATGCTACAATTGTTGTCGTTTTGGTCATACAAAAATTCAGTGTAGATCACTCCCACGTTGTTACAAATCATAGTCATAGTGGAGAGACTTGCTCTCATGATGAAAGTAATGCTTGTTGTTGCCTATGTTCAGGTTACCACTATGCAACAAGTAAGCTGTGCCCTGAACTTAAACGACAACAAGACATTAAGTTATATATGGCACTAAACTGTGTATCTTGATCAATGCAAGAATCATTTCTTTAGTCCGTACAATGCCATTAAATTTAAATACTCATGAACGAGACATCAATATTTATATCTTCTGTGAAGATAATATTTTTAGTTTTTGTGTCATTAAGGATAGCATCTAATGAGTCAAGTCTCATAACAGCAGCATTTCAGCGAGTGTTGGAAAATCGGCCCATTGCTCCAGTAGCGGCAGGAGGTGGAAGTCAAGTGGCTGTTTAGTCCTAAGAGCGCATTTTAGATGTCGTTCGCCGATATCCGAACTTAGGTACACGAAGTATCGCCAAATTGTTAAGGCGTCAGAACGGAACAAGTGTGTCATACTGGACAGTTCACAAGGTGTTAAAGCTTAACCGAATGCGGCCATACAAAGTGCATAAAGTGCAAGCTTTGGTACCCGGCGATCACGACCGCCGGCGAATTTTCTGCCGTTGGTTATTATACAAGCAACAATGTGTCCCAAATTTCATTGAGCACGTCATCTGGACGGACGAGTCCACATTTACCAGAAACGGGCTGTGGAACCGAAGAAATACACACGTGTATTCCGAGGTGCACCCGCACGCTGTTCTACAAACCGGGCACCAAACCCGATGGTCGGTTAACGTATGGGCAGGTTTATTTAAGGATCGCATACTAGGGCCAGTGTTTCTGCCACAGCGACTTGACAGACAGCGATATTTAAACTTTATAAATGAATAGTTGGTAGATATTTTAGACGACCTATCATTGGCTAAATATCACCGCACATGGTTTCAGCATGGTGGTGCACCTCCATATGTGGTAAGGTTTGTCCGTGAGCGCTTCACCGTGCTGTTTGATGATCACTGGATCGGCAGACTAGGACCACACGCTTGGCCACCTCGCTTACCTGATCTAACCCTGTAAGACTTCTTTCTGTGGGGGTATGTGAAAGAAAGGGTTTTTAATCGTGAGTGTGATTGTGCTAACGAAATGCGCCAAAAGATCGTGAAAGTTTTCGACAAACTACGTGCAGACTGTGTCGTAGACCCCACGATGATGAAAGATATGGAACTTACCTCGGTCGAATCATAAATTAAACACCTATCGAGATCGTACTTCGACACTGCGTCGAATCACGTGAATCCGTTCACCGTTGGTGAAAGCCGCCGCGACTTACACCCTAAAAGCGAACGCCCTCAGCGAATAGAGCCGGGTGTAACTTCTTTTTCGATCTTAATGATCAAATCGAGGAAATAAACAAGTCCTCTCCAGTCAACTACTCCACCGTCTCTCAAAACAGGGGGTGCACGCGCCCACGTCCGCGATACCACCGTTTCCTCCGCAGGGGACGGGCGGCTAACTTCGCCCTCGCACACCCATCACGTTCTACCTTTCTTGTGGCATCTGAAGCCTAGGTCCGTTCCCTCGGTGTAGAGCTCTTGAATCATGCAGCCGCTCGCACGATACATGCGACACTGCATTTGCAAGCGCTAGCTACCCAAAGACATCATTACACACTATACTCCTGTCACTATATTACATACTACTATAATGGACACTATAGTCACTTGATAATGGCAGTAATGGTTTTCAATAAAGAGGACTAGTTGTCACGTTAGTAAGAAGAAGGAGTGATTGAATAACTAGTCCCAAAACAAAATTAAGTTAGAGCCATCAACAAATAAATTGGAAGTGAATAAAAAATGTTTTTTTTTTTTTTAAACGAATTGATTATTAATCGTTTTTTACATCCCTACAGCCAGTGTCTCCGGATTGGGGTGTTTTTTCTCTATTTTGGGGGAAAATAGTGTCACTAGGGAAATTTTGGTGAAACGAAAATGATAGGGAAATTTTTGGGAAAGAAAATTTAGGCACGGGGTATTACAACAACGAATAAAGTAATGCATTATTCCTACGCAATGTATAAAAAATTATTGAAGACACTATTATTCTACTTTCGGTTATCCTTTAATATTGTTAACAATAGCAATAGTCGGCCGGCGTTACTGCAACGTGCGAATAAGTAATCATTATGTAAGTAATCACCTTTAGGTCTGAAAGAGAGAGCTTTTCAGGTTTCTCACACTTAACATTATGATGCGAATTACGATTTTCCCGAATTTACGATAACAATTTCTGCCTATGTCATTCCCACAATTAACAAAAATCTAACGACTCCTCGTATGCTAAAAGCTCTCAAGCCGTTTAGGCTACAGAGCGTGCTGAAGAAATAGATATACATAGGTACATACGCCAGAAAAACATAACTCTCCTTTTTCGGAGTCAGGTAAAAACAGAAATGTTACATTGTATGTGGTTCTATAATTTTTTGGCAGAGAAAATTTGTATTTCATATTTGATATGCACTTCACAAATTATGCTGCTGTAGTTATACTTTTGTTATATACTAAGGCGCTTAATAGCTCTGTTATCTAAATTTACTATATCTGTTCGTAGAGTGCAACGCAGCTGTCTACTTTTAAATAAACCACTTTTATATTATAGCGAGACTTTTATTTAATTAAAGCATTAGAACGCATTTATAATATTTATATCTAACACAGAAATCAGACATCTTGTATTTCATATAATAGTGTTGTATCACTCTAAATAGGGATGTGAGTGGTCGATTCATATACATAATTTTTCAACAATATCTTCTGATAGAAAATCAATAGAATAGTGAAGAACGCACGAAGAAAGCAAACGTAACTCCCTCACCATATTTTTTGTTTATACGGTCGGAATAAGTTTTTATTTACAAATTTTAAAAAATAGTAAATTTTTTGCATAAGTACGATATGGTACTTTTATGGTTCTGAATACATATCCCCACCTCTTAAAGCTGCATATACTTGAAATAAACAAAAATTTAAAGGAATAGGCAGGTTTAAATTGTTTGGGGAAAAGTTGTGAAATCGTTTCATTTTTGGGAAACTTTTTAGGTGGCATGGGGAAATTTCGAAAATTCAATCTCAAGACCCTACTTACAACAAACACTAATTAAATTTAGTACATACAAAACGTACCACTGCAATGTGATATGAAACGAAATTGTATTTTTAATTACTAGGTTATAAAATACGGTGCGCGGCAATAATATACATAATTATTTAATAATGTCGTTTTGTAAGTCCAGTCACAGTGTGGTTCAAGAAGCGACGCAATACGATTTTCCCAAGAAAGCGTACAACAAACTAGATCACTTAGGAAAATTGCAAGTGATAAACGCTTTAGATAATGGTCAGTCTAAATCTGAGATCGCAAAAAAATATGGTGTCCACCCACAAACGATTTCTTACATTTATAAACAAAAAGAGTCTATATTAAGAAAATACACTCAAAAGTATAATATTCTGGTAAATGACGTTCGTAATGCTGGCCTTGATCAAATACTTTTCGAATGGTTTAAAGTTGAAGCTAAAAACGGTAATGTTGTTAGTGAAGACAATCTCAGGAACAAAGCACACGAAACTATGAGAGCTCTGAGTGATGACTTTACCCCAGTGTGTACAGATGATTGGCTATTAGGTTTTAGAATAAGGCATAACATAGCTAAGTATGTAACTGATGTAGAATGCAACATACAAACTAAAGAAGAATGGATGAAATATCTTAAGGGTTTGCAACTAGAAGATGTATATTTTGGAACAATTTTTGCCTTGTCCCACAAGCTTGATCTTAACAGATATGCCAATGGGCAAGACATGGCAAACTATGTGTCTATATTGTTATTGACAAATAGTATTGGAACTGATAAAAAGGAATTAGCTGCTGTTGGAAGAGATACTTTAGAAACAGAGGTGAATCTTAGTAGCATTCCTGTTAACTATTACTACTGTGATCGTACACAAATGAACTACTCAATTATTGTTAATTTTTTAAAGAAATGGGATAATGATTTAAAATGTAAAGATAGGAATGTAACTTTATTTTTTAATGTTCCAGATAGTTTATTAGGGAAACTGCACTTTGATAATATTAAGTTACTGAGCGCAAGAAACATGATTTATGTTACAAAAATTCTAAGCAAAATTGTTGAATGTTTTAAATATCATTATAGAAGATTACAGATAAGTAAATCTGTTGGGTACTATCAAAATAAGGATCAATTCACATTACTTGATTACTTACATATGATAAGTATGGCATGGTATAATGTGTCATTGAAATATATTCAACGTCTTTGTTTTCCACCTAAAGATGGTACACTTTACTTTAAACCAAGTGATGATAGTGATGGGGATCACAGTCTATCAAAATGGTGCAAAGTACATAATATATCTATAGACCAAAATTCAAATCTGGTAGACAAATTTATTTATTGTGATGAGCAATTGCAAAGTTTATATTGGGGTCAGTGTGATTCAGTACCAAGTACTAGTGAAGTAACATTACAAAGGAATGTACAGCCGACATCAGGGGTGAATGCTTATCAAGCTATGAAAAGACTTGTGTCATATTTACAAGGTGATGGTGCAGGGAGGCTTGTTTTACAACATGCAAAAATATTGGAAAATCATATTGAATATGGAGCTTTACTGGAAATACACCAAATGATAGCTAGTACAACTGATTAACAGTAATGTTTAAATGAAAAAACTTGTTTTATTTATATATATCTCCTAGGACTATGCATTTATTATGAATACTTAACAATACATAAATCATGTAAAAAACATTACATTCAGTGGTGTAGCATAGCGTAGGAGGCAGATGTGGCCCAGTCTGTGTGGCACTTTTAGGGGTCAGCAAAAATTCACAATAAATAATAATAACAAAACTTATATATATTTGAACCATTTCATTTCATATTTATGTTGCACCTACAGTTCGAACCAATTAAAATGAGTACGGAACTCTTTGTTACATATTTTGTCACAAAGCCAAAAAGTTTTTTAAATTTCTATATATTTTAGTCTTGAATTTAAAGACCTAAATAAAAATGTGGTGCCAAAATTTGCCTGTTCTCTGGGCGGCTGCAACCCATGCTACGCCACTGATTACATTGAATGAGTAAACAACTAAATTCTTAAAAAATTGTTTATCACCTATCTGAAAAATATCCTGGCACTAGTTAATTATAGTAAACCAACTTATACTCTTCTGTTTTCAGTTTTTTTTCTGTGAGTGTTAAAGTTTAAAATAAAATTATTTAATAATAAAATTGGAAATAGTATTTTTATTGGGAGAATATTTTTCACAAGATTTTAACAGGGGTAAAGTAATAATCAAATCAAAATTTTATATAATTAATGGGTTTACAAATAAGACGGGATAAAATTTAGGGGGCTTTTAAAAATGAAAATAAGATTTTGAACAATATTAATTAAAAAATTTTTTAACAGATTTTATAATAAAAAAAATATGAGGGGCCCAATTGAAAATAAAAAAAATAATTAATTTTTTTTATTAATTTTAACAAAATTTTTTTTTATACAAAAAAGGAAATTCCCGGGACCCTTAAAACAATTAAAAAATTTCAAAATCTGTTAATAAATTATTTTTTTTTTTTAATTATATCCTATTTTTTATTTTTTTTTCAATAACTAAATACTAATATTCCTAAGAAAATATTTTTTTTTTTTACATTGAGTTTTAACCCATGTTAAATCGATATTTTTTTTAAAATTTTTTCAGTTATCAAAAGTTTAAAAGGAAATGTGTTTTTTTTTTGTACGTAAACTTGGTTTAACACCCTTATAGGTGTTCCTGTAGTTTTTTAATTTATTTTAAAAAAAAAAATCGTAATTACCTGAAACTAAAACATTTTTTTTTTCTGAAATTAATAAGGAATAAAATTTTTTAGAATTTTGTCAAAAGAAAATAAATCCTAAAATTTATTTGAATTTTTTTATATAATTTTTTTAATAAATTTATTGAAAATGAAACTCTTCCTTTCATTATACCAAGTAATTTCTTATTTCAAATTTTCTTTATTTTGATTTTGGTTTCATGAGTTAATTTTTATTATTTAATAAAAAAAAATTTTTTAAAATGGAATAGTTCGCGGCTATTATTTATTAATTTTAAATTGTATGTTTTAAAAATCTTTCAAACCTCTTGAATTACTTTAAAATTAATTTCTTGTTACATTTCAAAATTTAATATATAGAAATTAAATCATAATTTAAAAGATAACATAAATATAAATTTTTATTTAATTTTTTACAATTTTTCTCTTTTACAATTACAAAAATTTTTATTAAAAATTTCAAAAAGGAAATTTCTCGAATAATTCTTTAATTACATTTTACAACGAGATATATAGCTCTTTTACATATTTTCAAATTTTAAATTTTTCAAGTAAAAAACTTTAAATCTATTCATTTAAACTAACAAATATTTGTAGATCCATAATTAAAATTTTAATACAAAATTTTAATTTTTATTTGTGAATTTACCTAACATTAGTTTTTTTTGTATACTTTATTTTTGACTTGAAATGCATCATACAAAAAATAGTTAAAGAAATATTTTGCCCCTAAAAAATTTTAATCATTGTATTAGGTTTATTCGGGTCTCCCGAAAATCCTTCGGGCGTAATAATTGTTTTTCAAATTTTTTTCAATTGCTCTCTAATTAATTTTCTCCAAAAAAAAAAAAGTTTTATTTTGTTACATTATTGTTATAATTATGATTTTCAGTCATAAATTTATTATTTTTTTTTCAAAAGTATTTTTTTAATGGATTTAATTATTTCTTTCGGATTTATTATAAGAATCAATAAAATACCAAAAATTATAAAAAAAACTTAGAGAAAATTGAAAGGCTAAATTTGGTCAAGCTAAATTCACTTATTCAAATTGCCAACCTAAAGTTTAAAAAAAGAAAAAAACGGGTCCCGCTTTTCGCATTAACACTACTCCCCCAAGTTTTTTCGAAAAAGCATTAATTTTAATTACTGAAACAACTAAAAGCCAAGGGAATGCGATTTGAAAAAGGACTTTTCAAGGTCTTCAGTAAAACCTTTTAGGTGAAATACGAGATATATAATTGACCATAATTCTTACCAGTTTCTCATCCCATTTCTACTCGCAAAAAAGGTCCGTGAACGTTAATTCAGTGATGTTAGGGGGGGGAGATTGAAACCATTTTGATGATAACATTCCCCTTAATAATGTATTCCTTTTTTTTGCAAAAAAACCTTGTCGCTGCACCGATGATCAACGTTTTCATAATTATAGTACAATGAAACCCATATATTTTAAAACTTATGCCAATAAAATTTAAGGTACATCAAATATTATTTATAACATTAAGTTTTATGCTTTGATTTTGTTTTTTTACTCAACTTTATCGGTAATGATGAACGCCGGCTTGTTTCCCCCGCCATAATAATAAAGTTAATTTCGTTGTAGTTTTTGAAGATATTAAAATAATTTTAGTTGTTATTTTAATTTTTTTTTTTTTCTATTAAAGAGGTAATAATTTGGGAGAATTTTCTATATTATTTGCCAATATAATAAATTTTTTTAAAAGAATAAAATTAAAGTAAGTAAAAAAAATTATATTTTTTTATATAGATAATTTATTTTATTTTTGTTATTTTGTTGGATTTTTTTGTTAATTTTTTTTGGCAATTAAAAAAATTTGTTTAGTCTTTTATAAAGTTAAAAAGATAAGTAATATAATTGATTTTTAAAAAATCAAATAAGCAAAACGGTTAAATCCTCAGTTTATTTCTCAAAGGTTTTTGGTCTAGATTCTAAATTTAATAAAAATTTACTAAAATGACTCCCGTAAATCTTAAAATGGAAACATAGGGTTTGCCCCTAAAAAAAAGTACCCCGGGTAAAAAAACCTACAATACTTTACATAATTATTTCTCATTGATTGGGATCATTTAAAAAAAAAAAATTAAAGAAAAAAAGTATTAATGCAGTGAAAATATTTTAAATTTTTTAACAGCCACCGGCCGATAAAATAAATTAAAATAATTCTAAAAAATATTCACCTTAAATTTTAAATTATAAATAACAATATAAAAAACTGGAAAAAAATAACTTTAAAAAAAGATTTATTTTTTTTAATAGTTTTATATGCTTTAATGACCTCTTCTATTTAATAAAAAAAAATTTTAAATTTATATAATTTTTTTTTTTGTTTAATAATATTTTTAATCTTAAAGGCGAAATCTTGAAATTAAGATTACACTGAAGAACGTAAAAGAAACCGTGAAAAATGAGCATTTTGAGTGAAGATTCAAAAGATGTGGACTGCATCCCGCCGGGCCTAATCGCTGTTTTGATTGAAGATTTTGAGCATTGGCCGATTACGAAATTTAAGAACAAGTCTTTTGGAATATGTTTTGGTGGTCTGAGGGGGGGGGGGGGTCCGATGAGGTTTGTTGCGGCCACTGGGGGGGCCGGGGGGCAATCTGAGTAAAAAACTAAAAACTACAATTCTAGCCTTTTTTCAAAATATTATTCAATAAAATTAAGTGTTACTCAAATAAATTTCTTATCTTAAGGAGAACAAAAAAATGTAAAAAAAAATAAAAAAATAAAATATTTTTAATATTTCTCTATTAAATAAATTTTTTTTATATTGCCATGGGGGGAGGGTTATATTTTATTTTAAAATAGATTAGTATGAACTAAGGTGTTGATTTGAATGGGTATATTAAAAATATAAAATACAACAAAAATTGAAAAAAAACAAATTTATTACACAATTAAAAAACCCAAAAATCAACACATTCATAAAATAAAATAAATTTTATTTGTTTTTTTATCAAATCATTTTTTTAATTTTATTTTACTAAAGACAAGGTCAGAGTTTTTGAAAAGGACTTTACAAATAAGTTAATTTAAGATTCAGGGATTTTCAAGAGTATCTTCTACCCGTCTCTCAACAAAAAAAAATATTATAATCCATAGCGTATTTTTAGGGGGTGGGCCCCCCCGCCCAATTAATTTACATAGTCTTAAAAATATTAAAAAAAAAAGTATGACTTAATCTTTTTATAAAAAGATTTATTAATTTTGTATTTAATTGTAAAAATTTTTTTCCAATTTTTTATACATGTATTTAAAAATCTTTTTTAAATCCTTTAATATTTGTTTGTTTCAAACTCGGTCTTACAATAATTAAAAGAGAAAATAAGTGGGGGATTAACAGGGAGTTTATTCCTTTTTTTTAAGATTAAAAACAAAATCTTGCTACAACGGGTAAATTTAAAAATTAAATAAATAGAAATTAACTAATTAAAAAAAGGAAAATTCATTTTTTTTAAATTTTTAATGATTTTTTTTTATTTTATTATTTTTTTTTGTATTTTTTTTTATTCATTTGTTTGCGCCACGGGGTTTCCATGCAGCGCAGGAAAATCAACAGAAAATTAATGAAAAAAATAAGAAGTAGTTGAAAAAGAAATTTAAAAATAAAAAAATATTAATATAAATTTTGTGTATCACATCACATTAAATGCAAGCTTCCTTTTGGACTTTAAAAATAAATAGAAAATGTGACAATTAATTTTAAAAATTTAAAATTTAGAAAAAAATAAACTCTTAACGGTTGATCAGTTTAAAAAGTCGGAAAAGTGATAATGATTATACTAATATTTTGGAATCAATTTTCACTTCTTTTTTCCCAACAATTCTTTGAAAATCCTTAAAGCTTAAATTTCTAGTCAATACCATAAAAGTATTGAACTAAATTTTCAACTAATTAAAATTTTTAATTTTTTTTAGTAAAGTTGTGAAAGCCTCGGGTGAAGTTCACTTTTGCACATGTACAATTAGAGAACGCTAGTAATACATGCCAAAAATTGCCGCCGATTTCTGTTAAACCAATTTAGGCATTCAAGGGACAGAACTTCGCCCTAACGGCAACCGGTAGGGTTTTAGGGCTTCTATTAATTAAATGATTTCCTGAACCGTTGGGCCGAGTTCTCTTTGGGCACTGCCCTCTACCATTTGGGGAAAAGGTTTTATAAACAAAAATTTGAAGGCCCAAAGATCTGAAATAACTGAATACTACTGAACCGTCCAAAACCACGGATCTTTTCTAAAGAAAAAGCCCACCCAAAGGGGGCCCCCTTCCGGGGGGCATCCCCTCTTTGACGCTCCGTACTTACCAATACTTAAGGTAAGAAGTTTATAAGTTATAAAGATAATACCAAAAAATATCAAAAAATGATATAAAAATTTTTTTTTTTTTAAATTTATTTTTTCCACTCGTGGGTTTTTATTTGGGAAATGGAATTTGAAGAAAGGAATTTTGGAAAAATTAGGGTTAAATAAAATTCAAAAAATTAATTTTGTCTTATGTAATAGCGTAAAATGAACTTGAATTTGTTCTATATTTTCCATTAAAATTCTCCATAAAAAACGAAAACTTGAAATTGTACAAAAATCTTTTGGAAAAAATTTATGTTATTTTTGAAATTTTTTTTAATGTTTTTAGTATTAATTATAATTTTAATAACTTTATATTTTTATAATAATTATTTAAATTATAAGGGATATTTTAAATAAAAAAAACAAAAATACCCATTTTTTTAGTGAAGTTTTTTAATTTAAAAAAATTTTTTAAGATTTAGTACCCCTAATTAAAAAAAATTAAGATGGTTAATTTGGGAAATGGAATTTTTTGGAATTTTAGGGGGAATTAAATAACCTTAAAATAATTAAACATAAAATTTTATTGTAATGCAATATTTAATTTGATATAAATAAAATTTTTAATAATATTGAGATAATAATAATTATAAAAATAAAAATATTTAAAATATAAATGATAAAATAATATTATTATGATAAGATTGTTTGTACATAATAATTACATAAGTATTAATGAATTTATATAAAATAAATATATGATTAGTAAAGATGCTAAGTATATAATATAATTACAAATAAATAATTTTGTAATTTTTAAAAAATGGTAATTTTAAAAGTAATAGAATATTTATTTTTTAATTCAAATTATTGGGAAACTTTGTAATAGTTACGACAAAATGATTTAGTTAAAAAATTTAACAAAATTGTTAATGTTTAAATAATAAAGTTAATAAGTAAATCTTTGGCTTCAAAAGGATAATTCATTATTGATTACTTACATATTAAATGCATGATAATGCATTGAAATTATTAGCTTGTTTTCACAATGGTCATTTAACAGTTAAGAAAAAAATAATAATTTTTATATTTGGGTAATAATAAGAGAATAAATGTTTAGGGAGCTGTTTCAAATGAAAAATATTGGAAAATAATTAAAGAGTTGAAATACTATAGTAGCATTCTGTTAAATTTATACGTATCGTTTAAAAATGAAAACTTTCAATTATTTTAATTATTTTCAATAGAATTGTAATTATTTAAATGTAAATAGAATGTAACATTTATTTTTTAATGTTCCATGATGTTACTTAGGAAACTGACTTTGTATTCAAGTTACTGAGGCGAACATTTAGGTTACAAATACAATTAACTAAGCAAAATTTTAATGTTTTAAATTCATTATAAGTTTACAGTAAGTAAATCTGTTGGTACTAATTCAAAATTAAATTGACAATTAATTACTTGATTCTAATATTTGATAAGTATGCAATGTATAATTGTCATTAAATATATCAAAGTTTTGCTTTTCCATAAAGAGCTGTACCATTTACTTTATAACCAAGTTGAATGAGGTACACACAGTCTATAAAAATGGTTAACATCATTGAAATCTATCAGCAATTCAAATCTATAGACAAATTTATTTATTGTATAGTTTGCAAGTTTTTTCTGGGTAGTGTAATTCAGTACAATATATGACATTAAATTTACAAGTATTTACAGCAGACATTTCAGGGGTTGAATGTTATCAACTATGAAATAAACTTGGTCATATTTAAAGGTGATAGTGCAGGAAGCTTATTTACAACATCTGCAAAAATATTGGAAAATCAATTGAATATGGACTTTACTTGGAAATACACAATGATCTATACAACATATTAACATAATGTAAATTGAAATCTTTTAATTATGTACAAATCTCCAGGACATGTATTTATTATAATATTAACAATACATTAATGTATCATGAAAAACATTACATTCATGGTGTAGCATCTAGGACAATGTTCGTCCCAAAAGTTGTTGAATTTAAGGGATAAAATTGCACAATAATAATTAGATCAGGAAAATTTATATATATGAACATTTCATTTATATTTATTTGCACTATCATCGACCAATTAAATGAGTACTGAATCTTGTTACATTTTTGTCACAAAGCCAAAAAGTATTTTTAAATTTTTAGTATTTTAGTCTTGAATTTAAAGACCTAAATAAAAATGTGGTGCCAAATTTCTGTCTCGCGGATCACATGCTACATGATTACATAATGAGTAAACAACTAACATTAAAAAATATGTTTATACCTATCTGAAAAATATCCATGGCATAGTTAATTAAGAACAACTTGTCTTTATGTTTCAGTTTTTTTTCTGTAGAGTGTTAAAAGTTTCTGTAATTAGTGATGATTCCATTATTTTTCTGTTCTTAAGTAACTTTTTTGATTCCTATATGTTCCATACAGAATTAAACCAGTTCGTGAAACGCTTCAAATAAGTTCGATATTGAGACTATCCACTGATGAAATGAGAAAAATATGATAGTACTATTTTCTTTAGATATTTTAACAACCAGTTATTACCACGTTACTAGGCAAGTGGTTTCTGGATTACAATTGATCATGTAGCCCAAAATGTGATTGGAGATTTAAAATGTCCAGGAATTAATATTTTGTATTTACTACTAAAATACATTATCATTTTTGTATTTCATAAGCAATGGATCCAATTCGAATAAATCGTTTGAATATAAAAGGGTGAAAACTTGGTACATTGGATATATTAGGTCAGGGAAAAAGTGTTTTCGCATAACGTAGGTATAAACTTGTTATAAAATTTCTTTGGCTGTACTATTTGTATCTGGCTGGTTTTTTGATAACATTAAAAAGGTTAAGTACATTAAAAAAAAAGAAAAAAAAAATTGTTTCCTGCTATTTTTCTTTTTGTTTTTGTAAAAATGAGTGAATGTTTTGAAGAAATTCGATACATTTTAAAATATTATTACAAAAAAGGCAAAAATGCAACTCAAGCAGCGAAAAAAAATTGGGATGTTCATGGACCTAACGCAGTCAGTAAAAGTAGCACAAAGTTGGTTCAACGTTTTTAGTCCGGAAATTTTGATGTTAGAGATGTACCTCGCTTTGGTCGCCCTGTTACGAATAAAATGGTCGCCATTTTTGAAAAAGTGGAGCATGATCGGCATATCAGTAGTTACGATGTAGCTGAAGAACTGGAAATTGACCACAAAACAGTTTTAACCCATTTGAAGAAAGCTGGCTATACCAATAAGCTCGATATTTGGGTGCCACATGAGCTCACCTAAAGAAACCTAATGAACCTTGTACTTATTTGCGATTCATTATTGAGACGTAATGAAACCGAGCCGTGTTTGAAGAGATTGATAACTGGCGATGACAAGGTTGATCACGTACGACAAGAAAGTGTGAAAAAGGTGGTGTTCTAAGATCGGCCAGGCTTCACAGACTTGCTAAATCTAGGCTAACTTGAAATAAGGTGATGCTGTGTGTATGGTGGAACTGAAAGGGTAATAGTTCATTATGAGCGTTTACCATCCGGCAAAACCATCGATTCGGATCTCTACTGCCAACAACAGATGAGATTAAAGGAAGCAGTTGAGAGAAAGCGGCCGGAATTGATCAACAGGAAGGGTGTGGTCTTTCATCACGATATCGCTATACACACACACCTTTAGCAACTCAGAAAAAATTAAGAGAGTTTGCCTGGAAGGTGTTAGTGCATCCACCATATAGCACTGACCTTGCACCTTCAGATTTTGACATGTTTCGGTCTCTTCATAATTATTTAGGTTTTGTAAGGTTAACATCAAGAGAGGACTGCCAAAACTATTTGTTGCGTTTTTTTGATCAGAAGTCCCAAAGTTTCTACAGCAACGGGATCATGTCTCTACCTACAAAATGGCAGAAAGTCATCGAACAAAACGGCACATATATACTGTAAATAAATGTTAGTTAATTTGAAAAAAATATCTTGAGTTTTCATATAAAAATGCGAAGCAACTTTTTCCCCAACCTATTATATTGGTTTTTTTACTTCATAGGTTTAGAGTAGGCTACAAAGTACATCCTAACCTGATGTGAAGTGACCATGTGGCTTAAGATGTCTAACACTAAGCCTAGAAAGGTGGCTGGCTCTCAGTTATAGCCGTCTGAACACATAACCACCATCACATTGAAGTTGATCTGGGTAGGTTTACCACCATGCTATGGTTACATCAGGATTCATTATTCTATTGATCATAACAATTCACTACTTTAATTTTTATTGTCTTAAAAATATAAAAAAATTACCTGGTTCAATAATTTCAATATGTATGCTATGCCCATTGCAAATCGTCATCTGTAAAAGCAGCTCCAACTTTGTTCTTTTTCGACATTTTATCCTTGGACAGTATCATATGCTCAACAAAGTTTAAAGTTAAAGGAGGAATAATTATGTAAAAGTTTTTTAAGTGAACATTTTTAGGATTCCGAAAAACAGGAGAGAATACATCAACAAGCAACTTAAAATATTCAGTCCCTTGAATAAAATTCGATATTAGATCATTAATATTTTGGTCTAAA
Organism: Saturnia japonica; assembly: GCA_033032175.1. NCBI lineage: Eukaryota > Metazoa > Arthropoda > Insecta > Lepidoptera > Saturniidae > Saturnia > Saturnia japonica. Next base: position 8,185,368 of record CM065308.1, on the reverse strand, counting down.
TTGTCAGCAGATTGTATTGTTTTTGACGTCAGATCATTAAGTTCATAAATTTTTTTGAAAGATTCAAAATTTTCAAGATTTGGTAAAAACATTGTTGCGTCAGAACAACAATGTCGACCTCCAGATCTTATCATTCTGACGTATCCCATTGCATTTCCAATTTGACTTATAAGCTCCCGAAACAGGTCTAAGTAACTTTGTCCTTCTTCATTTATACCTAAAACTTTTATTCCTTTATTGAATTTTTCGGCATTTTTGTAGGGATACATATTTCCAATGCTATCGGAACTGGTGTCTTTAAAGTTTCTTAGATCTTTAATCAGTCTAGATTTAATGTGTTCATCATACATAAATTGCGAGAAAATAAAAAACTTTTTTTTCAAAAATTGGTAGGTGAAATTAACGGTTGTGTTCATGACGCCGGTACCATGGGTCCTTATAGAATTTGCAATATGTTTGATGTTGATAGAATTTAAATGCTTATTATTGCTGCTTCTCTCAATAAATATTTGGTTATTCAGGTTATAGAGATATTTTGAAACAAATACATGAATATTACGCATGATTTCCAAAACATCTAGACCCTGTTCCAGCGTTTGAGTAGGCAAATTATCTTGAACAGTTTTCAAATGAAATTTAAATTTTGCCATTTGGCGCATTTCACCATAAAAACTAAAAAACTGATAAAACTACTGTTGTTAAATTATAATACATTGTCGACAGATAGTGTTCTACTGAAGGTACAACAGACATATAAATGTCTTGAATGCGAAAATTATCCACAACGAGTAATAATTTCTTAGTCATGTCAAATGTAAATGGATTCACTAAATCCAATTGTAAATGAGAATGAATGTGTAAACGTAAGTTAGTTTCTACAGGCTGTCCGGTAATGAATGGATAACCTTGAAATGGCTTTATAGCAGAACTTATGGCCGTTCAGAAAAAAATGCGAAACAAAATATATCCTAGGTAGTACCTAAGATATGATTTTTTCAATTAAAAATCAACAAATTTTTACCTTGTTTTACATTCTTGTACACTGCGACCACAAATGACTGAATTCTATCGGTTTTTTGTTGATCTATTATACGCTAACTATGCCAATCGATAAGCAGTAAATAGTTTGACTAGCTATGGTACTATTAAAACAAAAAAACTTGAATTAATTTTTCTGTGACAAATTTACTAAAATATTTTTTTTACAAAGTTTAAGCTTCTTGGGTATAAAAAAAAAGTATGAAAACATGAGTGACTAATAATTTTAAAATAATGTCGGTTTTGAGTAGATTTCATAATGGTATAATTCATTACTGTATCTTATTTAAATAGTGAATTATTGCTATTAAAGTAGAAAAGGAGCAAATTTGATTAAATAACAAAATATTTATATGGGAATATTTTTTATATTGAACTGCACCTAGTATCGAAATTAAAATTTATAGTCGCAAGCTTAGCTCTGCCTGAGTAAAGTCCGCCAGACATAACACCCGTCTGGTCGGAGGATCCTCCGTTATCTATGGCGGAACTTTATTCTCTGTTCCTCGCTTCCGCTAAAGTGGTGACCCCGAGCATGAACGTCAGCGCAACCTTCTTCACAAAAAGCTACGTCATCATTACTTCTTCAAGCTTTCGAGCAACGAGTAATACAGCCAGCCAGCATCCACGGCTACTACTAATATCCTTACCATCACCATGCAGCGGACGCGCATTCTTGGTCCATCACCCACAGCCTTCTCAGCGACCTTGGCACAGCACACTGAACTTCGGGCGATCAGCAAGCAGAAAGCAGAGACGCACTTCTCTCCTGGTGGACGCAGCAGCCAGCCACTACACAGCACTGCACCACTCAGACTCACTGGAGCATTCTTGCAGCATCACCCCGACTCACTGGGGCATCACCGCAGACAGTTCCGACTCACTGGAACATTCCACTGGCCCGGCAAGTATCACAAGATGTATGGACGACTCTACCTGCTATCGACATCCGGTCTCGGAGGGGAGTGATGTAGCGACATCTCTCGCCACAATTGACGCATCCTACACATAGCGACATCTCCGCCACATCTGACATCCTACATCGCGATATAGAAATTAACCGAACATTTGAGTATATATACAAGAACCCGACAACCAAGTTCAGTGAAGTTGTAAAAGCCGCAGTGGCTTCAGGGCCCCTAAGGCTAACAGTGTAGTCAGATCAAAAAAAAAAGCAACCGTTGGGCAGCTGCCCGCCAGAACGTAAAACCCGTATGGTCGGAGGATCCTCCCTTTTCTATGGCGGATGAGGAAATTTGCTCTCTGTTCCTCACTTCCGCTAAAAAGTCATCGAATTCCACGAATTACGGAAAACTTGGGTATTATACGACTAAAAAAAAAGTGATGTAACAGTGATTTTATACACTTTTTAAATTACCTGTATCGCTTGATTGTTATTGGCTATTAAATAGAAATTACTGTTTATAATACGTACACGTTTTGTTTTGTTTTGCACACTTAGGTGTGTTGAGTTCCAGAATCAGCCATTGTATATCCATTATCCAGCAATTAAGTAGCTGTACCTATCCAACTGGATCACGACCACCCTGCACATGGTCATAAACTCGTCACAGTATCTCCCTTTTGGTATGTGAAAATGCAATCAATTAACTGTGAATGTGTTTATATGTTGATAAATAATTTAGTAACAATTTATGTATTTCATAATTTAATTATAAATTATTAATAATAAAAAATTCTAATATATAATTAAATTGTGTTCAAACAAATGAACATCAATCTACCACACTTGTAGCGATCTGACTTACTCTGAGAGCTTCACTTTTATCTTAGTGAAAATTCCGTCTGCCTTTTTTTATACATATTATGTCAATGGAACACAATTTAAAAAGTAGTTGTATTAACACAGATAATTAAACTAATGTTCTATATAACATTATACAAGTGTACATATTATATTCCGGAGTTTTCAGACATACTTTAATAATTGATAAAGTAAATGACAAATAAATTCTTCTCATATCTTTAATATTAAAAATAATGTTAAGAACAAATTAAACATAAGCACACACAAGTCACTGTTTTTTGAAGCTTTTCAATATTGGATATATATTATCAAATGCTTCATATATTTCTTCACGCACTTTAGCACCCGTTAATACCACCTTCCCTGACACAAATATTAATAACACAATTCTTGGTTTCACCATTCTGTAAATGAGTCCAGGGAATAGTTCTGGTTCATAAGAACTGAACTGACCATGAGTAAGAACTAAACCTTCTAGACGAATGGGAAATTTCACATCACAACTTCCAACCATGTTTTGAATTTTAAAGTCTAAAAATTTTGCCTGTAAAATAGAAAGTAAATAATTCAGAAACAAATAATTGAATTAAAAATACAGGTCTAAGACATTCCTCAGATTTTATTATAACAAATCTGTTTATAGGAGGTTTACTATCCTAAATCCATTATTTAATAATTAACAATATATATGTACAATGTACATACTTTTAATGATATATTTTTGTAATAAAAAAAACTATTCAATTGTAATCGCTGGAGTACATACACAATTGTATGAAATTCTGAGTAAAATACATATTATTTGTTGTTTGAAAAAAAAGTTTATCTTAATACACAGATTTAAGAAAAAGACAGATGGAGCCTTGAGAACACGAAAATGTCCCATAAATTAGTATTCAATTGTGTCAATTTTGAAAGGATATGTCATGCAATGTCAGTTATTATTTAAAAATATACCGTCTTGTGCAAAATAAAAAAAAAGGAAAACGGAATTTCATTCTTCACATAACAAAGCATTGTCATTAATGTTTATTAAATGACACCGAGAGATGGCGGTAGTCCGCACGATTCGCGGATGAATAGGAAAACATTCAAGGGACCTACCGACTGTGTGCGAGAAAAAATAAACTGAATGTTATCGTAGTTTCATCGTGTTCTTTGATCAGAAATTGTGAAATTTAACTGGAAATTGCGGGCGACACGGGTTTGCGGAAGCGCCCATCACCCTTGGGGGTGAGGGCTTACCTGGTCACTTTACGGGATAACTTCACCCACTCTATCGGCATTAAGCTCACCTTCACTACTCATATTTGGAACTGCCTTACTAAGAACAGGCACCAGGTCCTATTCATAGATGCCCTTGGGGCGATAATCATTAGTGATTGTGATTGCATTTTATGTTATACTTTTAAATGTTACAATAAGGCTAATAATTATTATAGTCGGTATGTCGAAATTCTAGTGGTCTCGGTAATGCTTTATAGACCATAATAATATTTAATGTCCATTATTAAAAGGTATGTTTAAAACAGGTTTGTACATCTCATTTTTCCTCCACACACGAACCCGAATCATTACAGCATATTTTGATATTATTTTCTTTGGGATTTTGCTATTGAAAATAAAGTTACAAAAATGTTGCTAGGTTACAATTAAATATTTTCCAGGAATTAATAGTAAAATATAATACATATAATTATAGCGTTGAAAGATAATTTTACTTACAACCTAACTACCACGAATCCAAAAGAAGAGTAAAATTTGTTACTTAATAGTTTGTTTGTTTGTTATCGATCTGCAACACTGAAAAAGTTAGCGAGATAGTTTCAAAGTAAAAATTACAAAAAACCCTAAGCAATTTAGTGTCTTAGGCAAAAATCTAAAATCCAAGATGGCCGCCAAAATTTTCAAACGCTTACGACATCGGAGCCATTAGGGATAGGTATAGTAATTAGTAAGTGAAAAACAAAAGAATTAAAGAGAAGCAAGAAATATTCCAATGCTAATAAAAAATCAAGATGGTAGATATAAGTTTACTTGAATATTGGTATGTAAAATTCATTAGGGACCTTCATTTCAAGTATATGTAATACCAAGTATACATTCGCTATGTAAAGAAATAAACTGCTAGCCTAAAATCGTCGCTCATGAGCAAAACTTCATGCACTTAAACAATACCTCATGCACATGCTTGTACCTTGACATGGTGAAAAAATACACATACCTGGGTCTAAAAATATAACATAAATTTAATTGAGGTCCACATGTTGACCAGGTATGTTATAAACTTACAGCTTTGTTGTCAAAAATGTGCATACTTAAACAAAGTTTCCTACAATACATTGAGGGTCCTTTATTATTTCATTTTCGGACTCTGTAATTAATTATGGACTGGCTAGCTAAGGACGCGGACGTACATACAAAAATACCTGAAGGATATATCGTCGTTAATACTCCAATACCCCTTAACTAACATTGTTAAATACCGCGTATGTACAAAAAAAAAATCAAAATTGAGATTTCGCGACTGTAGGTAGCTGAAGGTGATTGCCATCGAACACTAAAACAAATTTTTGAATCGACCAATGGGTAGATGAAAAAATTGAAAATAACAATACCGCGGATCTATCGTCAAACAAGTTATTACACGAACTCCGCATATCTTTGCAAATTGTCTAGATTCTGAGTGTGAGTCGCTTGGTGCTCCTGCTGCAAATAGTTTTTTTAAATAAATTTAGTGGATTATTTTTTATGTAAGTACGATATACTTATTTTGTATTATATGAGAAATGAAATTCAGATGTTTTTATTTTATTTTAATGTAGATGAAGAAGTCTATTAGCAGCATATCGATGCAAAAAATTTAGCGCTCGAAGAAAAGAACAGAGACAAAGAGAAGGCAAAGTTAAAAATAATTCACACTATTACTGCTGACTTCCAATCTGTGAAGTTATACCCTTTTTTAAATGCTAGTACGCTCTATTTTAAGACTAAACTAATCATACATAACTTCACCATTTATAACCTTGGAACAGACCAAGTTGATTGCTATTGGTTTGACGAGACTGTGTGCAATCTGAAAGCAACTACGTATGCATCTTTTTACGCTGACTATCTTACAATGTTATTAGATAGAGAACCGAAAGATGTTGTCATTTGGAGCGACGGATGCACGGCTCAAAATATAAATAGTGCGGTGGCTAACGCACTCCTGATGTTGAAAATGGGGAAGAACGTGACTATCACCCAAAAATATTTAGAAAAGGGCCACACGCAAATGGAAGTTGACTCCGTACATTCAGTTATTGAGAGGAAATAAAAAAATGTCGAGATTTTTTTGCCGTCTCAATATGCATCTATAACAAAAGAAGCTAGGAGGAGATCATTTCCTTATACAGTAATACAACCAGACCACACGTTCTTCATAGATTACAGCGCCAAAAAGTATCAAACATACGTCTCAATAAGACCTGGACGAGGAGTTGGTGACGGCTGCGTTATTGGTCTACGCGTGTTGAATTATAATCCTAACGGAACAATTTAATACAAGAGTAATTTTCAAGTTGGAAAGGAGGCCTAAAAATATTATCTCGTCACCTTTATCCAGTATTCCTTTACTTTATTCATCTAGATTACCAATTCAGAAAACAAAATATGAGCACTTGCAGCAATTAAAAAGTGTAATACCATGTGACTGTCATGCATTTTATGATGATTTGCCTCTTAAAAGAAGTTACTACTCGTGCGCGATAAGTTGAGACCTGAGCGCGGTGACGTCATTGTCGGGTCTTGGTACAGTGAACAAAAAAATAACACAACTAGCTTAGTATAGTAAGAGACTAAAAAACCTATATTAAATAATGGCGTTGCGCGCTGTACAACGCTGGTGTCATCGGGGAAGCGGGTGGAGAGGCGCATTCCACGCGGGTCTCAACTTATCGCGCACGAGTAGTAATTACTTTTAAAGTATGTATTTTAAAATTTTTGTTTAATTTGTTGAATTTTGACTAGTCCCTTAATTATAATAGTGAGTCAATTTGTTCATTACAAAGTTTTTTTCATGATTAGGTATATTTTTTATTAAATGTTTTAAATTTTTTTGTAGTTCATTATGATAATTTGTAGAGTGATTACTTTATTAGCTAGTTACGCCGTATTGGACTATCAACGACGATATATAATTTACAAATAAGGTTATTGAAAACCATTGTTCCATTAAAGATTAAGTATAAAATAAGAATACATATCATAATTTGTTTCATTATAGTAAAGTTCTGAGCATGTTTGATAAGGTGGATTTAGCAACTGTAACTCAATACAGTAGCAGCTTTAAGTGGAGTTTAAATAAGATAACAAGACATTACGTAATCTGGCGTAAGATTTAGAGTTAAGATAAGTGTAATATATTTTGTATTTTAAGTAAAAAAGCAGATGTTTGATGAAGGATGATGGATTAACGACTATACTCTTGGAGTGGTAAAAAAACAGTGAAACTTATTTTAACTGCCCTGGCAACATTATTCTTAAGATTGCACATCAAGGATACAGAGCTAAATGTATGTCCCACATTTGTTGCTCTGAAGGCTCCATCTGCCTTTTTCTTAAATCTGTGATTTTTTTGCTTTAAATATATTATTAAAAGTATATATTGTTAATGAATGAATGGACTTAAGATAGTATACCTCCCATATACAGAAATATATGTTTAGCAGCATTTTGTTATGATGCCTGATCTTAAATACTGCCCATAATACCATTAGCTCCCCTATCTTTCATTATGAAGTGAGTCAAACATTTATTCTGTCATACATGTAGTTAGTTGTCAGTAACAATATAGGAAATCCAGTACCTATTATAAATATACTTATATTACAAAGCATGTCTTAATTTTTAAAGTAAAAGTAAACCAAATGATGTAAGATGATAATGATATAAAATGATACTTACTGTGAAACCAAGTTTTTGAATAATTCTGGCATACTTTCTTGCAGCCAGTCGAGAGTCTTCTTCACTTTTGGCACCAGTACATACCATTTTTCCAGATGAAAAAATTAAAGCAGTTGTCCTTGGCTCTCTTATTCTCATGATTACAGCAGCAAATCTTTTTGGATTGTATTCAGCATTACGGGCATGTAGTGCAATTTTTTTCAAATCCAATTTGCAATTGAGATTTACAGTTGATACTATATTCCTATAATTAAGAAACATAGTTGAACTTAATTAATTTCAAAGTTAATGATGCATACAAATAATTGAAAAATAAGAGAATAGTATGATGAGAATAAACCTTTATAAGAACAATTACATTTCATTTATTAGTTTATTACTTAATTTAGAGAGTCAACAAATTGTTACCAAAGAATTTTTTTAATCAAATTGCTGGACACAGTAAGATAACCTTGACCGCTGGAAATAATAGGTAAGATAGATTAGGAAAACCCTGATTCCAAAATATTTAGAGCCTAAGTTGAGAGTTTATACTTCTAGATTCTAAGTCTAAGAATACTATTAAGAATAAGGAAAATGGGAATGAAAACCAAACTACAATTTACCCTAACTCTAACCCTAATTAACCCTATTTTTAGCTTAGATTTACAAAATAATGAAAGACCAAATTGTTTAAATTATTTATTAATCAGTAAGTATAGTTCATAAGGAACATGTCGATATAAGTTTTATATATAGGCACTATACAAAATTACTGATAAATCATTGAATTACTTAATGCATGCAAATTTCACTGTTACCCCCATACCCCATGCGTTCCCCTGCCATAGGTGCAACTTTTTCAAAATGTTCTACGACAGTTGAAGGGAAACAGTTTTTCAACTAATTATGAACTCACTGTAACTGTGGTAAGATTCCAGGATCAGCAGAATGTGGTGTCATAGGTGTCATTGGTGCTGGACTAGCTTGACTGAGCATCTGTTGGCTTGCAATACCACCACTGGTAATCATTGGTGACATCATATTTTGCTGTAAGTTAAATATTTCAAATGATTAAATGTTCCAAATAAAGTCTTTACAATTATTAGAATAATTATTGATTGATATTAAGAAATCAAATATCAATAGTTATTTGTAAATATGATAACATTATCCAGGTTTTAGGAAATGCCCTACCACTATAGTTTCTTCAGGATGTTTTCCTTTACCGAAAGCTCAGGTTTATTGTAGGAATTCGAACTTACGTCTATTAACGCGATGTCCGTACACGCTACCACTGAGCCATCATTGCTTTACGGATAAATTATGCATTGTTTGGAATGAGAATGATACTTAATAACACTTACTGGAGTTTGTGGCTGCATCATTTGTTGTGGGGTAGCATAACTGGCGGTGGGTGCATATGTATGGATAGATCTCTGAGGGGTTCCCATGATAGAACTACCAAAGCCGACGAGAGGCGATGAGCCAAGTGCCGATAGCGCATGCTGTTGTGCTTGTTGTTGGTGTTGTTGCTGTTGCATAGCATTTGGCAGAATCTGTTGATCTTCTTCAGGTTGATGTAACGGTGTATCTATTCCAGGTATATTATAAGGACTCGGAAGCATTTGGTCCATTTTGAAGGTTATTAATATTTGTCAGAAACTAATGAATTTCCCTAAAAAAGTACAACTCACTTTCAAAATTACATCTATTTATTTCAAAAAACAAAATAAACAATTTATGTCAACTGCAAAGTATTAAATTTACTGTGATTATTTACATTAATATGTATCAGTGTTGCCCACCTCAATAGGAGCGGTTTGTTTTGGCGGGATTGATTATTAAGTTTAGTATTTTTAGTTTTTGAGACAGTTACATTTAGACTTTCATGTGCGCATGAGCGACAGATATTCGTTTAGTGGTTAATCGTATTGTTAATTAAATTCTTGTTTTTATTTTAATGTTACGTTTTGTATCTCGTGTTAAGTTTGTGTTGTTTTTATTATTGTTTTGTTTTATTAATGCCTAACGCGTACGTTTCAAGTGCTCGTGAATACGGTAACATATTAATGTGCCTTGGAGAAGCTCGCGGGAATGCTTCGCGTACATTGCGAATTTACCTAGAGAGATTCCCGACAGCTCGACATCCGGCTGACTCTCGTCTCTTAACAGCAGCATTTCAGCGAGTGTTGGAAAATCGGCCCATTGCTCCAGTAGCGGCAGGAGGTGGAAGTCAAGTGGCTGTTCAGTCCGAGGAGTGCATTTTAGATGTCGTATGCCGATATCCGAACTTAGGTACACGAAGTATCGCCAAATTGTTAAGGCGTCAGAATGGAACAAGTGTGTCATACTGGACAGTTCACAAGATGTTAAAGCGTAACCGAATGCGGCCATACAAAGTGCACAAAGTACAAGCTTTGGTACCCGGCGATCACGACCGCCGGCGAATTTTCTGCCGTTGGTTATTATACAAGCAACAACGTGTCCCAAATTTCATTGAGCACGTCATCTGGACGGACGAGTCCACATTTACCAGAAACGGGCTGTGGAACCGAAGAAATACACACGTGTATTCCGAGGTGAACCCGCACGCTGTTCTACAAACCGGGCACCAAAACCGATGGTCGGTTAACGTATGGGCAGGTTTATTTAAGGATCGCATACTATGGCCAGTGTTTCTGCCACAGCGACTTGACAGACAGCGATATTTGAACTTTATAAATGAATAGTTGGTAGATATTTTAGACGACCTATCATTGGCTGAATATCACCGCACATGGTTTCAGCATGGTGGTGCACCTCCACATGTGGTAAGGTTTGTCCGTGAGCGCTTCACCGAGCTGTTTGATGATCACTGGATCGGCAGACTAGGACCACACGCTTGGCCACCTCGCTTACCTGATCTAACCCCGTTAGACTTCTTTCTGTGGGGGTATGTGAAAGAAAGGGTTTTTAATCGTGAGTGTGAGAGTGCTAACGAAATGCGCCAAAAGATCGTGAAAGTTTTCGACAAACTACGTGCGGACTATGTCGAAGACCCCACGATGATGCCCCGCCTGCTCCACAACGCCGAGCTCAAATCTGTCTCGAAATGAATGGGGCACAATTTGAGCCGCATTTCATAAGGCCACGGAGGATTTAGATTGGTAAGCTGTTTCATACCTAAATATTATTTCTTTAAACTTAGTACTGAATTGATCTGAATAGATTGTACATAACTGAATACATCAGAATAATAAACATAATTACACGGTGTATTAAAAAGCATAAATCTATCCTTGTTAAAATTTCATTCAAGTAATTTTTTCATTAGCGGGGAATCAAACCCGGTACTTAGTTTATTCAACCGGTGAATTCGAATGATAGTGGCTAGGTAAAGACTAGCACAGTGGCAAAGTAGATAAGTTCGTTATTTAGACGAATGTTGTAAATAAGTATTTGTGCGATCGCTAGCTGCCGGCCGCGCGAGACTGGCGCCGCTTCTGCGCCCGGGCGTCCATTGACCCGACGTCAGCTGTTTTTGATTTTGTGTTTCATTGCTGGTTTTTTTAGTAAAGTAATGTATTTTTTTTTGTTTAATTATTGTTCATTTTGCTGTACTAACATGATGGAGGGTGAATAATGATAATAAAACATTTTAAAAATATGTTTTTTTTTCATCAGGATCGATTTTTTTTCTGACCCATTATCAAAGGTGTCATTAGTACTATCTTCTGTCTTCGTTTTCGGGAGCGTCTCCTAATACCCAGTATAGTGATTGACACAAGTATGATTTTCTTTTAGTTTCTCGTGTTCCGAGATCAATCGGTGTATATGCAGTAATATAGCGGCGTGGTAGAGATTGTGACTACCGTACACATATATATGTGGAATAATATTAACAATAATATGTTTTTTTTTTTAATTTTACGCTTACCTTTTGAAGTTGGTATTATTGAGTTTTTCTAAAGTAGCAACACTAGACAGCTGACAACGAAGATTTTACGATGTACGGTGTTTATTTTTTCGTGCGGTATTAATTAAAGAAATATCAACAAGTTCCAAGTCATTTCAATCGCCAATATCCCACATATATATATATTATGTAAAAATATATCACTATGCCTTATTTTTCTGTATTTTTTTGTTATATTCGTTTCGTTCGATTAATTTTTTAGTTGATTCTAAACACAAAATCCATACAATTAATAAAATTAAAGTGTCTGTTTGTAATGTCATAATAACAGCTTTTTACTAAAAGTATATACGATTCCTATAACAAAACGCCCATTTTTTAAATTTTTGTCTGTCTGTCTTTCTGTCTGTCTGTTTGTTCCGGGTAATCTCCGAAACGGTTGGACTGATTTTGACGGGATTTTCACTGGTACATAGCTGAATTTATAGGGAGTAACTTAGGCTAATTTATTTTAGACAAAGAATTAGGGTTCCTTACAAATAAAAAAACCGGTCATGGTGAATTAATTCGGGCGCTTAAATGGCTTATGCTTAGTAAACCATAAGAGATATAGTAAGTTAATTTACTACATAATAATAGGCATTAAAAAGTCTTACAAAAAAGTCTGGAAGTGTATACATCTATCTTCTAAGGAATAGCCACAATAAGCATTTTGGCTTTCAAATAGCCGGGAGCGGTGGAGCAAGATTCTCAGGGGCATTCTGTAGTCCACTTAAGCGAAGCCACAGGCACAGCTATTAATAAATATTTACATTTGAAATTCTCGAAGATATATAGATACGATAACGTGAATGCAATCGCAGCTAGTTACAAGGAACTGATGGAACCGCTAATATAAAACGAAATACCAATAGATACCTAATACAAAAACTACAAACTGATCTATGAATCTAACTAATATCCGTATTAGCCAATACACCGATATTCGTTAAAAACGGTGCCTAATATAGTGATTCTGTTCTCATTGCTTCCTTACTGTGTTACCAACCGATGCAGTTTTCATACGAAGCCCGACGTGTATAATGATGTATTTACTATACATATCTAGTTGCGCATACGATAAGCCAGCAGCCAGCGGTCGTTTCTATACGAAGTTTCAAATCATGTAGTTATCTCGCTTACACGCAAGATGCGCGCCCTTATAGCAGACAAAGAGAGAGATACTTTGCGGTGACTCACCGCGCGGATCGTGAATTGCGTACGTATTATTTGACTAATATTTGGTAACCTATTATTTAGTGTTCGTTTATCATAATATATTAGTCTGTGGCGCGTATTATAATCCCTGTACCTTTTATAAATATATTCGTTACACCTCTAGTAGACTGTAGAGGTGTTAACTGTCATTGATTGAAAAGTGGTTTCTTTGGTATTTCTTTTTTTTACTTTCGATATAAGGTTAAAACCAATTTTTGCAAGGGAATAAAATGGCTGAAACTATGAAGCAAACTGTTGCTACTATACTAAAGAGTATAGAAAGGTATATTATTGTTCATTCAAATGATAGGTTATGTTTTACGTTTCAATAAGCATTTTACGATTTTGTATACAGGTACAATCCAGCGAACCTTCAAACATTGGAAAGATATGTGGAAATGCAGTCACGTGAGAATACCTATGACTTAGAAGCAAACTTAGCAGTTTTAAAACTTTATCAATTCAATCCTGAGCAATTCAACCCTGACATCACATGCCAGATTCTACTGAAAGCACTTACCAATTTTCCACATACTGATTTCACTTTATGTAAGTGTTTGCTCCTGGAATCAGTGGTGAGCATAATTTTGTTATTTGACAATTTTTATTGACACTTAAAGATTGTTCAAACTATAGGGTTGTGGTATGTCCATAGGTCACCAGTAGCAGGCAAAATTAAAAATAATTTAAATATTGCACTAGATTTAAACTTACAGTTTATTACAGTTACACTATTAATTATTGGAGGCTATCCTTTTTAGTTGTTATATATTTATATTTTAGGTGGAAAATGAAACAATATCTCAAATTAAATATCTGGCAGATATCCTAGAACAATGTGACTTTGCTCAGTTCTGGAACAGAGTTCATCAAATGCCTGAATTGTGTAACCGTATCAGTGGATTCCATGATTCTATCAGGAAATTTGTTTGTCATGTAGTCGGGATCACATTCCAGACAATTGATAAGAACAACCTTGCAAATTTGTTAGGAGGGATTGATGGTGAGTTAAATTTTGTGTATATTTATAATTCCTAACCATTGTCATTCATTATGTGTAAAAAAGTTTGATTTTATAAAAGTTAATTTAAACATTGTACCAATAATATGCAAAGTAGTCACTTATAGTAAGGCTAATATTAATTGCCATAATTTTAAATCTATCTTGTGTATTTGAACCAAGGGGTTTTCCATATAAAGCAGACAGGTAAAAAATGTTGATGTTCAACCTAGTTACAAAATATTTTTACAGTGGAAAGTCTTCTTAATGATTGAAAGAACTTTGAAGTTTTGAGTAATCGACAGGTATGTGTTATTTCTAATGCGATTATTTAGTTTTAAAAAGTTACAATAAATTAAATAATGCTGGGAAAGAAGGGTTTGATGTAAAGAGATTTTTGTAGAAAGCAAATTTGACTCTTCAATGACAATACAAAGGCTTTCTTTTGTAAAAATATTATGTATCTAGGTAGAGGATATATCTAGGTATAACATAACCAAAAACTATCAAAATCTGAAACATCAACATTTTATACCTGTCCGCTTCACATGGAATGCCCCCGAAGTTATTGAAATTCACAATATTAATTTTGAAGTTGTCCAATGAGTTATATGTTTATTACAAAACTTCATTAATTACAATCAGATGTGACACTGAAGCACTGGGTAAAGAAATATGGATGGAGAGATGATGGTAACCTCATTTTTATTGCCAATCAAGATGAGAATATCAAGACCAAGAATATTACTGAGAAGATAGAGTTTGAACATCTTGCTCCATTGATGACACTTTTGTAAACAACAATCAGTAATATGTTGCATAATAAAAGTTTCTAAAATTTTGCTGTACTTTTTAATCACATAAATTTTAATTTAGACTTCATTTAATAAATAGTAATTCAGGGGAACTTTAGCGTGCTTCCTTTGGAAGAAACCTTTGTTTTTCCACTGACACCCTAAAATGCTGTAAACAAGAAATAAAAACTTTTCTTTTACATTGTATTATTTCCCATTTAAATAACAAAAAAACATGAGATTTTTTAAAATTTCCAAATTTCCATGAAAGTGTATGTTATTGCTTCATGCTAAATAGCCCTGAAAGATAGTGTTTCAAGATAATTTAAAGAACTACACTATATTCTACAAAATTGTACTTTGTAGATTAACAGTAACTCAAAATGTTGAGATTTGACAAGCTACATAAATCAGGTGTTTCATCACTTTTATTTCTTATTGAATATATTCAACAGAAACAATGCAAATGAAAATTTAGGGATTATTATAAGACAGTATTTAACAAGAGAAAAAAAAACTTGAGAAACAATTTATAATATTTAATAATTTATTGATTGATCTTACTTACATAAGTATATAACAACTTAGATAAAACAGTATCAACAATAGAATTTGAAAGTTTTATTTTATTTAGATACAGTTGTTTATATTGCAATATTGTGTAACTTAAGTAACTTACTTTATATCAACAAATTTTTGTACTTAAGTGACCAATTAAATGTAATGACTTGTATAAAGAAATAACATATAATTGAAACAAATAACAAATCCAAGATATTTTTACGCTTTCTTTCCGTGACTGTAACCATATTCTTTGCCGCCTGCATGACCACCTTTCTTGCCATGATCGTGATGATGGGCATGATGCTCTTCGTGACCGTGGTGTCCCTTATGACCTTTATGGTCTTCATCATAATGTCCTTTGTCATGGTGTCCCTTTTTACCATGATGTTTTTCATGGTGTCCTTTTTCATTATGGCCACCTTTCTTGTGGTGTCCTCCCTTTTTGTCGTGATGGCCATTGAAGTCGCCATGTTTGTGATGATGGCCACCTTTGTGGAAGTCATCATAGAATTTATGTTCTTTATGATATTCGTCTTTATGTGACTTATGATGGAATCCAGTTGTTTTCGATCCTTTTTTATGTCCCTTTTTGTGACCGAATTTTCCTCCTTTATGTCCATGCGCTGCCTCGTGATGCTCGCCGTGATGATCGTGCTCATCGTGGTGCTTCTTTTTGTGTCCTCCGTGTTCATCGTGATGTCCTTCATGATGATGTTTTTCATGGTGACCATGTTCTCCTTTATCGTGATGATGATGGGATTTGTATCCCTTGTCGCCCTTTTCTCCATGGTCTTCATGGTGATCTGCGTGGTGTTCGTGTCCACCGCCTTGCTCATGATGACTGTCCTTAGCTTTTTTGTGCTCGGTGCCTGCTAGCGCTTGATCTGCTGATGCGCTTCCAGCTGCAGACAGGTCTGTATCTTTTGGAACAGTTACTTCAACTTTTTGTTGGACATCACTTTTGGATTCACCTACATTTCGACCGTGCGCCGATATTATCGCACACGTTATTAGAAATAAGAGCCTCATTTCTGTAAAAAAGTTTTATATTTGTATTAATTATGTTACTTGAAGTATGTTAACAACTTATAAAAAACTTACTTGCGTTGGCTCCGCTAGAGACGTTGTTTCTAGCGCAACTACAATCGAAGTGCTATCGATGTTTCCGTAACTTCAATTTATAGATAATAGTGCTTTCATTGTCGTCGGTTACAAAGTGATCTTTGGCAATCATTGCTGCAGATTTCTGGACGAGTGATTCTGCGAGGGCAACAGTGACGACATCGTTTCATGCTATAGCATGCTCAAACTAAATTAGTTCCGTCACATTTTAACTTCGATAAATAATATATAGGTACAATTGATGAATTATCTCAATACTTGCCCTATTTTTTGTTTTCGTATTATACCTAATTTACTGCTGTGTTATTAAAATGAAGTTTACATTTTGTAAAAATAAGTGCTATTTTATTTAAAATATAAAAGTTTATCTATTTACAGAAGGTAATATACAAAATAACAATTTAGGCATAGTTAAATATCTTAACAATAACAATGTCAGTGTTTGCCATGGTGGAAACCCCAGTGCTTGTGATCTTCGTGACCCCCTTCTTGCCATGATCATGATGACCGTGATGATGCTCCTCATGTCCATGATGACCTTTGTGTCCCTTATGATCTTCGTCATAATGATGTTTGTCATGATGTCCTTTTTTGCCGTGATGATGCTCATGATGGCCAGAGTGATGGTGTCCGCCCTTTTTGTGGTCTCCTCCGTGGTGCTCGTGGTGTCCGTGGTGGTGCCCGTGTTTATGGTGTTTGCCTTCCTTGTGATGGTCGTCGTAGAAGTGGTGGTCTTTGTGATATTCGTCCTTGTGGTACTTCTTGTGATAGCCGTCGGTTTCTTCTCCCTTATCGTGGTGTTTTTTGTGGTGATGTTTCCCTCCCTTGTGGTGGTGTCCGTGCTCGTGGTGATGGCCGTGATGGTCGTCCTCATCCCAATGTTTCTTGTGACCACCTCCGTGTTCGTGGTGATGTCCTTCATGGTGATGCTTATGGTGATCACCATGTTCACCTTTATGGTGATGATGATGACCTTTGTGTCCTTTGTGACCTTTTTCCCCGTGTTCGTGGTGGTGGTGAGCGTGATGCTCTTTACCACCGCCTTCCTCGTGGTGATGTCCTTTATGATGGCTTGCAGCGGCCACAAGATCCGCTTCCTTCCGGTCGATTTCGCGACCAGAACAAACCACTAAAATACATCCTAGAAGGACGAGGGCGGTTAGCGTCCGCATTGTGTTAGTAAGTGTACTACTTGTTGAATAATTGGATTCTACCACGGAACTGACTTGACAGCTATCGGAGGCTGCATTTTATATCATAGAAATTGCTGGTTGCAGTTAGTGAAACCATCGGGCAAGGACGCCACAAGCGCCGTGCTCGGAACACGTTGCGCCTAATTGCAATAATTGTTATTGTGACATTTGTTCAGGCCTAAAACGCATAACTACATAGACATAAAGCTGTAAAATCTTTTTTTTTATTTACTTTATTAGGCTTAACTACTAGTCTTTGATGTTTATGTATATATTTATGTTATGTTTATGTTTGTTATTAATTTCGCGATTTCATTCGTATTGATTAGTATCATTCTATTACAGTTGTTACAACTATTGTTAAATGATAGTACATAACTATAATGTTAAAATTATCTTTTAACATATGCACGTCGTATATAGTAAGACTAATACTTAAAACATATTGTTTCTGTAAATTTTGACGGTATTATTATGTTTTTAGATTGTAGTTATTGTGTTAAGGTTTTATAGAGAAATAACACAAATTTCTATCTGAGGGAGAAAAATAAAAATATTATATTATCTAAAATAGTTTACAAACATAATAACTTTGAGGTATATATATATCCTTCCCATTTTTATTGATCACATGTTCTATTCTTCACTGAAAAGTATTTACGAAAGAATTTTCACATAAATAAATACATTATGTTTAAAAACTTTAAAGCATAAACCTTAAAATGGTGTAATACACTATAATAAAGTTAGTTGACAACCCTAGTTAAGGTAATTGACAACAGATTTCATAGCGAGATTTCATTTTAGTGATGTTAATGTCATTTTATATTTTTTAATTTACTTAGATCCATACTAATAATGATATAAATGCGAAAGTAATTCTGTCTCTCTGTTACGTTTTCCCACCTAAACCGCTGAACCAATTTCGATGAATTTTGGTATAGGTATAGAGTGGACCTTGAAGAAGGACATGGGCCATCTATTATCACGAAAATAAATCTTGAAGGGGTGAAATAGACGATGATAATTTATATGAAAATCAGTCATTTTTGAAGATATATCTTTAAAAACTGGTGTTTAGCAAGTCAGTTAGAAAGTATAAAGATGGGACATAACTATGACGCGAGCGAAGCCGAGACAAAAGCGCTAGTTTTATATATATTTAAAACTGTTAAATAATCCATTCTCGTATATTTACACATTTAAAAATGTTGTGTACTTTCGTTGATCTAATCGGGACGTTCTGAAGAAACGTCAAGTGAGGAGTATCTACTCCAAACCAACGAGAGAGCACGAAAAGAATGAAGAAGCGAAAGATGTAGATATGCCAGGATCGTAGGAAGTGGGATGTGGAAATTTTAAACGAACATAGTGGTTTTCAAAAACAAGGAAGATGCTGAATAACGCGTTGAAATCTTTTACTTCAAAAGTGGCTGTTCACTTTTTAGAATTTGTAAAAAAAATTATCTGACATTTTAGGCAACATGTCAGTTAGAGTTCATATAATTTGTATTGTAAATAATAGGCACAATATCTTATTCATAAGCTTAAAAATATTGTTTAACAATTTATATAAATCAGTCATTAGTAGTAGTAGGTCCCTAGATATATTTTATTTGCTCATACATCTTGTTGTCAATATATTCGCGGGTTCATATTATTGCTAAAGTATGAATTAGAAGTTTATAAGAAAAACTATGATTTTAAAATTTCAATATAATATTCTAAAGATCAAGAGATTATTTTTGTTTGTTTGTTTGAACACACTAATCTCTACAAATACCAGTCAGACTTAATACATATTTTATAGCTAAAGATACTTTTTTAAGTGAAAACTTCTTTAGACATATTGTGCGATTTTTCTATGGGGTAAATCTTATCATTTCGCGTCACCGACATGTAACAGTACATTTGTAGATTTTGTAGCTATAAGTAACCTAAGTGTGATGTGTTGAATTGATTGTTAAATTATACATTACCCTTTTACTTGGAAGTTCGAAAGTTAATTCTCTTGCAAATGAGCAATGTACGGTGAAAATTAAAAGACTCATAAAATCATTCTTGGGTGATCGCGATCGTAACAGAAAACAGAACATTATTTCAGTATAACAGAGCGTGACAGCATAGCGTATGCGCGGACTACTCAACTGATCTGTGATAATTATTGATCGGAGTAGATGTGAAAAACAAGATTAATGTTATTAATTTGAATTTATAAATATGAAATTTTTAATATATGCAATTACATAATTTTAAAAAAGTTTCAAGTTTTCACTTCTGTCGGCAGATTCTATGACTACCTATTTTTTTGTTTGTTGTTTTTATAACCTATTTACTGAAGAAGGTGTTAGGCTAGTTTAAACGTCATGCAGTCTGGAGTGTTGTAGGCAAGTACTGGAAGTGAGAACAACAATAGGCTGCATCGCACCTGGCGTTGATGGTGGTGTGGCGTGGTGTTGGTAGAATAAATTTAACACTGGTGACACCGTGGGGCACAGCTAGATTCTAATACAAAATTTAGTACATAAGAATGCTATAGATTCGTCCAAGGAATGATATAATATGACTTATATTTGCACGAGTAATAATAACGAATATACAATATTTATTTATATTTTTATTTTGTCATAAGTTGTTAAGTATGAACTGTCGAAGTGATTGTAGACACGCTAAGCCTAAAATAGGGATCGGCTTTCCAATGCAGCTGCTGGAAAATATCGATAGGTACTTGATGATAGCGATAATTTAGATATTAAAATACTTATGTCTGTGTTTCCTGTTTATTTACGTACATATTTAACACTACCTGTGACTGTAAATGAAGAGAGAAAGGTATTTTTCAAAATTAAAATCAATAAAAAATATCTACGATCAACCACGACCCAAGTTAGATTGACAAACTTGACCATTAAAAATATAGAATTTAAGATGTCTTTTTGGTTAACACAGACAAAGATATAGTAGAAGCACTAAAAACTGAACAGGTAACTAGGTGATTAAGGATATGCCGGAGGATGAGTACAAAGTAGGTACAAATGAAATACAGGAGAAAGGCTCGAAATGACCAGGCAAGCCACGTAATTTTGCAGGTTTCCCCAAAGGTGTGGAGCAAGTTCACTTCCGTAGGCAATGTTTTTATAGACATGCAGAGGGTGACAGTCTTGGTTATAGCTACTGCAGGAAAGCATGCAAAGACACGGATGATACTTCTAGTGACTGTGCAGACAAACACCACAAGACAGAATGCCAATGCAACGGCGGCCAGACGGAGAAACGCCCACGTGTCGGAACAATACACACCAAAATGGAATAAGTTAACCATAACGCCTTTGATAATGCGTTTCCTGTTAGGAATAAGGGCGATGAAATTGCCCGACCTAGCTTCGCTTATTATAATGGATAACAAGAGAAAATGTCACAATAACACAGATACTTACAAAATGCAGCATTTAAACAAACTAAAATAGAAGTAGGATTATAGTGGCCATAGATAAACAAGAAACACCTACATAAAAAACAAGTCGCCACCACACTACAATACAAAACAAGGTCTCTGCCAGAACACACAAGGGAACGCTGGCTGTCCTCCTAAAGTCAAAAACAGACGGAGAGTACTAAAAATCTCTATTAAGCAATATTTGATCTTGAGTAGGTTTGTAATTTTTTTATGCTAGTAATTTTAAATTTTATAGACTCATTTTAATCGGATATATTCAATTATTTCTTTTGACTGTTTAATTATTATCAACTGACAAGATTAATAGTATAAGTAGTAAGTTAGAATACAGGTAGGTAGGTACCTACAATATGAAAGCGAAACTTGTTGTTAACCACAAAACCAAATTGACATGTTTTACTCAACAATGACAATTTCGAAGCGTCTGATCAACAGGTACCTACCTAGTTATGAAGGGTGATTTTGTACGTATCTTCAGTTATCAGTAAATGTCACTGAGAAAGTGTTCTGTTGAGAATATGATAGACATATAGTTTAAGAAATTATAAATTTAAACCTATAATAATCGTACATGGTAGGTAAAGATTATCTTTTAAATTTCAGCTTCTAAATCCCTTGACATCAACTTTTCCTTATAATTATAATCTGTCAATACAATGAATATTGAAATACTTATTTAACTAAATATATACTAAAATCACTTCTATTGTCTTTGATATCTATTCCTAATTTTGCATCTGTTTTATATTAGATAGTTAATTTGATCTTATATAATCAGGTCATGTAGTTGAATTAATCTTTGTATAATTGTGTATATATTGGAATCAATTATTATCGATAGATAGGACACCACAAAATATATTTATTTACAATAGTGTAAAGAAAATTATTTAATTTTTATAAAAACATGAAAAATAACAATAACAACATCCATTCTTAAAAATAATAATTCATGTGGTTTGTTATTAACAGTATTAGTGTTTGCCATGATGGAAGCCCCAGTCCTTATGTCCTTCATGACCTCCTTTCTTGCCATGACCGCCATGATGATGATGGTGTCCTTCATGACCATGATGTCCATGGTGGTCATGGTGGCCGTCATCGTAGTGATGCTTGTCATGGTGTCCGCCTTTACCATAGTGGTCATCATGATGTCCGGAATGATGGTGTCCGCCCTTCTTGTGATGACCGCCATGATCTTCATGATGACCATGATGATGACCATGCTTGTGGTGCTTGCCTTCGTCATGGTGGCCGTCATGGAAGTGATGATCCTTGTGGAAGTGATCTTTATGATATTTCTTGTGATAGCCATCAGTGTGTTCGCCCTTGTCATGATGTTCATGGTGGCCATGCTTGTCTCCTTTGTGATGGTGACCATGTTCATGGTGTTCACCATGGTCATCGTGTTCATCCCAGTGCTTTTTATGTCCGCCACCATGTTCGTGGTGGTGTTCCCCGTGATGGTGTTTGCCATGATGGCCGTGATCGCCACTGTGATGATGGTGATGCCCGTGGTGACCTTTACCGCCCTTACCGCCGTGTTCATGGTGGTGATGTCCGTGATGGTCATGGCCGCCACCGTGCTCATGGTGGTGACCACTCGCTGCCACGGCAAGGTCCTCAGACTCGTCAGCGGCGCATGCGGCCACCAGGCAAAGAACGCCTACCACTAAAAGTGTTCTCATAGTTGTAGATGTGGTTCACTTCCACTGCAGGTTGCTACTGGAAGGAAGTCCGGTTGTAACTGACCTCTGATACGTTCATTGCCTATTTATATTAGTCATTTGTACAGTACTGTCAGAGACGGTGGAGTAATATTCCGCAAGCGTCCCGCGGTATTAGTTCATGGACAAATTAAAAAACGTCATTTGACATGCTCTGATGAACTGATGATTTGAGAGTGGGTAATGGAAAATAATTAAAGTTCTAACAAATATAATAAAATGATTAAAGATTTAAGGAATTATGCCCTATAAAAGTTACTTAGGTGTTAATAATTTAAAACGAAAACTACGTTTTTTTTAAGTTACGACTTTTGGCAGTATACTAATTAGGTTTGTACCTACCTATTATACTTACAGAAAATGCAAACAGAATTCGATTCGAATACTTACACCGAAAATTTAACTAAAAAAATTATCTATAATATATTGACATAATATGTAAGATGTGGTTGTGTCGAGGTACTCTGAATGTTTTTTTTGTAATGATTAGTGTCGATATTAGATCCGAATGAGAAACTCTTATTTCATCATAATAGGTAGGTACTGAGTTACTTTAATATATTAATTACTATAGCCTTGAATATCCTCGATACAATGATAAAATCGAATCAAACTCTCATAAACAGAGATTCTTGGGGAAGGAAGATTCAAGATTGGCAACGCGCTGGTAATCCTTTGGTGTAACAAGCGTATATAGGCTACGGTAACCGCTTACCATCAGGCGAACCATATGCTTGTTTGGCACCTTAGCTGTATAATAAAAGACATGGTCTAAATCCGATCTTTTATCATAACCCTGCGACTTATATAGCCTACAAAGTAATTCCTCCGGAACGTTCACAAGTTATGGTCGAATAGTTAAGTAATATTTAAGCTTTACGAATGCATGTATTGTTAGTCTCACTACGAACATCTTTCATTCAGTATAACGTACTTGATTGACAGTTCATAATCTCGAATCGATCCGAAATTATCTGCTTAGTGGGTTCTTTCGCGCACAAACACCGCTATTTGGATAGCGTTAAACAATTCTTCCGAATGGCTAAACACTGTTAATCCGCTCTCTTGTTTGCCTATGTCCCGAATCTTTCTGGTTAATGCATAATATCCTTTTGACTATTCACATTGATTATACACGCTTATGAATTCATCATTGGTTAATAAACAACTCTATAGTAACGATGGTAGGTTTACAGGGATAAATATATCAAAAATTAGTTATATCATTTAAAATGATAATTTCATGTTTAATTATACACTATAGTTAACACTAACCATAATAATTATTATCTATTTTTATGTGATCCTAACTTTATCTGTAAGCAATATTTAAAAAAAACACCAGTTTTCTAAATATGTACGTACCTATTTATTTTACTTTTATTACTACATTTCACAAATATTAAAATTAAATGTAAGTACCTTATAGTACTTATAAGTATTGATTACAGTTAATTATAAATTTGAGTTGATGTAAGGAGAGGGAGTCACTTCTAGATTCACTGTCATTCTTGTAATAATTATTCATACTATAATAATTAAATACCCTTTCGACAATAAAACTGGCTTTACATAATATTTGAATCTATTGTCCGGCGAATGGGCAAATAAATCATAGAAGTAGTGTTAAAAACTAATATACTGACATATAAACATTTTTGTCATTTTAATAAAGATTAACTTACACAAGAAAGTTACATAAAAATATTAGTAAGTATATACGTATAAGTTCATGACCGATACGGTCTGCCAAACACTTTTCTAAAGGTTCGCTTTCATAATGTCGCTGAAATTTCAAGGCCAATCTGGCCTTCTGATGTACTTTCGCTTCATTATTCTATCTTATTATATTAAGTGAGCAATTCTTGTATATATATATGAAATTGATTTTTCGGAAACGGCTCCAGCGATTTCGATGAAACTTTGCATTTAGATAATATTTTACATTCCAAGTTTACCTAGATAGGTGTTTTTCTTTTTTTGTTTATAAGACACCTAGCATAGCTCGCTCACCCAGATATTATTAATTATATACCATACTCAAGTTACATTGAAATAAATATTTTTTTTGTTAGTAAATAAAATATAATAGGTAAATTATTCAACAAAATGAAAATTATTATCTCCTCACTGGGTATATAGTATGATTGTTAAATTGTGGTACCTATATATGTGGTATCTACATTAAGTAAGAATTCATCGTAATATAAACATTTGTATGAAAAATAATAATATCAGGTTTCATAGTGAAAAGCGTTTATTAAAATTTATATTAAATTTAATTTTATATTTTCTTATGAAAGCTTACCTTTGTACTTGGAATTTATAGTATCTACCTACAAATTCAAAAAGTTCCAAAGAATAGAAGTTTTCCATCTAACCTTTTAACGCTTCTCAAACTCCCGATTAAAGATTATTACAATGATAAATAGGTACAGTAAATACCCACAAGATAATCCGCAGGAGTAATAACCAATTATTAACGGGTTCAAGTTAGAACTGCGATCTTCTGAGGACGGATAAATAGCTCTTATCTGGAGTCGTACGGCAGACCGCATGACTGCTTGCTACTTCATGGCATAAAATGAGGTTCCTGATTCATCCAGAAAACGCTTGAATAATGTATAATTGCTGGGTGGTACTTGGTAGGTATAACACCCCGATTGGATCACGACCACCTTACACGAGGTGTAAAGCCTACCACACATAGGGAGGTAAAACTGGACAGACAAACCTGGTGCAGTTCGGATGTGAGCTCTTACACGAAACAGTCCGATTTGCTGAAAGTAGTGGCAGTGCCAGATTAAAAAACGGTTGAATTCGGGATATCTTATACGGTTTTCATTGAAATAAAAAAATGTGTAAAGGACAATCTTAATCTACATTAAATGCCCAAGATAACTAACTTATTTGTCTTGATAAAAGATTAGTAATGTGTTGGAGAAAATTGCTTCGCAAATAACGTAACATTTTTAATTATTATGTTGAAGATAAAAATGGTTACTGCGAGTCAATCTTAGGAGATAGATATATGCCATCGCGGATTTTTCTTTAAGTTTTTTAAAAAACTACAATTCTTTAGAACATTATTTTAATGTATCTCATAAAGTTTAGCCAAAGTGAGCAATGTAAGTGCCCGAAAAACATTTTTAGAGACTTGATTACAAATAATTCAATTTTCTCGACTATACAAAAACTTCATTGGAATGTATTATATATAATCTACCTCTTCTGACAAAAAAATGTAAGTGGTAGTGAAAACCGCATTAAAATCCGTTGTGCAGTTTTAAAGATCTATGCGTACCACCTACATAGGGACAGCGCAGCGGGAAGCGACTTAATTTTATACTATGTATAAAATTAAAATAATGTAATATGTATAAAATTTTATTTATTATTATGATTATCTTACTAATTACACGTTTTTATTTTGTAGGAAGATAAAAACTGCTGTTGATCTGTTGTAGGCGGAAGCAGCTAAGAAATTTCGGATTAATTATTTACAATGGATTTCCGCAAAGTAACGCCTTCGTCAAATAATAATAATAATGGTAACCTGCAAATTCGTGGGCTATTTGGGCAAAGGTTTCTTACTGAAGGAAATCACGAGTTAACCGCGCCATGGCGGCTCATAACGTAGGTAGATAATGGTAGTTGATTTCAAACACGGTATGGCTACGAGAATAATTCCTGAGTGTACATATTTCTTAATTTAAATTCATTTAATTCTTTATTGCACATTAAATTACAATCGTGGACATAAGCTAAAAAGCATTCTAAATGTTTTGTTTCACCGCAGGCCTAATTATTTTATTACATTTGTCTTTATTTAATAATTTTCTAAATTATGGTATTAATGATACCTATACTAAAAATAAATATTTGCAAGGAGTGGCGAAATATGTTTTATTTGCAAGGAGATTTCTCTTTACTTGGAGCATTCCGACTAGTGGAATACCTCCCCCCTACAGAAGATCGCAGCCAAATAACCTTGTATTGTGTTTCTGCGGTGAGTTGGGGTTCCAGAGGTTCTTGGGAAAGGGGGATTCAATGACGGTAACGCACTAGTGATACTTCTGGTATTACAATTATCCATAGGCTACGGTAACCAATTACTATCAGATGGGCCGTATGTTTGTTTGCCATCTTATTGGTATAAAATAATAATAATAAATATTAAATTACCAGTTTCACAAATGACGAATATTGTCGTTATAATAAAGCTAATCTATCTTATATTAATATATCTTAGAATGATACGCGTATCAAATAACAATATACCTAATACAGGAACTGGCGTACCTAGTTCTAGTAAAATACAAACACAAATCCTCTTACGATATCCAGGGCGTCGCGTCGCGTCGTGCTTACGGGGATTAGGTCTTAAGAAGCCTAGCTCTACAACCCAATCTTGTTAGTGGTTTACTTATGTTAATACTATTATTACTAGGCCTTAATATGTTATTGTGTTTGTAGTATATTGTATGACTGTAGTGTTCATAAAAAATATATATTCGAATTGAGTAACCTCCGTCTTTTTTTGAAGTCTGTTAAAAATGATTGAGGCTTGTCGATGTGTTGAGGCGACTCACGAAACAACTACTGCATTAGGAGGATTTGTACTAAATATATTTAATTTGTGAATGTCATTTCTTAAACGATTTGAAATACCGTTGAATACTGATGTTATTCAAAAGCTAGACTTTAAATGAAACTTAATTTTTTACTACACCCAATTAGGTATAAAGTATCGCCTACAATTTATGCGGTGGGTGGAACTTATCGATAGTGTTTATGATGATATTTCTTATAATATATAGTTATCTTTACATTTTAATTTTTGAAGAGAAAACTGGTTACACTGGTTAGATAGAAGACGTAAGCAGTTGCTAACGAAGATTTTAACGTTTGATTTTCAACTCTATTGCCAAGGGCGCCGGCAATAAGATGCAAGAGCGTGCAAGAACCAAAACGCTTAGAAGAAGACTTAACGCGGCTGGTATGGGATCGTAGGTACTTGCCCGCCGGAGACTCTTGGCTCACCGCAGGTCATCGAGTAGCTCAGTCCAACTTTGCTTGTTTGCACCGAAATTGGGATGACGACGTTTGGGGAAAAGTACTCTTTACTCATGAGTCCAGATTCTGTCTTAGGTCAGATGATGGAAGGGTGAAAGTATGGAGACGACCCGGAGAAAGGTAACATTGTTGAAAGAGAGCCTTATGGTGGAGGGTCAGTAATGTTATGGGTGGTATTTGCTTAGGAGCGCGTACGGAGCTACACATCGTAGAAAACGGGAACCTGACTGCGGTAAGATACGTAACAGAAAATTTTAAAGCAGATTGTGATGTCTTTTGACCCACTCATGGAAGATTATTTTCTTTTAATGCACGATAAATCCGATAGAACGTGTTTGGGATAAAATGGGAAATCAAATTAAATAAAGAAATCCAGCACCAGTTAACCTAAGGGACGTCAAAATTGCATTGGTAGAAGAATGGAACCTAATGCCACAAAGTTTCATTGACAATTTAATATAAAGTATGCCCAGACGGATGCAAGCAGTTTTGACAACAAGAGGAGATAATACTAAACACTGATTGTGTCTCACCCATTATGAAAGAGAAACCGTCTTTAAAACAATATTCAGTTTTCATTATGTTAGGTCAAAATTCCTTACAATTATAATACTGTGCCTACTGCCTCTAATTTCCTTTAATTTTAGTTTAGTCAAAAAAAAATTTTGTGTTCAAAAATGTTAATTTAATTTCTATCCAACGAATTTTAAATGCTTATATTGTGCAAATAAATGTGTTTTACTTTAATCCCCCTTTTTTTTGCGTTCCTCTAAACATGTCCATGAGTGTATATAGGTAAATTATATTTTATTAGTTTATAGTATAGTGTATAGATGCTGATGCACCTTCCTGAATGTACCCAAGCCTAGCGGCGTCCATGTCTGTTGCAGATGTTGAACTTATAGTATACAGTTTATAATATCTAGGCGAACGAGCTTTGATAAGTCTCTTAGAAAAAAAAATTAATATCTAAACTTAAGATAGTGAAACATTTTCTTTACTCGACAGTATTAGATCAAATGAAATAGTTTCAGCAAACGAATTATTATTATGTAACTTCAAGTCGATGACATTTTGGAGTCTTTATGAAATAATATCAGTGTCTCCGGGAAATTTTAAACATTTCTGAAAGATTACCGGCAATTTTCTCCGAGCACCACCTGCTGCGTTTATAAGTGTTTTTTAACAAGCTATACGTTAGCGCTTGGAATGATGTTAAATGAACATTTTAAAGTTAAACCGGGGTAAGGTGAAATTAAAAAGGGGTCTCTGGCTCTCTAGTGCAGCTGTAAGAACATATCGCTAGGTGACGGTCGACAAATTTTCACCTTGACGGTACCATACCACTCTATATAGCAACGTGATCGCTAGATAAGGCTTTAACATTGCACTGTGGTTTTATACGAATTTATATCATTCAATGTGGAGTTCGAATGCACTATCACAGAACCATCGGGCATCTGTATTATACTGTAAAGGTTCTAACTATTTTTATAACATAAAGATAAGCATATGATTTCGAAGTTTTTGTTTTATACTATTTCGGTAATATTATTGCACAGTGCGTGGTGTAAAGTACGGTACAGGCTGGCAGCCTACACAAATGCCTCTTCATGCTTCGTTAGGTTGACTCGATATCGTAGAAGTTAGAGAATACGTTGTCCGAGAGGCGATTACACATCTTCACAGCACGACAAACATAAGAATTGCATGCAAACTTCTTCGTTTCGGAGAATTTATTTATAAACTAAAATCATATTGCCAGACACTAAGTATACAAACATAACGTGGACTTTTGTTTTGTATATATTGTCTATATACAACAAATGCGGGTAATATAAGTTTAGGGAGGTAGGTACATAGTGTATATTATAATGTATGGGCGTGCGTGGTTTGAGCGACATATTGTTGGCGCTCGAAGGTGAACCCCGGATAATCCCGGGTATTGTTAGCTATTTTAATGCTTATGCCCTTTGTGTGACCATCCTTTATTAAGTCATACGCGGATAATCGCCGTATTATACGGAGTTAATTTTCCTATAGCTTGTACTGAGGGAGTGCAGCTGCTTGTTTTCGCATTGCGACAAATCTGTGACAGTTTTTCATAATACTTAACAAATTGGCTCTTTATAATATTTTATAAGAGTGATTAGCATAAAGTATATTTTTTAATTTATTTATTTAGATACACAATATTGAATATTATTATTATACACCTACTAGCGGTGTGTCCGCGGCTCCGCACGCATTTGTTACGCAGTATAATTATTTGCATCCTGTAATTTTAATTTTGCTCATATTATTGACAATTCTTATACCTATTCGTAGTCTATCAATTGAGAAATGACATATTATACTTCCCGTGTATAAAATTTTAACAAAACCTTTTACTACTGTTTTTTTAAGTTGCCCAAATTTATGGAATGACGTATGAATCCCGCCTACGAAATTAGATCAGGGTCGTCTGAGGTGATGCAATATTTTTTTGTTTTCTTTTTTATTGCTATTTTAAAAGTGATATTAAAAATTGTAATTGCCCATCAATTATAGAATAAAGTATACTTCCCGTGTAAGAAATTTCATCAAAATCGGTCATGATTTTTTAAAACTTGTTTATAGATTCATTTTAACTTTTTCTAAAAGTTTTATTGAAAATTCTTATGGTCTATCAATTGACCAATGGCATGAGCTTCCCGAGTACACCATTTCTTCTTTGTAATGATGATTGATCGATGATTTCTTTTAAGAAAGTCCGGGTAAAGTGAATACTCCTCACTACTCCAAATTTATTTGTTCACTGTTCACCACATACTCATAGTTACGTTCGGCTATCATCGCTTAATGAGCGACGTACACTTGGGCGACGGGACGGGCCGCATTGTGCGGCGTTTGTGGAACAGCAAACTGTGTTTTTGTGAGAATAAAATCAATTTTGCAAGGTAGGTAAGCGTTTTGTTCATAAGTACTTGTAACTGTATTCGTTTACTATCCTTGAGAGTATTATAATTCTTTTGCATGTCAAAGTCGTTTTTATAATATATTTGACAGGGATAAAGAATGAATAGTTTTTGTATAAGATGGGTTTTTTTATTTACAGATTATTACAGTTTTATAATATGCATACTTTGTTCCAGGTGGTGAATGATGATGGCGGAGGTGAGTGGAATGGATTCAAGGGGGATGGGACAAAGTAGTCATGAAGACTGCTATTAATCTATGCAAAGTTAAAGAAATGGGTACGGCTAAAACTATGGTGCAATTAATACGGCACATCAAAAGTAACACATGCAAAAAATAAACTTAATAACGTAACTAAAAAAAACTAGATCACTAAATACAAATAGTTCCTATAACAAGCTAAATTATTAAAAAAAGGAAATAAAGAACCCCACTGCAGTAAAATATATAAGTAGATTTTTTTTTCTTTTTTATTAGATTTCCTGACGTCGTAGTTAAATATTATATAGCCTATGTCACTCTCACAATTAAGACGAATCTAACGACACCTCGTACTACCTATGCTCACTATTTTTATGACACTATGATTATTTGTCACTAATTGTTTAAATGTTGAAGGTAAATCATGATTCTATTTAAAATAGTAATAAATAAAGATTGATTTGTGATATTTATCTTGTTTTTATATCTCATACCTTTTCTGTTAAAGCTGTTCACTTTGCCCAAACTTCCTCTATATGTTAAACAACTAGAAACATTCTCATGGTCTACCTGTTGGTAAGTGGTTATAATTATCTACGAATAAATGTGACTTATCTATGAATAAGAACTGATTTTTGTCTTGTAGTTATTTCCCAGAAACTGACATTTAGTTACTCAGGAGCACGAATGCAGAAGTTAAACCGGGACGTATAGATATTCCTTGCAAATCTCTTAAGATTCCTTCACATTCATTGCATGATCACTGTTCCGCTCCTTAGGATCGTAGCATGCAGTTACGTACTTAGTCTAGAACCTTCCTCAATAAATGGGCTAACTAACGCAAAAAGAACTTTTCAAACCGGACTGATAGTTACTCAAAACATACAAACTCTCCAGCTTTTATAATACTTATTGATGTTGTTATTTTACGAGTATACACATTATTTATATTTGTATAAATAAATTCTAAGAAGTAATCGGTAAATAACCAAGACTTACTGTCACGCTTCAACGAGTGACCAATATTTGAGGGAACTGTACACTGCTAAGATGTTTCCGGCCTATAAAAGTATCATATTAACTGTACAAACATTGGATCGGAGGTTTTATCTAGGCAGCTGGCGGACACGACTAATTACATCAATTACAGGCAAACATAAATCGGGTCCGATTTCGTTGCTCCCACCTTTGTCAATATTTGAGTTATTGCGGACCGTCGCGCGTCGCGTCGCTTGCTCGCAGTCGTCCGTCTCGTTCGCACTCACTTATATATACCTACTACATAGTACAATACATAGTAATATAATCTATGAAGGTGTAACATAGTCTTTCAATTCAGTTTGGATACATTAGGTACATGATGTTGAGTATATACCTACAATACCTTTAATACGTAGGTATATAAGTGGAAAGCGATTATTTAAAATTGTTTAAGTATCTACTAAAAATTACAGTACTCATGTCATAGCTGACTTTTTTTTAAAGAGAAGTTATTCATGACATGACAGAAATAATACACTTTCCGGGATTTATATTTCCTTATGTACATACTAAATGAATTTTGCCGTTGCAACATTGAGCGTAATTATAATTAATCTAACACTTTTATCAATCGGTTTCTCTAATTCTTCGAGTTTCAATGAAATTAATTTTAGTGTATGAATATTGATTATAAATTACTGAACTAAATACATCTTTAGTTTGAAAATTATGCGGTTATCTATCTATATCTACGGCCAAGTTATGAAAAACAATTACATTGATTTAAACTGAAATTAATTAAGCAAGTACTCATTTTAAACCGATGATGGTACAGTAGTAGCTTCGATAATCATGAATTCGAAGCCTACCGTAAGCCTGAAATTTTCAGGAAGGTAAACGTCGCGATAAATCTATAGCATGGTTGTTGTTAGCATAGCAAGTTGACAACTTATGGCCAAGGAAATATTGAAGTGTTTGGTCAATTGCACTTGAAATAATACACGATTTTAGCTATAACAAAATGTATTATTTATCAATTTTTATAACAGTGATTTATTTGCCACCCAAAACAAGTTACGCCTACGTACAACAGAACGTTTAAATCTGAAAAAAGTCCAAAGCCGGTTGATAAAGAACTTAACGTTTTTTACAGAATACAATAATGTTAACAATACACAGTATTTGTACGTGTGGATATTAGGTATTGTTATACGATTCTCATAAGCTACGAAAAGACGAACACGTCGTGAACGCTGCGGGCGCAACATTCTACAAAACAAGTATCGTTCCAATTTGTTCGCTGTTAGGTGAGATCTGTAATCCTTCGGATTGTGACAATTGTCACAAAAAGGCTGCCGGTCGCTATTACATTGTAAAGTTGGCTATACATATGTCGACAATTACATGTGTATTTTAAATTGAGTAGGAGGATAATCTAGAGTGTGTATGTACTTCGTAAGTAAGTGGCGTATAAAATTACGGATTTCTTAACTGACGTAGTATACACGTGTATGTACTAAGAAATGTTAAAATATCTAAATTAATGGGTTCCTTTATGCTATTATTAAATTATATTAGTTACATAGGTTTTGTGGAGCAGTGGTACCAGTCCAACTGTTGTGCTACAGTTTCGAGTACCTACATACTTCACAGGAAAGATTTTGAAGTAGTAGGTACTTATCTAATATATACCTACCTACATTAAAAATAAAATAAAACATAAAGTAAAGTAGGAAGCAACGATGGCTTAGTTGGTAGCGTGTACGGACTACGGACTCCGCGTCGATCGATGTGAGTTCGAATATCTGCATTGAGCCCGAGCTTTCGGTGAAGGAAAACATCATGATGAAACCATAGCGTGGTGGTAGAGCTTTTTCTAATGCCCGCCTAGCTAATTACCACCCTCAAGTTGAAAATCTGTCGACAAACATCAATAGGTGTGTTCTAGCAGCTGCACTTGAGAGTCAAGTCTTCCACTAGGCTTAGCGTGTTACCCATCTTGGGCAACATCGTCACTTGATATCGAGCGAGAATGTGGTCACAACTCTAAACATATAACGATAAAAAAATGAAGAAAACCGAATCCTACGAAACACATGAGATTTAATTAATCATCAATATGAAGTGAATGGGCTGTAGGTACATACATGTGAGAATTGCAGCTACCTACGGATATAAATAATATAACATAGCAAAGTACAATGCTTATAGCAAGGGATACAGAGATTACTATTATTTGAACTGTTTGGGAGCGTCACGTCGCATTGTCACATCCATTAAGTTGTGCGAGGGGCGGGGCGTCGGATGCCACGCCCAGGCGAACGCCCTTCTTCGCCCCACACACGCGCTTCGGCGAGCGTCCTGAACACAACACGACGGATCAGTAAAACGATTTGTCTGTAATCGCATCACGCATCTTGTATTATCTTATTGCCAAACATTAATTTTATTTATCCGTAATTTATATGTTAAATTATAATATAATTTTCACGCAACGTGGATGTATTAAGAACAGTGTTAACAGGCAAGTGATTTGCGATGATCCTAAGGAAAGACTGTGCGTTATGATGTGCAGTGATTCGGTGATTAGATCAGCAAGCGTGAAGGTATCACTATTGCGGTGAACCTGTCAGCGGTCAGAGTGGCGACGCCGCAGGGTGCGCAGGGCGCCGGACCCGGCATGGGAGGCGCGGGCGGAGGCGCCTGGCCGCGAGAGGCGCCCGCGCTACTTAGCACGGCGCTGCTGCTAGGAGGCGCGATGCCTGAGCGACCACCGGCGCCGCTCTTCACCATCGACAGCATTCTAGCTCCGCGGCCACAGCCACCATTACCCCCTTTACAATTGCATCATTTAGCACACACGCCTTTCCACAGAGCGCACGATCTCTTTGGTACGTCACTTGAGCTGTTATCAATCACTGGTGAGCCTAATTTTTGTTGAAAATGATATAAGTACATAATTGCAACTAATTACTACAACCTTAACTAATTCATAGTTTCCATGATAATTGAAGAAGTTTTAAATTGTTAAAATATTCACCCAACTTATGTTCTGTTATTAGTTTGATTGAAATGAGTAAGTAATAAGTAGGTAGATGACTCTATGGACTTGCTTCATACTTATTATGCAAACTTTCACAAAATTTGTAAGCAAATAGAAAGTGAACCATAATAATCTCTTGCGGCTCGGGGCAACTGTTCTATGAAAGGGGGACAGATATTATTAAAGATATTATAATTAAAGTAAGTTTGTAACATATTCATAGAAGAAATTAAACTTTGAAGGAAAGATAGTTGTCCATTTAAGTTACCTATAAGATTTGTGAAAAACTGCTATTCAAGATAATGTTGTCAGTGCCACGGATACAAATAAAAATGCCTTTCCTTTATGCCTCACCTTTATTTAATATTCTTATTGTAAACAATTATCAAATTGAATGAAAACATTTAATATATCTGTCAGAAT
The DNA here is from genome assembly GCA_033032175.1 of Saturnia japonica. Lineage (NCBI taxonomy): Eukaryota > Metazoa > Arthropoda > Insecta > Lepidoptera > Saturniidae > Saturnia > Saturnia japonica. The sequence continues at coordinate 8,149,942 of CM065308.1, read as the reverse complement.
TATATTTTAAAATACTTTTTCTAACTTTGATTTTCATTGACCAGTTATACTGAAAAATATTCTACATTTCCTTTACAAACCTCTGACAACTGACAAGGCGAGTAGCTCTAAGAGGCCTGTACTGATTGCATTGCATTGTTGTAAAATATTATTTATTATTTTTACCTTGTATTATCCAATGTCTCACGATCTGTTCGTCTGTCTGTCTGTTAGGCACTTATAACTCAAGAACTACTTAAATTTAAAAATATCCGCTACACCTTATTTATCTAACATTAATATTTAAGCCACAAAAAGTAGATAGTTTAATTTTACAAACGAAATGCATAAAATAATGTAAGCCCAAGAAGGCGGCCTGGATCATTGTTACCTATTAAATTGATAACTTTATATATTTACTAACTATGCCCCACGGTTTCACTCGTGTTTTTTATCTTACAAACAGCGTGCCGCTAATACACCCGTGTAGCCATTACCTATCATAACTGAGGTACATACCGTCAGTACACATTACTTTAATTGTTCACTATCTCGTATGTGTTTGTGTGAGATAAATTTATAACTATGTGTCCAAATAATATGCTATAAAGCAAAGTTTAACTTCATAAAATTATCTTTATGATGAAGTAACTTTTGTTCGTAAGGATTAATATGCTATGCCTAAAATAATGCTCAAAAATAAGTATTTAATCTTCAAAAAAGAAAAAACGCAAATTACCTTATTGTGGAGTATGTGTATGTATAGGCATAATATGTAATTTTGAAAAAAATTCGAATCCGACTGGTAGTTCCAGAGATTAGCGTGTTTAAACAAACAAACAAAAAACTTTTCCGCTTTATTATACTATTATAGATTTTACTTTGTAGGAGAAGTTTCAAAACTATATGTTGTTTAGAAGTACCCTACAGATTTTAATAATGAGTCAGTAAGTGTGACATTTAAACTTTTATTATGAAGGGCTGTATCTCTTTATTGGGTTAAACTAGAAATCTTTTTTACAGCAACATGAGATTATAATTATATCTTAGTACTTATTCAATATTAATTTCAAAATTGTGACTTAAGCACTTAAAAAAAATGTGAAAAAAAATTCGTTGCATTATAATTCCACATGGGAATGGAAATTCCTTATTTTTGGTATTTCCTTGTTTTTAAAAATCCTCTTTTCTTGCCAAATTTCAAGACTGTAGGCCTGCCTGAAATACCCTATAAATTTTGATAATCGGTCTGTGAGCGGTATTTTAACTATACCTATATATCTCTATAATGCGTTAACCGAAACTTCATTTTTTTACAGCAGCATGATGTCATAGATCTTAGTTTATGATATTAATTTTAATTTTATACCTCAAGTAGTTTTTGAGAAAAAGCGTCTTGACACACGGACAGCCAGACACGTACAACAAAGTATTCGTTTATGGAATCCGTTTTTTATTAATAGTTACGGAACCCTAAAAAGAAAATATTTTTTTTAATAACTACATAATTACCTACTTATAGGACATTTCGCTTCAAATATGTTCCTACTCTACTTTAATAGCAATGTCTCCTTTTCAAATGATAGTAGATATAGTTTTTAGTTTCTTACCTGCATTTTTTGCAAAATAAGTAGATGAAAATTAAAACATAAAAAAATTAACTTCCGAATATTTTTGAATAAAACATTGATATAATGAGAGTGATAAATTCTTACAGCGTTTGACCGATCACCATGAAAGTTGGTAGGTCTAAGTGTTTTGATAAGGCGCTGTAATAGAGATATTAAATATTAGAAAGGGTAGAAAAATTTCCCGTCCGCGAGTCGCGTCGTTTTGTCGTGTCTGCGAGACGAGCCAGATTACTATGAAAGCCTAATAATATTTTTTTATCCCTCGTAACTACCAACAACATGCTAAACAAGTTATACTAGGGCCAATTTAATAGATCATATTTGACACCTATCAAATTAAAATCTTAAATGAATTATAGTGGAAATTCAACCACAGGGCGAACTCTGTTTACAATAAATATGTATTTTTAACTAAAAAGGTTAAGCAATAGTGCAGTTCTAACTTTGAAAAAATAAATAATGTTGTGTGGCCTCTGTTACAAGGTTACCTACGTTGTTTTGATGAAGTGTCAAATGTGATCTATTAATTTGGACTTACTTTAGCCATCAATGATATCTAATAATGTGAATTTATTTTACTGCCTTTTTTTGTTATGTAAAAAATATTTTTACGGTTTATAAATAAATAAATTTTAACCATTTCTCTAAACATTCATTTTTCGGATTTATTCCTGAACTTATACCCTAAGACATCCTCCGTGTCCGTGTCCGTTTCCGTGTCAAATTTCAAGAATGTCGGTTCCCGGTAGGTACTTAACTAATCTATAGGTTTAGATAATCGGCAAGTGAGCGGGATTTTAACTATGAAGTGCCGTATATTTTTATTCCGGTAAACAAGAAACTTGATTTTTTTCTGCAGTTCTTATGAGGCCATAGATCTTAGTATACGATATAAATCGTTTCGAGAAAAAGGGTCTTGACACACAGACAGATGGACAACAAAGTGATCCTATGAGCTCTGATTATCATTATAAGGTAGGTACGGAACTTTAAAAAAAAATACAACTTTTTACCTCGATTTAATAACGCTGATATTTTTGTGTTATTTATAACTTGTAAAGAAAATAGAGAATTAATTATCAACATAAATATAAATTAAAAGTTAGGTTTTAAACAAGAACTTTTATTATTCTGTAGTGCCAAGTGCCCACTAAGAACAAATATGTAATTGAAAATAAAAATATATACTTTGGGACAATTCAAAATCGATAAGATTTAAAGTCGCGGGTCGCTTAGATGCAAAGAGTGGAGCGGGAGCGGGCGCGGGCGCGGGCGTGTGGAAAGCCGTCTTAGCAACGTGCCTCGGGCCTTAAAAGCTTTTATGTTCCTCTAAGAAATAATACAGTGTAATACCTCTCTAGTACGGCGGGAAGTATGCAAAAATATTCAATTTTTATTTGTAGCTTTAATATTTTTAACGGTTCGGTTGTGAGGCGCGAGGGAGCTCATGGGGTTTTAAGCTTGGATATTCACGCATCGGCTGCTATAACCTGTGTTAATACTAATAGAAGTTGACAAGTACACTTTTAAGTTCAGTTTGAATTCACACGAACTTATGTACCTATCTAATGATTTTTTTTTTGTGAGAAACGATTTTATATCATATAAATGAGGTAACATTCTTTTGTTTGTTGTCAGACATGTGCTATATAGATATGACACCCTTTCATTATATATCAACATATCAAATATATAATATACTAGATGCGCTTGCGGCTCCGCTCGTATGGACTACAGAATGCCGTCGGTAGAGCCCACGCGCGAATTATACTACCCTCGCTCCCAACCTCAGTGGTCGCCCGCTGGTTATTTTATAGACAAAATTGCTAATTGTGGATGATCCTTAGAAGATATAAATATACTATTACAAACTTTTTTGTAGGTTTTCTTAATATAATTAACATTAATTAACTTAATTAACATTAATTTGATACATCCCTTGTGGTTTACTCAGCGTAAGCAATTTAATCGCAGCAGAAGCATCTTTTTTCTGAAATGATTCACCACTATTGTCACTGCTTATCTCGTACGTTACTTTATGTAACAAAATATATCCTATAACCTGGCTAGATAACATAGCTATAAATTAAAGAGAAACTATATAAATCGGATAAGTAGTTCTCGCGTGAAAATAACATAAACTGATAGACAGAGAAACTTTGAGTTTTAAAATATGTATAAAGTATGTATGTATATATAAAGGTACGTGATAAGTAATTATTATCTAATTCTAGTCTAATAACGTTACTATACATATATAAAATCGTTTGTATGCATGTCTCTACGGATTTAGCTTTAAAGCCTATTGGACAGACTTCGATGAAACTTTTTTAATTTATTTTTCTATGAATCCACAAGTAATATATGCTATATATTTGAGCTATAAGTATATCGTATATAAATATAGATTGGCCTATTGAATATAACAAAAAATATGCTTGACGAAGCGGGCGGGCACCTAGTAATATTACAGCGGTAATTTAACAGGTAAAAGTAGTACAAAGCATTTTTAAATGTGAAAGAACTTTTGTTTACATGTTTGTCCATCGACATTCTTAAATAGCTGGATGGATTGTAATGGAATTTGGCATAGAATAGAAATTCGATTTATATCGTGATATAGGACATAGGATACTTTTTATTTTCACTTTGCAAATCGGACGGACAATGGCTGGTATATAATATTTCTGTAGATCTAAAACCGTCAAAAACATGACCTCGTTGGACTCTGTGAGGATAAGTACCAAGGCAAGCAGAGAGTAATAGAAACATTAATATGCAAAAAAATAGTATGTTTTTTATTAATTATTATATCACACTTAATCGCTTAAAATTTAAATCTAATGTAAGTAATATATATTAAACTTTAGAGTATTAGAAAATGTGTTTTAAAAATAAATAATAATATCTACATATCGTACCGTACGCGGTAGACATGTGTTATAAATTTTATTACTTTTCACAATATACAGGGACAATATTGTGGGTATATATTATAACAACTCTCCACTTTTTTCGTAATTAAGCGTTTAGATTACCTCACAATATTTTTCTTTATCACCAGCTGATGTTTTTATTAACTGCATTTAAATTAAAATCATTCCGAAGTCTGCAAGATCGCGCCTCGCCATGTTTAAGCGAATTTGTGGAAATTCATTTAATATTATTAATTTGAATTTAATTAGTAAAACCATTGACTGAGAGTGAAGGAAAAATCGTGAGGAAACCTGAACGCCTTTGGAAATGTTCTTATAATACATGCTTCTCTATACTGATATTATAAAGTTTAAGAGATTGGTTTTTTGCTTGAAAGTGCTAATCTCTGGAAATAGGCACCAGTCTTATATCAAATATGCTTTTTGCATTTTATAACCTTTTTATTTAAGAAGGTTATAGGATATATAACTTCACGCTACAACCTAACGAGCGGAGTAATAACCATCAACGTCAAGTATTTTGGCAAGCCGTTAGCAAGTAGGTTCGGGTAGTGAGAAGTCGCGGCGCGTCGGAGAATTGGTCGAATAAATTTTATAACGGACGAAACCGTGGTCAGTTTTTAATAATACATATATTATTATATACACACTGCGGCTGAAACCGGTAAATATCGGAAAGGCATTTTACTAATGTTAACCATTCGACCACTACGGCTTTGACTTTCGCAAATTTCATCGTGATAATGGATGATATATTATTTATTATTTAGGTGTTGGCGGGGTTGGCAGTGGAGTATCGAGTGGTGGCTATGCAAGTTTATATGGCGGATATGCTGCCGCAGCGCTTGCTGGGCTGGCTGGCCCACCACCCAAACGCAAGCGACGTCATCGAACTATATTCACAGAGGAACAGCTGGAGCAATTAGAGAGTACGTTTGATAAGACACACTATCCTGACGTCGTGCTTAGAGAGCAATTGGCTTTGAGGGTGGACTTAAAGGAAGAACGAGTAGAGGTATGTATGGCTAACTACTTTATTGATTTATTATCACTTTAATGCATGTTGGTGCCATACTGTATCATAAATAAAAAATCTTTTTTAAATACCTATTCACGTTTTAATCAATGAATTTTTGCATTGTAGTATAATGAAAAATATCTACAATTTATTAAAAATAAAATAAAATATTAAATATTTTTTATGAAACACTAGCTCAGACTTTATTTTGCCTTTCCCAATAGTCAATAACTCGACTACAGCGCCACATATTCCGTTTATTTCCTGATAACTTTTCCATGACCAAAATAAACATAAACAAAAAATAATTACACTTATCCATTTTTTGAAACTTTTGAATAAAGGACGTAGATTTCCGGGAATCTTTTAAAATTTTCTTGTCACAAAAACCTAATTCGAACTATAGTGAACATAAAAAAGCTAAATCGGTCCAGCCATTCTCAAGTGATGCGCTTAGAAACGAACAGCATATAATTTTTACTTAAACGGTGTAAATTTTCATTTATCCAAAAATAAGACATTATTTGATATTGCTTTTCAATGTTAAACGATTAAACCGTTGTTCAAACATAACAAATCTACTTAATTCTTTTAGGTTGGTAAATGAGTTCATATTGCGTATCTATTGTGTAAGGTTTCTCGATTTTCCGTGCAACACAATAAAAAAATATTTTGAAAGGGGTTAATATGTAAATGGTTACGTCATTGTATATATTTGATGTTTGTTTAGTACTCACCACAGTCACAACCAATATAGCTTATTCTTAAATTATAAATAATTTCATGTTTTTATACATTTTTGATATAATACGGACTTAGTAACGCTTGTAAACTCACAACGGAATTTATGCCGTAAACTTCAAAGTACTTATAGATATTTATTTTCGCTTGGTTCGATTGATTTTTAGTTATTTTAATTTCGCTCGATTCAGTTGTTCGTTCTAATGAGTTTTACGGGACTTAATACTAATAAGCTTTTAATACAACTAATAATCCACCCCAATGCAATGAGGTCTACATGTAAGTCTCTGACCGACCACCGTTATTCTTACAACGGTACGTTGTATTTAACATGTGGTGATCTATTATATTTTTGCCACTCTGGATTAAAATCTATATCCTAACCTAATATTATAAATTTAATGCGAAAGGTCTATAACTTTGTTTGTTTGTTACCCAATCACGCAATAATGTCTAAACAGATTCGGATGAAATTTAGCATACAGATACCTTATAACATAACATACCATCACGCCTGTATCCTCGAAGGGTTAGGCAGAGGTGTACTAATGTACACCCACAGTTCGCCGGGTATGTTTTTTAGGTCCCATGTAATAGGGGGCGAGCCTATTGCCATTAATCGGGCACAAAGCTAAACTTCGAGCTGCTACTGAGAATTTCATAGAAACACCCAGTAAACTTTGCTCGACCTAGGAATCGAACCCAGAACCGCGATCATAGCAATGACGCTTACGACCACAAGGTTATTGAGGCAGCTATGACCTCAATTAACATATAGAATACTGTTTATCCTAGCAAAAACATTTTTTTTTTTCATGCGAGCGAAGCTAAGGGCACAATTAGTTGTACCATAAATTAAAGCTCTGTCACTGTATTAGGACGTTTCTCTATCTAAAGTTAAAGCTCATCGGGGTATTCGAAGTGGCCTGTTTCAACGCATCATCGGTGAGGGACCGTGAACGCAAAACTAAACAGCTAATTTTGTAGAAATAGTGAGTAAACGCTGCAAAATTACTGGTTTACTCGAGAAAAATGTATAATTGTCATACCTTAACCCTTTTGTCGTTACATATTAAGGTAACCTCCCACGCGCCACGGTCCGTGATATTGCGGATGGACGCGGACCAGTCCGCACCGACGCACCATGGTAAGAGTGTCGTCTGTTGTAGCGCAGACAAGTCCGTAGCCTTGATGTGCGGTGCGTGGCTGTCCGTGCTCGTCACCGCGTCGGTCGTGCGTGAAAATCCGCAATATCACGGACCATGGGAAGCCACATTTAAAAATAGTAAGCATCTATGTCAGTCTATGTTTCCGTTATTCTACTTGTAAATCGTATACCATTTTTCACATTATTTTTTATATTTTCACGGGTTTTTTTATTCAAAGATATTTTCTCTATTCGCATATACCGGTAAATAATATGAGAAAAATCTACTGTAACCTAGATATTTGAACTGAAAACAGTTTTCAAAACCAAAAGACGAATGTAAAAAATACCACTATATTACTTACTTTTCTTGTCGTTTTCCATTTTCACAAACGTTTTGATTAGGCACCTACGTTATGAAATGATCTTTACGCAGTTAACGACTATTTAATAGTTTTTTAAACACACAATATCAATATAATATAGGTACTGTACAGATAATAATTTTTGGTAATGGTATGACACGCTCACACGCAGTGCTCTGACCAAGTTTTAGTACATATTTAGTTATAAGAGGTAGCATACTGACTAAAAATATAATGCTAGAGTGTGCTCTCTTGCAATACGGGTGCAAAAAAATATAGGTCACTTCCAATATTTGCAGCATTTACTGTTCAATAATCTTTTTTTTATCGTTATAGGTTTAGCGTTATGGCCACAATCTCACCTGATCTTAAGTGACGATGTGGCCGAAGATGGTAAGTACGCTAAGCCTATTGGAAGACTGGCTCTCAACTACAGCTGCAGGAATACCCTCATTATTGGTGTTTGGCGATAGATTTTCAAATAGAAGGTGGTAGCTAGCCAGGCGGGCATTTAAAAAAGCTCTACCACCATGCCATGGTTTTATCACGACGTTTTCCTCCACCGAAAGGTCAGATTCATTGTAGGGATTCGAACTCAAGTCTATCGACGCGGAGTCCGTACACACCACGAACTGAGCAACCATTGCTTCTAATCTAAAACAAAGATTTCATTTAAAAAAAACTAACTAAGACACTCAACTTGGTCATCTGAGTTGCATGCCATCTGTGAGTGTGTGATTAGATTAACATAGCGTTAAGTTTAGAAGTAGCGAAGGGCCAATAAGTCAACAAAGCTGACGTGACATTTTTCATTTTAGAGTAAGTAGATATTAGTAGTGACTACTTACTAACTTTGTGGGTGGCCGATTCTAAATCTTATTTGTTATTATATTGTTTTTATTTTTTATTGTTCGGGGTTTAGGTGTTCTCTTGATATAATTATGCAAGCCGGTGATTGTTGTGATTGAAGATTTCTAGCTCGTCTTTAATTATATGTGGCAAATAATTAGGTATTGGTAGGTATGTTTAGAATACCTATGTAGCTCTACCTATTGCTTGTAACACTTATGTTTATATTGTAGCTCTTCTTACTTTTCCTAACTTGGCAACCAGTCCTCTTTATTGAAGACCATTATTGCCATTATCGAATTGATTAATTATAGTGTCTTGTGATGATTTCAGTAATCGAACAAAGCTGTGATTCTCTTGTTAAAACTTACCAGGGAGTTTTTATGACATCTCAGAATTTATGGTCCATGTTATTATTTCCAATCCGCTTCACTTGTGCACAATAACCAAGTTTTATTATGTAAAATGCCACGTAGGTATATTACACAATATTGAGTCAAACAATACAAAATGAATAAAAAACAAAATCACGACTTACATATGCAGACAGACAAAAAAAAAGACAGACTAAGATGCCGATCAAGCTCTATTTTGTACCTACATATAAAACTGTGAGAAAATAATTTACTGTTGTAACCGATCTTTTGTCAAGATTACAGCAAATAGGATATTTTCTCAAATTAGCTTGTTCGCATTCATGACGTTTTAAAATTCACTAAATGCCAATAAAAACAAATATTTATTATACCTAAGGCAAGACGTATAAAAAGGGCGGAAGAAATGTTTACTAAGATAAAGGTGAATCATTCATAGTAAGTCAATTCGCTTATATAGTACGCACCATAGTAAGTCAGTCGCCAGCCATTATCGTTCGAATGGTTTTGATGTGTTTAGTAAAATATTTAAAAATGCTGTCATGTGTAGTAAAGAGGTGTCGCAAATATAATATTTTCATTTTTTTAAAAACGGGATCACATTTCACAAATTAACTTGTAATGTATTCAATTTATTTCTTAATTTTTAAGTAAAATTATTGCGATGTAATTATAGCACAAAACCGGCCATTTTTCCAATAATTAAACATACAAATTACCTCGGAAGTGTGGTAGATTGATAGGAATTTTTTCGAACACAAACACCCGTGGGTATTAAAAATGCCGATGTATGACGTGAAGAAAATTTATTTCAATTTCACACCGTTACGAAATACACGAACTCACAACATTTATTTATTACACTGTGGTTTCGATTCCTTTTTATCGCTCGTTGTTATCGCTTTATAATTCAAAACTGAACTGCCTCGGCGCCGCACCCAAGTCACTTAAATACCTACACTAAACGATCGCAGAAAAATCATGAATCGTCGCTAACTTTCTAGATCTATTAGTTTCTATGCCTACTCGATGACGTAATCAAGGTGATAGGCCCTATACATGTGTGTGTAAGCTGCGATGTTTACACAAACATGCGCCGCGGTTGTTTACGACGCGAACATTATTTCGAAGTCCTGAGAACTTTGTAGTTACTTCGAGATATTTCGGAAACAGGATTTTCTCTCTTTTTATTCGGGTTGTAACAGATCGTAACAATATTATTAAGTGTTATAATGAATTAATTATAATTAATTTATGGAATAAATTTATTGTTACTAAAGTATTTATCAATACTACATATTCACAATTTATTGATTGCATTTTCCATAAAATATAATGTTGTATTTGCGAGATGGTATTTAGAAAGCATTGAAAAGAAAATAGAACGATATATATAATTACTTATATCGAAAGATAATACAAGAATACCTACACCAACATAAATTCTAGAAAAAACATAGAAAATTATAGTTTCTAAAAGGATTCTATTCTTTGAAAGCAAAATACAAGTGTATAAGAAATTAACCCAACATAAGGGATTCTAAAAAGATCACAATTAATAAATAATCTTAACAATCATTTTTACATTGATTAGTTTTATTGTAATTACATTACATAATCATTGTGCTTTGACTTGAAATCTTGTACTTAGACTCTTTTATAAAAATAATGAAACACGTTCTTCAAAATTCATGGCTTAAGAGTTTAAAATAAGGGTTGAAACTTTGTACGGTAAAAAAAAATTGTTTAAGGATTTGGTGATAGTTAGCATACGTCAATCACACATACCTACTCTTCATTTATAAAATTCAGCTTATTTTAAAATCTTCATGTCTTTCTTCGTCATTCTTCTAAACAACGTCATTCTTTAAAAAAAAAAAAGAATTTACAAAAATTAAAATTTCTTTTATTCTCAGACGATCTTGATGAAATTTTGTATACGGAAAGTACATGTCATTCCTCAAATTGATAGACTATATGAATTGTCAATATTATGAGTAACAATAAAATTACGGGACGAAAATAATTACCGCATCAACAACGCGTGCAGAGCCGCAGGCACACCGCTAGTTTTAAATACATGGAAAAGAAGTTCAAAGAGCACCCTTGACTGATTTTGGGATGTTGAAAGTGAGTCGGAATAGGTTTGTTGGCTACTGGTGTTGGTGCAGTCTAGTGTGTGCAGTGCACTTCATGGCTCGCCACCCAGACTGACAACACATGGTGGCCAATGTTTAGACGTCTTGCCGGAATTGTTTGCGCATATACTTATCCGCCAGTTGACTCCGCAGATAACTATGATATATTGTAGATTTAGTGATTTTAACATCGTCATAAAAAAACAGCAGACTTGCGTTGTTTGCAATAAAAGATATTTGAAACTGAGCTAAGATACAAATAACTATTAAAAAAAATCTTACTGAAATAAGTGATTTTAGTTCGATGTAATTGCTTTCAAAACCACCAAGTTAACAATTTTAGCACCTATTGTTTACTTGAAGCCACATACTAGATGAGTTAAAAGATAAATGTTATAAACGTAAATTAATTATCTTGTATGGCTTGCTCGACTGCGAGAAAAGGTCGACATATAAAATTTACTTAAGTGTAAACTTTTTATTAAGGAATCCATAGTAAATCGAAACGGGTGGGTAGAGTTTTGGGTAATAGAATTTTACCTTGGGGCAAATAAAAAGGGACGCGGGCGAGACGGGCGCCGTGAAAATTAATCTAAGTTAATTAAATTTGATTTATTTATGCTGCCCCGAGTCGCGAGAAGAGGGAACGATAAAAGCACAACAATACGGCTAATGAGGGTCACTTTTACGGCTTTTACCCGGATAACGGAGTTTTTCCGATTTACTTACTTTTACAGCTTGAGTTATCAATCAAAGTTTTTCTTTATCAAGAAGCCATTGTTTCTATTTGTCAGCTGAAATTGTTAATTTTTCTTTTGATCTTTTTTTGTAATTTCACTTTGAACGGAAATAATTGAGAAAAAAGTTGTAATTTCTTTTGAAATACCGCTTAAACTCTTACTCTACCTATTAATGATACAATTAGCTTTTACGCAAGTAGCCACAAACATTTATAGCAATGCTCTATATAATCTTATTATTTGACGGAGAGGTTGCGGGGTGTGGCTCGTTGCGGTTACATTAAAACTGTGTTTTTCGAAGCAACACACACTCGGTTTCGTTGTTGCCCCTGTTATTTGCACAGCGGCAATTGAAAATTGCATTATTAAAACGCTTTTGTTTAGGTATCACAACACTTTCACAATTTTTTATCTTCTAACCGCTATTGCTGTGTTGTTTATTTCTCAATTTTATGGTTTTTTTGTAACATTCAGACAGTGATTAAAAAAAAGATAAATTATAAATGCAGAATCGTTTCATGATAAATTAATAACTCATTTAACATTCAATAGATATAAGATATTTACAATACAACTACAAGTTTTATAGGAAAAATGATTGAGTCGAATTATTGGAACGTTAGCTTTGTGATGTTAGAGTATGCAACAAGAATAAAAATTGTTTTTATTGACTTCGTTGGCCGTCTGTCTGTCTGTCAAGACCCTTTTTCTCAGGAGCGCGTGAAGTTATCAAGTATAAATTAATATCAAATACTCAGGTTTGCAATCCCTTAGAGCTGTGAAAAATTCAAACTTCTAAGTCAACGCAAACAAAAGATACAGCCGTTTATGCCACTTATTTTAACATTCGCAAAGGGAATAAAAACTTATAGGGTATTTCATGAAATTTGTTAAGAAGCAATGTCTAATAGCACAAGTAAAGGGAAAAAATCAGAAAACCGCAAATTTGTAGTTACATCACAAAAAAATTGCGATTACAAACGTATTTGAAGTTGATAAATTGATCGCGTCATATGTCCATGTATGGAGACCACACTTTTCCAACGGTAAAATGAAGTTTGTCCCTCAATATAGTTTAACTTTTTGCGTTAGAATGGATCGGTGCTTTCTTCAATATTGTTACCTAATTATTGTGGTGAATGTGGCTTTACAATTACAGAACCCTCGGCGTGCGAGTCTGACTCGCACTTGGCTGGTTCTTTTTTTATATTAGAATAGCAAAGTGACTGCACTGTGTCTAATGGTAAGCACAGTACAATCTAAAACAACGGCGACCACTGAGAGAACAGCTATACATCACCGGTCATGTCATATCGGTCAGCGTGCCTATCGGAACCTGGATAAACTTTGGATGTTCCCGAAACTCGACAAAAGAGAGTCACTGTGACGGGTTTATGATATGTGCATATGTACCTAAATTATAAGAAAAAAAAACCAAATAAATAACTAATATGTTCTCAAATATATGGGAATGGAAATTACATGTGTTTACGTCATCAGCTTATCCCGAGTGAGATAACTATTCAAGTTCTTCCCTCTTCCACGCAGATATAGGTTGATTTTCAAAAGGTAATAAAAATAAAACATTTACACGTTTTTGTAACGTAAAGTTTACACGCCATTTTCAGATCAATTTCACTTCAAAACTGACTGGAATCTTTTGAAACGTTAACCAGTAAGCAGCAACCCTATTAAAACTACAAAATTTTTTGACGTGAAACATCTAATGTGGCCGTTCAGACCGGTTGTTGCTGTGGCGACACTTTTGCCCCAACGTTTGCGGTGTGAAGTTGAGTTCCTTTTTCTTTAATAGACAAATGATACAGCATTTCAAAGTTTCATGTTAAAACATGGATAGATTAAAAGCGGTTGATAGGGAGATCGCGACCACCATACACATAGTAATAAAATAAACATCTGCACAGTGACTTTCTTTTGATTGGTTGTGTTTCGAGATCACCCGGTGTTTTTTTCTAAATATTAACTCAGATAGTGAAACATATGCCGGGCGTGCCATGACGGCTAACTTTTCCTTTTAAATTTCACTTAGACGACTCTACGTCATGAAAGAACTTCTAAAACTAATCAAATTTTCTAATGTATAGTTTTGGCTTCGCGTTGATATCTGTTATAATATAACTTAGACAGCAGATCTACATGTTAATGGTAAGATTTACAGATATGTACAGAAAATAAATTTATACAATTTGTATATTACGTTGGTATAAGATGATTTGGTGTAGAATAAAAAATCAGTTCGTGTAAATATTTAAGATGAAGAACGTTTGAGTAAACTGTAGGTACGAAAGAGGGGGCGGTCGGCAATCTATTGTATTAGGAGACATTCAACTCTTTACACAAATGAATTATTAAAGAGAGCAGTACCTAATCTAGACTTGTCTCGAGAGGAGTGCGCCCCGGGCGACGACTCCATGTCAATGTTGATCTTATCCCGACCACTGTCTGATTAAATCTGGGATGGCTTATATTCATTACTTGCGGCTTTGTGTTTTCGTATGAGATACTTAATTAAATCATAATAGCGTATACGTATTTCAGTTTGATGTGAATAATCCTAAATATTAATATACGAAAATTAAAGTTGGTATTTCCATTCTTGCTTATGAGGAGTTTAGATCGCACTAAAATATAGTATAAATATTTGTACTTAACTTTATTGAAGTACTAGTTGTGCCCCACGGTATTACCCGTGTTAATTTTATATGACAAACATCTCCAACGCACCCGTGTAGGCAATTTTATATACTTTGTATAAAACTATCGGCATTTCTATGAGCAATAAATTAATTTTTCAAATTATAATATTACATATTACCTACGTTACTCGCTGATACTGTAGCTTAATATTAGTGAAAGAACTTTTAAAATTGGTTCAGTAGTTTTTGAGTTTATCCATTACAAACAAAAAATCAAATCTTTCCTGTTGGTATAGATCTACTTGGTTCTAGTATAGAAACAAACGAATTAAGTTATTTTATCGATGTAGAGCTATAAACAGAATGATGGTAACCTACCTACATCCTATACAAAAAAATATGTTTCTAGTTAGAGAAAACTTCGTCGGGTGGGCACGAAACGAAAATTGTGTCCGATTGGATAGCAGCCATCATATATAATATAGTGATAAACTTTTGGTTTCTCGTGATTCGGGATCAGCAAGTTTATATTTAACTGCTGTCGGTCTGTGTAGTATTGCAGTTGTTTTTGGAGCGTAGGTTGTTTGCCCAGTAAAGACACTGTGTCGTGCTATTATTAAAGAAAATTAATTTATTTATCATTTTTTCAAGGTACTTTTTTTATTAAGCACGAGTTATAATCACGTTATTATTACCTAAGGTTGATAATATTATCAAAGGCTGACATGAGCAGCATTTGAAGTAAAGAGGACATTGTGATAGTATGCACGGAAACCGCGTCGAACGAGGTGTGTCCTACTATGAATGAACCTGACCACAGATCAGTTTAACAAGGCTGACCCTTCAGTGAAGGAAAATATCGTGATGTGAAGTCACAGCATGTTAGAGAATTTTCTAATACCTACATTTAGCTATAAGTTTTACGTAGAAAATCTATTTCCATACTTTTGTTGTTTATTGCCCTTCAGAAAGAGTAATTGAGATCACGTCTTTATCTGGGTTTAAATGTGTAACATATTTAGGAAAACCTTCACTTAACATCAAGTGCGACTAGGATTAAATACTATTATTAGAATAACACAACAAAAGTACATAGTCGAACACATTAATTTCTAGTAAGGATATTAATGTATGCTATTAATTAATTGATAGGGTATGAGAATTTTCAATATTACTTATAAAAACGTGAAAAAAGAATTTAAAATAATTTTATAGCCTCTAAGCAAGCTTCATTCATACGGCGTGCCCACTAGGTTATGAGCTTGGATATCGGACTTTTTGAGGGTTCGATTGATTCGAGTGGTCATTGATGGCTACTCCTCCGATCTATTGGCTATCAATGCAGGGGTACCTCAAGGGTTGGTACTTCCTGCGACACTCGTCGCGTGGACAATTAGATTTAAATTTAGATCCGAAAGAAATACATTTCATATAATTTCTATTTCAAAATAGTCATCATCATCATCATCATTTCAGCCGCAGGACGTCCACTGCAGAACATAGGCCTCCCCCATAGACCTCCAGAGCGACCGATCCTTGCCGGCCTGCACCCAAAGGCTAAAATAGTATTCAACCTGTAATAATAGAATGTCAACCCTAAATTAATTATTTGACATTTAAAAAAATAATGACCCTTCAAAAACAATCAATTATCTTTCAAAACCATACATATACAATTAAATTATAAAATAATATAATAGTAGGTATAAATAAATATTAAAGGGCAATATGGAATATTAGTTTATATATATAGTTTTATAATGAATTCCAAATATTTTGAAAATTATTTTTTATATACGTACGATAAATCGTTTCCACGTGAGAAAGTAATTTTTAGAATTTAAAAAAATCTAGTTCAATTCAATTTAAATTAAGATTCGAAAGAAATAAATATGTTCCCAAAGGCAAATTTACAAATTGACAGATTAAAAACGAATTTAGAACTGTGGTTTATATTTAAAAGAAACTAAAATAAAATATAGTTCGATACCAAGAATTAACATTAAAGTACTTACACATCCAAATCACATGAATTTCGTTTTCCTTGAAAATAAGTCTCCGTCCAGAAATTGACCTCCTCTATCAAATCACAAATCCTGTTGTAAATCTCATACAGACGAAGAAATCCCTCGGAGGTCTGCGTTTCTCTCGATATATGGAAGTAGAAAATGAAATTATTATAAGTAGCGATCCTATATGATGAGTAATTTGCTGAATTTTCATGTTTTTATTAGGGTCCAAAATTAACAAATTCAGTTTTTTTTTTCAATATAATCCCTAAATTAAGTCGTTCCAATATAACTTTTGATAACCAAAAGAACTTATCATATTATAAGATAATTATAATATTGTCAAATTGAATAAAATGTAGAACTTAATATGATATAACACGTCTATTCATTTCAGACGCCTCCTGTTCAATGATCAGAAAATTTATTTTATCTCCGATTCTCTTGTATCTTCGTTCTACATATAAAATTCAAAACGTTCTACCAGCCAATCAGCAACTTTCACCTCAGAGTTGATATACAGCTCTTATAATAAATAAGTAAACTCCTTATGATATTACGCAAAGTGTATGCGTTAAAATAATGTATAGAACTCATATGATAATTTGATAACAAACTTCACAGAAAGAATAATAAACTATAATTCTAAATGAAACCTTCGGGTTTATTTTACGAAATATATTAATATTAAATGATAAAAAATAATAATATAATTAATACTAAATATGAATGAAATAAATTGGTTTAAAAGCTAATCGTTACTCGCTATTGCTACTTCATATCAACGATATTCTTAAGCACGGTACTTTTGGGTATGTAGACGATAGTACAGTTGTAGAAGGTTACAGATCCAATGCAAGTACCAGTGAAATGCAAGTTCAGTTTCTCAGGGAGGCCATAGTCAAACGCTTGACCTTGTCCCTAAAAAGTTTCTCTTTAAGGCGAAAGTTTCTATATTCCGCTAAACGGAGTCCCTTCCAACTAACTTCTACATTCAGAGATGTTTCCGTTCCGATTACCGACCATTTGGAACTTCTAGTAGTTACGTTGTCTTCAATTTAGGCTCCTTCATTGAGTATAAAGCTCAGTTGGCTGCCAAAAGCTGGGTATCTTTGCAAATGTGAGACAGTACTTCACGCCGGATCAGCTGCTTGATCTACATATATCAAGCGCAAGTCCGATCGTGCATTTAGGACCGCTCTTATGTTTGGGACGGATTGGCTAAGTACCAACTTGAGGCATTGGAGACAATCGAGGGGTATGCCAAAATACTTATTGGCAACGATTCACTAGTTGAGGCAAGGCTGCAGAACCTTCGGCGATGTCGGCGAAAGAACTTGAACATCCGCGTAAAGTTGCCAGTTTATCGGTTTTATACCAGATACATTTCGGCGAGTGTGCGTTGTTCTTAACCGATTTTGTTGAAATTCTCATTCTCTCATTTGATTCTATTCTCAGGTCGAGCAAAGTGTTATTGGGTTTTTCTATGAAATTATCTGTAGGAGTTTGGCTTTGTGCCCGATTAATTGCAATAGGCTCGCCCCCTATTACATGAGACCTAAAACATACCTGGCGAACTGTGGATTTACACCTCTGCCTAACACTTCGGGGATACAGGCGTGATGATATTTTATGTAACGTCATAGTTACGAATAGTGCGCTTAGCTCGCGACGCGCAATTTATCACAGGTTTTTTTAGGTAGGATATCTTTGGTCGCGAATAATTTTGAATTCGTGATATCTATCTTCTACGGTATTTATTTAAACGGAAATCTGTAAAGGACAATCTTATTCTACATTAAATGCCCAAGTTAACTAACAAACTTATCTGGATAAAGATTGATACTGAATTGGAGAAAATAGCTTCGCAAAAAACGTAATATTTTTAATTATTATGTTGAAGATAAAAATGGTTACCGTGAGTTAACCTTAAGAGAGAGACATATGCCATCGCGGATTTTTTTCTGGGTTTTTTGAAGGCCTATAATTCTTTAGAACATTATTTTCATATTTCTCATAAAGTTTAGCCAGCGTAAGCAATGTAAGCGCCCGAAAATCATTTTTGATGACTTGATTATAAGTAATTGAATTTTCTCGATTATATAAAAACTGAATTGGAATGTAAGTATTGTATATATAAACCTTCAGAAAAAATCTAAATGGTAGTGAAAACCGCATTAAAATCCGTTGTGTAGTTTAAAAGATTTAAACGTACATAAGAACAGCGCAGCGGGTAGCGGTCTTCATTTTATACTATATATATAAGATACCTATATACACATATATATACCATATATCATAAATATAAATGTAGTAGTGTTTTGAAGTTCATAAATGCCTTCATTGGGCCTAAACTGAATAAAGGTTTTTTTTATTTTGATATAATATCACAAATTTAATTATTCTCTTTGTTTCCATACATTTTTGTCTGTATCCATTAAAAATTTGCAATTTTATTATGGGTCTGGGTTTGCTATTATTCATAGAGTAAATTATATAGGTAATATATATATCTAGGTAAGATATGCACAATAAATAATTTAAGTTAAAAATAAAGAAGGATAATTTTAAAATAACTCCATAAAATCCAAATAAAACTGCTAACTAATCATTTTTACTTTTATTTAGCAATGTTGCACATGTGTTGTCTAGCTATTTTATGTAGTAAGAGTAAAACTTTGAAATAGGGGTTTTCTATATTATTTTTATATAATTTTATTTATACACGATAAAAACCTATTCACTTCCTTTTTGAAGAACCCCATACTGTAGTCCTCAGAGAAAACCTCAGCATGGAGCTCATCCCATATCCAGATCGTTCGTGGAAGAAAACTCTGCAATCGGTCTGTCCGCGGCTATTTAGGTTCCTAAAATCTCCTAATAACACCACCACTTAGGCTTCAATGGACAAATATTCTCGGTTAACGCATTTAAAAAAAAATTACAAGCAGTATTAAGTCTTGCAATATCTGAAAGAGGGATGTATATTTAAAACTCTTCTTTAACCACTGACGATTTGAAAAGTATAGGCTGAGTAATTTCTATTTACTTGAAATATCGTATTTCCTAGGTTTAACATCTTAATATTAGCTCGTTTAGGCGTTTCATGTACCGGAATCAACTGATGTATATCCAGTGAACTAGCGGGGTGGTCCTGGTCGGGTACATATATCTTTACTCGACTTGGTAGTGACCACTATGCATATTGTAATAAACCTGTCAAGTGACTCGATTTTGTCTTGTTGCGTTTTTGGATCAGTCAGTTGCCAGCTGCCGAGAGGCTTGCAGGCACTAATAGATTGAAGATCTCTCGTTGGTCACTGTTATTTTTGGACTGTATTGTGGTTATCGTCAGAGGCCGTCATTTTGCCATTCTAATATAAAAAGTATCATTATTTTTTTACATGAATACAACATGTCAGAGTTGCAGCATTTTCCTTTTTTATATATTTTTTATTTTGATTTCGTCATTGTCATTAGCCATCACACGGTTCGATGATCTAAGTGAAAATATTCGTGCCATAGTCGTCGACCGCCATTTAGTGCGTCCAGTCAATAGTTCAGGTCAATAGTAGCTAGACACTAGTCAGTAGTACGAACAATAGGTTGTTAATATGGATTCAATAATCACACTGACAAATGCAATTTTTTAAATTAAAATGAAACGATATGAATATATGTCATCACTTGGAAAACCGTGGATCGTTTAAATCTTTTCTTTGAGAATTAGTGAAATTACGTACCTATACCATGAACACATATTCTCATCATAACTTGTAAAGTTGACATAGACTAGATGTATATATTGCCACCATATTATTTTAATCGCTAATGGATGCAGGAAGAGTTCAAAGATCATTTAATAAAAATTGCTGTGTAATACTTACGTAAGAAGTGTTCTTCAATGTTGCAGTTAAGTTAAGTCTGGTTCTTCCTTAACCTTATTCCAGCTAAATAGGGTCGGCACAATTAATTTTCCTATTCCACTGTCATCTCAGTATTCACACCTTTTATACAAATCATATCTCATACAATCCATTTATACATCCATACCTTCTTTGGTCTTCCTGTACCACTATAGCCATCTACCTTCATACTTCACATACTTCTAGTTATATGACTTTCATCCCGCCTCATAACATGCTCATACCACGCCAACCAATAGATTATTAGATTAGTAATACCTCGTACTTCCTCTGATATACTCATTCCTAATCTTGTCCGTTCTATTCACACAATACATACATCTTAACATTCGCATTCTGCCACATATAATTTCCTTTCATCCGTCTCTTTCACTGCCCAGTAAGTACTCGGGATAATATTGTAAAGATCATTAACTTACACATTGAAATAATAGGTTCAACAAAGATAAATTCGCTAGGGCCACAATGACAACTAAAATTTTTGTAAGAACGGCTTTAGAACTTCGTAGGCAAGTAATGGATTTCACGTTCCTACATCAAATTCTGCTAGGTATTATCGAAAGCTTTTAGCTATAGGAGCACATTACTTTAAGGGTACTTCAAATATATTCCCATATCCGGGTACTTTCCTATCTTTTGTAAGCAGGAATTTTCTACATTACTCGACGGCTATACAGACCTTACAATAATTTAGACCAATGTCCGTATTAATTTATATTATTAGTTACATTACATACATTACTTATTTCTCATCATAAAGAGATAAAGTTTGTAAATATTGCTTGTAGGAGTTAATCTCAGATACTGCTCATTCGAGTTAAAAATTCTTTCAGTGATAGAAAGCTACGCACAAAGGCTTGGTTACTATCTTTAACAGCTGTCCCCAATAAGCAGGAATCGAACCATCAACCACTCGTACTGTTCATACAACAGCTGAGTCTGATATAGTTTTGAAAATCATATATGTATTTGTATTTTTTTGTCTCAGCTAGTTTGGTCACTTTTCAGCTTAGCTCGCACTCTGCGATAAGTAACTTCGTTACAAAATAAACATTTCGGTTTTCATAAACAATAAAATTCATAGAAATAAGTATATTTGATAATGATAAGATGTATTCTCATGTGAGCTGAAAATATTTTGCAACGTAATATATTCACATAATGAATAATAAAGTAAAATTATAAAACACTTCTTGTATATGCAATAAAAATTCTAATATCGTTTATAAAGACGTCTCCGACTGAACCATAAATGTGAAGTGTAGAAGAAATGACAAAAATGGAAGCACACACAGATTCACTTTTCCACACAGAGATGAAAAAGAAAAAGTGGGCGTGTCGCTCCGCCCAATACGTAATCTAGCGCGTCGCTTGCTTGTCCTCCAGCATCCTCCCCCTGAGCTTATCTCCTAATAGGTAGCTATAATAAAACGGATACGTTCGTAATGTGTTAGTAAGTAATAAAGCGGAGCCATTTTGTCCCGCGCTTCCGTGTCACCTGAAAGCAATAACGCCTTTATGAGCTGTGCAGCGAACCGGCATCAAGTGATCAAAGTGAAAGGCCCTGTTTCGTTTTACGCTTGTTAGTCTTCTTCCATTGTCAAACGAAACGTTGATAACGCAAACTCTATACTTATTTTTGCAAGTAAATATGACAAATTTCTACTATACAGTGAAGGGTTATGTTTACAAAGAGTTGTGACGGACTAACAACAATTTATTATCTTCTTTTATTACGATTGTTTGGTACCATTTCACTCGCGTATTGTATCGATACACCTATACATGTCTACCTTAACTTTATCTCCACAGTTTATGAGATTCTTGAGATTTGTAAATGCTTGACCATTCGGCTTTTTATAATAGCACGGCAAAGCGACGACACTATGTCTAATGGTAAAATACAATTAAACGACGATTACTATGACATCGCCCATCCAGCGACGGTTGCCGTTATCATGTTAGCCTTTCAGCAGCTGAATATCCACTGGGTGATCCCGAAGCCCGACAAACCAAAAGAGAGTCACTATGACGGGCTTATCACCATGTTCAATTCAAGTATAATATTTATCAAACTGGAGCCATAGCTTAATGTAATTTCTATCTAGGTTATTATCACAAAGTTCGCGATGTCTTGTCTTTGCCGTACTGTGAAGCTGTGTAATAGTCTCCTAGTCAGTGTGATCCCTCGTTCTTTTGACACCGAGTCCTTTAGGAGTAAGATGAAAATACATTTATACAGGCTGGCATGACGTCCGAAGATAGATTGTCGATCACTCAGATGTCGCCGTAGTTTTTGGATTGTATTGTGCTCACCATAAGGCATAGTGCCATCAATTTACCGTACACCTAAACAAAAATAATTGTTTACAAATATGGGCAATGAAATTTTATTTGTAGACGCGGCGTACGCCAACATCAAGTTCACTAAAAAGTAGCGTAAATAAAGTATACATACAAACTATAAATAATGCTTCCAGTTGTATAATGCGCAAAAAAGGTAAATAATATGAAAGACATTATATGTTATATTTGTTATTTGAACGAAATAAATATACTAGTATATTACGTATTACGAATAATACGTGACTAGAAGAATGTCAGGCGATTAACTGACTTTAATATTGCCATAATAGAGCACAGCTAACGCATCTACACTTATAAAAACATCTTTGAATATAGGTATTTAATTTTATTATGGCTAGGACCAAGTACGGTGAAGCTGTAAAAGCCGCAGCGGCTCCAGGCTAAGGCTAACAGTACAGTCAGTTCTAAAAAAAATGTAGCTAGGTATACCTAATTCAGTTTTTAGAACTGACTATACTGTTAGCCACAAGGGCCCAAGCATGTATTACTTTACTCTATGGGCCCAAGAAAACCGGAGCCTCAAACGGTTTTTAGATCTTCACCGGGCTTGAGCGCGACCGCTGAAGGCACTCAGCCGCGAAAGCGTGGCAATATGCTAAAGGGTGCCAAAGTGACCAAACCTCGACTTGGACTATTGCCGGATATGCAACAACATCGCGATCTAACTAATACTCTATCCGTAGAATTCGAGCTAAACCAACTTATACACATATAATTATATACCTACATGTTTCTGCCTCCTGGGAGGAAGAAAGAAACATGTATAATATGTATTTAGTGAATCAGTTCTAGTATTAGCAAATGTGGCATAGATGTAATTAGATACAATACATAAGACATAATTTCTTTTTCTGAATAAGTTCGATTAGCTCTTTTCTGTCAGACCGTTATAGCGCCATGGTACGTGGCCTATTCCAAAAATTGTTAGTGAAATGAAAAATTGTTAGAATTTGAATCAAATTTATTTATAGCTTTTCTAAATATTCGCCTCCAAACCCAATGCACTTATGCATTCAGATGAACCAGCTTTCGAAACATTTCAAAAATGTATGTTGCGGGTGGTATAAATATAACCATCCAAATTCTTCGACAGCCTCTTCTGCAGTGTTAAATTTTCACCCACCTAGCATTATTTTTACCGTAGGGAAAAGAAAACGCATGAAGATAAATATGGGTTAACATTTTTACCCCCTAAGTATTAAGATAGTCCCTGGTTGTAGCAGTTGTGTGAGCGGGCGCGTTATCTTGGTGAAATAGAATGCCACGGACACCACCGCTCCTTCGATGCTCACTATTCAACTTCCCGAAAGCTTGAAGCAGACAAACATCGCAATATAATTGACTAATAACTGTTGTACGAACTTCTAGTGGAATTACTGTTACTAGTCCACTGCGTCGAAAAAAAACGCTATATTTTTTTTATTATGGCTCCGTCTGCGAGTTACTTTTGTGGCAACTCGTGTTCTTCAAAAACCCATTACGTGGATTGTTGATTCGTGAGAGGATCGTAGCTGTAGATCCAAGTTTCATCAGCTGTAAGGATGAAGGATACGTTTTACGAAGTTCCTCCAAACTTTTCTAGCATAAATTTGCACCAATCAACACGACGAGATTTTTGCTTTCCGGTGAAGAAAGACGTATTACAAAGTAAGCTTCCTAACTTTAAGGTGTTCATGCAGGATGGTGGAAACTGCCTGTGATGCAATCTTCAGTTCAGCCTGAATCTCTTGATGTGTAATGTGTCTATTCTCGCGCAATAGCCACTCTACCCTGATAACATTTTCATGAGTTGTTGCAGTTGTAGATCGGCCGGGTCTGGGGTCATCGTTAATTCGTTAAGGTTGTCTCGACCACGTTTAAATTGACGAAACCAATATATAACTGTTGCTAACGCAGGAGCCATGTTCTCCAACTGCAGCTTGTAAATTTTCGTGACATTTCTTGAAGGCTAACAACCCTCGTTTATAATCATAAAAAATAATAGTACGAAAAGCTTCCCGCGAGACGTCCATTATTGCAAACGAAAGAAGACTGACATTAATCTTTAAAAAAAATTACTACACATACGTTCCCAATGATTTTCACCAAAGAGATTTGTATTGAAATTAGCTATCAATTCAAAATAGGTTAAAAAAAAGAGATTCTGTTTATTCTGTGGCTAACAATTTTCGGAACAACCTGGGTACGTAAGTTATTAATATTTATGTTTGTAAAATACATTATAATTGCTTTATCACATTCCATCGAAATTGCGCTACGATTTCTTTAGGTACTATATACTTATCTATCTATATTTATATCTATTATATATTCATAACAGTGCTTAAGTTTAACTAAATAACATACGTTAATTTTTACTCAATAGTAGATTTTAATATGAAAAAAAAAAAGAATTCGCTAATTACATTTTTCAAATGGCTACTTCACATTTTATAATACTTGCTTAATAGATTTATGTTGCTTATTATTATTAAACTACCTGTTCCTCACGGTTTCACCCGTGATAATTTTATATAATAAACACCGCAACCCCAACGCACCTGTGTAGTTTATCATAATTATTGTTCTTGTCGCAAGTACCTACAAATTATTTGAATTGTTTATTAACTCCTAAACTATGTGTTAAAATAACATACTCTAATGAGCAAAACTTAACTTTATAAAATTTTCTTCATGATGAAGAAACCTTTATTCATAAGAATTAATATGCCATGCCTAAAAATAATATTCATATATCACTTTTTAATTTTTAACAATTGTTTGTTACAATATAGCTTTTTAAGGCTTATGTATGTATAGGAGACAGTCATATGCTATCGCAATTTTTTTTTATATATATTAAGGATCAGTATTTTTGTAAATAATTGTATTTACGTATCATTAACCATTACGACAGCGCAAGCGGATAAAGCAGCTCGGAAGAGCTTCCACCTCCGACTTAACAAAAATCAATATTTAAGGATTGCTGAGAGTTGTAGTCTAATGTTATATAGCCTACACTATTCGTGGTGAGTGGTAATGACTGGGGTAGTTCCAGAGATTAGCGTGTTTAAACAAACAAACAAAAAAAGCGGAAGCGGAAGCTTTATTATATTAGTATAGAAATACACCGACTGATCTCAGAACACGACATACCAAAAGGAAATCATATCACTATGTGTATTGTGGTCGCGATCCCTATGACCCCGTTATATTACTGTATATAAAATGAATGATCTCGGAACACGACATACGAAAAGAAAGTCAAACATGTGTTCATTACTATGTGTATGGTGGTCGCGATCTCTACTACGCCGCTATATTACTGCACATACACCGATTGATCTCGGAACACGACAAACCAAAAGAAAATCACATTTGTGTTTATCACTATGTATATTGTGGCTGCGATCCCTAAAATCTCGTTATAATACTGTATATAAATGAGTGATCTCGGAACACGATATACCAAAAGAAAATTATACATGGGTTTATTATTATATGTATGGTGGTCGCGATCCCTACCGCTCTATATTACTGCATAAACACTGACTGATCTCTAAAAATGACAAACCAAAAGAAAATCATAGATGGATTTATCACTGATAAAGGCCCCCAATAATAGTTTTTCTCATATATCGTACAGACATCGATCAGTTACGTTTTTATTATATGTATAGATATAGTAGAAGATAGATGTATTTATGTAACCTAAAATTATTATTTCAAATTAAGCAATAACATCGCGGTCACGTCTCTAAGTGGAATATCACTCTATTATTTATAGACTCGTTCGATACGCAATACAAATTATTGTTTTCAAAGTATAACGTTTAGGGGAGCGCGTTGTTTACAGAACGACCCTCCGGGTCCCGGCGCAGCGCGGTGGGACCTTACGGCTCCACGAATTTAATACTTACGCGTATTGCTTTACAAGTTATATTGTTAGGGATACACTACAGTAAAATGGTTTTTCGTTTTCCACCGACATTGTGGTGCTATTATTGAGATATTTGACAATTGAATTTCGATTCGACCGACGTATTGTGTGTAGATACGACTTTATTGCATCGCACGGGAACATGGCTGTTTGCGTGCGGTAATTGATACGAAGTGACAGCGACGAGGGGATACTTTTTCAGCCTCCGGCCGTAGAGAGGAGTAATGTTTTGACATGAACCGAAAAGAGATGGGTGTGATTTGAAGTGCCCTTTGTGGAATTATAGTCGCGGACGGCGTCTTTAATATTGACTAATGCATTTCGCAGCTAATGGGGAAACGGAATACGACAGGTGTGAGGGCTTGCCGATGCTTAGGATTAAAAAAATACAGTACAATTTATAAATCATATATTAGTCTATATGAAAAGAACAATACTCGGAATAAAACATAATAATAGGTATGTCTATCTTCTGTTTAGTATATTTTACAGTTCAATATTTTATGTGTAAAAATATGTATGTAAAGATCTCTGATATGAATAATGTTAGATAATTTTTTAACGATGCAGTGGCACGTAATATTTGATCCTACGATATACATAATTCGTAAACATTATATATAAGTAGCTATGTTCCACGTTTCACCCGTATTAAATTTACTATTTACTCTCCTTCGCTTTGATTGATTGCTTGCTTTACATTCATGGTTACTGCTTCACTACTTAGGCTTATAGCGTAAAGAAATTTTCACGCAACAAGGTTATAAACCTTCCTCAAAAATAGGCTATAAAATGCAAAAAAATTAAAAGTCACTGGTAGTTCCAGAGATTAGAGCGTTCAAACAAACAATCTCCTGAGCTTTATAATATTAGTAGAGATTTACAGATCCGACTAAACCGATAATTTAATATTTTAATTTGTAATTAATAGATGACAAAAGGCTCATTGTGAATAACGACTGGTCACATTGAGAAAAAATATAAAAATGAAGCAAATATAATAGCTTTTCTAAATATGTATTAAAAGGTGTTTTGCGTGATGATATACTATTTTCTCTTCTTCTGACTCTCCTAATTTTCTGGCGCCAGGTCAATCTGTCCTGGGTTGTTGGGTCGGGCAGTTGTATTTCCAATAGGAGTATCGCCATGCTAGCCCACCACCTAGCCGAAGGTCTTTCTCTACTTCTCTTATGTGCAGGTAGTTGCAATGCTTTCTTGACTACGTGTTCCTCGTCTCTTCACATCACGTGACCATATCATCCGAGACGGCTCTCGGTTAGTTTGACTGATAATCGATATAGAGGTGACTTTCAAAACTACCGTGGATATGCTCATTTAATACTTTTTCTAGTCTCGCTAAAACTCCAGACCACCTCAGCATCTTTATCTCGGCAGTGTGAAGCTTTTGTACATGCGTTTTTATTATAGGCCAACATTTCCCACAGTACCTATATCGTGCTGTAGATCTTGCCTTTGGTTCTTACTAGCATACGAGCACCGCCTAAGAATTCAGTTAGTGATCGCCACTTCCGCTGTGCCACGTTCAATCTGCGTGCTACACCGGCGCGGCGGCGACAACGTTTCCTGGGTCTGTGATGACTGAGCCTAGGTATTTAAAATTATTTATTTTGGGCGCAGGCGTACGATCAAGGTGGTAGATTGTAGCTGGGCTTTTGCTGTTATTAAATCGGCATTGCAAATGTTCAGTCTTTGCTCTACTTACTTTTGGACCTACAAACTCTAGAGATGTAATCCATGTGGCCAAGGCAGTTTGTAACTCGGTTGTTGATCTGCCTATTAGAACAATATCGTCTGCATACAGGAGGAGTAGGAGGAGGAGAGTGGCACTTGGATGTTTTGTAGCAAAATCCATTACTAAGTTGAAATGCAGCGGGCTAAGGGCAGAACACAGATGAACTCCTACCCCAACTTCGGACTCTTTTGTCAGCCTTGAGGGATTTTTAACTCTAATCCGAAGTATATTTACACAAAAATAACTTTTATTGTATTTACAACGCTTAAATTTTCATACATCATACTAATAGGAACAAAAATCTAAACTATATATATATATAAACTGACCAAATATAAAGTAGTTACTAATCGAATTATTTATTTCATATAGTGTTCCAACCAATAGGTACACAAATAACATTAACATTTTCGCCGACTTTCAATATCGAATATAAAAGAAAATATAGTATTTTCATAGACTACAAACTAAGCTTACTTCTTTGATATTGTTAAAAGGAGTATAAAAATCTCGTGATTAGTAACATCTACCCAGTTTATGCAAATTAAATCGACATTAAAGTATCAAGGGCGGATCAGGCGGTCCATTAATAAATCAGTTCTCTAAAACCGTAATTGTAATCTCAAACAAGGCGGAGGGAGCTCGGTGTTTGCTCTAACAACATTATTACAATAAGTTTGGGTTCGGTTCGCCGCCGTGCCGCCACCGCGTCGCTCTGAGCCGCGCCACGACCTCCTCGCGAGCCCCATCGGTGCTGTTCACACGATCTAAGCGGTATTCAGTTACAAGCTTAATACATAAATACACTGGACATTTAAATTTATTAAAAGTTTTACTTATTTTATTCAGATATTTTCTTTCTATTGTTATTAATTAATGTATTTGTTGTATTAATTAAATATAGGTAAGATTGATTTTTGGTATAAAAGCAGATTGTTAAGAAAAACCGTTGACCTATCAGGTATATTATAATATATATATATATATATATATATATATATATATATATATATATATATATATATATATATGTATGTGTAGCTAGGTGCTTTTGTGAGGAATCACATGTAGCTATACTTTTTTTTATACTTCACGAAAACGTAGCTACTGTAAGTTGTCATAACGGCCTTGTTATAGCTGTGTTTTATTCCCCTTGAGCATTTTAGAGCTATCGCTATAAAAACGAAATAGGCCCAGAGCTAAACACTGTTCGAAAAAATATTAAAGATTATATACCGATATTGAATATCTATGTAGTTCTAATCGCTAGAAATTAGGAACGTTTCTTTATGTTTCCTTCGCACTTTTAAGAGTTACTTAATCGGCTGATTTTGTTCTACAGTTACTTCTTTTCACTATCTTTTAAATCCGTTAGCGTACTCTATTCGATTTTTTTTCATGCAAATTTTTATTTTATTTTATATTATAGTAAAAATGAAATCTCAAAATAGTTTTGCTACAACTATAAAATATCAAAAATGAGAAAAAAATTTCAAATTGTACTTATTCATAAAAAATCACGGATAAAATGGAATTAACCCAAAGATAGTTTTCATTAATAATTATCTGTCTTATTTAATAACCGGTTTTAATTTTTACTATCAGTGAAATGTTAAGTTGTTAACAAAATGCATACTTAGGCAGTTAATTAACATGTATTTATATTCGTCGAAAACACATCTGAGGCGTCAGGCCATGCTTCGAATAGCCGACGGGCATTGAAGCTCCGCCCCTTTGCACTCATCTGCTTGTCTACAAAATTACACTCTATTTCAATTCAACTTAACGATAGATAAGCAAACACGTTTTTCGAGAGCTAGATATCGATTAAAATTTTAGTTGGTTTAACTAATTATGCAGAATAGAAATATAAGCTTTAAGTGGAAATCTGTGGAATTTAGTTGCACTTTTTTTATTAAATGGATACTTATTAAAAAGAAAATAATTAAATAAGGATTTATTTTTCATTAATACTTATAGGTATAATAGAAAATGAAAAGTGATGATTTAATAAACGGAATATTGAAATTCTTAAAGACTATGATTACTTGAAACGTATGTAGGTACATAGTTTTACAGCAACTGATTTTCCTTTATCTGAAATTGAAAAATCGCTAAAATTCCCACAAGCCATAATGTAGCTTAAATTCATTTGATGCTACAATGCTGATTACCACTTTGCAGTAGCAACTTTACTTTGATCTACTTATTTAAACCGGATTGACAATTAGGAATCCGTTTTCATTTTAGCAAAATATATATTATTATGAATGTTTTATCATTGGCCTAACTTGCACCGAATTTATAAATGTTAGTGTTAGAATACTGGATAAGCTGCATACAATAGAATTTAGGAATTCTCAACGCTCACTATGTGTGCGTCCTTTAAACAAAGGAGAATACAGCACGTAGTTAACAAAGCAGGCTATGTGCTTCGGTATTCATATATACAAATGTATATAAAGTAACAGGGAAACTTTAATAAGTGTACTTACGTATTAACGCCACCGCAGCATGGTGAGTTAGATTAGGTTAGGTTGTCCCTGCCCAACCTTGTTGGGTGGGGGACATTGACGGCTCCGTAGCTATTTACTGTACGGGGTCCCCTCCCTCCGTTAAGGAGAGGGGAGCAGGGTTCGTGGCGGCCGCCTGGGGGGGCTATGGTGTGGTGGGAGTCTACTTCTCCCCCAACCGGCCCTTGGGAGAGTTCGAGGTATTCCTCGACTCCCTGGGGCCAGTGGTTAGGCGGCTGTCACCGCTCCCCGTGGTTCTGCTTGGCGACCTGAACGCCAAGTCGCGGACATGGGGAGCAGTCGCCACGAACCCCCGAGGGTCAGTGGTGGAGGAGTGGGCAGTCCAGGCTGGGCTGTCCCTCCTCAACCGGGGGGCCGTGCACACGTGCGTGCGACAGAACGGAGGGTCCGTGGTGGATGTTTCTTTCGCCACGCCGTCTGTCGCACGCCGTGTGCAGGATTGGAGGGTGTTGGAGGAGGTGGAGACCCTCTCTGATCACCGGTATATCCGGTTTGAGGTCTCCACCTCCTCAAGGGAGCTGGCGCGCAGTGCTCGGGGTGGGTCGTTTTTCCTCCGTTGGGTGGTTAGCCGCCTCAACCGGCAGCTTGCGGAAGAGGCGGCAATCGTCCAGAGCTGGCGCGCGCCGGCTCCTAGTGATGAAGAGATCGACGCGACCGCGGACCGTTTTCGTAGGGCCCTTACGGCGGTCTGCGACGCGTCGATGCCGCGGGGCAAAAACCGCCCGCAAAGTAGGCGGGCGGTGTATTGGTGGACCCCGGAGATTGCCGATCTCCGGGTGGCCTGCTCCGCGGCGCGGCGGCAGCTTCAGCGCTGCCGCCGGCGGCAAACCCGTATAGCGGGAGAGGAGGCCCGGCTGCTTGGCCACTACAGGGAAGCCAGGAAGTCCCTGCAGGTGGCCATCAGCCGGGCAAAGGATGAGCAGTGGGAGGAGCTCCTCAGGACTCTGGACAGGGACCCGTGGGGGCGCCCGTACCGGGTAGCCCGGAAGAAGTTCAGGGGGCAGGCGCCCCCATTAACGGAGTCCCTGGACTCAGAGGTCCTGGGGAGGGTCGTGGCCACGTTGCTGCCCGACGCTCCGGAGCTCCTCCCGCCCCACATGCTATATGGGAGTGTTGCGGAGGAGCTGTTGCCACCCCCCCCTTCACTGAGGAGGAGATGGGGTCGGTGGTGGAGCGCCTCCGCAACAAGCGGAGGGCGCCAGGCCCGGATGGAGTTCCGGGCCGGGTGTTGTGTGTGGCGTT
The DNA here is from genome assembly GCA_033032175.1 of Saturnia japonica. Lineage (NCBI taxonomy): Eukaryota > Metazoa > Arthropoda > Insecta > Lepidoptera > Saturniidae > Saturnia > Saturnia japonica. The sequence goes on along the minus strand of CM065308.1, from coordinate 8,117,617 downwards.
GGACCACATGGGGGGAGAGCTTCGGGAGCTTTTCAACCGCTGTTTGTCGGCTGGAAGGTTCCCGAAGCTCTGGAAGATGGGGCGACTCTGCCTTCTGGCGAAGGAGGGTCGCCCCCCGGACTGCCCGTCCTCGTACCGGCCCCTCGTGCTGCTGGACGACACGGGGAAGATGCTGGAGCGCATCCTGGCGTCTCGTGTCGTCCGGCACATGGAGGAAGTTGGGCCGGTACTTTCGGACCGGCAGTTCGGTTTCCGGAGAGGGCGTTCAACGCTGGACGCCCTCTCCACCCTGAAGGAGTGGTCCGTGGAGGCGGCCGAGGGGGGAGGTAGGTTGTTGGCGGTGTCAATCGACATCGCCAACGCCTTCAACAGTCTGCCGCACGGTGTTATACGGGAGGCGCTCCGGTTTTTCGGAGTGCCCTCGTACCTGCGGCGGCTGTTGGGGGACTACCTCCAGGGCAGGGAGGTCGCCTTCGTGGACGGCGGAGGTAGTGTGGTCCGGCGCCACATTGGGTGCGGTGTTCCACAGGGGTCGGTGTTGGGGCCGCTCCTGTGGAACATGGGCTACGACTGGGTGCTCCGCGTAGCGCTCCCTTCGGGGTTGCGAGTGCTATGCTACGCGGACGACACCCTAGTCGTGGCCCGGGGGGGAAGATTTGAGGAGGTGGCGCGCCTGGCCACAGAGGGCGTTGCACTTGTGGTCGGGCGCATAAAGGCGTTGGGTCTCAGGGTGGCGGCCGAGAAGACCGAGGCCATTCTATTTCATGGGCCTCGGTGTGGGCCGCCTCCTGGGGCTCACATATATGTAGAGAATGTTAGGGTCCGGGTTGGGGCCCAGATAAAATATCTGGGCCTCACCCTGGACGGGCGATGGCGGTTCGAGTCCCACTTCAAGGGACTCGAACCGCGGATAGTGGGGGCGGCGGCAGCTCTCGGACGGCTTCTTCCGAACTCGGGAGGGCCGGGCGCGAGCTGCCGCCGTCTGTTTGCGGGGGTGGTGAGGAGCATGGCCGTCTACGGGGCACCGATCTGGGTAGATGCTCTCAGCGCCACGAACAGACGCGTGCTGCGTTCTACGCAGCGTATCGTGGCGCTGAGAGCCATTCGCGGATACCGATCGGTGTCCGCGGGGGCGGCCTGCGTCCTTGCCGGCTCCCCGCCGTGGGAGTTGGAGGCGGAGGTGCTCGCCGCCTTGTACAGGTTCACGGCGGCGGGGAGAGAGTTAGGGGAGCCTCCAGCTCCCACAGAGGTAGACCGGGTCCGGAGGGAGGCCCGGGAGGATGTTTTTAAGAGGTGGGAGGAGGACCTGGCGGACGCGCGCTATGGACATTATACCATAGATGCTGTCCGCCCGGTCCTCCGGGAATGGAGCAACAGGGAGCGTGGCTCCCTGAACTTTAGACTTGTGCAGGTACTATCCGGACATGGTTGCTTCGGATGGTACCTGCACAAGATTGCAAGGAGGGAGTCAAACACTACGTGCCACGAGTGCGGGGCTGTAGAAGACACGGCGCAGCACACTCTGTCTGAGTGTGCTGCGTGGGTGGAGCAGCGCCGCACTCTGGCCGTAGCTGTTGGGGGAGATCTCTCGCTGCCGAGTGTGGTAAAAGCCATGCTCGGCAGCGAGCAAGCATGGACGGCGATGGCCTCCTTCTGCGAGGACGTCATCTCGCAGAAGGAGGCTGCGGAGAGGGTTCGCGAGAGGGATCCCCTGAGCGGCCCTCTCCGCCAAAGAAGAACGGGTGGTAGGAGGAGGCGGTTTATCCGTCAACTCCCGCCACCCTAGCCGAACCAGAGGAGACGGGACGGGGGGGGCCCGTCTCCTCATTGCACTGGTTCGGCAGGAGGAGGAGACGGCTATCGGGTGTACATAGCTGTCTCCTAATTAGGCCGGGGCCCGGTTAGCCGGGCCGGCCCCCGGGGCGGCGCGGCAGAATGCCAGCGCAGTACCCGCGTCGCCCCATTATGGGGCGGCTGTACACCGCGGAGTTTTTTAGTGAGTAGGACTCTCACATAACCACTCGACCCCCCAATTCGAGTGTGTACCCATGACGGGTTTTCCACTCCGCGTTAACAAAAAAAAAAAAAAAAGTTTTAGAACAACATTTTTGCTGCGGTGACGTTAATACGTAAGTACCTTAATAGGCATTGAGCTCAAAAGCTCATTGATTGAAAGTCAATTTACACAATGTTCGTTTATATGTAGGTACTTACATACATTACGTATAGCGCTCAGATTTGATGCAAAATGTTTAGGTGTTAAATTACTATGTGGCTCAAGATAGTAACACGCTTAAGCCTAGTAGGAGGACTAGCTCTCAAGAGAATCTTCCTGAACACACCTATAGGTGTTTGACGGCAGATTTTCAAATTGAGGGTGGTAGTTCGCCAGGCGGCAAGAATTAGATAAAGCCCTATACCATGCTATGGTTTCATCACGATGTTTTCCTTCACCGATAGCTCAGGCTCATTGTAGAGATTCGAACTCAAGTCAATAGACGCGATGTCCGTACACGCCAACACTGAGCCACCATTGCTGCAAAATTGCATGGTTTTGGGTACAACGGTACATAGACATAATCGGTAATAATTGTAATCTTGTTTTAAACTACGTTATCTGAGAAATTATTAAATCATGTTCTCATTCGCCATCAGTATGATACTAAAATATATTTGACATGTAATGTATTGAGCAAAGACAAATAGGAATTTTTTAAACATTTTTAGAATTTCAAACATGCTTTATTTCGTTACAATGACGCAATAAAGCCATTCCAAAAATAGTTATTACCTACGTGGTACGCCTTAGATTGCAGCATTCCAACCAACAGCTACGAGACTTAGGCTGAAATCTATAGAGCATACTCAGCCTTAGTCAATCTTAGCTTAGCTCAAACTTCGCTAAGTATTTACTCAGCGCAATCTTAGCTTTCGAATTTATTGTCAGGTAGGTGTCTGGTAACTGTCAATTAATGTTTTGATACCACATTGAGACTGTTAAATTTCTTCAACTGAAACAAATAAATTAATCACGAATTATGTACATATAGAAAATAAAAAAGCTATTTAAAATAGAATTTAAATTGTGTAATTGTATAATATTCAACTTGCTTAAAAGTAAAAATGACAGATTATTCGAACATAAAATAAAAAGATTAAAGTTTCAAACTAATAACGAGAAACAACTGCAAACAACAGGAATAACAAACCGTGCACATAATAAAAACTGTCATTTCTATGTAGTAGCCGTGTAATAGAGCCGTGTAGTAGTGTAATAAAATTAAGCAATACAGATAAGTTTGAATACGAATTTGCGCGTGCTTATGCGTGATCTTTTTTTTAGTTTTTTGAAATAAGTTCCTAGTTGTTATGCATTGTTGGAGAGCTAAAAAAACGGATATGTTTTTAAAATAATCTGCAAGCCATGTTTCATAAAGTTTTTGTTTTTGTATTTAAGGCATTTTAGTGGAAAGAGATCTCAATATAATATATAAATAATATTATTTTCGTCTCGCATTTTTAAATTTGAACCTATAATTGTTGTTTTAATATTGAAAAATAACCAGTGGTTTAATTGTTTTTATAAATCAGAAGAAATAATTATATTTAAATTGATACTTTTTTTAAATAAATTTTTGTTGTTGTATTTTTGACTTATTTTGAAAAAAGCTAAAAAAACATGATAACTCAAAAATGGTTCACTTTTGCATAATGCATATGAGGGTTGACATTATCGCAAATAGTTTACCCCTATCACCTTCTAACGGGAATTTGTCGAATTACCAATGACCCTGTCAATCTTAAAATAAAAAATATCAGGGCGATAGAGCAATGCTCGGTTGTCTTGGAAAAAAAAAACAGCCCATCCATATAGGTAAACTTCGATAGTAAAACAATATCTAAATACAAAATTGGATATACATATATACAAAAATCGCTCACTTAGTAATACTTACTTATTAGATAAATAAATAAATTCATTTTTATTACATACATACGTAGCTTTGGGATACTACTTATATTAAAAATGGCATCGTGATAACGGTACTTGATTAATTTCCCATTCCACTCAATATAATTATAATATCGGAGGACGGAGGTCTGGCAGTGACGGGGGAGTTGTAGATAAGAGCCGATCATCATAATGAAAATAGAAAACGAGTTAAAAACTAACACAATCAACAGCGTATAAAAGGCAGTGGAGCTAATCTTATTGTATGTGATGCAGGAGAATAGCGTTTCGGTGCCAATTCAGTGAGTAAGAAGTCGCCCTAGAGTCTGCCGGTGGCAGCGACCATATTTCCCGGTTGAGTGGCATCGAATAGGCGAGCGCGGGCGGCGAATCAAGAGCCCCGATACTACTCACCAAAAGTTAATGGGGCTTTTGTTGACTAGCGACCGACTCTTGTAATGCAATTAATTTCAACAATAGTCATTTTGTTAAGAATTATTTAACAGGTTTTACGAAATATTTTTCATTGTAGGTACCGATGCTTAAATAACTATCTATTGGCGTATAGGTCTAATAATATAATCTTAAAGGATCTGAAATATTTTATTCTAGGATTTTTTTGAGATCTTTAATTTTATGTAACAGAACTAGCAAGCAGGTTTGCAGCTCAATTGATTCTATCCAATTGATTAAGTGATCATTATAGACCCTAATCATCAAGCTCCAAACAGAACTAAAGGTGTACTGAAAGATTGGAAGACCAAGCCGGAATAAAACTGCGTCAGTACTACTCCTTTAGGACTGAAATAGTTGCCGCACCTACTTTTCTGCCAACCTACAATGTGCCTTTTTTATTTGTAAATTTGTGATCTAGTCTACTAGTCGGGTTCGAAAAATTATTTTTGTTTACTATGATAGCCATATTCACGAGAAATAGTATAGGCAATCTAACATTAGGCTACAATTCTCAGCTAGCCTTAAATATTGATTTTTGTTAAATATGTCGAAAGTGGAAGCCCTCCCGAACTGCTTTATCTGCGTCCGCTGGTGTAATGGTTAGTAATACGTACTTATTAAATACAATATTCTACAAAAATATTGATCCTTAGTATATAAAAAAAGTCCGCGATAGCATATGCCTATCTCTTTATACATTAGACACAATAAGGTATTTTGTGATAAACATTTGTTGAAAATTAAAAAGTGATTTATGATCATTTTTAGGCATGATTAATTATTAGATACGAATGAAAGTTATTTCATCATCAAGACAGTTTTATGAACATAAACTTTACCCTTTACAGTACGTTATTTGTCCACATTATTTAATGAGATAATGGAAAATAAAATAATAAAATTCAACACTCGTCACTCGGCTCGAGTCTGTATCTATAGTAGTAGTGGTGTTAACGAGTCGTGCGATGTGACCATCTGAACGCCCGATAAAAAAATTGTCTATACTGAAGTATTATAAATAATCAATCAGCGATTTCTTTTAAAATATATGCGGGTGAAACCGCGAGCACAGCTAGTATTTGTATATTTTAGAGAATATTTTAAGGCTTCTATGTGCAATAATAATGAAAATTCTCAACACTGAGTTTATTAATTTATCGCTTAATATAAATCTAACTTGAAGAGAAACCAGTGCTTATAAATCTTAGTAATAATATTTAAATGGAAGATTTTTATATAGTATTTTTTCGTTATTATTAGTTGGAGTTCTTCTGCGTGTTTTTGTACTAGGTTCCAGGCTACAATTCATTTTCATCGGTTCGGAGGTTTACTCGTGAAAAAGTAACAAACAGACAGACAGGGTGCTACTTTCGCATTTATAATTTTATAGTGTGGATTTTAAGTGAAGATTATAACTTGAAAGACATGTCAGAACTACTTATGATGTAAAATTGAATACCGTTCGGTGTTGTGACGGCTAGGTGATACAATAGGCCGCTACCGTGACCACCCGCAGTCTGAGAACATCTCCGTATTTGTGTTCGGTCAATCGAGTGGAATCCCCGACCGAACTCGAACGATTCCTGCTCAGAAACATCAATGAACACATGCTTACAACACACGAAAGCAATTTTTTTCATCGAAAGTAGGTAGGTAGATCAGTAGCACAGGTAATGTTACAAATGAAATTGGGGCATTTCAATTGTCAGCGGGCAACACAACATAATACACTAATAAATAATGTAGCAATTGATAACAACAGCTATATTCATAATAGACGGGTGGGGGCGTATCGATTCTTTTACATTTCATCATAATATAAAATCTTTTCATACAATTCCTAAATACAGTTTTTATTTAGTTTCTTTTATTTGATATACCTACAGTTATTGTCAGAGCTTTATCACTATGGCTGGCAAAATAATAATTTAATGTAATAATTCCTGTGGTACTTTACATAATTACTTAAAGTAAGGTATCAACATTAATTATTATTATCAATTAGCATCCTAATTGATAGAAGGGTGATAAAATACTATTTTAAAATTGAGATACCCAAGCCAACATCACCGGAACGTGGTGAACATTGCTGAGTAACGCAAGAGGTAATACCAACAGCAGGGTGGTAGATCTGTACAGCCTAACTGGGTCGCGGCTGCCATACATATGGTGAAAAACCCGTCACAGTAATCCATTAGGTCGTGCATATCCCCAGTTTCTATTTAAGCAAACCGGTATTGACAGCGGCGGCAACTAGCCATGGATTATAGATCTCTGGGAATTCGCCACTATTTTTATAATAGATATGCAAAATACACATTATGATATAAATATTGCTCTCAGGTATGGTTCAAGAACCGGCGTGCAAAGTGGCGTAAACAAAAGCGCGAAGAGCAGGAACGACTACGGAAGCTGCAGGAGGAACGGTCGTGCGGTCGAGCGTCACTTTTGTCACGACCGACACTATCACCTGCGCATTCACCGCCAACACATCTCCCGCCCGCGCCTCCGACACCTCGCATGTATACCGATGATTCGGACTCCGATTTGGAAGTGGCATAAATATGTAATGAGTGACGAAGAACCTAACACCTATATGATTGTGATATCGTTTGATGAATTTTAAAAACATTTGTCTGAGTAGATACTCTTAAGTGTATACCAATCAATTTCGGTGCTTATTGCTCTGGTATTTTAATGTCTCAAGTGTTGGTGTGGTGTGATCGATATTGTTCAGAAGAATCATAAGTGAAGGAATCATAGAAATGTGGACAATATTATTGTATAGCTCTTAATGTAATGTTTACCCAGAGGTCAATAATTCTCGTACTATGTAGGATTTCTATATGTAAAATTATTGTACTTAAATCAAACTAATATTTACATATACTGTCTAGATAAAAATATTATATATTTTTATTTTGTAATTTATATTTAGTTAATCTTAATTTTTCCAAGGATATTATTATTTAACAATATATGTAAAATGTTGACACACGAGTTGTACAAATATCAGTTGTATATATAATATTATATCCTATTAAGAAACACATGTTATGCTTTTAATTGATAGAAAATTATTTCATTGTACCTAAATAAATTGAAATAGTTTCTAGATATGGACCTTAAAAGTACTTGCATTATTACAAATATTGTATTACATTTAAGAAAATATATATGCGAGTATAAATAAAGGCTTCTTTTCATTCAAACAAGTTGGGTACATTAAATTTGTATTGGATAAAAGATAATATTTCAATTTATATATTTGTCATGGTTTTCATTCTGATTTAAGGAAACTGTATACCTAAATAGATAAACCATATTCACACTTGCCAATATTTTATTATATAATTGGTTAAAAACATAAGCGATACATTTTCCCACAGATTTGAGAAAAAAAACTCATAATACCTACTGTATCACTGTCAGCATACATATAAATAAATTTTATAGCTTGTAAAATTGTATTTAAACATGTTAAAGTCTAGATAACACTAGGTAGAATATTTATTGTATGTAGATAAAAATTATTCGACGATAATTATACATATTATCACAAATTAATTCATTTTAATTCTAATAACTCCACGTAATAAGTCTATGATGTACTATTTAACTATGATTGTTTTGGCTTATTCCCTAAGCGGATCACTATTGTATTGTCAAAAGGCTACATCGTCTTCTGTTCTGCATACAAATGAGGTCACATGAGGTGTGCATGAGGTAAGTAAGTGTGGCCTTACACATGCCATAATAATTGTGTCATTGACTATGTCATCTTGATCCATTAGGTCGATGATAATAATTCCTACGTGTGTGTATAAACTATATTAGTATGAATGGGCGGGGAGTCTGCTGTGTTAAAGATGGAAAAAAATATCCAATAACATGATTATAATATGCTGTCATATATTTTTTCAAAGCAATTAACGAAAATAGAAAAGCTATTGATCGCTTACAACTTTATATATACCTACTTATATCAATGATACTTATACGTACCTTATGTTAAACACCCGAACTTCAAAATTTTAACTCTGAACTTGAGCGAACTCGACCGAATTTCAAACATTTTTTTTTCGAATTGACTATACTGTTAGCCTTATCAGCCCTAGAGCCATAGAGGCTTTGAAGTCTCGCTCTAATTAAATCCCTATCCGTAAAATTGTATCTAACTATACATATATACGTGTTCCTGCCTTCTGGAAGGAAGGAAGAAAAAGCATTTAGTAATCTGGCAATTTGGTCTAAGTCTAACTAGTCAAAAAAGAAAAAAAAGGTCCCTTACAGAATCTATCTACATGTGTGGTGTTCACGTATGTGGTGGCACAATGTAATGATGTTTGTTGGTAGCTAGTAATTGCACGTCTAATGTCACTGAGTCGCGCGAGCGGCTGCTTGGTGGAGTATATACCGGTTCTTTCGGATGAGACCACCAAGGAATGAGTGATAAGTGATAAGTCACAAAATATAAATATAGAAAATAAATGTTTGCGATAAATAGGTAGGTAGGTAATATGTAATGCTTCGTAGCTAGTTTATTGCTATATTTTACAGCAATGTATTTCGGAGTTATTAGGTACTATTTTCGTTCGAATTTATTATGTACATAATACCTACGTTGTAGTCAAGATATTATCTTGGTTATGTAAACGAAGCTGCATCTCGCTTTGCGGGAAAGATCACACGCCTTATTTTATTTACTCAATAAAAATAAAATACCTACACGCAAATTGACAAATTACCAAAAGCTCGTCCGTATTATCTCTTGCTTTTCCTGCGTCATTAAATGTGGAGAGATCTAGCCATTTCGCACGTCAAATAAACATACCATAGCTCTTCACATCACAGGTAGTACGTAGGTGCGAGCTGTCACGGCTCAGCTTGTGATATCTAAATTTGCATAGTGAAGAAACCAACATAAGATTGTTTTTTATTGTCATACTTGTAGACGTATCAAAACAAAATCACTAAATTGATTACAATAAAATAGATCAGCTTGCTACCTCGTCTGTATATAATAAATCGTTAATCTTCCTTGTTCGAAGGTGCATTACTTAAAAATTTTTGGACCAGTTCGAGTGTAGTTTATAGAATAATATAGAACTAAGATAGATAAAGTATTTATCATTATACTTTCTTATAAGGCTGGGCGGTAATGATAAAATTACAATTTAAAAAGACAACCCGTTTTTATTCAAGGTATGTATTCCCAGTAGAACGTCAAAAGCATACTTTAGCATTTAGGATATAAACAAAAATATTGTGAAAAATAAATGAAGTATTATTTAATAATTTATAAAGTTGCGGGCGGGTATCAGCTACCAAATAATAAATATAATTAGTTTTCAATTGTTTCGTTAATGTGTGTCAAGAGCATATTGTTTCGTGTAGCTTTGTATACTAAAAAGCTTAGAAAAATGAAAGAATAATAAAAACGTAGGTAATGATGGAAATATATCAGTCGGCAAAGAATAAAAATATACGATTATTTGTTTTTAAATACAGTATTTATTTATTTTACAGTCATTATTATTAGTAACGTAACATTCATACAAGTAAAGCCACTGGTACGTTTACTTTTTTACATACAGACATTAAATATGAGGCATATTTATTTTACATAAATATTGATATTTAAAATGTTAATTACCATTTTATATTTGAGGTAATTTCTTGTTGATTTTAGTTTTCGGGACAAACTAAATAAAAATAATAATTAACGCATTACCGTTTGATAAATATCATTCGATCATTGTTATCGCGGAAGACGAAACTTTAGTATCGCGGTATCTCAAAATATTAAGAAATGGTTACTAAATAATGTGTTTACACGTTATTAAGGAAAAAATATTAAAACTAAGGAGTATCAGACTAGATTAATAGTATGCGTAGGGATACGAATATGCGTAGGCGTAAGGGTAAGAATACGTGAGAGGTGAACTGTATGATGCAACGTAGGCTGGTGCGTAGTATCCGTAGTCCACCAGTACTTGAGGCTTTGCCGCTGCGGGGCCGATCAGCAACAACGCTGCGATAGCGAACAGGATCGCCTGGATACAAAATGATTATTCAGGTTAGTATTCGGTTTACATTGTTGGCCAGAGCGTTTGGAGATATAAAATACACGTCATGTAAAGACCTCCCGTCTTGAATGAGAATGAATTAAGATGAGAATTTTGTTGCGTATAAAGGTTGTAAGCGATTAATGATAGTATTTCTATAAATTTCGTTAAATATATAATATTTAAAAAGTTATTCAGCAGGTATAACGTTCCAAAACTGTTAGTTTTTAATTAAGTATCTTTTAACATGTATATTTATTTTATTTTGAAGATATTTAACGAATTTAAATCTAAATATTTCTGTAGATACAAATTAATCATTCATGTTAACTAATTTTTCAAATATTATCATAGCTTAGATACAGATCTTAATTAGGTATAATTTTTTGAAACCAAAATCTATCTTTATCTATCTATAGGTATACCTAACTAAAAATATATCTTAATAATAACGCTACATAAATAGGTATATAATTAGTTGATTACAATTGTAAGATTTTTATTTTAATATTCAACCAATATAAATTTTATAGGGATATACAGAAACATTCTTACCAATTTTTCCATGTTGAAATTTTTTTAAAAAATGTTAACACAAAGACGGGCTGGGAGCCGTTACACTGGACCACTGCTATCAGATACTACGTTATTATTACTCACATCTGCTCCCGCTGTTCCTTTTATATATAGAATCCCGCCCGTGATTGGAAAAACTAATGACCGTGCTACGTCCCCGATGTAGGTACAATGATGCCGGACATAAAAATATCGTAGGTACACAATGTCGCATTAGCGTTAATCGCACGTCATTTCCATATCGAACCCGGATCACGGTCGTAACAATAGATCATAGAAGATTCGAGGTAAGACTACTTGCAAAAAATACGAAACCTATTTGACATTTCGTAGACGCATTTAGAGCTCCTCTTTATTTGCGATATACTTTGGTATAAAATCAATCTATTTTACTCGCAATGATTACCTATGCCTCATTGGTATAGTGTACGCAATGGGAGCATCTGCGCTCCCTAAGAAGAAGTTGGTATGCTCGTGGTAATCGTGTTGATGTGAAACCTGTCTTCCTTTTCGCTCCTACCCATGATAGTGTGTCCTTCAAACGAGGAGAAAGAGGCATTTCAGCAGGCCGGCATGACGAAGTCTTTCAATGAAATCTGTCACCGACGGTCGCCGCGGTTTTTGGACAGTACCATACTTATCTACCATCAGGTGTTGTACCATCATATTGACAAGTTAGTATAAAAATAACTCATCATCCAGTTTCCCTTACCTAACACTTTCTCCTGGTTACACCCATAGTGAAAAAAATATCGTGATGAAAACATAGCTTGGTGGTAGGGTATTTCTCTAATGTTCTCTTGGCTAGTCACCATATTCAAAGTGAAAATTGGCAGCTGCATTTAAGAGTCAGTATTCGTCACATCGTCACTTAACATCAGGTGAGATTGTGGTGCTAAATCTAACCTATAGATATAGGTAATATGAAAAACTACAATAGTGTACATTTACGAAGTAATTTCAGTTCAAAGTACCGGTTTGTTGGAGATGTCGTAAAGCTGCCTGTTCATTAAAGAACCAACCGAGAAACGGAGTAGTTTGAACATCGATTAGGATGTTTGTTTTGTGGTGTACTAGTAGTATTCCTGCTGTTAAGTCGATGTACCTATATTACACAGAATAAAAAAGGTAAAAAAGTGTTGGGTGGTTTTGTGTAATAGGTACTTATTACCTTATCCCAGGACACTAGAATTAAGGACATAATGTTTGATATTTTAAAAGCTTTATGAAAAAAATTAGAAAAAGTAGCTAGAATTGGTAATACTAACATGTTTATAATTATAGTTATATAGATAGGTATATAAGAAATGTGGTCTGGTATTTATAAGGGCAAAGACGGTAAAGTATCTACAAGGTAAGTATTTATGTATCTAAGTAAGTTATTATACCTCTGCCTGCGCGGATGGCATATATACCAATTTCACGTACATTTTTGTTATGTAAGGAAGCCATAGGGTTAAAAGCAATGCACTTCGAAATTAATACAGAATAGTTCTAATGTTATTTTATTTAGCCTAATTATTAAACAGACTCAACGTTCTATCTACATAGGATAGATCCATCTTATTAAAATAACATATTTGTATTTTTTAAGTTTTTAATTACTTAAATAGGTAAGTGCTTAATATTTGCACGAATAGCAATGATAGCAAAAAGAAAATTTACTGAAAAAATAACACCCTTTTGCTATTAAAACGAAGACCTTTATACGTGAGTATAGCATCACAAAGGTTTCGCTTGTCAATGATTCAAATTGGGTAATTATTTTAATGGGATTATCTTATATACATTAATAATTTTCTTCTCATTATCATTACGATTTTTTAAGTGACCATTTTTATTAGAACAACTTACAGTACACAAATGTATCAAAAAATATTATATGAACTGTTAGTATATAATTTAGGCGAAACTTTGCTACTCCCGCCTTAAAAAATTAACATCGGTTTCGTCTTTCTGCACCAAAAAACGTTTCTTATGTATAGTAGGTAGCGCAATTGGCGCATAGCCGTCAACGACTCAAAAAGCGCCGCGATTATCTTCGAACCTGGTAATGAAAAGATCCCTGAAGATGGGGATGGGGGATGGGAAAGCATCAAACCTCTCAAACTCTTCAATGCCAAGATCCCCTGGGCCACCGAGAATAAATATCTCGGTGTGACCCTAGTTAAAGAGTTAAACTTAACTCGCATGTCTGTATAGTTCGTAGTTACATTATACAAGGCTTGCACCAGTCCGATCATGACTATAGCAGCGCCACATTCGCACATATGTCTAAATATAATATTAATATATTACAAATTCTCCAAACCAGATTCCTACGTAAAATAAACAACGCCCCTTGGTACGTTAGACAGGAAGATCTCCATAAAGATATGGAACTCCCTCAGTCGAATAGTACATTAAATTCCTATCGAAATCGTACTTCGACAACGCGCCCAATCACGCGAATCCGTTAGTGAAAGGAGTCGCGACTTACACCTTAGTTCTGAACGCCCCCAGTGAAAATCGTCGGCCACCGCTCCCGATGACAAAATAAAGGAAATTAACGTGTACCTATTATTCCACCGTTTCCTCGGCAGGGGACCGGCGGCTATTTTCGCCCCCGCACACCCGTCACGTCCTCCCTCTATTGCGGCAACTCAAGCCTAAGTCCCTTCCATCGGTGTGGATCCCTTGAGGCTGGCAGCCGCTCGCGCGATGCGTGCTACACTGCTTTTGCAATCACTAGCTACCCACAGACATCATTACACACTATGTTACATACATATACACGTGCACACCACACAGGTAGGTAGATACATGGGTTCTGTGAGGGACCTATTTTTTCTTTTTTTATGATAGTTAATTTCTACCATATTGATAGATTACTAAATACGTATACACACATGAAGGAACATTCCTTCCTTCCTCCCAGGAGGCAGGAACATGTATATAAGTATATGCTAGTTTAACTCAAATATTTTACGGATTAGGAATTAAGTAGTCAAATCGAGACTTCATTGCAATCGAGGCAACAGCCCAAGCCGAGGTTCGGCTACTTTGGCACCCTTGCGCGTATATTGCCCACGCTTTCGCCTTTCTGCCTTAAGCGCTCGCCCCCTGAAGTTGTGAAAGCCGATAGAGGCTCTAGTTTTTAGGGTCCCTCGTTCTAACAGTATAGTCAGTCAGTAAAAGCAACTATCAGGAGTGGTGTGTCGTACTCTGCGAGACTAGTACGTTTGTGGAGAGACCAACTGTGTGTTGTCCATCAAAAGTAAGCATTTTTCATAGTTTTCTTTTTCAAATATCTTCTTTAGTGTACGTTTTATGAATTTTCTTACTTAGATAGGTATTGAATATAAAGAGTTATTTTGTTTCGAATGTGGAGGACCGTTTTAACTTGTTATCCAGATATAATTCGACCTTTCTTCCAAATGGATAATAAATCTATCATTTGAAACGGCTGTAATCCGTTAATAAAACTTATTGTATAAAGGCTTTGGTTGCGCGGGAGTAGTAATGATATGCGTAGTTGGTTATTGGGATTGCGCCACCTGGGGAGATTGTTAGTAACTAATTACCGCGAGTTTCCAAAGCGTGGTTCCATGTCTCGCTCGATAACGTTTTACCGCTAGCCGCATAGATGGCGTCACATTACGTTATGTAGTACGTAGAAACAACTGCATGATCTACGTCACCCCCCGCTGCCATCGCCAACGCTCGCACCGCAGTCAATAGCAAGGTCTATAGGTAAGTCACGTTCTTCTAATTTATTGCTGCTTCCATATGACCATTCGCTCGCCTATTTATATTTAGTATCTATTTCTAGTCTAGTTACCTAGTATCTCTTAGTTTACCGCAATATATTTTTAGGTATTTTATACTTAGTTTTACCGCTTAGGACGGCCATTTACACGACTTTCTAAACCCCATTATATGCTCCCGCCGTAGGAGGGCTATTTACACACCCTTCTGCTACCCAGGCTTTATGTATTATTTGAGTATGTTACAACTGTCTCATAACTGTTACAATAGGCCCTGACATGGGGTCGGTTGTAATAGTTGTAGGTACACAAATTGTAAAATATATCGCTGTCCTCTAAATATTGCAATAGGCTTTCCAACGTGAAAACAAAACTTAATGTATATAAATAGAATGATTGAGGTTTGCTGTTGTGCGCGCATCACGCAAAAACTACTAAACAGATTTTGACCATTTTTTTGTTTTAATCTTTACGAAGGTCTATATCAAAACGAAAGATTATTACGATAACTTTATTCAATAAAATGTTACTAAAGTTTTAAGAAAGTACAATTTTTATAAGCACTAGGTACACGTTATACTCTATCGTCCACGCGAGCGGAGCCGCGGGAACGGCTAGTACTTTTATAAACAACGTTTTATTTGATATTAAATGCGTTCGTGGCGAATCTATGCGCTATGAAAGAAAAATTGTTACAACCGTATTCAGTCGACTCTGTAGTATTATTACCTACATTATTTGTTTTACAGTAATAGGTACTCTATGCGAAATTACATAAGGTACGATAGGTAAATACCTATCTAGATAATAAATTTTTAGGTCAAGAGATAATTATAGCAAAAATAATAATATACTCATAAAAATA
The DNA here is from genome assembly GCA_033032175.1 of Saturnia japonica. Lineage (NCBI taxonomy): Eukaryota > Metazoa > Arthropoda > Insecta > Lepidoptera > Saturniidae > Saturnia > Saturnia japonica. The sequence continues at coordinate 8,101,954 of CM065308.1, read as the reverse complement.
TATGATTCTTTTAATTCAGTTATTCATCTAATTTTTGACGCATATTTCGTTTAGAATTATTGAATTTTCTTTTCTTGAACTCCACTGGACCATCGCCTAAGGAATCGACACGTTTTTCTTTGAATTGGATTCTCTCAGGCTCCATAATTACTGGCGGAGGTGGTAATTCTTTATCCGGCTTCGGTAACTGCAGGTCGACATTTTGTACAGATCTATAAGAAATATTATTGTCGTTATTGAGTTAAATGCCATGTAAATTTACAAGTTTTACATTATTTGGGTATGTATGTAGGTATATTGATTTTATAATACTATATTCTTAAAAAGACAATCAAAGAAGAAAAATAGTGTTCTTCTGGTTATTTAAGTCAATTGTAGTATCAAAAAATACAATTTCATAATTTGTAAATTAAAATCTTTAACATCAGTCTGGTTTATACATCTATCCGCTCTCCGAGCAGTAATTAACATAGGTCAGTTAAGTAGTCCACGCATGCGATATGCTGTTACGCTCTGTTATACTGAAATTATGTTGTTTCCTTCAAACTTAGACCCTCTGTTACGATCACGATCGTAATATTTATTTTATTCACTTCAATTGTTTTTAATTTCAAGATGTGTATGTCACATGAGTATATTGTCCCTTCTTTTTTGTGGGTAATATGAAGCATCTCCAAAAATTCCTATTGAAAGGGTTAGGCTTACAGAAATCTTGTGAAATGGGTGTTTTTGGTGGGATCTTGATCTGACTACTCCGTTGGGAAAGAGGCGTAATTTATGTATGTATGTAGCAAACAACTGTGCGGCCTGCCTAATGCAAAGCGGTCACCGCAGCCTCTAGACGCTTGCAACACCAAAAGCATCACATACGCATTGCCGACCTTTTAAAAACATATTCACTCTCCTTTTGAAGAATTTTATAGTGTAGTCCCCTAAGAAAACCGAACGGAACTCGTTCCTCATTCGAAGCGTTCGTCGAAGAAAACTCTAAAACCGGATGGTCCTCGACCATTTAGATATTTGAAGGTGTGTGGATGAAATCCCTGCCGATGACAAGCGGTACGAAGATGTAAGGTTGCCATTGGCATCATGTCTGACAATTCCTCGGAACACAACCCATTATACAAATATTATTAATTTATTATTATTATTATATTAATCTGTACTTATTGAAAGATGTAACTATATAAAATAGAACTTACTCTTTAATAACCGGTGTCCAAGATCCAAATGGTTTGTCAGTACAGGGAGGAGGACCATATTCTAAGGAGACTTTCGTTGACGGTGGTGTATCTTTCTTCACAGCTAACTCTTTCATTTTTTCACGTGCTATATATGCTTTTGTCTCTTTGATAGCTTCTTTCTGTTTTTCTTCCCTACATTAAAAACAAACTTATCTTACTTGTGTTTGAACAACAAAGTTTAAAGCCAAGCGATTGATTTGACTTTATAATATTAAAAAAGATATCAATTGTAATGAAAAAGTAAGTAATACAGTATTATTACTAGCTGATACCAGCAATTTCAATCGTATAAGACCGGCGTCAACGTATAGATCTGGAGTAACAATGTTGCCTTTTCCTTCTCTATAGGAAAGAAAAATTTGTCGAAGAAGAAAGAAAAGGTTGAGTGGGAGGCTCTGAAGCAATGAAGAAGTGGAGGTCGCGAATAATTTTGAATATGCTTTGTGTGTTTCAAAAAGAGTGCTTCTGTTTCTGTCAGTGTAGATGATACATCTTAAAAATTGTAGAAACCCTCTAATGGAAGTAGGGTCTCGGGTAACTCCTGTTGCCCTTCTCTAAATCAGGGCCTCTCAGTAGTTATATCAGGGCTTGTGTAGACTGGACCACGGACGCGCCGCTACCGCAATAAAGTGTACACGGACCGCCAGGGAGCCGCCGCCGCAAAATTTTGTAAATCACATACATTTTTAGAAATTACAGTGCCACGACGGCTTCTACACAAGCCCTAATAACAACCGGACAGAGACGGGCTTCTTATCTACGATAAATCAATCTGTAAAAGCTTTTGATCGTAAAGGCCCTTTATTTGTTCCTTACGCATCAGGTGTACCTTAGAGTTCGTATCTGGTCGTCTCTTGGTTTTGATTTTACTCTAGAATACTTCGCTGCTCACGGGATTCAATTTAGTCCCTCGAATTAAATTCCCACTTTTTTCACGTGTTGTGTGTTATACCATTGCCCTTCGAAAAAGAGCATTTAATTCAACGATAATTTTGAATATAACTATATTTTACTCATTGAGTGAATAAAAACTTTTTCTTTGGCAAAAGCTGGCCATGGATAGTCAAAGCATAATGAACATCATTGCCAATCAAAGTGGATGCCGAGAACAGGAAAAAGATGCATTCTGGGTAGATCTAGATGAGCGTGTGATACATGTGCCACCGGAGGAAACAAAATTCATCATGGGTGATCTAAAATGGACATGTAGATGAATTCAACAACACATATGAACACTTTCATGGGGGTTTGGTTATGGTGATCTCAACAAAGAGGGAGAACGTGTTGTAGAGTTTGCTGCTAGACATAATATGAGAATTATAATTACTACCTTCCAAAAGAAATCTGAATACCTCATAACATATAAAAGTGGAGGAAATAAGTCACAGATAGATTTCATCCTGGCCGATAACCCACTTAAAAACAACTTCAAAGACTGTAAAATCATAGCTGGAGAGTCTATGACCTCTCAACATAGACTACTGGTAGGTGTACTAAAAGTATAATGCAATAAAGAAACCAATTCATAAATTACTTCACGACATTTATTACCACCCTATATGAGAAAATTAAAAACAAATATGACACCTAAAGATGTTTGTAGTCATAAAAAATTGTAATTAACGACGAACAATTTATATACCTAATAGGTATTGATCAAATATTAATTTATAAACGCGGTAAAATTAGTTAATGAATGTTGTACAGTAGGGTGAGCCAAAAAAACTAACCTATCGAAGTTATAGGTTACAATGAACCTATTTACCGAAAGAAAAATGTCTGCGGAAGGCTGAATTTTTAGCTCAATTTTAAAAAGTGTCAAAAGCAGTCAAAGTTTCTTATTTAAATAACACGTAAAAAATTCTTTTTTCATTAAAAGTATCATAACTTTTAATCCGTATGAGCTAAAAAAATTTACATCGCAGATTCTTGTAGAGCATAAAATTTCCTAAAAAACTATGTCGATTACGATTTTTTTGAAGCCAAAAATTCGTGTATGTAGAGGTCTTCAAAAATGAAAAATTCAAAATATGCAGTTTTTGTGTTTTTTTTATTAAAAATATTCAAAGTAAACAAAAAAAATTTTTTTGTTTTTTAAGGAGGTGTTAGTGCATCCACCCTATAGCCCTGACCTTGCGCACCTTCAGTTTTTCACCTGTTTCGGTTTCTACGGAATACTTTTGATTCTGTAAGGTTAATTATTAATTATTCATCAAGAGAGGACTGCCAAAACTATTTGTCGCGTTTTTGATCAGAAGTCCCAAAGTTTCTATAGCAACGGGATCATGTCTCTACCTACAAAATGGCAGAAAGTTATCGAACAAAACGGCACATATATTACTTAAATAAATGTAAATAAACTTACTGTAAATAAACTTTGAAAAAAAAAATGTTTGAGTTTTCATATTTAAATGCGAAGAATCTTTTTCCCCGGCCTTATATGTTCATGTTTGTCATTTTGTATGTGGGTAGCTAAGTGATGCACGTGCAGTGGTACTTGTATTGGTCAGGCGGCTGCCAGACTCAATGGCTTCACACCGAGGAACGGACCTAGGCTTGAGCTGCCGCTAGAGAGGGTGGCCGTGGGGGTTATGCGGGAAGAAAGCATTGCAACTACCAGAATATAAGAGAGGTAGAGGACGACCTCCGGCTAGGTGGTGGACTAGCATGACGAGACTCCTATTGGAGGAAGAACTGCCCGACCCGACAACCCAGGACATATTAAGCTGGGGCTAAAAAATTAGGACAGCCGACCCCATCTAAACTGAGATATAGCCAGGAAGAAGAAGCACAAATTATGTACAAAAAATTTATTGCGCGTGCAACACTGTACACTTGATAAAAGTGAAACTTCTTAAAATGAAAATCAGTGATGGATTTATCACTATGTGTATGGTGATCGCCATCCGTACCACCCCACTTTATTACTATATAATATACATTGATTGATCATTGAGCGTGACAAACCAGAAAAAAATCATTGATTGGTTTATTACTGTGTATGGTGATTGCTATCTTTATCACCTCGTTTTATTACCGACTGATCACAGAATTCGACAAATAACAAAAAAATCAGTAATGGGTTTTAACACTATGTGTATGGTGGTCGCGTTCCCTACCATCTCACTTTATAATTGCATATACACCAACTGATCCCGGAATGCGACAAACCAAAAGAAAATGAGTAATGGGTTTATCACTATGTGTATGGTGGTCGTGATGTTTCTTCTCTTTCGTTTAACGAAATGTGCATAAGCTTAATACATCCTTGAAATTTCAATCTCAATAATTCTCGTCCAATTATTGAATCCCCATCTTAGAAGTTTTCTCGCAGTCAATGGTAAAAATTAGAGTACATAGCTCATGAAAAAATTTATTTATTTATATTTTATTTAATGACATCTCAACGTGGTTAAAAAAATGGAGAATCAAGGTCAACGAATCCAAATCAGTTAATGTCACCTTTACCTTAAGAAAAGGCAGATGCCCACCAGTAAAGCTTAGCAATCTAGAACTCCCACAAACAGATCATGTAAGATACCTAGGTTTACACCTGGACAAGCAACTCACCTGGCAAAAGCATATAATGACCAAACGCAAACAACTAGGTCTACAAATGGGAAACTCTTTTGGCTAATTGGCCACCGGTCACACCTGTCACTGAGAAGTAAACTCCTTATGTACAAAGCAATACTGAAACCTATCTGGACCTATGGGATCCAATTATGGGGAACAGCTTGCCACTCCAATATTGAAATTCTGCAAAGATTCCAAAATAAAATGCTGAGGATGATAACCAATGCCCCTTGGTTTGTTACAAATGAACAACTGCATCATGACCTACAACTGAAAACCGTTCATCAGGAAATCTTGCATCATATAAAAACCTACAAGGAAAGAATAACAAACCATCCAAACAGCTTGGCAAGAAACTTGAAGGAGGAAAAACAAACAACTCGCAGACTAAAACGGAAAATGCCCCAGGACATACTTACATTCCAGTAAATTAAAGTAGGATGCGACACAGGTCGCATACCGAGCATGCCAATTGAAACTCCGACCAACTTACTATTTATTGTCCCAGAAAGGTGACAGATTGTAAGTACATTTAAAAAAAAAAATTATATGTACTTATTTATATGTATATGTATTTTTCCTACATATATTTTTTTAACTTCGATATTCTTCTATGTGCTTCGATCTTTCTTTCGATTTGTTAATTCATCCTGAGAGTTCTCATTGCTTCAAAATGATTTTGATAATGTTTGTTCTAATTATTGTAACAATAATTTTCTGTATTTCAATATTAATTAAATATATTGTAATATTTTTCTCAATAATCAACCTATTCATTATGTGTAGGTCTTCCCACTAACAAATCATTTTGAAACGAGAGACCACTGTAAGCGAGTACTGTAAGACCCTCAAGACATGGGTGAGTATAACTTCTAGTAGTAATATGTATTGTCATTCTCACAATTTGAAGACATTTTAAATCAAATTGTATGTCATATAAGGATTTAGTCTTTATTAGAACACTGATCAACAATTTGGTATTTGGTTTGTGAAAAATTTGTACTACAAAAATACATTAATCTGACAGAGAAAGTTAAATGCAAATTGTTAAAACAACATTTACCAGTATCGTCCACTTTACAGACTGTACAGAATATATTTACAGACAATAATTTTAATATGTATTTAGAATATTTTACTTACTGCAGTTTTTGTTTCTTCTTCTCTTGCTTATCTTGTTCTTTCAGCTTTTTCTTTTCTTGATCAGCTAAAGACAGGTATTCATCTGGAGGGTCCCAAATCGTTTCTGTAAAAATAATATAACAGTTTTATTATAAAAGGAAAAGTATACAGTGATCGCTATGTAAATATAATAAAACTTTGATAAACATATAAATAAGAATGGCCCTATGTGTCAACAGAATTGTTTTATCAGCTTTTGACCTTCACAAATCGTAAATCTAGCTTAAATAATTTGCTTTCGTTTATAGGAATATTAAGAGAGATGAAACTACATTCTTGAGACGAAAAATAAACTTAAGAAAAATCAAGGTAGATGTCCTTTTAATTTTCCTAGACAATGTTAATTAGTGAAATATCTCTTTTTTAAGGCACTGAAAATAAATAAATTTAAATAACTGTTTTGATACCCAAAAATCCCATAAATGAAGACAGAATTATATTTAAATACTAAAAAAAATTAAGTGTATATAAATTTTGGCTCCAGACAGGGACCAACTTCTTGCCCTTGAAGCGAATGCAGGTTATACATGCAAACGAAAGTTATACATGCTCGTATAATAATCGCACTGTATCTAATGATAAATACAGTAATCAAGAAAAAAATGGCCACCACCTACTCAAATTTTTAAATCAATAGTTATGCCCACCTGCATCACCAATTTACTCAATATGACTATAGTATATTTTCTTTATCTCCTAACACATATCAGGGTCCTTGTTATTTCTACTCTTGTTTTTTGACATACTTTATTCCTATGAATGACTATTCATAATACTAGTATATTCCCCCAAATCCATTTACCAGTCTGGAGATAAATGTGAAAACAATCCTTCCAAATTAAATTATTTATTTCTGTATTATTACCGCGTGCATTGCGTGTGCCGACGGAGACTGGACTGTCCGTGCCGTGCACACAATGTACACGTACAACATTAAACATTAATGATGACGGTACAGATCCATATTCTTGCAATTATGTTAGTTATTATGTTAATTAATAGATGTAAATTGAAAATGCAAAGTGTAAAGTTTTCGTACTACTATTTATTCCTCCTTGCTGCCTGCCACCCTTGCAATCTCCTCCACAAAGCTGAGCAGGGTCGGGCGGGTCTCATCCCCTAACATAAGAGTGGCGAGATCCTCAAGTCTAAGCTTAGTCCCAGTCCTAACCTAATATCACTAGTTTCACTATGTCGTTTATATTCATTACAATTGAGTGGGTTAAATGTTTTACCTCCCTCCCACCCTCAGCCTATCAGATGTTGCATATACAATGGCTGATCCAAACGACACTAAAGAGTCCAGCTCAGTATACAAAGGACTACACCAACAATTTTACAAGTAACTATAGTTTACAAAATGAAGTTTTACCATTAGTAATGGTGTTCCAAAAGTAAGAATTTCCATCATCAGATTTCACTTCATGCCAGATAGGTGGTGTTTTCTTTTGTGCTGTATCACTTAAGACCACAGCTGGCGCTTCGTCGCTACTATTTGTCTGGCTCAGCATAACATTAATATTCTAAAATGAGATAAATAGGAATTACATCGAGATATTTGAAACAAGCGATTTAATAATGTAAATGTGTTAAATATGCTTATAACTGTAAAAAATTTGACGATTTATGAAGTTTAAGTAATAAAACAACTTGAACGAATTAATGAATTGAATAAACACAGCATAAAGAACCAATGCCCATCTATACAACCAGCTCCACGCGTTTACTACTTGTTACATCTCAGAACTAAATGTAAACACCTCATGGCTAATTGTATAGCCAAATATATCTTGGACAAACCATTTAATACATACACAGTAATTTCAGTACCTACTGCTGATATAAAAATGAATAAGTAATTTAATTAATATAAACTTAAATATATCCATAAATACTTGGATGAAATAACCATTTCAATAAACCTCTCAACTTTTTATATGATTTATATATTACATTAATAAATAGTCCTTTGATATTTACTTGTGAAGTTAAATCAGCATTGTTCTGAACATCTTTTAGATATGCAGCCATGGCTGCAGCTTCCATTTTTTTTATGTCATCATCAATTTTTTCCTTTTGTTTGAACTCTTTTGCACTTTTCTTGCTGAGTTTAGATATATGTTTTTGAACATTTTCCTTGTGTCGCTTCCCATTCTCATGAAATGATATTGACTGAAACAAAATACGCAGAATTAAACAATCACAGGAGTTATTTGAAAAAAAAAAATACTATCAATAGAAACATGTTATGAATAGATTATACCCATTCAATACTTAACAAATTTATAATATTAAAAAAATAGGGCTTATCCATGTAGAGGCCATTAAATGAAAACATACGTAACCTACTTTTTACAAACTTTATAGAATAGATTATGTTATTATTTGTGAAAATATCAAAATGTTTAATTATCACACAAACTAGATGCGCTTAGTAAGTACAGCGAATCGTGATTTATGAAGCCATTTAAATAGCATTTTTAATAGCATTTAAGTATTTCAGCACTCTAAGCGAAATATTTTATAGCACCCCAGAGCGTGGCGCCAGCTTTAGCTATCCCAGTGCCTCGGACGAAATATTTTGTATGTAGTAACAATAGTAAGTAATATGTAGTAAGCATTGATATAAAGGCTTGTTATATTTATGGTATCCCCTCATTGGGCTTCGGCATCATCGGCCATAGCTTTTCAGGTACCCGGCTGAGAGGTGAATAAAAATTAGCGCGAATCTTGCAGCAATAATATGTAGTAGATTTAGGGATAATACAAAAGAAAATATGAGGTCCACTCGGGAATGTGCATCCAAACTTTTCTCGATTTAATGTGAACAAAAGTAAAGGTAAACTATAGAAAACTAAACTAAAGAAAAATAGGATTGTCGCCCACCTGGTACTAACAGGCGGCGTCCCTTTAGCCTTGGTGCCCGGGTTACACCTCCCTAAAGCCCGCCCTGCATAGAACTATTCGGCGACTTGATGAAACAAAAAAAAATATTGTGATTTATTTATGTTCCTATAGTATAAAATCAAAATTAGGAATTTGATGTGTAATCAAATTTGTATACTATAATACAGGGTGGGCCAGAAAGATTTGCGAATTTTAAAAAATAATAAAAAAAACTAAAGACAATACACATACACATCTTTATTTCAATTAAAATAGACATCTGGGAAATTTATTTCTTAAAAATTACATCATTCAGGTGTGCACCATCCCGCTGCAAACATTCCTCTAATCTGAACCCCAAATTGGTAAAAACTCGCTGACACATTGCGAGAGGAATAACTGCCATTTCTTCTCGGCTATTTATATTCAACTGGTTAATCGTGGCTGGGTTATTGGAGTGGATTCTACTTTTCAGGTATGCCCACATGAAAAAGTCCGGTGGCGTTGGATCCGGACTTCTAGGCAGCCATGCAATGTCACCTCGGCGCGATATCAGTTTCCCAGCAAACATCTCGTTTACGGCCGCCAACGAAACATTAGATGTATGGCATGTCGCACCATCTTGTTGAAACCACGTCGCACGATTATATGCTTCAAATTGTTGCAGTTGCGGAAAGAAAAAATCCCTTAACATGGCTATGTGTCGACCGGAATTTACAGTGACCTTTGTTGTTTTTCAAAGAAACAGGGTCCGATAATTCCGTGTGCTGATATGGCCGCCCAAACGGTTACTTTCGGCGAATGCAGGCTTTTGATGTTTTGCACGTGGGTTCTTTGCACCCCAGTAACGGAAATTCTGTTTATTGACATGCCCATTTAAGTGAAAATGGGCTTCATCGGAGAACATAATATTGTTGAAACTCTGAAAGCGTTCCAACATTGTTTCAACAAAAGCTCGTCGTAAAATTGGGTCATTTGGCAGTAATTCCTGCACAAGTTGAATTTTATATGAGTGCAAATTCAAATCTTTCAACAAAATTCGAAGCAAAGATGTTCTGGACACCACAAGTTCAGCTGATCGCTTGCGAGTCGATAAACCAGGATTACGTTGAACTGAAGCTCTAACTTGTTCAGTTGTGTCTTCCGTTCTTGTTGACCTTAGGCGTCCCGCAGGCTTCTGTTTGAGAGTCGAACCAGTAGCTTCAAACTTTCTGACCCACGATCGAATCACACTTACCTTCGGACACTGATTTAAGTCATGTAATCCAAACTCACGCCGAAATAAACGTTGAACAATAGCACACGAATCGGCATTTTTATAATAATGTTTAACGCAGAATGCACGCTGCGATCCGGTGAAGCGATCCATCGCGAATAAATTTCCGAGAACCGAGCTTTTCATCCCCACCACCCGCGCAGCCCTCGCTCATAAGGTTCAAACGCAAGAGTATTTTTAAAATCGTACGCCTTTCTGGTCCCCCTGTACATATTTTTATGATATAGTACACATTATTTTTTTAATATCGCTACTCTGCGTAAGCCTTGTTTCAAAAATGTTGTTTGTGGAAACATTTAAAAAATTTATGCATTGTATTATTTATATTCTACTAGCGGTGTGCCCGCGCGGCTCCGCACGCGTTTATAGTTACGCAGTAGTTATGTACATCCTGTAATTTTATTTTTACCCATATAGTCGACAATTAATATGCCGTATCAATTGAGGAATGGCGTGTATTTCACGTGTAAAATTGTCATCAAATGGTTCTTTTTATTTCTTTCTTAACAAAAAGCATAAATATGAATATCCCTAATTTGAGACATGACGGGATCTTCATACAAACTTTCACCCAAGTTTTATTTTCACCATATGTGGAATAACACAATGAAATAAATCACTTGTTTCCTAATAATCCAGATACTGAAACTGTATAATCCAGATAATTTACAATATGTACATCGCTTAGAATATATAAACTCCAGCGAGCCGCGATTGACAGCGCGCGTCATATTTCTATTATACAAAAAAACGGTTGTCTGTAAAGTCGGTTTACTGACAATAGTTGAACGTGACAACGTCATAAGAAAATACTGATGGAATGGTATCATTTTTCAAAAGAAAATTTTAATTTTATTTATAGTTTTGTCAATTAGAGCATAACCTACATCGCTGCACTAGCGGACCGATGCTATTTATTTTAATGATGAAAGCACGAATATTCGACAATATATCACTGAACATATATTTAATATCGAAATAATCATTACCTTTATCGCCGCAATTATCGTTGCTATACACAAATGACACCACATTCACTTTTCACTGCACTTCATACTTGACGAAAACATGTAAATGTATTATTGTATAGCAGCTGTCCACGCGGACGCATCGCTCACTCAAGTAGGAGAGAGACAGATGTCGAACGCTGCCGATTGTGCCTCTTTGTCGCTCGTTTCGCGCTCTCGCTTGCACTTCAAACCTTAAATGGAACGCCTCAGAGCGAGGTAACGCCGCATGAGTTATGTTTTTTCGTGCGTGCAGCCAGCTCCATCGAATTATAAGACGTTGTCACGTCCATAAAATAGTAAATATGCCGTACTAAGTTTATTTTATGCCGTAAAAAAGAGTTTTAAAACACTTCAACCAATCTTAAAAAGAATATTGGACTATCATGTCATAAGTAAGTATTAGAAATACAATACATTTCTTATTATGTATAACAATGTCAATAAATCAACAAACCAGTTCCCATTGACAACGATGTCATTTCATAATTACTGCACATGCGCATAATAAATCAACAAACCGGTTGGCGTGGCAGTCGACATTACCGCGCATTCGCTTTTGTGTTCCCATATTTTGTTCTTATAAACTTTCATCCCCTAATTTCTACCCTTAAAGTTTTTTTTTCGCTACAAAAATTACCCTATGTCCTTTCTCAAGGTCCAATCTATCTGTATACCAAAATACATCAAAATTGGTTTAGCGATTTAGGCGTGAAAACGTAACAGAAGGACAAACAGACAGGGTTACTTTTGCATTTATAATATTAGTATGTATTACTTTCATAGTTTTTCAAGCGTCCTTTGGCTTTACTATCGTGTACAAATCTTTCTACACAAACACTGTTTATTTTTTCCCTTTTTCTATACTTATTAAATAAATATACAATATCAATGATCTGTTCTAGACATTCACAAGTAACCTTTACCCCACAATACATTTTATCATCACAACTTTCAAATCATATTTTGCACCTATTACCTAATTAGACTTACGTGGGGCATTTGGGTGTAATTTTTTTAATGTTTGTTGACAAAGGGAGAGGAGGTAGCATAAACTTTATGTAATATTAAAAACATTAGACAAGTAGCGAGTAGTACTCGCACCCTGAGTGTTAATGAACTTGATTACATTACTGTACATTATTATAGTCTTTTACATAAATATTTTTTATACACTATCCTTCTATAGGCTTATAAGCGTGATGGTATGTTTATGTTTTTATATATCTATCTCAGTTTGTCCGTCTGTCTGTCTGTTAGTGCACTTATAACTCCAGAACCACTCAGAGAATATTTATTATTATTTTGACCAAAATTTTTATTGTTACCAAAAAGGTTTTAGGTTATGGTTTGTAAATTTATGTAACAAAACATAAGGAAAAACAAGTAGTAATAATACAGCACGTTTTTTGGAAAACATTGCCAAAACCGTTAAACATAGAAAATAAAAATAGGTACTTAATAAAAAAATCTTGTACAATAGGTATACTAGAAATCTGTGTAAACTAGAAAGATCTAAAACCACTATAGGTAACTAACTTTAAATTTTTAAACCACTATAAGTAATTTAATCTTACAGAAGAAATTTTGATACAAAAGAATTTATGTTATGTTACAAATACATATATTCACGTGTAACAATAAATGAATTTTATGCTGAAGAAGGTGACCCGGATCATTGTTTAGGTACTATTAGGTATATGGCTTTGAGTAATAATATAGTTTTATATCACGAGCTCAAGATAGCGGTACTACACCCTCCCTCATCCTGTACGCTCAATGCACTGCGCGAGCGCGTTGACTGCCATCGCGATATAGGTCATAGTGCACTGGCAAGAGTGGCAAGTCCTTATGCATACACGTGCCTGTTTTGTTGTAGCCGAACGGTGCGATCGCGTTACTTATATATATCGCGTATAACATTCTATAAGTTTACAAGTCCGGTGAAGCTGTAAAAGCCGTCAGAGGCTCCAGTGCCCCTAAGGCTAACAGAATAGTTTGTTTAAAAAAAAATTATAAGTTTTGTTTGTTATATTGTGGGTCGTGTCTTTCCCTAATAATAATAAATTAACATATTATTAAATGATAGTTAATAGTTATAGTTGATGCTATAGTTTTTATTACACTAAGATTTATGGATAAAATTATATGCATAACTTGTAGGAGGGCTTTCAAAATTGTATGTACCCTGAAAGTACCTAGAAGTAAAGTAGTGGTTTTGAGTATATGACCTTTTGACTTTTTTTATGAAGAGCTGAACTAGCTGTATTTTTTTGTTATATGTATTAACCTAGAAACTTGATTTTTCTACAGCAGTTTGAGATCACTTAGTATTCAGTTTCAACTGTAAACCTTAAGCCCTTTTCGAGAAAAAAATAAAAATATACTTTTGTTGCATTATAATTTCCCAGTGGATTACGAATTTCTTATTTTATGATATTTCCCTTAACTTTTATTAAAAGTCATCTCTTAGTGCCAAATTTCAAGACTGTAGGCCTGCAGAAAGTACCCTATAGGTTTTGATAATTGGTCACTGAGTGCAATTTTTTATCATGAAGGGCTGTATCTTTTTATTGTGTTAACCTAGATACTTGATTTTTACAGCAGTTTGAAGTCATGGATTTAGTATTCGGTATTAATTGCAATTATATGCCTCAAGTCCTTTACATGAAAAAAAAGGTATATTATAATTTCACACGGGATTATGAATTCCTTATTTTTGGATTTATTCCTAAACTTTTGTTAAGACTTCTCTTAGTGCCAAATTCCAGGACTGTATGTCTGTGGGAGGTACCCTATTGGTTTTGATAATCAGTCTGTGAGCATTATTTTAACTATGAAATGCCATATGCCTTTAATATGTTAAATTAGAAAAAAAAATTACAGCAGCATGAGGCCATGGGCTTTAGTATAATGATATTAATTTAATTTTTGTAGTTTAAGTCGTTTTCGAGAAAAAGTGTTTTGACACACGGACAGACAGCCAGCCTGACAGACAGATGGACAACAAAGTGATCCTATAGGGGTCCCGTTTTTTTATTATGATTTACAGAACATATTAAGACGTACACTTCTTTGGCGTAACAAAACAAAAATAACTTCAAAAATTTAACCCATTTGCTAACAACATGATGAGGTTAGCCACCAATAAAAATAATGTAAAATCATTTTAATGACTTTTTAATTGAATTGTGTGAGGTATTAATTTAACTGTGTATATCATTGCAATAATGATAATTTATACAATTCATACTCTGTTAAATTATTTTAGAACAATAAAAAATAAAGTCCGTAAAAAAATCACATTATTATCACCAATTGTTAACTTCATCATTCTGCCCTTCCATCACATGGTGCATGTGCAGCTCTTAACTTTACCTAAACATGCCAAAAGAAGTATAACTACTACTACAAAAAATTAATTAAGACTTCAATGCCTAAAAAAATATTGTCTAAATAGCACTATAATATCAAGGAGACAGTAACAAATCCAAACAAAAACATAGATGTGAAAAAGGAGTTAAATTAGGTAGAAATTACATTCAGGTAATTGTTGTCACCCATAAAAGAGCTGAAACCAAATTGAAAGCTGAAGCCAAATTCCATAGATGTTCTTAAATTATAGCACTAGGAATGTATGTTCTTAAATTTATTTACAAAATAATTTGTTACTTTCTTTGATGTAGCATTTATAACTTGGCAAGTCTTAATTGTCTGTTATGGATAACATCTGTCATGGATATATGTGAAATTAATAAAACATATTCTCTGACAATTTCATTAAAATATTTTGTATTTTTCACTGCCTTTTTTATGCATGTGTTACTTTAAGCACATAATTTACAAAAATTATTGATTTCTTTATAAATATTTACACTAAAATAAAAAGTTACCTGTAAAATCTGATTGCAAAATTATGTTTTAAATTATTATCTTACACTGAAGAGTTATGACAAAACTATGTTATTAAGTTTGCTATAATTTATTTTAAGCTTACAAGAAATTAAAAAACAGCAAAATTTATTAAATGTTAACAATAACTTTATAGTGGTAGCAACATAATGAATATGTCATAAATACATACTACTTTATTGTCAGCGAACCAACATTTGCAAAATTCACAGTACTTGCGAGCTTGAGACTTCCAGTATTCAGTCCTGTAATAGAAAGGTTTTACATGAAGGAGCCAATTTAATCTATATACCTTTCATAATGCATAAAAATATTTTAATACTAATAAGATATACATGCATTATATTTCATTAATCAACATAAATTAAAGACAACACCAGTAGGTATTTTAATGATGTTTTATTTTATCATTTTCAGAAATCTTAGAAAGTAGTTCTATTCATCTGTTAATAAGAAAAACTGAACATAAAAACTGCGATCATATAGTCATACAGCCAGAAACAAATAATTATACATTGAAAATTCATAAACAAATAAAGACAAATAACCTCAAAATAAAAAAACGATTTGTTTCCACAACTTTTCCTTCCTAATAGGAATTACCTCTAAGCCTCTCCTCCGTAACCCGCCCCTTTTTAGCATCAAATTCAGCGGCAGCGATTTTAAAGTCTAACCAATAAATCCTTTAAAAAGCTTTAAATATCCTTCGGTACTTACATGATAATATAATAATATGGTATAAAGGGAACTTTGTAGTTAGACCACGTAAACGTAAAGCAAAGCCCAATAGCAATAACTCACAGCAGTCATCAAAAATAAATTACTTGTACATTTAATAGTCTGTGAAATAAATATTTTCTTTAATCTGAAAAGAACACAAAATAATTTATTGTCATAAAATAAAATACTTTATCTTTGGTTAACTTTGATTTAAGTTAAAGGTACTTATTGCAATAATATGAAATGTTCAGAAACCAGTGAGTGAAACATCCATGATCCCACTGTGGTTTGAAACTTTGAACAAACGAATGAATATTGAATAACTACTACGGTAAGTGATATTTCCAGTATAAATAAAGGTAAAAGGACTCTGCTCTTTGATGCGTGATAACAATTTAGTGTAAACACAAAATTTTTAATTTTGTATTTGTCTCTACCAAAGAATATACTAGAGGTGTAACTGATATATTCGTATTAGTTACAGGGATTATAATACGCGCCACGGACTAATATATTATGATCCACAAATACAGAATAATAAGTTACCAAATATTAGTTTAATAATAGGCACACGATTCATGATCCGCGCGGCGAGTCACCGCAAGTACCTTTCTCTTTGTCCGTTATAGGAGGGCGCATCTTGCGAGTAAGCGAGATAACTACATGATTTGAAACTTCGTATAGAAACGACCGCTGGCTGCAAGCTTATCGTATGCGCAGCTAGGTATGTATAGTAAAGACATCATTATACACGTCGGGCTTCGTATCAAAACTGCAGCGTTGGTAACACAGTAAGCAAGAAATGAGAACAGAATCACTATATTAGTCACCGTTTTAACGAATAACAGCGTATTAGCTAATACGTATATTAGTTAGGTTCACAGATTAGTATGTAATATTTGTTTAAGGAGTCTATTGGTATTTCGTAATATAGAATCACTATAATAGTCACCGTTTTTAACGAATATCAGCGTATTAGCTAATACGGATATTAGTTAGGTTCACAGATTAGTTTGTAATATTTGTATTAGGAGTCTATTGGGCGTTTAAAATGGCTTACGCTGAGTAAACTACAGAGATACAGCAAGTTAACGTACTAAATAATTGTAGACATTAAAAATACCTACAAAAAAGTCAGGGAGAGTATATGTCTATCTTCGAAGGAACATCCACAATAAGCATTATTGTCTTTAAAATAGCCGGGAGCGGGGAGTAAGATTCGCACGGACATTCTGTAGCCAAGTCAGACCATAGGCTTCAATATATTATCCTAAGTTATAAGAAGAAATTATATTTGAAGTTGTTATGAAAGACTAGAAACTTCTAAACAGAGTCTGGCCATCGAAAGCTGTACAAACAAAACGGTGGCAATTTTTAAAAATCTGAAGCTGTTAACGCTAAATTAACTATGCGCATAGTGCTCTCGCGCTCATACTCATAGTTGAGTAATTTTTGTGTTTAGTGGATGTTTGGTCATTGCAATTTGTCTGACTGATTAAATGTAACTTTGTAATATTTATCTTAATAACATATATAAAAATCAGACATTTAAAAATAAATTCAGTTAATTTTTTTTTTGTAGAGCTTTAAAGTGTCTGACAAAAGTTCTGGCCCATGGAAAACGTCCGACTTTTTTGATATTACTTCAGAGTAATATTCTACAAAATATATATAAAAATCAGACATTAAAATTTAAGTTAAGTAACTCTGATTTTTAGTTACCTTTCTCACCTGGTACCTGCGCAGGTGTCACCGAGCCAACTCCACAAACGTACAGGTATTAAGAAGTACACGAGGGACTACTAAGAACCGAAAATTCTATGCTTTAGAAAATAAGTTGTGTCTTATCGCTCTGGGATCTTACTCTATATATTTAAATACGACATAATAAATACCAACCGCATTGCTACTGATGTTTTATTACATTAAGAAATGGTCTTCTTTGTTTTCTCATACAATAGTCACTAAAGTAGGCGCTCCTTTGAAATTACAAGTTTTTTTATTGTTCGATTATTTGTAAAGATGTTTTGTAAAGTAAAAAATCTGTATTGTTTCATTATTTGTATAAAGATGCCTTATAAAACAAAAATATAATATAGGTGTTTCTTGTATTTACTTTTCGTAATTCGGAAGTCTCTACTCTAACACTTTCAGAACACCATTATTTTCGTAACTATATCTCACTATACCCATATTAGAAAAAGATTCAAATATTGCAATTTGAAACTCATATTTAAAAAGTGTATACAAAAACCACCAAATAATAAAAAACCTTGCTTTTTTTTTTAAACTGACTATACTGTTAGCCTTAGAGGCCCTGAAACCGCTGCGGCTTTTACAGCTTCACCGAACCAAACAGAAGGCACTCAACCGCGAAAGTTTTGGACGACTCGTACTAGGGTGCCAAAGTGGCCGGACCTCGGTCGTCTGGTCGTGGTTTGGTCGTCGCGCATGCAAATAGGTCGCGATCTAACTGAATCCCTACTCTTACGATTCGAGCTAACTAATATATACGCATTCCTCCTGGGAGGACGGAAGGAACCATGTGTATGTGTATTTAGTGATTTCAAAGAATGTCTACACTATCTAGCGCAAGACTAACTAGCGCAAAAAAAGGTCCCTTACAGAACCTTGCACCTGTGTGGGTGTGCACGTGTGTATGTTCATACGTGTGTAATGTTGTATGTGGGTAGCTAAGTGTTGTACGTAGACGTATAGTGTCACTTGTATCGCGCGGGCGGTTGCCTGACCCTAGAGCTTCACGCCAAGTAACGGACCTAGGCTTGGGTTACCGCTGGAGAGGGTGGACGTGGAGGTTGTGCGGTAGCAAAGTTGACCGCCCGTCCTCTGCGGAGACAACGGTGATTACGCGGGCGTGGGCAATGGCACGCTCTGTTTAGAGAGATTGATGAATAATACGAATTTGCTTTTTCAACGCGATCGTCCGGGTCGGTAAAAATGTTACGTGGCCGGCGTTTATGCCTGGGGGCAGTAAGGTCCGGTACATATGTAGCAGCTGCTTTAATCAACGGATTCGCGTGATTCGACGCGCCGTCGAAGTACGAATGAAAGAGATGTCTAGTGTAGGCATGAATCGATGGAAGATCTATATCTCTATGGATATCTTCACTTTTAATATACCTAGGGGCCCCAGTGAGACAGTAAAGAAACCAATTCTAAATTGTTTGTAAGCGTTTAAAGTTCGATTCTGACATATGTCAAAACCTTTGCCTACTCTTATGTCTTTTATATTAAACTAGCTGGCCCACGCAACTTCGTCTGCGTCACATAAGAGAGAGTGGGTCATAGTCAGAAACAAATACAGTATAATATAACCAAAATCCAAAAAATCTTTATTCACTTTAGGCCCTAAAAAGGCACTTATTAAAGTCAAAACACTACTGCCATATACACACTAAAAATATAATACAATTATAGGTTCCGCCTGACTCCAACATCATTTCGCTATAATGCACGTGCGGTACTTGAATATTATTTTGCTACGGAGTTATTTTAAAACTGTGATATCCCCAAAAAAATTTTCATTTACATCAATTGATGTAACGAGAAATTTTGTCCAAAATGAAATACTTGCGACGAATAACGTATTTTATTTTGATAAGGATCAGTACCATGTTTATAAAGACATCTTCGCAAATTATACATTATTTTAGAACGAATTTTATTACCATAAAAAAGTTTATATTGAGTAAACCTTAAAAGATAGACATTTTTTAGAACTTTTTAAGAGAAACAATTCCGTCACACATTATTGTTACGTAACTTTAATCATTTACGCATCGTATGCAATATAAGCTCTTAAAAGGAATAAATTTTCCCCGATTTTGCAACATTTCTTATATATGCTCCGCTCCTATTTGTCGTAGCGTGGTGTTATATAGCCTATAGCTTTCCTCGATAAATGTGCTATACAACACTGTCATAATTTTTCCATTGGAATTAGTAGTTCTTAAGATTAGCGCGTTCAACCAAACAAACAAACAAACTCTTCAGCTTTATAATATTAGCATAGATTTTTCTTTGACTACTCAAATATCAAAAGCACTATTCACTAGTGTTTTAATTATGATACAAATATCTAAATGTATACACATACATCATTTATACCCTGATACATCATAATGCACTTACCTATTTATATATTTTATTATTATAAGAACAAAATTAATAAAATAAACATGAATAGAAATTTATTTTTATTATAACCGTTCAACTCTTAATCACTCGTTTCAATTAATTAATATCGATAGTTGTTATCCGCTAAAATATCATTCTAGAGAGTTTGGTAGAGACATGTTTTTGTATTTGCGGATCAACATTCATTCTATGACGATTTTAGGGTCTGTTGTAGTAGTAGTAGTGGTAGTAGTACTTAGTTTAAATGTAATTTAGTATGTAATATATTATAGAATTAGAGATATCCAGATATCCATATTAGATATATCATTTCAAAAATAGAGCTAAACGCTAATTCAATGCTTCAAGTATAATATATTTTAAGCGTATTGTGTTTTATTTTTAATATAACTTTCAAAAATGTACGTACATAATTATTTTTCACTTTTATCTACAATAACTATGTATATTAATTCAACACGTAGGAAAAATAAAACACGACAACTAATTTATGTAATTTTACAAGTTGCAACATTTTGTTTGCCATTACAATTTTCATAATATTATTGTCTACGACCTACGTTTTCTCTACTTTGGTTTTGGTTGACAAATGGCAAATTACTTTGAATGTGATGTCGTCGTCGAGTATCGAGTGTCGTCCTCTTTTATAAAGTTTTATCAAGGTATAACATTTTTTGTATTTGCTGGATTTAAATCATTCACTTTACCCTTGTTTACGGCGTGAGTTTCCTTTACTTCATGTAATTTGGCGTCGTTACTTTTACACTTTGTCTTTAGTACAATGGCGGCCATATTCAATTTCGAAGGTAATTCTAAAATTGTGTATCTAATTTAATCGCTGCGATCACAATTGATTTGGTTTAAATACAAGCATAAATTAATCGTATCATGTTCAAGTTTCAGTAGTGTACCCTTAATTATTTTGATTTACCTATTCCTCTACACAACTGTTTTATATTTATTTGTACTTGGCTTGTTGACGCGTCTCGTAATCTCGTTTACTTACATTTTTTATCTTATACGGTGGGTTGATTGTAATAAGATAATTGTTTTTGTTGTTACAGATATTCTCGAACTAACTTGGCGAACGTGATAAACTCTAAATATCTTGTGTCTAAAAGTGACTTTGTGAAATTTGTTTAGTGTTGAACTCGGACAAATATTTGTGATTATAAGTTTCTAATTTTAGTCGTCCCTAGTGGGATAATTTGGCAAAATGATGACCGAAAATAGAATAAATTCAAGCAATCACGTTGGAAATAGTATGGGCAGTCAAAATAAAGGGTATTTATAAATTTCTTTGTTACGGTATGTAGGTACCTATTTTTTAGATCTTTACGGCATTAATTTTCTTGATTCTAAAACTTTTGCAGAGATGTTGACAAAAGTATCGACGACATCGGATGGAAGTCAAAATTAAAAATACCTGCAAAAGATAGAAGAATAAAGACTAGTGTAAGTTTCCATTTTGTCCTCTCTTAATAGGAATGTGTTACTGCACCTACTCTGAAGTTAGTACATTTTACTTGACAGTATTATTATTATTCAAACAATTCTATGTGTAAAGCGAAATTATTGTAGTACATTTTCTCTTTTATTATTTTGTTAATTGAACTATTCTTTTAACATAATTAAATTAATCCAATTCTTTAGCAATGTTGTGATGATGCAATGTTTTGTTTGCATAAATTAGGTGATTGTAAAACACATTTGTTCACAACTTAATTAGGTTTATTTATATATTGCATATTCATTTCTGTAAAAAAATAGAATTCAGATATTGCTTAAAAATTATATTTAATAAGATTCAATTTCTGCACAGACTTCAATTTTTTTTATTCAAGTTAATTTCAAGTTAATGTAATTTTTGGTCCAAATTGTTTCTGCCGTGCATTTTTTCAATAATTCACCAAATTCTTCTAAATCTTTTGTCTCCTTAGAGATACTAAAACAGTTGAAAAGGTATGTGCCATAGGTTGGTGATAGTTTCTAATACAGTTTTGGCTAATTACTCAAATCAAAATTGTTGGCCACCAACTATTGGTGTTTAGTATCATCACATGAAGAGACTTTCTTTTTCGAATTTTAACATAATATCACCATCTTTAGCTACAGTAGGTATGTTAAAAAATCAGATAAGATAGTGATTATATATGTTCATTTACATAAAAAAATCATTTGTATATAGAATCTTAAAATAAACTTTGCTTAATTTTAATTTTTAATTTTTAAAACAATTCACATAAGTTAGTTTAACCAACAATCATTTGATTTACACTATTTTAAAGATATTTTGGGATATAAAACCAATTCTGTTATATTGTTTTACACAAAATATGTTTGAGATGTTAGCATCAAAATAAAAAACAATGATTTTATTATGTCAAAGTATGAAACATTTGTGATATGTTAATATTTAAATGTAACTAAAAAATATTGTTTTCATTTTTTATGTATTGAATTAATAATATGAACTATTTGTTCCTTTTTTTTGTTTTTCTACTTATTATTTTAATAGGAAAATAATTATTCATGTGTTTGAAATGTATGTAAGACAATTGATGGTAAGTGTAATTTTTTTTAGGATGTGACAGATACAAGAGGTAATGAATTTGAGGAGTTTTGCCTGAAGAGAGAGTTGCTGATGGGTATATTTGAAAAAGGGTGGGAAAAACCTTCCCCCATTCAAGAGGCTTCAATACCCATAGCACTTAGTGGTAAAGATGTACTTGCAAGAGCTAAGAATGGAACTGGCAAAACTGGTGCTTACTGTATTCCAGTTTTAGAACAGGTTTGTGTACACTTTTTTATTTATGTATGTGGTAAATAAATAAATAAATTTTAATTATTCTCATTTGACACTGATTTATCTTGAGATCATGATGATACTTTTGGATTCCCCTTCACTTCTCATAAGTGATAAATTAAAATCTGATTTAATTCTTGTATGTTTCATTTATATATCTTCCTATAATATTATCTACAAATGAATATATAATTTTTCATAGGTGGATCCAAAAAAAGACGCGATTCAAGCTTTAATTGTGGTACCAACCAGGGAGTTAGCACTCCAAACATCACAAATTTGTATTGAACTGGCTAAGCATACAGACATTCGTGTAATGGTAACTACAGGAGGTACTAATCTCCGGGATGACATTATGCGCATTTATCAAAATGGTAAATATAAAGTACATAATATACTAATACTTACTAATTATATAAATCTTAAAAATCTTAAAATGATTGATTTTTGTTACAGTTCAAGTGATAATTGCAACGCCAGGTCGTATGATTGATCTCATGGATAAACAAGTTGCCAAAATGGATCAGTGCCGAATGTTGGTTCTTGATGAGGCAGATAAACTTCTTTCACAGGACTTCAAAGGCATGTTGGATATGGTCATTTCAAGGTTAGTTATTGAATTTGCTGTTTTAGTTTTTAAAACATTTAATGATCCTTTTAGTTACATGAAAATATATAAACTTCTTATAGATTACCTAAAGAACGTCAAATCTTGCTGTTCTCTGCTACTTTCCCTTTAAGTGTGAAGCAATTCATGGAAAAGCATTTAAGAGAACCTTATGAGATAAATCTCATGGAGGAATTGACACTAAAGGGTGTTACACAATATTATGCATTTGTGCAAGAGAGACAGAAAGTGCATTGTTTAAATACACTTTTTTCAAAGGTGAGTTCTTTTTTAATATTGAATATGGCATAATGATTTATGTACACATCAGCAGTTATTATCATTTGGGGCTAAACTGTTTTCATTGTAATTTCATAAAAAGGTCAGTGTGGTTGAGGAAGAATGGGAATCGCCAATAGACAAAAGTTTTAATTACTATAAAATTAGTTAAGGTGTTAACTGTGATAATGTAATATTATACCATTTCTTTATTTTCTTGATGACAGCTCCTGTGAAAACTTGAACGAGCGTCTTTTTTACATGATGTATGCATTATTTACACACGTACAAGGTTATACCAGAGTCGGAGAAACTGATAGGGATATAGCTATGTTGATAAACGTAACACAATAACAGACCCGATATTTTTTTTACAAAATGTAAGAAACTAAACTACTGCCCAATACTTTTGTACAAATTTATTAACTAATATTATATTTCATTACAAGATGTTACACATATTAATACTTGATTGATAATGCCAACTTCTTCAAAATTTTCGATGCTGTTGTAAATTAAGTAGGTATAGGTAGGTACTCGACAATGAAAGGAAATAATTATAAGGACAGGTAATCTTTATTTATTTATTTTACTCAAAATCTGATGAATTGTCACTACTTATTTCATATAGATATTCATTCAGATTAATATCATTACTTATTTGATCACAACACTACAACTTTCAAATTACAACTGTCATTGAGAAAATAAAGAAATGGAAATAGTATAGTTAACTTATGATATATAGGATCTTTGAAATAAGCATCTCATCTGTGGTTGGTCATTATTTTTTCCGGTTACAACCATCTTTGGTTGGAAAGAATTTGATTTATTTACAATTTTATTCATTTTATGTGAAACAAAGCATCCCTGCAAAGAATATAGTGGTTTTATGTAGCATAGTGATATAGTCTATATATTTATTTTTATGAAATATTTATTTGTATTTTAATATAATAGATCCAAACATAATTTTTTTTTTTTTTTTGTGTAATTTGATATATTACAGTCAGTATACTCAATTATTCGGGATTCACTTTGGAAATGAATTATTAAAGATTATTTTATGAAATTATCTTTAATTGGATAGGATTATTTACAGAAAAGTTCTAATAAAGGTCTTAAAACTTCAAGTTGTAATCAAACAGTACATTACAATAATTTTTTTGTAGTTCTGTTCTTATTAAAAAATAAATTTACTACTAATTAAGTCATAATATATCTATTAAAAGGCAGAAAATTGTGGAAAAATATATGATTCTAGGAAAGGGTAGTATCACAAAGGTTGAACACTGCTGATCAAGTTAATTTAGTCTATATCTTGGATTTCTTTTGTGTAATGGTCTGCTAATGCTATTGCAACAAAATTATTTTAATTCCACATACAATTTTAAACATTATTACTTTTTCAGTTACAAATAAATCAATCTATAATATTCTGCAACTCAACTCAACGAGTGGAACTGTTAGCAAAAAAAATAACAGAACTTGGTTACTGCTGCTATTACATTCACGCGCGAATGGCGCAGGCACATCGCAACCGTGTGTTCCATGACTTTCGTGCAGGATTGTGCCGCAACTTGGTGTGTTCAGATCTCTTTACCAGAGGTATTGATGTGCAAGCTGTAAATGTGGTTATCAACTTCGATTTTCCACGCATGGCCGAAACATACCTCCACCGCATTGGTCGTTCAGGACGTTTCGGCCACTTGGGTATTGCAATCAATCTAATCACTTATGAGGATCGCTTTGCTCTACACCGTATTGAGCAGGAATTGGGAACAGAGATTAAACCAATTCCGAAAGTGATTGACCCTGCATTATATGTGGCACGTCCTGAAGATGATGATTCGGCTGACAAGTAACGCCGTGCCACCATTGCAACAATCGTGCACTTGTGTTCTATGGACACTCCAATTACCTGGACTTGCTGACTTGTGAATGAAAATAGTTTAAAACTGCAAAAACAAAAACTTGTAAAAAGTGTACTGAATTTATTGTATATAGTTTAACATGTGAAGAGATATGACTTTAATAACTCGAAATGGGTTACTTTTTTAAAGTGTATATAAAATAAACATCAGAACTTCGAAGGAATAATGCGCACTTTGTCCATATTGGAACTGTGTGTTAACTACTAACTACCATTGTTGAAATGTAAAATATTTATCTGAAAATTCACTGTGAGAGTCTACTTAGATTTGTTTGCATCTTACATAAATTGTGGTAGACTTTCCACAGACATGAGTACGTATTCCTCCTACCCATATGTTTCAAATTTTGAACTAGCACCGGTTTGTTTTCTCAATAAAAAAATAAATGTGTCGAATATGGGTAGTTGAAAAGACTAGTTCAAACAACAATTTTATTATGGGAACAATAAAATAAAAATCTGTGTTAAAGATTGTTGTTTCTGACCGCTTGAAACAATGTCTGATTACTTCAAGCCACTGTTATATAGCAAATTCATATATTGAGATCACTTACATCAAAAAAGATTTGAGCCTTCATAAAATATATATTGGAAAACATAAAAAATTGGTGTAAGTGATTACATTATATGAGTGTAGCTTTACAGTTCTTTATTAATATAAATTTTTTATATTTCGGTTGTAAGCGGTAGCAGTCACAGTTGAATATGATATTTAGTAGATGTTGGATATACATAAGGCTTTTGGTGGGTAAAACTATGAGCTGAAAAGGACCTATTTTATAGTTAATTTTTTGGTAACATGTGAGCATTTTCTTTGTGATTGCTGACTGTGATTACCTTACAGCTCTGGTTTGCCTGTCTGACCTTATTGGCTAAGTAAATGTAGAATAAAATGTGGATCCTAACTGTGATTTAACAAGGTAAGAGAATGGACTATCCTGTTGTGGCTTGGTGGAGTGCACATTCTCGTATCTCATGCGGGTTTTAATTTAGAGAGTTTTGAGTTTTCGTTATAACAAAATAACTGTTTGCTCTCTGGGGATAAAAATTTTTTCGGGATGTCAAGTGAAGAGTTAAAGAATTTGGTCATGGAAAATATTTGAAATGCAGTTGACACAGTTTGACAACTAAATTAATTCCAGAAAAAGTATGAACTGCATCTATTATTAATTTTACTTACTTCCTATTGCTACAAGTAAG
Source organism: Saturnia japonica (assembly GCA_033032175.1). Taxonomy (NCBI): domain Eukaryota; kingdom Metazoa; phylum Arthropoda; class Insecta; order Lepidoptera; family Saturniidae; genus Saturnia; species Saturnia japonica. The sequence goes on along the minus strand of CM065308.1, from coordinate 8,075,168 downwards.
TTTCGCCTAAACACAATAAGGTGTCTGTGATTTGATTTATTATATACTTGTGCAGATGGTGGTGTAAAGTGTGGGCCAACCCCCTACGGTTTCAAGGTTCTAAGGCATCGCTCGTCGAAGGTCTCTATAGCAAGCTAATGCTAATGGTCCAGCGCCTAGTAATATGGAGAAATTTATAGATAACACAAATACGCCGGGCAATATGTGTTGGGCTACAAATGGGCGACTATTTATAGTGTTATTTCTAAATTAGCTCACATTTAATCTCAAGAAAGTTGTTTTAATTTATTATAATAGAAAAAATTGGCCGGAGGGTTTAGTAAAATTTATATTGGCTGCAATTTAAGTCTTACTCTGCCACTGCACGTGTTCAGTTTCCTTCTGGTTATTTATAAAAAGTTCGACTGATATGTAAACTGTTCAGATTGATAAAACAGAAGTGAATGTATTAAAATTAACACAAAATATATCTGTGATATAAAATCATGATCATTGAATGCATGTAATCTGAATGAAGTGTGTGCAAGTATTGCTTTTTTTATTGTTGTCTTCAAGTATCAACAATTGTTAACCTTGATTGTAAAATGAGATTAAGAATGTAAGGACTTATGAGATTTATCTCACTCTCTGTGCAACACTGTCACTTGCAAAAAAACTATTTTTTAAGAACAAGCAATTAAAGTTTTAGAATCATCTAAAATAACACTACCTGATTTAAATAAGGTGAATAGACTGTGTTACGTCTTTGGAACTTTTGGAACTTTTGGAAATATTGCAATAGTGGCAGTGTTGCACCGAGGGTTCGTTATAATACCATTTGTTATATAAAACAAGTCCTATGTCAGAGGTTTAATGCAATGTTCCTGGTCGTAATAATAATTTAAACTGTCATGAGCAATTTTCAACGAAGACCCTGTGTAAGGAACGAAAGAGCATATCAATAGATTTTATAAAACGTTATTATACATTTGATAAATCATGATAATAATGTATGAACCACTGTAATTCGTTGCCTGTTCAGTGTGAACTTTTGTTTTGTCTATTTTAAAATATATTGTTGTTACAAAATTGGCCAAAAAAATAAACTCTTCACGCCAATATTACTTTTATTGAACTCCTTTTTTTAAATAAATTAAAGAAGACAATTGCAGATAGTTATTAATCATAAGACAATTTTTAACAAAAAAAGAAAACCAACTTCAATGATTTTGGGCTCCCTGGTGTATCTTCGAAGTCGAAGAGCCAATGACATTAAAATTGGCCACCATTGAGGTATCGTTCCAATTAAAAAGTCACCGAATCGGTTCATAAACAAACGTTATGACTGAACATCCATAAATGAAAATATACATTACAATTGATAAGGCCTCCTTTTTTTGAAGATAGATAGTGCAACCTCGGTTTAAATAAAAGTTTTGCCTTCATTCATAACTTAGTTACGTAAATAGACCACATTGGTAATATTTTTAAAATGAGAATAGAATTTATTTTGTGACCGACGAGAAACAAATTACGATATCTATGCTACTATTATTATAATGAAATAATATGCTCAGTAATAGCAAAAATGGATGATCGTCAGAAGAATTATATAATTATGTACCTACATAATATTCAATTTTCTTTTTTTAATGGAATTGTTTTACCCCTCACGTTTGTTTATCAACGATCAATTATCTATTTTCGTAGTCAGTAAAAAAATGTGCAGATTATAACCAGGAATTAAAAATGAAAAAAATATTATTATAATAGTCGCTTTCCTTTTCGCTTTGAGACAAAAATAAGTATTTACAGTTCTTCAGTATGATGGGATCTCTTCACTTATTAATAATAATAATAAAACAAACATACACAAAAAATACACTTTAATGATAATCAGTCATAATTTAAGTACATAATTAATTTATTCAATAATTATCAGTATATTATATGTATTCTATTAGACTCGTGGTTTTAAACAAGTACCCAACAGACAACTCCATTAATTTAAAAATAGTCACAGGCGCGTACGCAGTAGTAAGGATTGTCGACATAGTCTTAGTTCAAGACTAAAAATTACTAATGTACTTCCATTTAATCTGATAAAAAATATTCTTCTTTTTCCTTACTTTGCAACTAGTCCTCAATATTGAAGGTCATTACTTTTTTTTTTTTTTTTTTTGAACTGACTACACTGTTAGCCTTAGGGGCCCTAAAGCCGCTGCGGCTTTTACAGCTTCACCGGACTTGGGGGCGAGCGCAGAGGGCACTCAGCCGCGAAAGTTTTGTGGACGACTCGCACGAGGGTGCCAAAGTGGCCGGACCTCGGCTTGGGCGGTCGTCGCGTTCGCAAATAGGTCGCGATCTATTCGAATCCCTACACCTACGATTCGAGCTAACTAAATATACACATAGGCACGTTCCCTTCCTCCTGGGAGGAAGGAAGGAACCGTGCGTATGTGTATTCAATAATCGGAATGTTTCTACACTAACTAGCGCTAACTAACTAGCGTAAAAAAAGAAAAAAAAAGGTCCCTCACAGAACCTATGTACCTGTGTGGTGTGCACGTGTGTATGTTCATACGTGTGTAGTGTTGTATGTAGGTAGCTAAGTGATGCACGTACAGTGTCACTTGTATCGCGCGGGCGGTTGCCTGACCCAAGGGTTTCACACCGAGGAACGGACCTAGGCTTGGGTTACCGCTAGAGAGGGTGGACGTGACGGGTGTGCTGGAGCGAAATTGACCGCCCGCCCTCTGCGGAGAGAACGGTGGTTACGCGGGCGTGGGCGCTGGCACGCTCTGTTTGGAGAGACGGATGTGTAATATTTATTCGAATTTTTGATGTGATCGTCGGGATCAATAAAAATATTGCGCGGCCGGCGTTTGCACCGGATGTCCGTGGGTGCCGGAACATAAGTGGCGGCTGTTTTTATTAACGGATTCGCGTGGTTCGACGCGGTGTCGAAATACGAACGGGAGAGCTGTTTAACGTAGGCATGTATCGAAGGAAGCTCCATATCTCTATGGAGATCTACGCTTCGAACATACCACGGGGCCCCGGTGAGACGATAGAGGAACCTATTCTGTATCGATTGTAACCGTTTGAAACTCGACTCGGACATATGTGCGAACACGGCGCAACTGTATGTCAAAATTGGTCGAATACACGTCTTGTAGAGCGTGAGCTTATGTCGCGTGGACATTTTACTCACCGAACACAACAGAGGATGCAACCGGCCCAGGACCCACGCGGCCCTGTTCCTAACCTTACGGATGTGGGGTCTAAAAGAGAGCCTACTATCTAGGGTTACCCCTAGATATTTGGTCTCTCTTACATACGGAATCGGATTATCGTAGAGCTTAACAGGTTTAAGCTTCCACGGTATCTGTGACGAATCCGCATCGAAGAGCATCGCGGCGCTCTTCGAGGGATTAACGGCTATACGCCACTCGTTAAACCACTTCCCGAGAGTGGTCACGGAGCGTTGGACTTTGTGTCTGAGGTGGGATCTATTCCTATCTGAGGCATATAAGACTGTATCGTCAGCGTATAGCCCTACCTCGACCAGGTCATTACTGCCATTATTTAGTTATTATAGTGGCCTGTCTTATGATTTCGGTATCTTAACAAGATGGTGGCTTCCTTGTTAGAACTTTCTAGAGAGTTTTTGTGGCATCTCATGGTAAAGGTTATTATTTCCAATCGAATTCACTTGTACACAATAACCAAGCTTTATTATGTAAAATGCCATCTGTATTACACAATATAGGGTCAAACAACTCAAATATACGAATAAAACTTAAAAACCAAAACATATCTATCAGTTTGAGATTCCACCAAAAACTCCAAAAAATATTGATATCATAAAAAATACATTTCGTTGTGTTAAGCCCCACCCCAATTCGTGTCACAGTTGTCATTACCAATTGTACAGTCTAATAAAATACGTACAAATGAAACTACACTTATCTTTCTACCAAGTCTATTTAACAATAAATCCATTTTGTGTTTAAAACTGAAGTACTATATTTCTATAATGAACTTGGTTACAGTTATACTTATTAATATCACTAATAACAAATTATAAATTCAGGGATTTTACTGATTTGAAGGTTATATTAACATTGTCATAATTATTGGAATATTATAGTTACAATCAGGTACCAAATTTAATCCAAGACCTGAACGTAATTATTCCAGGAACTAACATCTCAAAATCAAATCCTAAAGTAATTTAAAAACAATACGCGTTTATCTATGATTTTTCTAAGTCGTGTCTCTCGTGTTTCGCTACACATTTTTGTTCATCAAACTTTTTTGTGTAGTCTGTAGAGCGAATCGCATTTGGCGCGACTTGTCATGGGCACTTAGGACCTTCTTCATCAGCTTATTCAGGATCTACTTTACGTATCTGTCGGGTTAATATAAACTTAACAAATTGCTTTTTTTTTATGTTCTCGCAGAGTTTGTGTACCTGCATTAGCCCGTGATGACATGCTTGTCTAACTAGCTCAATAACCACAACATTGTAATATAAATGGACGCCAAATTGATAATAGTTGGATAACAAACAACTTTTTATAAAAAATATATAAATAGAGTACATAGGTACTATTTTAGTATTATTTCGTGATGCAAAAAAATAATTACAAATTGGAAAAATATATTTATCACATATTTTCTAAATTTTAATAATTTTATAACAACCTATTTGTTTAAACGAGCGAGACCGAACGACAATAGCTGCCTTCAATATTTCAATAATTTGACATTGCATTAGCGACAGCAGTTTGATATCAATTTACGGTACAGTTGGGAGTTAATTTGCTAGTAAATAGTTATTGGGATAGCAAGCGCTCACAGGGCAGTCCAGATGTTTGGAAGAGAGAGCTACTAGTATGTGTATAGAGGTCCTGCTATGCTATTAGCTCATATACTAGCCACTAGAATATCGCAAACTGTTTCATATTACACTTTCGCATTGCTGGCACATTTAGTGATGTATTTCATGTTATCTTAGTTTGACATCACATTTACATCATGTGTGACATATTTACATAAGATTTAAACATGTAATGTGACGTCAAATATAGTTCATATTATCGTATCTGTTTTTTCAAGTTATAAGAGTTTAATTTTTAAATGCGCGATTTTCTTAATAATTAAAAAAAACATTGAAATGGACGGTGAACAGGTTATAGGTTGAATTTTTTCAAATACAAACTTATTGATTTAGAAATACATCACTATGTATTTAACATTACATTAATTTGTCTGTGAATATACGTAATATGTATGCTATAAATATCTACGATACAAAAAATTAAATTGCGTTCGAACACGCGTCTGAATCTTTACTGAATATCAATTTCGTGGTTAACTGGCACTTCAAGAAACATCTGTAGAAAGGTCGTATATCAACAACAGATATGAGTTATTTCGATACAATACTAGCGAGCGAATATACTATCTGGTATTAATTAACCTTTTATAAATGCAGTATAGACATAAAAAAATAAGTCTGACATATGGTTGATAATATTATATCGTCTAAACATTGCCTTGGACTATTTCTATATGAGATTGATTAGTATACATATATTTGTTTAACCTATCTATGTTTTGAAAATTTTTAATTTGTTAGCATTAGTTAGTACTTCTATCTACTACAATGCAAGTTATAATAAAGCTACCTTATTTAGTACCTATCGATCTATACTAAATGTCAACCCTGGTGGAGTGGACTACAGAAGACTAAAGATAATAGATATAAATTCGATATTTTTATATAATATAGAAATTGTCTTGCAAGAATTACGTATTCTTTCGTCTATGGACAAATATAAGTTATAATAAAAATGTAAATGTGTACTACCATGTTTTTATGTATGTTACCATGTAGATATTTATATAGGACATGTACAATTTAAAATAAAATTGTCGTAGGTTATTCATGCTATGGTAAAACATAAATAAGGAATTGATTTTAGTAGTATTTTAAGCGGAGTACCCACATAACTGCCTGCATACACGAGTTTGCATGTTCAAGCAGATCGCACAATTTGCGTAAGCGCGTAATGATAATATAGCTTGTTTAATAGATAAGTACTCAAACTAACTTCGGTTATATGTTCAGTATAATAATATGTCATCCTTGGATTAGCATTTATTAAACGTGTGTAGGGAAGCTTGACACTTGTGACAATTAATCTAGCATACACCTAAACTGCGTTTCTTATTCCCACGGAGTGAATTGATGAGTCTAGTAAGATGCACATCTTAACAGTTATTTGTTTGTAATGATGTAATAACAAATAAGTAGTAAGGAGTACAGACTTAACTGTGTAATAATCTGTATAAATAAAAATTAACGTTTCTTTGTTTTTATAGATTATAAGCATATCTAAGTTATTTATTCGATTACACTATTCATTGGTGAGTTGTGCGTACGCCCAAGAAGTTTTCTGTATTAGTACAACCAGTTTATTACAGATGGCGTACTTTAGTACTTAAGCGTTTTATATTATTTATATTCAATAGTTTGTGTTATGACATTTCATAATAACGAATTTACTAAATTTATTGATATTTTTTCGATTATTTCTAATTATATACAATATCTAAATTCAAATAAAATTAAAATAAACAAAAGCTTACTGATTATATTATGGCGAACAACTGCATGAAAAAAAAGAACGCTATGGTTGACTCACGAAAGATGCGAATTTATCTACCATTCGGGCTGCACATTTACGAAGGGTTAATAAATTTTGAAAAAAAAAAAAAAAAAAACAATAGGTACCTATAATATCTCAGACGCGTTTACAATTAGTACCGATTGATGACATCACTAAAAACAGAATAAACTAGCAACACATAAAATGTAATTTCACAGCATGGGAACAACAAAAGCACTATAGTATGTAAATATGTTTCCATGCCTAATCTTAAATATTTGAGTTAGGTGAATTTTCAATTCTTCTAGTAAATTGTAATAAATAATAATGCAATCTTTGGAGTGTTGTGTGTAGTGAAAGAGAGAAAGGAATGTGTGTGTATACGTGTGCGTATTTGTGTGTGTGTTTCGAAGAAGGAATAAAATTATCTATACTTTTATAGATTGATATGGTAACGTTACTTTTAATATTAATCACTTTTTTTCTCTTCCTTTTATTTACGTACAAAAGTAGACAGAGATAAAAGTCTATACATATAATTATGTCTGTCTATTTTAACTTCAATTTAATGACAAATAAAGGAAATAAGAGTTAAAAAGTTAAATTATCAAATAAAAAGGTCAATAGAAGACAAAAAGCAATTGTTATAAAATAAACTTACAATTATCTACACATACTAATCTGGAAGGGTAAAATTGGTTCTACCAAAATGTTGGGTTACACGTCTATAGTCCAAACATAATTTTTTCAAGACGAGAAGGATTTTTGGGGTCATTGGCTACTTCGAAATACCGGCGCTAGAAGAGGGAGCCGGACTAACTCACCAAGTTATTCAAATGTAAGTTGATTAATACTGCTAAACACAGAATTAAATTAAATTAATACAATAAAGTGACTTAGCATATTTTTATTCTTGTAATATCAAGAATCACTAATCACTATAATTTCTATTGTTTCTTTTATAGTATGGCAAAGAGGACAGCTAAAGCGACACTATAATTTTGCATAAGAACATCATATAAGTATATTATACTGAAATTGTTCAAGTATAAAGTTGCGTTTAACGCCTACACGGACGCACTAAAAATTTCCGGAACTGGACATTTACATTATGAATATTTAAAAACATATTCCGATATTTGAAAATGGCTTAGTATAGTCTTTGGCTTTAAAATGTAGTTTGTTTCCTCTATTTGTTACTTATTTTTACATTTTGCAGCCATTTTGAATATTGCGTGTAGTCTACGTTAAAATGGATTTATCTCGCGAAAATTTTCGTAGTATGATTTACGACGATATTAAGTGTAGTTTGACGCCTCAGCAACGTGTCGCTCGCCTTCAAACTGCTTTTGACAATGAAGCACCATTCAAGACGATTGTTTATTATACATGGGTAACTTAGCAATATTCCGTGCGCCAACTTAATAACTCCTTCAAAAACATTTGGATGTGAAAAAACTATGTTCCCGATTAATCCCTCATAATTTAACTGAGGCACCAAAAACGGATCGCGTCACTTGGTGCAATGCCATGCTTACCAGATACAACGAAGGGATGTTAAATTTGGTGTCGGACATAGTAACAGGTGACGGAACATGGGTTTACACCTAAGATACCAAAACAAAGCAGCAGGAAAGGTTGTTGAAGAGTATAAAAACATGTTTCTGAGGTCACCACGGAGGAGTGGCATAAATATTTTCAAAACGGCAAAGTGCATTGAAGCTAAAGCAGAATATTTTGAGAAACAATAAATTGATTTTTGACCAGTCATAGTATTTTTTCTAATTCATTCCAGAAATTTTTAGTATTACACTTATACGGACGTAATGTTAACCAGTAGAAAATTATTGTACATGCAAACTTATCAAGTGAACAGTTGAGTGTGTAACCAGCTTAAATCTTTCTAAAGATATATTATGCTGTGGCTTTTACAGTTTCATGTCTATTGGTTTTACAGCACACTTAGACTACTATCAAAGTTGTTGATAAATAATATTAAATAAACTTAAGTTATACTAATAGCAACATAATATTATATTAAGTTATCTTAGCTTAAACATCATAAGTTAAAGCCACCAACTAAAAACAGTTGGTAAAAATGTATATCAAAAATGGCAGAAACGGCTATCGATTACAATTAAAATAGTAGCTACTTTTTTTAATTCCAACTAGAGAATTTCTTTTCTAATACGACTAGTTAATTTTTTGACTCGAAAGAGAAAACGGGGGGTTTTATTAGGCGTAACAAGTACATTGACCATGTGTTTATTCAATATTTAGCTGGGACATAAGTAAGTCTGGAGGCGGAGGTAAGCCTGGCTGCAACGTGACGGCCACTCCACGATTTAAAGACACGGCTGGGTAGAAGGCTCCACGCAACCCAGTGAATGCTATGTCGCCCTGAAAAGCAAAATTTACATAACGTTGGATTCGAATAATTCAGCAGTTAGGATGATACCAAACATAATCCGTGTTACCAATGCTGCCGCCGCCTCGTAAGGAAAAGGGGTTCATCTAACTAAAATAAAAACTGGAGAGAAAATTTTTTTCCGAAATCTTTAAAAATATACCACTTGCGTCCTTTTAAACTAACTTTAACTCGAAAACGGAGACTCGTAGGGAAACAAAAAATATTTGGGGGTATGTGTGGAACAGGGTGTAAAGTTCCTCATCCACCATTGAAAAGAGAGGATCCTCCGACCAGACGGGTGTTATGTCTGGCGGGCTACTGCCCAACGGTTGTTGTCGGGTTCTTGTATATATGTGCAATTGTTAATTTTAATATCGCGATGTAGGATGCGTTAGTTCTTAGTTCGTATGTGGTGAGATAGATGTCGCTACAAATAAACTAATAGGTACACATTTTCCTGATTCTGAATAAATACATTTATAGATATCTCAATTTTTCAAAATGTGGCAGATACGCCCCTCTTTCTTAGGACGGCAGAATGGCAAACCATGGCAATTTTTATTGTTTTCCCTTAAGAACAAACACAGGGACAAAATTATAAAGATTTGATTCCACTTTCATAATTATTCCATCACGAAATTACTTGGAAAAGTCTGTCACTGGTCACGCACATATGTCCTCTATCATAGCTGCTATTATTTAATAGTTTAGAACAACTAAGTACGTGTAGACAGTTTTAATATTTACTCTTGCTACATTTAAATTTATTACGCGTGCTATTTGTTTCACTATAGCAATTAGAGCAACTGCGTATATATATTACTACATGTTACAATAACATTGGCCGAATTACACTCAAATGTAAATATTGCACGAATAGTATAATAGTGCATATAACAATATTCTTTTGAGATAGTAAAACTGTTGCCTGAGAATAGAATACGTAACTGACAGACAAGTACTTTTTAGCTATAATAAATAGCTTTTAATTGAAAAAATATAACAAAAAAAAAATTAAAATTACAAAATTTAGTTCTGTAAGTTTTATTATTAATGTGTATAATTAGTTTGTTTTATGTTGTTGAGCCAGATTATATAAATAAATAAATAGATTCTTAGACTCATTGAAGAATTAAGACTGAATTTCGGTAAATATTAATAAGGATAACCAATTCTAGTACACGATTAATAACAATCGTTTAAATTATAAGTTATGATTTAAAACATAGGTGAATGATATTTTATACGATTTAATCAGATAACAATTATTTTGAAATTTTATTTGAAGTCATGCCTGCAATTATGTCGCATGATATCTTTGTATTTGTATAAACTGTACGGTTATTTTTGAACTAAATTCAATTTAGATAAGATACGATCTATCCATTTCAGTTATCAATACAAGTTTGTCGAACACGACTGACAATATGTAAAATAATTCTGTCTTCAAATAAGTTTAGATATTTATAAGACCTAAACACAATTTACGTAACGAATAATTTCGATGTTCTTTCACTATTATTTTACTTTTCTTTACTTTAATACACGGTAATTACAGTATAATTTAACTTAGATCAGCTTGAAGGTAGCTTTGTATTAGTGAAAGAAGTCTTAGAATCGGATCATTAATTCATGCAAACATTCACAAGTAGGTACTACTATTTATAATATACTTGTGTCGCAAAAGTATCCGACTTGTGCCTGTTATTTTGCAATGGCACTATTTTCCGTCATCCGGCTCATGGCATCCTTCGAAATAGTCTCGCCTTCGACTGAGCAAGGCCATCGTTGCTTTCACATCCTGATGCAGTCCTCGTAATCGGTTTTCGGAATGGCTATGAGTGCAAGCGTCGTATTCGTTTCTGTAGGTTTGGTATATTGTACGATGGTTTATACATGTATGTAGGTGTCATTATTTAAAAAATCAGTCAGTTTCCTACCCTGTTGTTTCACTGTTGTTCCAGTTTCAACCGTCTCTCTGTCGTCAAACCAGTGTCCTTTGAACGGTATTTTTAATTTTGGGAACAGCCAAAAGTCGTAAGCGTCTATGTCGGGACTGAATGGAGGCTGAGAGTTGTTTCGCTAAAAATTGTTTCACGAGGTTGGATGAATGCGCTGGAACGTTATCATGGTGGAGAAGCCAGTCACCGCTTACCAAAAAATTCCTACATACCGCGTCACGCAATCTTTTCAGAACTTTTCGGTGAAATTCTATGTTGATTGTCTGACCTCTTCGTGCAAATTCGTGATACACGACACCTTCGAAATTGAAGTAATCAATTAACATGTATTTTACGTTGCTCCGAGTCTGACGTGCTTTCTTCGGTCGTGGCGCAGATGGAAGCTTCCATTGTGAGGATTGTTGTTTCTTTTCGGTGTCATAACCGTAAACAAAGTATTCGAAGCCCCTTTTTATCATTAATAATCATTTCTAAGTTGTCCTGAGCGATTTTGAAGCGAAACATTTTCTGCTATACTGTTAGCAATTTTGGAATGAATTTTGCGCACAGGCGAGTCATTCCCAAATTCTCGGTCAGAATTCTCGAAATATAAGTTTTCGAAATCCCGAGATTATCCGATTATCCCGATTTTACACAATCGCGAGTTGCACACGCTTGATATTTCTCGGTGTTATCGCATTCAAAGTTCGGCCAGAACGCGGGTCGCTATCAACCAATATATATTTTCAACACTCGTGCGACCGTTCTTGAATCCCATGATGGTGGCTCGAAGAGTGGTACTCTTTTATTTGAGTTTTGCCCAAAGACTCCTGCATCATTTCGATTGTCTGTACACAACTATTTTCGAGTTTGGGGCTAAACTTTATGCAAATTCGTTGTTACTATCCCTCCGACATTTTGAACGATAACAAAATCCGACGAATACGAAATCGAAAATGTACGTAAAGACATGCAGCGTTCGAAATAACAAATTTTGTCGGTTACCATGGTAGCCGATGATTACATGAAGAGTCACTTTTACGCTTGTATCTACTTCATAAAGGTCATTCGGACGTGTTGGCGCGAAGTTATGTGTATAGGTCGGATAGTTTTGGGACTCGTATAAAAACTCTTGAACTTTAGAATACTATTGAATTGTTTGTTTGAAAGCGTTAATTTCCTATGGGGTTACTTTAAAGAAGCAGTCTATGAGAGTAATAATACAAATGAGAGTGTGTTAAGACAAAAACTGAACCTTGTGGCTGAAACTGCAAAAAATAATACGCGGGCTCTAAGAAGTCTAAAAATAAAGTTTATTAGAAGATGTTGGTTGTGCGTAAGAGTTAGAGGAAGGCATTTTGAGAATTTATTGTAATAAAATGAGCCGCAATAAATACTTTTTCATCAATAATGTTACATTTGTTTCATTTTAATTGCCGTCGAAAAAATAGCCCGTAATATTGAATGATGAATAAAAAAGTTTTAATTACTTTATACCATAGAATTGTACCTTATTGGATTCGGTATGAACTGTAGATGTTTTAAAAAAAAAGTTCCACAAGGCTATCATACAATTTTTTACACCAGCTTCATTACAATATCACATTGCATATTTTGTCAATAAATTATTGCATATGTTTTAGCTTCTATTTTTATATTATACCTATAATTAAGCAAGAATAACATTTTGATTATAAAGATACATGTTTTCTTAAATCCCTTAAACAAAAAAAAATATTTTTTTTTATTTTTTTTAATATAAAATTTAAATTTTGTGTTCATGGAAGGAGAATTTAAACATAACATTTAAAAAAATCATAACTATAAAACTACAAGGTCTAGGACAATAAATTTTAGTGTTTCTATTAGATTATGTCACCCTTTATCACCATCATAGCGTTGGTCCATCCCTTACGGGACACCTTGTATATACAGTGGAAACGTGCATTTTGAGATATCACAAAAACACCCCACAGATAGTTCTGACAAGGGGAGCCACCATCTTGTCAGAAAACCCCACAGTCCACTTTATATAGAGGGTTATTGACAATTCGACGTATTTTCGTTAGGAGGTGATAGGGGTGACTATTTGCAATAATTTTAACCCCATGTACGTTATGCAAAAGTCGATTATCGGTCCAAATTTTAAAATGCGAGACGAAAAACGATATTATTTGAATATTTTTTGAGATATTTTTCCACTACAATGCCTTAAAAACAAAAAAAAAAGGTTATGAAACTTAGCTTGCAAATTATTTTAAAAACATAACCGTTTTCTTAGCTCTCCAACAATGCATAACAACTAGGAACTTATATAAAAGAAACTGAAAAAAAAACACAAAGGAAGCAGGCAGAAATTCTTATTCGAACTAAACTTAAGGTCGTTCTTTAAAATTTCCTAAAATCAATTAAAAACAATACCCATTGTAAATAAAACAAAAAATACAAATTTCATATAAAAATTTTAACCAGTAACAGTTTAATAGTAATAACAATTAAGAATTAATAATAAATAACAATTAAGAGTTTGTAATTTCGCTTAATTATAGCACTTGCTCGAAGTGACTTCCCCTATTGCGTACGCAAAATCGCATTCTTTTTCTGAGTTGTCACTTAACTACCGAAGTAGTCAAATTGTTCCGCATCGCATTTGCTGCGTTTATAATTTTTGTTTTCAGTTCTTCCGCGGATGAAACAGGCGAGACATCGTAAACTAGGGATTTCATGTGACCCCAGACATAGAAATCAACCGGCGCTAAGTCCGGACTCCTCGGAAGCCACGGAATGGGTCCTCCTCCTCGCCCTATCCAACGATTAGGAAAATAGCTATCCAGCCATTGCCTAACCAATAATGTTCATTGTGGTAGTTAGTAATCACATATTGATCGAATTTGGATTCGTCGGCCATAGGATTTTTTCAAAAATGACGCGTCTTCTAAACCCGCATTTAATATAAATCTACAGAAATCAACTCTCTTTTCAGGGTCCTCTTCGTGAATAACTTGTACAGGAGTATAATGGTAAAGATAGAATCCTGCATTATGCACTGTAGACCACGCTTTCCAAAATGTTACAGAGAGTCCTGTGGAGACGGTGTTTGTCGAAATTGTTGGTTCATCGATAAATTCTTGCGGAATATCCTCTTCGTAATTAACACAATGGACTGGTGGTCTTCCGGCATTAATTTGTCGTCTCTGAACACTACCAGTTTCTCGGACTCATCTATGTACTGCATTAAAAATTGATACATGGGGTAAACCGGCGATTAGAAAACCGACGCGAATAATCTTGACGAGCAGCTTCACTGTTACCGTTGCGAAAACGGTAACAAAACACAATATCGGCGTATTCTTCATTTGTATAATTTTGAAATACGCTGTTCATTTTTATCAAGTTCTTCCATATTTCAATTCAAATTAAAAATTAAACTACAATCGTGAGTGTATTTACTTTAAAAAAACACGGCGCCAATTTGTAAAACAAAACCAATGCACGCGTGAAGTTTTTGAAAAAGAACTCTTTGAAAACTTTGTTTTTTTTTTCTTAACCTGCCAGTTTGCTTTCTACATTAAACATATTTGCAAGATATTCAAACATCGATTTTAAGTTTAGTTCGAAAACGAATTTCCGCCTGGTTCCTTTGTGATCATTTTTTTTCCATTTCTTTAAAATAAGTTCCTAGTTGTTATGCATTATTGGAAAGCTAAGAAAACGGTTCTTAGGTAAAACGGAAAAAAAAAACAAAAAAATTTGTGTTGCATTTGGGACTTATTTTGAAAAAAGCTAAAAGACATTATAACTCAAAATTAGTTCACTTTTGCATAATGCATATGGGAGTTAAAATTATCCCAAATAGTCATCCCTATCATCTCCTAACGGGAATACGTCAAATTACCAAAAACCCTGTATAAGAAAATTTTACGAAGGCTTTTAAAAACATTGACACTGGGAAGCTTTTTGCGGCGCTAAAACAAGAAGAATTGCAGACCAGTCCTTTGATTGAAATATAGTATCTATACCTGGGGTCGATCATCGACGGTGAAACGGAGCGTGCCCCGTGTGAGATCGAGTAGCAAGCCGACCGTGGAGCCGCAAGCGATGCCGCCAGCCGCACGACCACCGTGCGCGCCTCCGTGCACGAACCACGACCGCGTACCGTCGATGTACATTGCCCAGCCTAGCGCATCGCTCCCTGCATTACCAAAAAATTCAAAACCATTACTCGTAGAGGGAACAGCTAAAAGAGTTAGTAATATTTCTTACTCTTTCACTGCAAACTGAAATAGCGACATATTAGGTCTTTATATTTGAAATTGGCATTTTGTTGAACTGGTGTCACTTTGATCTCAAATAACTGGCATTGGTTAGAAATATTAAATTCAAATTTAGGCTTGTGTACTTGTGATTCGAATTTTGTGATTTATTTGTTTTCGTACCATTTGATTTTTCTTTGACATTGTTCTTTTCACAAAATGGAAAACTTAAAATTTTGCGTTATGTACGAATATGAGTTCGACCGTCGTATCAGCGCTGCAGAAACAGCTCGAATAATTAATTATGTGTATGGGGAAGCTACTGTAAAAGAAAATACGGTACGATTTTGGTAACGTTTTCGTTCTGGAAATTTTGACCTACGAAACCAAACCTCGTGAACGGCCGGAGGTCCTACTTAATAATGAAGAACTAAAGGTAATCGTGGAAGCGAAGTCGATCGTAAATCACGCCAGAGTTAGCGGCAGGCTTCGGTGTGAGTGATATAGGTAACCATTTTAATTCACTTAAAACAAATTGGAAAAATAAAAAAGCTCGAGAAATGGTTACCGCATGAATTGACTGAAGCGCACCAACGAACACGTATTGAATGCTGTATTACATTACTCAACCATAAAAATAACGAGGAAATTTTGAGGAAAGTTCACTCAGAAAAGGTATGAGTGTTTGGTAGACCAGTACTGATGTCATACACTACAGCTTCCTAAGATCTGACCAGTCGATAACGGAAAATCTGTATTGTCAACAGTTGCAAACCATGATGGAAAAGCTAGTCGTTAAACAACAAAGACTGATCAATTTCTCTAGCCCACTGCTGCTTTAGGACAACGCTAGACCCCATACTTTACGACAGACGGTCGCTACATTAGAGGAACTGCGGTTGGAATGTCTCCGACAGCCACCATATTCCCCGGCCCTTGCTCCAACAGATTAATACTTTTTTCGGTATTTGGACAATTTCTTGCAAGGAAAAAATTGAACTCCGGTGAGGCTGTTCAAACCGACAAAGATTTTATTTATTCACAATTTTTTCAGCGATGGAATTAATGAACTACCTGTAAAATGGCTAAAGTGCAATGATAATAATGGTAGATACTTCGATTATATGTATCATTTCATAATATTATTTTCGTTTTGACTTTTTCCATATAAAACGCTAATTTTATATGTAAAGACCTATTACAAAAATTATGAAAAGCAAAAGAGAAAAAGCTATGGATTTTCTGTCTCTACCGCTGTGTTACAGCTGTGTGCTTTTTTGTTGCTAAAAGCGCCACCGTGGTCAAAATAGTCAAGATTAATTAGTAGTATAAAAATAATCTAAAATATCGCTAGCACGCGGTTACACAATCTGACTAGTTCCTTCTCGGTCACCAACATTACTACTCTTCTTCTTTTTATTAAATGGCGCAATTCTACCAACGTCGCATAAACAGAATATTTTGTATTATTTTTGTAATCTTCAAACGTAGTTCTAACACGATAGTGGCTCCCTTGTTAAACTGTCTAGGGAGTTTTTGTAGCAACTTAAAATGCATGTACCTAGTTATTATATATAATTCACTTCATTTGTGCACAATAATTATTTATATCATGTAAAATGCCGCCAAAATTATTTAATAGAAGGCTAAATAACATAAGTTTATAAATTAAAATTAAAACCATCCCAAAATCAAATCAAAATCCCGCCAAAAACTCTCATTACTACTTTTGCTAGATATCGCAATACCTACAGTAAGACAATAAGGCGTCAATACTGAACTTTATGGCCTATCGAGACTTTGTAAGTGAATCAGTCATATTCCTAACCTAAAAAAATAAGAAGCATCATGCATTACTCAAAATATTCAAAAGTTAGCAGGTAAATAACCTGTAAATTGGGCCATTCGTGCATTTGACTCAGGTATATCTATGATGCGGATAGGTACGAACTCTTAAAATTTAAAACGTAAGTACAAGTTATAAAAAAGAAATAAACAAAATTACTAAGTGGCAACATGAACCACGTCAAACTTATTATATTGAAAATATATTATTTATTGTCAATTATGTTTTACTTCTTTACCTACTTTAAAAGTCAACAAAGGAAATAGTATTTCCTATTAACTATAGGTAAGTACGATCAATTTTTACATGAAATGGAAATATATTCACATAATACAAAATGATAGTTTATTGTTTTAAGACCTGGTAATTTTAGCCTTTTATTTTAGCATCCAAAAATCAATAAACACTGTAGTAATGTTAATGTTAAATAAATGTTAATTTTCTCAATAGTTCTTGTAATTTTTCTATAACTTATTTAAAACTGGAAACTTTGATAAAAAATAATAATTATACTACTACGGTGGCAAACAAGTATATGGCCCGCCTGACGGTAAGCGGCTACAGTAGCCCATGGATGCTTGTCATACCAAAGGTATCACAAGCGCGTTGCTGACCTTGAGCTCCTTTCTTCAAGGAGCTCTGGAAACCCTACTCACCGCGGGAACACGACACGAAATTATTTGACTGCAATCTTCTGTAAAGTATTCCATCAGTCGGAATGCCCCAATACAAGCAGAGAGATATAGTTATACTGAGTAGTCTCAGTTAATTAAAATTGATAGAAAAAAGTAGTTACATCTTAGTAAACTAGGGTTTGGTATTTTTCATATAATACAAGGTGTCCAGAAAGGGTATCGGGTATTTGCTTTCGCGCCATATTCGAAACGGAGCGTCTAAAGGGTGCGGGGAGGGGTTCGTGGCGTCCGCCATTTTGTGGAGTTTTAGTCACGATGAAACAGTACTCGGGGACGCATCGCGCGTTTTGCGTACGAGCGTATTATCGTAATTGTGATTCAATAGTGACTGCTCAACGTCTCTATCGTGCGGAATATCGTACACGCCACGCGCCAAGTGACGATAGCATTAGGAAATGGATCAGGATGTTCGAGAATACAGGCGCGACAGTTAAAATTCAAAACTCTGGTCGTCCTCGTTCAGTTCGCGATAAAGAAACAATTGAAGAAGTTGAGGCGTCGGTTCGTCAAAATCCGTCTTTATCCATCCGAAAGCGAAGCCAAGCATTGAACATCAAAAAATCGTCTTTACATTCGATTTTAAAGAAAGACTTACATCTAAAAGCCTATAAAATTCAATTGATTCAAGAATTGAAGGATGCGGACTATGCTAATCGACTGAATTTTGCGAACGAAATGCTGCAGCGATTTAACAACTTTAACAACATACTGTTCAGTGACGAAGCAAATTTTCCCCTGAATGGTCATGTTAATAAGCAGAATTGTCGGTACTGGGCAGTCGAGAATCCGAGACGAAAGCATGAACGACCCCTGCATAGCCCAAAGGTCGTTGTTTGGGCCGCTATGTCTGCTAAAGGCATAATTGGTCCTTATTTTCATGAAGATCAACGAGGCCGAGCAATTAATGTGAATAGTGACCGTTATTGCGATATGTTGCGAAATTTTTTGGTCCCAGAGTTGCAGGAGTTTGCTGGTTTCAAATCAAGAACGTGGTTCCAGCAAGATAGGGCCACTTGCCATACCTCAAATGACTCAATGGAAGTTGTTAACGAATTATTCCCTAATAAAGTCATTTCGCGAAGGGGTAACATCAACTGGCCTCCCAGAAGCCCCGACCTTAGCCCGCTTGACTATTTTGCATGGGGATACCTTAAAAGTAAGGTTTATCAAAACAATCCGACGTATCTAACCCAGTTAAAGCAAAACATCAGGTCAGAAATGGCAGCAATATCGATAGCTATGTGTCAACGTGTTATCGCCAATCTTCGTTTCCGCTAGAAGAGTGCCAGCAACGTAACGGTCATCATTTGGATAACATCATCTTTTTCCAAATAATTCTCCAATTCATATGCTAATAATAAACAATAAACTTTTTTATTGCATACAAATAATTTTTGTTTTATTGAACTTACAAATACCCGATACCCTTTCTGGACACCTTGTATATAAGTTAACTCACCAAGCATCTTGTCTCTGGCGACATCAGCACGCGCGATTCCGAAGGCGGGGTCCGCGTCAGTATCAGCGTCGTATCTGTCGAGCCTGAGGCGCCAGTAGTGTAGGCCGCGCGCGAGAGGCTGGTCCGCCAGCACGACGCGTGGTTGCCAGCCAGCCGCCGCGGCCGCCAGCCCCTCGGCCGACACGCACACGCCGCCTTCAGCTTCCCCACAACGCGCGTCCCACGTGAACCACGCCACTGATGCGGACACAACACGTATTTGCATGCGCTCCATCGTCAACAATTCATTATAATATCCATGCAAGTGTGAATAGATTGATAAGTCGACTTACATCAAATTTTAAAATTATTCATAATTGGCATCTGGTTTGGCAATATCAATCAATACATAGTATAAAAGAAAGTTGCTATCCACTTCTATCTTTTTGTCCGCTTACTTCTAAGCCACGCAATGGATATTTATACGGTTTTTACTCTCATTTACAGATTTTTTTATGGAAGGTTTGTTTATACAAGACGTTCCAATTAAATTTTTGTACAGTAGAGAAAATTCAATGTTTTGACATGAAGTCGTTAATAAGTCGATTTTCAGGCGCTTACATGACTAACTATTAAAATTTAAGAGATGAATAAAAATAATGTACCAAAGAATTATAGTTCTTCAAAAAGCCTAATGAATAGTCCGAGATGGCATTTGTCTATTTCCTAAGGTTGACGCACAGTAACCATTTTTTAAAATAATTAAAAATATTAGGTTATTTGCGAAGTAATTTTTTCCAATTTAGTATTAGTCTTTATTAAGAATAATTATCCATTATCCAGAAATTATCCGGAATAATAATAAAGATGCCTGTAGTACATTTTGCACGCTTCATACCGCGGTATGAGGTTGTGCTCTACTCTCGACACGTCAAAGTCAAGCAATTTTTTGCACTTAAACTACCTCTACCACAACCAATTGGCATTTATACGATAATATGAGTAGATATATTTCAAGAAAACAGTTCAAATAATCTAACTCATATTCTGTAAAAATCAATTTTATTTTGCTATTAGAAACAAACAACTGAAAATTTTCATTGTGGACGTCCGGATTTTTTTACGATAACTCCCTAAAAAATGGACGTATCGAGACCGATTTTTGTTTATTATCTTCAGAATAACATTAACTAGTTACCTATTTAATATAAATAGCCGTAGTTTATTAACAGAATGTTTTTTTTATATATATAAAAAATGTCACTATATATTTGCATCTAAAATTAAAGCCTATTTTGTTAAGTTGTCTATATAATAAAAATAAGTCAATGGTACGACTTGCTTTTTTTTTTTAAAATCAAATGAGTGGTATGAGGCGTGAACTTTTGGATTTTCCAAACTTTTTAGAAACGTAATAAAGTAAAAACATAAGCCCTAAGTATAGATTTTAACATAAGACATCGAATCCAGAGATATTTATTATAAAACAACGATTAAACAACAACTATTCTCTTAAATCAAAATCTGTATGGACTGTGATAACTAATTTATTATTGTGTGTCTCTAAGCAATGATCATATTATATTATCTACCTGGCGAAGTTTGCAGACCAATTACTTCACTGTAGGGTCCTTCTCCGGCACCATTGAATGCTTTCACTCGAGCGCTGTATAGTGAAGCGTAGTGAAGACCATCAACTGTGCACACCGTTTCACGTCCACAGTACACTTCCTAAGATATAATGATGGTTATAGAATATTGTTTTATTACACGGTTAAAGTTTTTTTTTTTGTATCACGATGGTAGCGAACAAGCGTGCCGTCCGCCTAATGATAAGCAGTCATGGCAGCCTAAGGGCTTCTTCACACGTACCACAACTACACCACGACCACAACCACACCACGTGGCCGAACTTGTATTTCGTATTGAAAATTAATAGGACTATTCACACGTACCACATTTTGCGGTCGTTATCGACCGTGTGTGTGATACTGACCACATCGCAAACACAACGCAACCACCAGCGAGACTGCGAACTAGTGGCCGACCACATCGCAAGCACAGCGTTGCATCGATGCAACGACAGTCCGCGCACGCCATCCTCGTTCTTCCCCTCCCCCGGTTCATTCATTCTGCGTTCGACTGAGGTGCCGCGCGATTGTGCGATGTCTGGCAGGTCTGACAGCGAGACTTTTGACACAGATTTGTTTATTAAGGAGATCCGAAATTTGTCTGCACACCACGTAACCGCATCGCAACTACTGGCGACAACGCAACTACATCGACATTTTGTCGGTACCACAACGCACCACAAAAAGCTGCAGCGACACTATTCACACGTAACCACTGCTTGACCACTTTTTGACGCTACGATGTGGTGTGGTTGTGGTACGTGTGAAACAAGCCTAAAGGCTTGTGAAGACGGCACCGCAGACGCACCACCACCGCCGCCACAATACTGTGTACATGGGCCGCCACCACGTCGCTGCCGCAAAATTTGCCTTATTACATACATTTTTAGAAATTGCGGTGTGTTAGCGGCGTGGCCACGGTACGTTGGCGGTCCATGTGTAACAGCTTTGCGGCGCGTCCGCGGCGTCGTCTACACTATCCCTAAGGACGCTTGCAATACCGGATACATGACATCTGCGTTGCCAACCCTTTACTTTTTCATTTTATTAAGTGCTAGGATCACATAGGAACATATACAAAGACTCTCTAATTTTAGTTATGATTATTAATTTGGAGGTTGTTATTTTATTGTCTTACAGTCTAAAAGTTTATCGTAGGGTGATATAGCAAAATGGGCTTTCCTTATTTTTTAAACTATTCGCTATGAGTGGTACATGCATATTGTTGTTTTATTGTTAGTAAAATGAATATACTTAATGTTATACAAATCAATCTAGAATGTGGATCTTATGTAAAAAAAAGTACAATACATAATTACTCATTGAAAAATAATTTTATGTACTATTAGGTCCTTACATATAAAATTATTGTTTTATATGGAAAAAGTATTAAAAAAAATTTAAAATATGAAATTATACATTTCATCAATCGAAGTATGTACTATTATTATTTATACACTTTCGCCATTTTATAGGTAGTTCATTGATTCCATTACTGAAAAAATTGTGGGAGCGAGAATCAATAAAATCTTTGAAGGCGGTTTGGACAGCTTCATCGGAATTGAACTTTTTTCCTTGCAAGAAATTGACCAAATACCGAAAAAAGTGGTAATCTGTTGGAGCTAGGTCCGAGGAGTACGGTGGGTTGTCGGAGACATTTCAACCGCGGTTCCTCTAATTTAGCGACCGCCTGTCGTTAAGTATGGGGGGTCTAGCGTTGTCCTGAAGCAGCAGTGAGCTAGAAAGATTTACCAGTCTAAAGGTTGTTTAACGACTAACCTTTCCATCATGGATTGCAATTGTTGACAATACAGATCTGCCGTTAACGTCTGGTCAGATCTTAGGAAGCTGTAGTCTATGACACCACACCAGCACTGGTCCACCAAACACTCATACCTTTTTCGGAGTCAACTTTGGCTTAGAACAGGATTTGGCCGATTCTCCTGGGTTCAACCACTAAGATAAGTGTTTCCGATTGTCCAAAATTTCCTCGATATTTTGACCGTTGAGTAATGTAATACAGCATTCAATGCGTGTTTGTTGGTGTGCTTCAGTCAATTCATGCGGTACCATTTCTCGAGCTTTTTTACTTTTCCAATTTGTTTTAAATGAATTAAAATGGTTACCTATATCACTCACACCGAAGCCTGCCGCTAACTCTGGCGTGGTTTACGATCGACTCGCTTCCACGATTACCTTTAGTTCTTCATTATCAACTAAGCGCTCGGGCCGTCCAAGGGGTTTGGTTTCGTAGATCAAAATTTCCAGAACGAAAACGTTACCAAAAACGTACCGTGTTTTCTTTTACAGTAGCTTCCCCATACACATAATTAATTCTTCGAGCTGTTTCTGCAGCGCTGATACGACGGTCGAACTCATATTCGTAAATAAAGCGACATTTTATGTTTTCCATTTTGGGTGAATGAACCACTAAATTCGAAACAAATACACAAGCCTAAAGTTGAAAAAAATTTGAATTTGGAATTCCTAACCAAACGCCAATTTCATATGTAAGGACCTAAAATTATTCCATGTAATTTTTTTTTATAATTGATTACACCAAACAAACCAAATAGTACATTACAAAACAAGTGATAAAAGAGGGAATTACATTCGAGGGACAAGTTGGATCCAGTGTGGTGTGAAGGATTCTAGAAGAGAATACTGAGAGGAGCAAGGGATACTAGGACCGAGATTAAATTTTTTTTACGACTTATGTACTCTACTTTTTACCATTAACTGCGAGAAAACTTCTTAGGCGGTGATACTTTTAGTGTGTCGCGCTTAAAGATCGTAAATACGGTAATGAAAAGGGTTATAAAGAGAGAAAAAATTAAAGGAAAGAAATAAAGAGAAAGTAAGAAATAAAAAAGAAAGATGTAAAGAAAGAAATAGAGAAAGTAAGAAATAAAAAAGAAAGAAGTAAAGAAAGAAATAGAGAAAGTAAGAAATAAAAAAGAAAGAAGTAAAGAAAGAAATAAAAAAGGAAAAAAGAAAGAAAATATGGGCACACAGTATTTACAAAGAAAATTAACATTTCATTGAACACTAAAAATTAAAGAAAAAAAGAGTTAAGATAAAGATCGCGACCACCATACACATAGTAATAAACCCATCAATGATTTTCACTTCTATCACGTGCTTGTTCTTAAAACTTATTTATTCTCTTGTGAGTAAAAGTGTGTTATAACCACTTTTATCGATGTATAAAATGCCCTTTTTTGAGTGACAATGGTAAAAAATTAATTGAGTATTTGGTGAGTATGTATTTTTTCAATAATAGATATTCAGTAGAATTCTGATTGGATATATCTCTGCTATTATTTCGATTTGACATAACATGGGCATTAATAACCAATTACTTTTAAGTCAACAGAGTAACATCCAGAGCTATTTTTATTGCGGAATTGACTTACCAATAAATATTGGTACGGAATTTCACACATAACCACTAATTCCAAACTAAGCGTAGTATAAATTATTTTAACTGAAGAGTCACGTCTCAATAGGAATAATACTCAGACTAACAATTGAAATTATTATGCTCATCACAAAAAAGTCAGGCATGGGCGGAGATCGAAACCACCACGAGGCCTGCCAAATATAGAATATATCAATAGTTAGAATATGCTAAAAATGCGTCCTTCACTCCATGCCATATTTTTAACTTATTTTTCCGCTTAATCTATGGACTTGATAGGGTTTCTCTGATGAATTACTTCATTGCGAAGTGAAACCTATCTTGCCGATTTACATTGATCACTTTTTCTATAAGTTACTAGATGACATTTGATTTGTCACGCAGTAATAACATTAGATAAATTAATGTAGAGAAAAATACCCGGAATGGACCCCCAAGTCCGTCATCGAGCTCCAGTACATAGCCGCGTACCGCAGCGGGTGCGGCTGGCGCTCTCCACGCTACAGTACATGAGCAGCCGCGCGCTGCACACCTCTCTACAGCCATCTCGGGTGCACCGGGAGCTATAATACTCAAGTTTTTAACCTCATATCGTGTTATTATTTGCTCGAGCAAGCACATTAACGTTAACATTTATAATTAAATTTCTTACAAGCCGCTTTTATATTTCAAGGCACATTTATATAATCATGATGTCAAATTATCTTCCAAGTAGGCCTAGGTTTTCAACTTTATAACCGCTCCATTAGGCGCCACCTCCACGACCGTAACAACTCTATAAACGTGTCACGACACGGCGATGCTATCGTGGCCATGCTTCGAGTGACATTGACGAGGAAAACACCATTGAATCGTTGCGCGCCCGCTGCGTGACGCGACTTACTCGCCGCAAAATGTGATGCATTCTCGTCCCACTAAACTATTGACACTTCTGGTCTCGTTCATGCCTGTCACCGAAATGAGCTCTTTTCAAGAAAACAACTTGTTATAGACACGTAGCAATCCGTCGCGACGATACGCAGGAGAAAGAATAATCGTCTGGTGGCGATACACTCACTCGTGAAGGTGGTGCCTAAGGGCTTTTGTTTTATTGCATATACTCACAGACGTTAATATTGTATTTCCTAGAAATAAGCCTCATATTTATGTACCTTATTATGGTAAAATAAAGTTATTATTATTAATCTAGTTCGAAATATTATTTAAAAAAAATAACAACATTAAACGATGTGTCCCCTTTATAAATTCCTTAAAAAAATATCTGTATGACAGCGCTTAATTTTACGTAGGGAGACAAAATGCGTTCTTTGCTTAATGGCCATTTAGATGGAGAGAGTTTATCGCACATGTCGTGGTGAAAAATCGTATGCTTCTATCGCAAGTAAATAACCGCTATAAGATTATCATATTATCATAATGAACTAAATTCTCGATTACGATTATATCATACGAAATTGGCAAGTAACTTATCGCCTACTGCAACTGTTTACACGGTGAAATATATAGTAAGAAATTTTTTTTCAATTTCATACGAGTATCGTAGGAATTGGTTTGAACCATTTTCAATGCAAGATTTGCCTTTCGAGTTCAGTGAACAATACGGTATTGTTCTCAAAATGACAAAAAAATCTTTATAATTTGGAACTCCTAATAATATCAAGTTCATTAAACTTTATAGAAGTTATAAGTGTATGAAATACGGAAAATGAGAACTTAGAATTAGTATTAGAATTTAGAATGATAAAAAGACAGAATATTAGATGTTCTAAAGTTTCTTCTTGCTATTCATTTTTTAATCCAACATTTTTATTGTTTTCATTTTATTAATTCTCGTCTTAAAAAAGCAGAAATAATTAAAAGACCCTCGCGCACTGCACTCGTGGTAGCGGCTGACACACAATTTCTGTTTAGACAGAGACGAACAATATTCGATAGAAGGGCGACAACAGTGAACGTTTACATTTTTATTATGTTCTTTCGATAATCGTATCTTCAAGTCGTGAAACCCTCTCCATGTAAATGGCCCTTAACTGTTTGTTAAGGCCTCTCTTCACATACGCCGGTAATTGACGCATATTGATAACCACGAACGTGTAGAGGGCCCATTTGCCTCTATTTCTTCGCTATCTGTTGTTTAGCAATTGGCGAAAAGATTTCGGACAAACATTCGTGACATCTTGTACACGTTCCTCATCCGTCCAGTCTGCGTTCGAACGTAGGACCATGTGTTGTATTTTTAACTGACTTTACTACCCGTGCGCGATAAGTTGAGACTCGCCTGGAATGCAACCCTCCGCTCGCGATCCCTGCAACTTCCCCTGAAGCTCCCGTGTTGTACTGTAGGCAACGCCATTTTTTTAAACATCTTAGTCTCGTACTGGCTTAAATCACGTAACGACGACGCGCTCCGATTTTATAATCTTATTTGATACTGTTTCGTTAATAGTTATTAGAGTTACTGCTATATTTTATTGTTATTTTTTGTGTTAAGTTTATTGTTATAATGAAGGGTAAAACTCTACATAGTGGAGAGAGAAATCTCGTGTTAAAAGTGTTATACTTTTTTTAAACGAAAAACGGAACAAACAGTTGTGTTTACCTGTTGATCAGGCAGTAAAAAGAACCTGTATGGCAATGGGGGTTTCGAAAGTCACGTTGCTGAGGATCAAAAGTGAAGCCAAACGCTTACAAACTGCTTCACCGACACCTGGTAGTTCTACAGCAGAGAATGAAATAAAATTGTCGACTCCAGGTAAAAAACGCAAACCAAAGAACAATAGAACACCATTGGACAGTTTCAACTTATGTGCTATCAGAAATATGGTGGATAGTTTTTAATACTATTCGAAAAGAAATACCCATTTTGAATAAGATATTAGCTGTGGCTAAGAGATCTTAATTGCCAAGGGCAAAAACATATTTAAGAAAAGTCTTGGTAGAAAAATTAGGGTACAAATTTAAGAAATATAAGGATGCGAGATATTTTTTGGTTCAAAAACCAGACATTCGAACTTGGCGGGCAAGGTACCTACGACTTCTTAGGGAGAACGACGACATAAGTGCCGAAAAATTCCAGTCATCTATATCGACGAAACCTGGATTCACTCACATTACACAGTGAGGAAATGCTGGCAAAATAGTACAGATGCATGAGAAAAAAAAATCATAGTCCCGGTCATAGATGAGTGATCGTTCATGCAGGAGAAGAGAATGGGTTCGTGAATGGGGCTGCACTAGTATATAAATGTAAAAGTAATTGAGGAGACTACCATCATGAAATGGATACGACAAATGTTAAAAAGTGGATTACAGAAAAATTTATTCCCAATTTGCCACCCAGTAGCATAGTGGTACTAGATAATGCACCCCTACTACTCTACACAAATAAATGAACCACCCACACGTGTTGCCACAAAAGATGTTATAAGACAATGGTTATTAGAACACAACATACCGTTCGACGAAAAAAATGAAAAAACCTGAGTTATACCATTTATTATATATAAATAAACCACCAAAACAATATATAATAGATGAATGTGTGACCTGAACCCGATTGAATACATATGGAATTTAATAAAGCAAAGAGTGGTGGACAAAAATATAAATCAATCCGAAAAAGAAATAGAAAACTTAACATGGGATGCCATTAACAGCATAACTGAAAGCGACTGGCAAAAAGAAGTGAACCATGTAGACAGGCTCAGACAAAAATATTGGGATGATGACCTACTGCAAGAAGCAAATGAAACACAAATTATAATAAATTTGCAGTCAGATACCTCTTCTGAAAGTGAAGGATTCAGTAGCGACGAAGAACCCGAATTAGAAGGAGTAGAGCCACTTATCAGTGACGGTGACTAATGTTAATATTATTATAATAAATACCTACATAAACTTAAACTGTGTTTTTATTAATTACAACATCACTTTTAGTAAACATAATTAAATGTCGAGTTAAAGTTTAGAAACGTTCCGCCCGCTAGCCGTTATTGATAAAGGGATGTCGCTCGGACGCAGGTAGCTGGAGCAATAAATCCTAAATATATTTTGCATTATTTTCTTAACCTCTCCCTTATTGCCTGTTATTGACAAAGCCATTTTACTGTTACACAGAGAGACCAGCGCAGTTCCATAAGGCCTATAAGTGCGAGCGAGAGGTCTGATAAAAAATATTTATGACTTAGTTCGCACGCTTGTAATAGCGCAAGTATAATAAATATAAGGCGGCGTTGTTTCGAGTACAACACTCGCTACATTGAAAAAATAGCAGAGACGAAGTCGCGGGTGGAAACTTGTTGATATTTTTTTGTGCACAGTACAACCATTCATCTGTGGCGTCACCGCCCACAGATCTCAACTTATTGCGCACGGGTAGTACATTGCATTACGCTGTAAAAATATGCCAAATATGATCTATTGAAGAAATCTTGAAAAACATTTTATTTTATTTAAAGTTAACTTTAACATGATAATACTTTTATTTTTGTCCCATTTAAAATGCAAATGGATGTTGTGTCAATTGTTCTCAAGTATTGTTAAACCGCTTTTTTTAAATATACATTTTAATGATGAGTAAGTACATGCATCCGCAAGCGCCTCGACGCGCGACTTTCATCGTATTCAGTCACAAATACGTAAATAAATGAACCAACGAACGTGTGGATGATGTATTGGACGAATAGAGGCAACTACCTACGAATGCGAATTTGGCGAATAGCGGTGAACGTGAATAGGCCACTCTATACATTTCAACCGCGAATTGTATACAATGTTTGTGTTTTAAATTGTCACTAAAACTAACATAATTTTGATGAAAATTTTAAACGTTATTGTAAAAGATTCAGAAAGTATAAGAAGAAGAATGTTTATTACACTAGCTCGACACAATGACTGTACAGTACCTGATGGTAAGTAGAGTACAGTCCACAAACACCGGCGACCATCGGTGGCACAAATTTCATCGGCAGTCGTCGATATCATGTCTTTCTGCTGAAATGCCTCTTCATGTCTTGCTTGAAGGATCCAATACCATAGGAAGGGAGGAACTCGTTGACTGGGGGACTATTCAACATCGTATACTACTTATTGTAGTTTTGAGATAAAATGAACTTTCACCAAAATGTAAAATTTTATGAAGTCTTTCTTTTACAACCTGCTAGTTAGTTACTCAAAGTTTAGTTTTGTTTTAAGTTAAGACAAATTTATGCAATAATATATAATAGGCAATTTTAACAAATTTCAAATGACCACAAAACTTTTTATTGAATAAATCGAAAAGGATAGGATGTGTGCTGATTCTTTTTTTTTTGTGAATGACATCATTGAAGCTTTCGGTAACGAATACAATTGGTACAAGTGGTACTGGTCAACAGCTTCAATGTTTCCTTATAGTATATGGGGGATATTGATTAAAAAATATAAATTAAACATAAAAATTACCTTCTGATTTCATTTGATTCTCTATTGCTGCATTTCCAAAAAAAGTTTGTCATAATAATATTTGATTAACATTGTAAAAAATTACATATATGAATATTTGTATTAGCATTTATATACTTACGAATACATTCCACAAAGTTCATAGTTTTAATGGTGCGTAATACAGGTTCTATGTCTAAAGTCAGAGCCGGGGGAGATGGCGGTGGGTCCAGTGAGTTGCAAAGATTCGCGGTTGTTTCCTGGGCACGTGCTGATAGAATGTTTCCAACCTGTATTTGAAATAAAATTATATGAATACTTTTTGGGGTATTCATGGTCAACGTAAGTTCGAGATTTTCTTTATATTATTGCCTATCTGAGAAACAGCCTTTGTTGTAACTATTTGTTAGCCCATAAGAATTTTCGAACATGATGAAGTCAAATTATGAACACATTCTTTGTTTCATGTCATTTCAAAGAGTGTGGATTTTAAAGGCAACACTAGCTATCTAACAAATTACCATTAAGGTGGCTAAATTTGTGGACCATTAAAGACTTTATACATATCATGTACAGTAAAAGCTCCTTATTCGCGCTTCCTTCAATCGCGTTTTCACTATTCGCAGATAAAAAAAATGCGACCCAATTCCTATATTAGCGGCTAAAGATTTCTTTATTCGCGGATCTAATTGGTACATTGACTGCTTTGACTGCAAACATAGCCGAAATTGCGAATGGAATAGGACGAGATGGGTTCGAACAGATAGAATCAAGTGACATTTAAATTCACAGCCTATTGAAGAAGAGGCTTCCACAAGTACGGGAAACGTGACATTTAATTTGGGAAGGGTTAAGAAAGGCAAATGAGCTTTGTGATTTCTTTATGAAAATTGATCCGTCTATGGAACTGTCTTATTTTTAAGAGAGACAAATTGCTAATGCCACTGCTGAATATCACTTCGAATTGAAAGAGCTTTTAAAAACTGTCAAGCAAGAAAAAATAACAAATTCTTTAAACCATTGCCTAAGCCTGAAAATGATAATTAACAATATAGCAAAAAACTTCAATTACTTTTTTAAAATATATATTTGTTTTTTATTTTGTCACTTAGGAACGTATCGTCTATAATCCCATATAAATTACCATTCCATATTCATGGTTTCTATATTCGCGGCATATTTACGGAACATATTATATACCCCGCGAAAAAAGAGCTTTTACTGTACAATGTACACATTTTTTATATGTTTTACCTGTAAGAATGCAGCATGATCAGATTCTTTTAATGCCTCTATAGAGAAATGGAGAAGTGCTGTCGCTTCTCGTAATTTTTGTGCAGCATGAGATGTCAATGTTCGCATGTTCGCTATAGCTTGGGACCGTGTGTTCCTTGCTGCTCTAATGAGCTCGTCGCGACGTCGTTCTATGGCACGTGTCAATTCTGTGCAAGCTTGGTCTATTTGCCTCTCCAGTTCTTCACATGATTGCTATAAATAAAAGTTTATTAAAAATGATCTACATACTTTTATATTTTTGAGGAATGTGTCTATTATAATTATCTCTGTACAGGTCATTATTAAGAAGTACTTTTATGAAATTACTGTTGTGAATGACCTTGGAGGTTTAGAGTTTCACCTACTTCCATGACCTAACCCATAGCTTTCACATAGGGGAGGAGTAAAATACACAAAGGTAAAAGAGATTTTGCATGTGACTTGCAGAACTGTATACACTTATACAAAATTAATTAATTTGAAAATTACAGTTTACTTGTATAGTAAATGTGTGGTATGAATACAAAAGTTGAATGAATATAAGATATTATTTAGAATCTACTTTGAGGATTCTTTAAAGCCATCACTGCAAGAGCAATGAGGCTGGTATAGAGCATGCACCATCTGTCAGAATGGCTGTAGCATCAAATTTTTTTACAATCAGGTTGATGCAGTAAGCGCACTGCAGTGCGTTTATATATTCCACAAATACCTTGTAGACACATTTTAATACTAAAAAAATACATTCAACTATTCCAAACCCTTTGGCACTGGATACAGAATTTACATAATAATAATAATAAAGGGTGGGCCAGAAAGGCGTACGATTTTAAAAACACTCTTGCGTTTGAACCTTATGAGCGAGCGCTGCGCGGATGATGGGGATGAAAAGCTCGGTTCTCGGAAATTTAGTCGCGATGGATCGCTTCACCGGAGCGTATAGTGCATTCTGCGTTAAACATTATTATAAAAATGGCGATTCGTGCGCTATTGTTCGACGTATATTTCGGCGTGAGTTTGGATTACATGACGTAAATCAGTGTCCTAAGGAAAGTGTGCTTCGATCGTGGGTCAGAAAGTTCGAAGCTACTGGTTCGACTCTCAAACAGAAACCTACAGGACGCCCAAGGTCAAAAAGAACGGAAGACACTATTGAACAAGCCAGAGCTTCAGTTCAACGTAATCCTGATCTATCGACTCGCAAGCGATCAGCTGAACTTGTGATGTCCAGAACATCTTTGCGTCGCATTTTGTTGAAAGATTTGAATTTGCAACGGTATAAAATTCAACTTGTGCAGGAATTACTGCCAAATGACCTAATTTTACGACGAGCTTTTGTTGAAACAATGTTGGAACGCTTTCAGAGTTTCAACAATATTCTGTTCTCCGACGAATCCCATTTTCACTTAAATGGGCATGTCAATAAACAGAATTGCCGTTACTGGGCTGCAGAGAACCCATGTGCAAAACATCAAAAGCCTCAGCATTCGCCGAAAGTAACCGTTTGGGCGGCCATATCAGCACACGGAAAATTAGAGTCTACTCCAATAACCCAGCCACGATGAACCAGTTGAAGATAAATATCCGAGAAGAAATGGCAGCTATTCCTCGCGCAATGTGTCAGAGAGTTTTTACCAATTTAAGGTTCAGATTCGAGGAATGTTTGCAGCGGGATGGTGCACACCTGAATGATGTAATTTTTAAGAAATAAATTTCCCAGATGTCTATTTTAATTGAAATAAAGATGTGTATGTGTATTGTATTTAGTTTTTTTTTTTAATTCGCAATTCTTTCTGGCCCACCTGTATAAGCCTTTATTCAGTGACGTTTACAAATAGTTATCTGCTAAAGTTAGTTATTAATGACACCAAGAACTTCTTCTGTTTGTCCAGCTTCGACAAAGGCCTCCTCCAAATTTTTCTACTCTAATCTGTTGCTTGCTGTTTTTGTCCATAGATTTTCTGCTGTCTTCCTTATCTAGTCCTCCCAGCGTTTAAACTGCCTTCCTCTTTTTCTTTTTCAATTTCTTGGATACCAAAATGTGATGGCCCGATTCCATTTTCCCCTTCCTCTTATTATATGCATAATATTAGGTCCTTACATATGAAATTAGCGTTTTGTCGTACTGACCACTTTGATCTGAAATATATCCTCTTTGGTTACATTGGGTACATTTGAGTTTTGAAAACAGTCACTCATTTGATTTTTCCTCATTACTTTTTTCTTTGGCGTCGCTTATTACCGCACAATGGAAAACATGAAATATCGGTATATTTACGAGTAAGAGTTCTACCGTAGCACCAGTGCTGCAGAAACAGCTCGTAGGATTATTTATGTGTACGGCGCTGGTGTCGCAAAAGGAAGCACGGTACATTTTTGGTTTCAACATTCTTGTTCTGGAAATTTCGACCTTCAGAACCCACCCCGTGGATGGCCAGAGACCAAAGTGGAAAATGAAGAATTAAAGGTTATTGTGCGAGCGGATCAATCATAAAGAACTTCAGAGATAGCTGCAGGCTTCGGGGTAAGTGATAAAGCTATATTAATCCACTTGAAGCAAATCGGGAAAGTAAAAAAAAACTTGAACGATGGGTACCACATAAATTGAGTGAATCGAACTTGCAAACACGCGTCGACTGCTGTGTTACTTTGCTCAACCGACACAATAATGAAGGGATTTTAAATCGAATCATTACTTGTGATGAAATGTGGATATTGTACGATAATCGGAAGTGCTCGTCGCAATGGCTGAACCCTGGAGACCCAGCCAAATTCTGCCATAAACGAAAATTGACTCAGAAAAAGTTACTTGTGAGTGTTTGGTGGACTAGCGCCGGTGCCGTTCACTACAGCTTTCTAAAATCTGGCCAAACGATTACGGCAGATATCTATTGTCAGCAACTGCAAACCAAGAAGGAAGAACTAGTTGCTAAACAACCGAGATTGGTCAATCGCTCTAGGCCACTGCTGCTTCACGACAACGCAAGACCACACACTGCACAACAAACTACCACTAAGTTAGATGAGCTACAATTGGAATGTCTGCGAAATCCACCGTATTCCCCGGACTTTGCTCCAACAGATTACCATTTTTTCCGGAATTTGGACTTCTTATAAGGAAAAGAATTCAACTCCGATGCGGCAGTCCAAACCGCCTTCAAAGAGTTTATTGATTCTCGCCCACATGGTTTTTTTAGTAAAGGGATCAATGAACTATCTATAAGATGGCAAAAGTGCATTGATAACAATAGTGCATACTTTGATTAATTAAATATATTTTACAAAAAAAAAAAATTACTTTATATTCCTCCCATACAAAACGCTAACTTCATATGTAAGGACCTAATATTATATACATAATGCAGTTTAAATAATTACATGATTATTTTGTAATTAAAGGTAATATAATAATAGATCATGTTTATAAGATAATTTAAATAATTTTGAAATTTTTTTAATTTAAATTTATCTATACAATTAATAAAATTCAAGTGTCGGTTTGTAATGTCAAAATAACAGCTTTTCACTAAATGCATATGTATATAAATGCAAATGCATATGTCCGCGCAAAAAAAAAAATGGAACCATAAGAGATACATCAAATTAATGTACTACTATAACAGTAAGGACTTCTAAGGAATACCCACAATAAACATTTTTCTTTTTAAAATAACTGAGAGTGTGGTAGCCAGATTCACGCAAGTGGCCGATTGACCGGGCGTTCTATAGTCCATGTGAGCGAAACCACTGGCGCAGCTAGTTGAGAAATAAAACACTTTATGTATTACTAGAGCGTTTCCGCTTATATTTAATAAGCAGTAATTATTGTCATCTCGTAACTTTATTTTAACTTATATTAATGAAAATTCTTATAGCCTATTAATGTAGGAATGTGTAAGGCGAGTATAGAATCAGTTGAGTTTTTTAAATTATGTCTAAAAGTATTATTGAAAATTATTATAGTATATCATTTGACCAATGCCATAATATATATGTATAATATTATTATTTTTTATTATATTAATTATATTATATTATATTAATATTATTATATTATTATAATAATATTTCATTAAATTTCATAAAAATCAGTCGAGCTGCTTCTAAGTTAAATTAAGACATACAAACAGGCAGACAATTTTTTTGTTAATGGTATATTTGTTGATCAGTGTACTTTATATAGGATGTATATTTTACAGGAATTATTTTACCTTTGAAATACATATTATGTAAATCACCTTATATTATAAATATTGTAAGTTTACTTAATTACTATAAAGTAGCATGAACTTAATGATTGCTATACAAAAGCAAAATATATTAAATTAGCTTTCTGCCATCAATATGATTATGTCCAAACCCTCCATAATTTGCACTTAAGCTACTTATAACTCAGAAAACTTTTCCAAAGTTTTAGTTCCAAACTACAATTCAAGCTGAAAACATAGACACTTAATGTATGAAACTGGTATCAGCTCCTCATCATATTTTACTCCGGTTTCACTCATGTTAATTTTATCCCACAAACACAGCACTGCCAATGCAGTTGCACTTGGGTAATAGCTTATCAATAATTGTTTTCACTTCCAGTTTACTTGACATTCATGGTTACTGCTCCGCTTCTTACAGTCTGAGCATGAAGTTATATAGCCTATACCCTTCCTCAATAAAAAGGCTTTAAAATACAAAAAAAAAAAATTTGTTCAAGCAATTTTTTGTCACAAAATACCATATTATTGGTTATGTATAAGGGATAGGCATATGGTACCTCAGACTTTTTAAGGATATACTAAGGACTAATATTTTTGTACAACATTGTATTTACGTATTATTAACAATTACACCAGCACATGCACCTAAAGCAGTACAGAAGCACTTTTACTTCCAACTTAACAAAAATTAATATATATGGCTAGTTGAGAGTTATAGCCTAATGTTAGCCTATACTATTCCTCGTAAGTCTGGCTATCATTTACAAAAATAATTTTTCAAGTTGGACTGGTAGTTCCAGAGATTAACATGTTTAAACAAAAAAAGTCATTCACTTTATTATTATAGTATAGATGAATAGCTTTATCAAACTCACATTAATACTTTCTCCTGATGCTTTTACTTGTTGAATATATTCTGTCATGGCTTTAGCTTCTTCTGACAGTCGTTGGAGAGACTGGGATAGTTCAGTCTGAAATTAAATAAAAATGTTATAGGGTTCTTTACAGCACAATTATTATTGTTAAGGTGAAAGAATAAGATATGTTATTTATTTAATGTCAATTTGATATTAAATTGTCATTTGATCTTTATTTTTGTTTCATTTCATTATTACATGATTAAGAGTAATTTTATTATTCATTCGTTTATATTTATACTACAATAGCTAAATAAATAAATGTTATTAGCTCTATTATCTAGTTTGAAACATGAATATAAAAAATTATGAAATTAAATTAGATAAAGAAAAAAAATTTAGGAGTAATGATAAGTACATTTTTATGGCACTTACAATACTACTGACATTTTGTATCAAGGAGCCACAGCTCATGTTTGATAAAATAAGCTAACAAATGGTAATAATGATACCTTATGGGTTCTAGCTGCAGTGGTCAGAGGCTGAGTTTCATGCGTAGAATGCCTTTCAGTTACACAGCGCTGGCAGACAGGAATCATACATGTGTTACAGTATAGAACTGGTGGTGATCCATGGTCTGCACATGTTGTCCCTAATGTTCGCAGTTCATGCTGAGCCAGAGGTCCGCGAGTTGGGTGCCAAGCGTCGCGACAACTAGCACAATACCGCACCGAGCACTGTTCGCAGCGCACCACTGCCGCCCGTCGCTCTCCTTCGCACATCTGACATGCTTCCTCCGCCGGAGGAGAGCCGGTGACGCCTCCAAACCGTTCCACAATTGTTCGCATAACCCGAAACGGAGGCAGACCGTCAGCTCCATTGTCGTCTAAATATATAAGCTTACCACAAGACGGACACGTTATGCTAAACGCAGCGGACGGATAAGCAGGTGCGGCCGGTGTACCAGCGTAACTGTTAGGCCTTGATCCACATACCACACCGCTGTCAGTTTCACTCGACACTGAAGCTTTGTCCGCCTCTTGGTAGTCGTTTGAAACAACTAAGCTTTCACCTTCATGAACGTGTATTTGTAAATTTATGGCACAAGTGCGACATAATGCATGTCCGCAAGGAAGAAGGACTGGTTCTTTATAAAATTCTTTACAAACAAAACAACGGATTTCCTCTTCCATTATATGTACAAAAATTTAAACTGAATATTTATATTCCATTTCATAGAAAACGCAGGAACGCAGGAAAACTCATTCATTCAAGTTAATCACATTATATTTTTTTATTTGGATCTCAGTTATGTACTCTGTGATTTGGATGTTCAAAATAGGTCAAAATAAGTATAAATTATTATTCTGTGATTCTCCTGCTAGTATTATCTAATAGAGGTGTAACCTGGGTGTAACGTATATATTCGTAATATTTACAGGGATTATAATACGCGCCACGAACAAATATATTATGATAAACAAATACAGAATAATAGGTTACCAAATATTAGTTAAAATAATAGGCACACGATTCACGATCCGCGCGGCGCGGCGAGTCATAACAAAGTACTTCTCTCTTTGTCCGTTATAGGGGCGCGCGTCTTGCTAGTAAGCAAGATGACTACATAATTTGAAACTTCGTATAGAAACGAACGCTGGATGCTGGCTTATCTATGTAGTCGGCAGTCGGGCTTCGTATGAAAACTGCATGGGTTGGTAACACAGTAAGCAAGCAATGAGAATAGAATCACTATATATTAGGCACCGTTTTTAACGAATGTCAGTGTGTGTGTGTGTATGAGCTAATACGGATATTAGTTATATTCATAGACTAGTTTGTAATTTTTGTATTAGGTATCTATTGGTATTTTAATTATATTAGCGGTTCCTTGTAACTAGCTACGATTGGATACATATTATCGTATCTATATATTTTTGATAATTTCAAATGTAAATATTTATTATTTTGTGTTTAGAATTAACTAAAAAATCAATGGATAGACGTTTTTAATGGACATATATAACAAAAAATACAGAAAAATCTATAATAGTAGTAAATGACATAGTGATATTTTTTAATATAATATATTTTAGTATATCAAAGATTTTGACGTTAACGACAGTCCGAAATCAATACAATTAATAAAATTGAAGTGTCTGTTTGTAATGTCAAAATACAGTTTTTTACTAAATGCATATGAAATTATATACGATACCTATAAAAAAAAACACATTTCTAAAATTCTTGTCTGTCTGTTTCTTACGGGTAATTTCCGAAACGGTTGGACCTATTTCGACGAGCCTTTCACTGGAAGATAGCTGAATTTATAGGAAATAACTTGGGCTACTTTTATTTTAGAAAAATAATTAGGGTTCCGCCTAAATAAAAAACAAGTGGTCAAGGTGAATCAATTCGGCCGTTAAAATGGATTACGCTGAGTAAACTACATATAAGAATTATAGCAAATTAATGTACTAAATAATTGTAGTCATTAAAAATACCTACTACAAAGTCAGAGAGAGTATACGTCTATCTTCTAAGCACCACCCACAATAAGCATTATTGTCTTTAAAATAGCCGGGAGCGGGGGAGTAAGATTCGCGCAGGCATTCTGTAGTCCACGTGAGCGAAGCTGCGGGCACAGCCAGTTTATTAATACGAAAGAAAATTTAATCACTTTTTGATTTACGTTATATAATAAGCATACGGACAACAATAATAAATTTTCACAACAATATTTTATTTCATACTCACATTCTTTAAGTATAGAATAGATACATTTAATATCAGTATTAGATTCAAGTAGGTAGCGAATAGCGAATATTGAATCGATAACTAATATTTGACTAATACCAAATTATAGTTAGGGGAACCTAATATAGGTTAACCAATATATTCAATATAAAAATATCAGCCTAATATAACACCTCTAGTAACAGCATAAGAAGTTTATAATATGCTATGCTTAGGGATAAATTAATACGAGTATTTTTCTTTCAATATCAAGTACTTTTGGGATCGATACTTTGTAACTGAGTAGGTAACGTTGAAAAGTACTTGGTTGTACCCCATAATAATTTCATTATTTTTCTATTATGCAGTGGCATCTTTGTACTCATTATGCGTGCGATGTACCCATATGATTTATTGTTTGAACAATCTATAGTGATTGAAAAAAGGAGACGGATACTCTTTCATACAGACAAAAAAGAGATGTAAAAATATGAAAACAGTGTAAATTAATAGCTAATGCATTACCAAACAGTCACTAAATAAAAGCGGATTTTTTTCAATCTAAAAGCAAAAACTTAAGACATTTCGTTGAAGCGAAGTCATGTAATAAAATTCAATTAAACTATTTTTGAAGTGGGATTAATATTAAAAAAGGGTTTTGCTTATTATCTTTTAAAGTTATTAGTTTACTTATTTTGTTGATTGTGAATTTAATGATATTATACGTTTTAAGAACAAAAATATATTATAATATATATGATACCCGTCTCCTTTGTATACTTTGTATTTTTGTAGTACAGTTTAAGACGTCATGATGTCATGTAACGTTTGTACATTATTTTAATTGAACCTATTGAAAGAATGGCAAGATATAAAAGCTATAGAAACAGGTTTTATATACACGGTGTAATAGAATCGAACTATATTTCGGGATGTACGTACTCAGTCCATAGTCTAATATAATAAATATTATAATCATATAACACCATTTGATATTAAATTTGATAAGTAAAAAAAGTAAAAATTATAAAATTAGTTTTTATAAATTAAATCGAATTTGAAATAATTACTACAGCATAGGCATGACGTAACACGTGACGGCGATATATTATAATGAGACTCTCTAGCCGCTAGCTAACGGAGTTTTAAAAGTAACATAACATAACATACCATCACGCCTGTATTCCCCGAAAGGTTAGGCAGGGGTGTACATTTGTACACCCATAGTTCGCCGAGTATGTTTTTAGGTTCCATGTAATAGGGGCCAGCCTATTGCCATTATTAATCGGGCACTAAATCTAACTCCGAGTTGCTACTGAGAATTTCATAGGAATAACCCAAATAAAACTTTGCTCGACCTGGGATTCGAACCCAGGACCTCGCTCATGGCAGTCGCACTTAATACGACCACTAGGCTAACGAGGCAATAAAAGTAAAAGTAAATAAAAGAGGTTATTTCACTTTTCGATCTGCAGCAACCGATTTGGAGGATCGTGCTTCTTATTACGCATCACTGCCATTCCGGCCCAATCACATAAAGCTTCAAAATTATGTTGCTATCTCTGTTGAAAAACGAACGTCGAGAGATGCGTATGTATTGTCACGGTCAAAAAGTAATATTTGTTGTCACTGCAGTAGTCACAACAGTGTCTTTTTTCTATAGATAATATTTTGCTTTATTTTATTACATTATGATCGTATTAAATTGTATTATAATAGGAACCGATTGTTTGAAAATTCGTTAGTATTGATTGTTTTGTAAATAAAACAATTAAATAAATGTTTAAAATAATCTATGTTTAGAATACTAGTACAAACAATAAAAATAAAAAAGTTATGTGCGGTGATTAAACCCGTGACCTTTCAAATCAATTGTAGGTTTGACTATACGAACGGCTAGCATTACGCATACGACTGCTCGTTGCGTTGCGTTGCAGGTGATCGGATTGACAATGTGTCTTTGATCGGATCCTGTAAACCTGATTCCTTATTACATGGCAATGGATATTGTCAATAGTCGCTGTAGATCAGATCATGAAATAAGCTTAAGGCATGTGCCTGCAGCGGAAAACCTCTGCCTGCGCCACTACCACCCCGACGCTGCCTCCGAAGGAATCGGAAGGAACTGCGCCGACAGCCAGTTGACAAATTGCTTCCGAGTGAGCCTGTGACGTACAACGTGTTAGCATCCCGCGAACTTGCGCGTATACATATTGCTCACGAGTTTCGAGTTTTTAGTTATTTATAATGAGTTCGCGACATTACCAATATTCTAACCGGGAGTGGTTGGACATGGTGCGTTTCTATGCGACTGCCAGCGAAAACCTCGCAGCGTCTAGATCTGTGTATACCCGGCCGGAACACCTGGAAGCTCTGCGTCGTTATGGAATATCAAACCCACAGATTCCATCAATGCAAACAATCCTGGCAGTGACACAAGATCTTTTGAGTCACGGCCAGTTCCGAGTGCCTTTACATGCTCGTGGTAGCGGATGGCCTCCCGTTCACTCAACCAGCGTCGAAGAGAGCATTCTCAGATATTTTGAGCAACATCCCTGACGAAATACGTGATAGGCAGCACGGAGGTGTAATGTGAGCCATTACTATGTCTGGAGCCTGCTCAAACGATCGGAAATGCATCCTTACCACTTTCGACGCACCCAGGTTCTACATGACATGCGCTTCTACATGCGCTTTCTGTGAATGGATAATACAAAACCAAAATGTGAATATTTTATGGACCGATGAATCGACG
This sequence comes from Saturnia japonica, assembly GCA_033032175.1. Lineage (NCBI taxonomy): Eukaryota > Metazoa > Arthropoda > Insecta > Lepidoptera > Saturniidae > Saturnia > Saturnia japonica. The sequence goes on along the minus strand of CM065308.1, from coordinate 8,033,620 downwards.
TTTACAATGGACGGAATATTTAATATTCATAATGAACATTTTTGGGATTTTAATAACCCTCACGTTATTAAAGAACATTCACACCAAATTAGGTTTAGAGTTAAATATGGGCCGAAATAATTAATGTTATTATTATAGGGTCTGTGTTCATAGGCGGAAATTTGACCGTTGGCACGTTTTTAGATATGCTAACGAACGTTATTCCTGAATTACTGGAGAAAGTCCCGTTAGCATATCTACAAGGATTTTTTTTTCCAGCTAGATGGCTGCCCGGAAAATTACGCGCGAACAGTGCGCGCTTATTTGGACGATCAGTTTAGTGATAGATAGATATGGTGGGGCGGATCAGTGCTTTGGCTACCGAGAAGCCCAGACCAAACTTCAAAAGACTTTTTTTGTGGTTTGAAGTGAAAAGACTTGTTTATACAGAAGAAGCCCGTACTGTGGACAGTTTAAAAACAAACATAGTGCGGACATTTAATAAAGTAAAACAGGACCAAATACTTTAAAGAAACTTATGGAGAATTTGCAGAAACGGACTGAATTTTGTATTGAAACATTTTGAACAATTGCTCCAGTACAGGTAGTGTAAATAACATAACCGTGTAAATAATCTATATAAAGGACATTTAATTATTCAATTATAGTAAATAAGATTATTCCAATTTATAAATACGCCTGAAGTACGCGCTATTTCAGCCAATCCTAGGTTAATAATATAATATTACTTATTAATTTTTATTGAAATGGAAACTTCTTTAGTATCGTTGTGATTTGAAAGTTGATGAAACTAAAAAACCAAAGCGACAGTAAAAAGAGATAGACACCTAAATTCATAAGATTTAACGTGGGAGAAAATGAGATAGGAAAGTTTTAGGCAATGGTAAAATGGTACAAAAGAGGTTTGTTGCCACGCAATAATGAATTTGATTACCTCACCAAAAAGGCACGAAACAAAAACTTTTTAGACAACATTTATGACATTCTGTTACTGATTGATATTGGTTTGGTTACAATGAATATTTCAAATGTTAAGCACATTGATATTGTGAATAATGATTGTGAGTACTTATAGGTATATTTTCATTAACTTTAAATTATTGTGTGTAAATAATGAATGATCACTCATAATCGAAATACCGAACAACCTTTTTTGTTTTTATTTAGCTCATTCCTTCACATTATGAAAGATCACTCATAATAGAGGTACCGGACTACCTTTTCTTTTAGTTAATTCTTATGTGTTTTTATAAAAAAAACTTTCTTTTAAAGACCTCCATTATCAATGATCATTATTACTAGTTCGATTATGAGTGGCAATTCATAATTGAATTACTAATTACCCATTATTATTTCCTAATGGCTATAATTGTGATATCTTCTTATTAGAATGATTACATTAGTATATCTTATAATCGCCCACCCCTACTCAGTAGTATTGAATCGTCCCTAGACCTACAATGTAATGTGTGTCAACCCTGCTTGTCATAATTGTCAATGTTTCTGTTTTGCTTGTTTTCATAAATTTATTGTTTTCGCTGTGCCTTTAAAGAGAGTAGGCTATGCCATGCTTTATCCAAGTTTTTTAGAGATAAATGTTAAAAGTTTTGTAGTTGTTTGGAGTGTGGAATTTCGTATTAAATGTACAAGTGATATATTTTGTGCTTCATTATAGTAATAAAAAAAGAATTGTTGTGTTTTGGTGTTTAGATAAAAGTAGTACCTATTTAATAAGGTACAAATACAATGGAGCCACCTTTCCCTTTAGAAGATAGTTGCGATTTTGAAATGAAACTCATGAAAAAACAGTTGATCGGTAATCCATTTCCATAGCTGATTCTGAATGTTATTTGTAATATTATAGATTAAGATTTTCCATCGAAAAAATAAATATCTATGTAATTAAAAAAAAACAATAAAAAATCTGTGTAAAAAAAATTTGAGAATGACAAAATATTTATATATTACATAAATACCCAAATATTTCAAGTACATTTAGTAATTTTCACTATGTTAAATATTTTACTTTTTAGTATAATTGTTAATTCTTTAAAGTATAGAATATAATTTATTTTATACAAATAAAGAACTAAGTATCAGTATTTATTGAGGTTATCCTCAATGATTGAGGAGAAAATTTATCTAAATTTCATGAATACATACATACTATTTTTATTTATTTATTTTGTTACAAACTGTAATTTTTTTTCTTAACCTTTATTTTTTTAAACCAGCAAATATAAGTATGCAGATACTACCCGTGCGCAATGAGTTGAGACTCCTGGAATGCAACCCTCTGCCAGCTACTCCTGTTGTACCTCAACCTCAAGCTCCCATGTTGTACTGTAGGCAACGTCATTTTTTATAACATCTTAGTCTCGTACTAGCTAACATCACTCAATGATGACACATCCAATTTTAAAATCTTATTTGATACTGTTTTGTTAATATAGTTACTGCCATATTTTATTGTTATTTTTTGTGTTAAGTTTATTGTTACAATGAAGGGTAAAACATTGTGTAATGGAGAGAAAAATCTCGTGTTAAAAGTGTTGGACTTTTTTCAAAACGAAAAATGGAACAAACAGTTGTGTTCAATAACAAGTATAATAGATATAAGGTGGTGTTGTTCCGAGTACAACACTCGCCACATTTAAAAAAATAGCAGAGACGAAGTCGCGGGTGGAAACTTGTGATATTTTTTTGTGCACAGTACCAACCATGCGTCTGTGGCGTCACCGCCCCCAGGTCTCAATTTATTACATACGGGTAGTAATTGTTTATCATTTTATTCAGTGAATTAATTCTTCAATAAAGAATTTTGATTTACAGAGTATGGTTTAGAAGAAGATAATTTAAGTAAACAAGAAATGAGTGATCTCTTGAAGGCACTAATAAATTCAAAGAAAACTATTAAACAGGATGAGATATTGAGACATGTGGTAAATGTTTTATGCAGTTAAAATTTAGTGTTTAAGTACCTTTGAAATTATGTAATAGAGACTAAACTATGTTATATTAATATTATAAGTAAAAATATTTTCTTGTTAGGTTGATGGAACTTCATGTAGTAATACCCCAAAAGAGAGAATGAAACGAAGATACTTCAATGTTAGAGACAGAAGGATGCCATGGAGCCTTTTCCCTAGGGCATTAACACAGGCTGAAAAAGCACAGACTCTAGCTGTTTATATCAAATTAATGTCCATAAACAATTATCGTCAAGCAAGGCAATCATCAGTCTTTGCTGCATGGGCTCCACCCATACAAATAGTTGAAGAATCAACAAGGGTTCAACCAATAAGATCAACAAGGAGTGGTCGCTCTATGCCCATTTATGCTGATTTTGATGATGATTCCTCAGATTTAGATTTTGTTCTCACACAATCAAAGAAAAGAAAGGTCTCAAACAGTGATCAAAATAGTAATGATGGTGTTTATCCCAATAAAGTGGTTAGTTTAAAAAGAAAATATTCAAAAGATGAAAATATGAGGCCAATGAAAGAAGCAAAAATAATTGATAATGATAATTTAGTAAAGGACATTCAGACAATAAGTAATGAAAAATTTTCATTAATAGAAGACTGAAAGTCATCAAATTAAATATGAAATTTAACAATTCCTTATTAATAATATATGTAATATTTTAATTATTATGAGTGAGTTTATTGAAAGTGCTACACTTTTAAAAAATTGGTTCAAGTCAGCTCTTTCTATTTTCTTAGTTAATTGTGCAATATGAAACAAGTTTATTCAGTAGTTCCTTAAATAATCCTATAATACTAATATTATAAACATGAAGTTTGTATGTATGGATGAATATTTGTTACTCTTTCACGCAAAAACTATTAAATGGATTTTAATGAAACATTACAATAATATAACTTATACATTAGAATAACACATAGGCTATAATTTATAAAGATATTGCATGAATTTTTCACAATATAACGATAAGTGTCAAGTAAGTAGAAAAAATGTGAGCTATTCTGGCGTGCGCTGCAAAAACCGTTAGAGTTACACATATATAATGTACAATGGAAATATTTATCTTAAATAGTCCTACAAAAAAGTCCGCGATATCATATTTCTATCTTTTATGTGTAAGCCATTATCACCAAAATAGTCCTACTAATATTATATTAGGTCCTTTTACATATGAAATTTGCGTTTTGTCGTACTTGACTACTTTGATCTGAAATATCTGCTCTTTGGTTAAGAATTCCAAATTCAAATTTATAAATTAATTTAGCTGATACATTTGAGTTTGGAAGCAGTGATTAATTTGTTTTTTCCTCATAATTTATTTCTTTGGCGTCGCTTATTACCGCACAATGGAAAACATGAAATATCGGTATATTTACGAGTACGAGTTCTACCGTGGCACCAGTGCTGCAGAAACAGCTCGAAGGATTATTGATGTATACGGCGCTGTTGTCGCAAAAGAAAGCATGGTACGTTTTTGGTTTCAACGTTTTCGTTCTGGAAATTTCGACCTTCAGAACCAACCCCGTGGACGGCCGGAGACCAAAGTGGAAAATGAAGAATTAAAGGGTATTGTGGAAGCGCGTCCGTCACAAAGCACTTCAGAGATAGCTGCAGGCTTCGGGGTAAGTGATAAAACTGCATTAATCCACTTGAAGCAAATCGGGAAAGTAAAAAAACTTGAAATACCTCATGAATTGAGTGAATCGAACTTGCAAACACGCGTCGACTGCTGTGTTAATTTGCTCAACTGACACAATAATCAACGGATTTTAAATCGAATCATTACTTGTGATGAAATGTGGATACTGTACGATAATCGGAAGCGCTCGTCGCAATGGCTGAACCCAGCCAAATCCTGCCTTAAACGAAAATTGACTCAGAAAAAGTTACTTGTGAGTGTTTGGTGGACTAGCGCCGGTGTCGTTCACTACAGCTTTCTAAAATCTGGCCAAACGATTACGGCAGATATCTATTGTCAGCAACTGCAAACCAAGAAGGAAGAACTAGTTGCTAAACAACCGAATTGGTCAATCGCTCTAGGCCACTGCTGCTTCACGACAACGCAAGACCACACACTGCACAACAAACAACCACTAAGTTATATGAGCTACAATTGGAATGTCTGCGACATCCACCGTACTCCCCGGACCTTGCTCCAACAGATTACCATTTTTTCCGGAATTTGGACAATTTCTTAAGAGGAAAAAAATTCAACTCCGATGCGGCAGTCCAAACCGCCTTCAAAGAGTTTATTGTTTCTCGCTCCCGTGGTTTTTTAGTAAAGGGATCAATGAACTACCTATGAGATGGCAAAAGTGCATAGATACAAACGGTCCATGCTTCGATTAATTAAATATATTTTACAAAAAAAAAAAAAACTTTATATTCCTCCCGTACAAAACGCCAATTTCTTATGTAAGGACCTAATAAATGCGAATGTTTGTGCGCATGGATAGCGCTACTCGAAGTACTAATCCTGCGCAGAAGAAGTCGCAGGCACCGGCTGGTGTCTAATAATGTTACTTTATTATATACTAGCTTTCCGCCCGCTGCTTCGCTCGCATATTTTATAAGATTTGAATATGTATTATAGTTTTATTTGAACTGAATTTATATTTAATTATATTCTAAATCAACAAATAATAAAGTGAACTTATTTTATGGGAACAAAACTGCTGACAGAAATATAGAATCCAATAAAGCACACTTTGGTACCTACTATATGGGTGGTCATATTGTCGGCTCAGCTTTAGAATCGCTATCATCGAGTTCTGATTCCCAATTTTTTTTACAGTTACCTACATCACTCTATAATTAGGCTAAATATAAATTTTCACACAGTGGAAATAAATAGTTTTTGAGAAATTTAATTTTTTAATCACATTTTCTGTAGATCTCTCAATACAAATGTCACTTCTAAGAAGTTGTCATAAAAACCCCTTTTCAATGACAGGTAATTCGCAGATAGTAATATTTTCCGATGCACTTTTTTGTTAGTTTTTGAACAATTATTGTGTTACTTACGTCAAATACGACCTACTTTATCATTTTGTGCCGTATTTTGTATTGAGATATTATAATTTTTTCCATTACGGTGATAAAATTGGTTAGGTTATGTTTGAACCGTAATCATCACGCACGGCCCGAGCGAGCGCCGCGAGCGGGTTGCGTCTGTGGCTGGCGAGCGCCAGAAACAAATGATTTTATTTGTTGAAAATTCATACACAATTCCTAGATAGACATAACTTCAAAATTGAAAAAAAACCTCAAAAACTTTGTATCCGCACTTTTTCCTTTAGAAGGGGGGGGGGGGGGGGGGGTTTTACCTCTAACCAACCAAATTGTCTGATGCTAAAATCACCAAACTTCTGTTAAAATTGAATCTAGAATAGTCCATACAGAAATAAAGTAAATAAAAAAAAATTCTCGGAAATGTAATACATATCTCTTTTTACACCTTTAGAGGTTATGTATTGAAAAACGGCGAAAAGCGTGTTTCATAAACTATAGGTATTACAAATGTATAAATACCAAGTTTCCAATAAATTTCTACATAAAAATATTTCCCAATTCCCATACAAAATTTGTTACGCTCGTCTCCTCTTAGAGCAGCCATACTCAGCCATTTTTTTCTAAGGGCCGCCTAAGCGCTCTAATTATAGTAGGTACCGCATGCCTCAACATACAAACAGGTCTTAATTTTAATGAGATATCTGAAAATGGGATCAGTATAGTTATCTATAAAGGCACCTATTTTAATCAGAATCTATGAAATTCAAAATATTTGTCAATATTGATAACAATATTCATAAGTGTTTCTATTTCTAGATTTACAGTACGCTCCGCCAAGTTTTGACTGCATGAATAATGCTGTAGTGAACTGTAATAAAATTAGTAACATATTTTTTTTAACACCGTAATAAATCCATTATTGTACACAACTACTTTGCCAGGTGAGCCACTCAAAAAAGCTCGGCGGGCCTCAAGAACAAAGTTGCTAATATAAATCACTACTAACCGTGCGCGATAAGTTGAGACTCGCCTGGAATGCAACCCTCCGCCCGCTACTGTAACTGTGTGTACTGTAACCGCCCTGTAACTTCCCCTCAAGCTCCCTTGTTGTACTGTAGGCAACGCCATTTTTTTTAACATGTTAGTCTCGTACTGGCTTACGTCACGCAACGACGACGCGGCGCGGCGACGCGCTCCGATTTAATAATCTTATTTGATACTGTTTCGTTAATAGTTATTAAAGTTACCGCTATATTTTATTGTTATTTTTTGTGTTAAGTTTATTGTTATAATGAAGGGTAAAACTTTACATAGTGGAGAGAGAAATCTCGTGTTAAAAGTGCTGGACTTTTTTGAAACGAAAAACGGAACAAACACTTGTATTTACCTGTTGATCAGGCAGTAAAAAGAACCTGTATGGCAAAGGGAGTTTCGAAAGCCATAAAAAAAAAATAGCAGAGACGAAGTCGTGGGTGGAAACTTGTGATATTTTTTTGTGCACAGTACAACCATGCGTCTGTGGCGTCACCGCCTCTCAACTTATTGCGCACGGGTAGTAGTTACCTACATAAAAAATATCATTTGGAAAATTTTGCTGCTGTTTATTTATTTGCAGAGCTGTATAACCTCGACAGAAAGCAGGTAACCGCCGCGCTGACTTGGTTGCTGAATTGCAACCACCATGCACATGGTAATAAGCCCGCCATCCTGACTCTCCGTTCATTTGTCGCGATTCGGGAGCAGCCAGTTTAGGCTGCGGAGAGGCTTGCAGGCCGGCATGACAGCAACGACCAATGATAAGTCGTGAAATCACGTCGAACATTTGTTCGATAAAAATGCTATAAAATAGCTCTTCAGTTGAATTGACTGAAACTTTGAAACTGGTTTGTAAAATGATGATGATTGAAAGTTTATGTAAAGTTATATATAAGATGTACAGTTTCAGAGAATTTTGAAATTTCCAATATGAGTTGACCTTAGATCTATATGATAAATCATATTAAAAGGGGGTCACCCTAGGTTGGATATAATCACGCAAGCAAGTCGAGTGCCGCGGCCGCACTGCTGCTAAGGATGACAATTCATTCCGAAAAAGATTGATTTGAATCAAACTCTGATGTATCGATTCACAAAAAATCGAGGTCTAAAAGATCGAGCTCTCAAAAATCGACCTATGTTTGATTCACATTTGAGATTTATGTTAACAATATAAAAATCTATTAAAAAAAAAACAAAAAGGACAGCACAACAATCGATCTTTTGTTATTTTTATCATGCTAAAGAGAAACAAAGAAAGGTATAGAGAGAGAATTCAAGAATTTATTATTATAAACTGTTGTCGTTTTTCTGCTGCTGAGTAATTTACTGTTATGAATCGTATTTTAATTGGTAAATGACACCATAGAGAATGACAGCATAATGAAATGGGTAATCCATACTAATATTATAAATGCGAAAGTAGCTCTGTCTGTCATGCCTGTTGCATTTCACGCGCTGAAATAGGCGATGAAGGTTTGTACAAAGAACGCGATTTTCTTCACGAATAAATTTTAGACATTTTGTGTTGTTCCTGTATGGCAACGTTTTCCTGCTATGATGTTCTCCCTTTCTTTTTTTCCCTGTCTGTTCTTTTGTTCCGAGGTCTCTTCCGGATGGCAGTGCTCCTTTCCTATTTTCTATATCCTTGTTGTTTCTAGAAGGCTTGAGTCTCCTAATTAATTTAATCCTAGTCGATGTTTCATTTTGTCGTATAAGCCTTACTTAGTGCACATATTAATGTGTGTCCTTCCATCTCCGGTACGACCTCAGGAATAGGACACACTACTGTGAGCTATATACTCCCACCTGCGCCGCACTATGCAGATCTCGTCAAAGGCGTTATAGTTTGTCTTCTCCGCCTTAGCAACCAGGCAGTTTCCGCAGACCGGCACCTCGCCCTCTCGCCATAATTCGCACTCGGATTTACGATGGGTGTCTCCGCAGGGACTGCAGAGGTCCACCGTCTCCTTGCAGATTTTCCGTCCGTGGCCGTACCATAAGCACCGCGTGCATTGCACCCACGGAGGCTGGTCGAGTACATTGACCCTTTCAGGTCTAAATATACTCGACTAGCCACTGTTACACGCATTAACAGTACCGGAATCACTTGGAGGATGACGTGATGTGCGTAATTTTCCTCCTGTAACGGATCTGCGCTCGCTATTCGCCCTCTGGGATGTCACTGAACAGATGTTTATTTGAATTTTTAAGGGCGTCTAGGATCTCCTCGTCCGTGCTTTCGGCTATCACATCCCTTATTATGATTTGAGGGTCTTTGTTCTTCGCCTGTTCCACGTTGAGGGTCTGGTCCGTTTCTCTTATTTTTTCCGTGATCCGAGCTATTTCTTCTTGGGTTTCGCAACCTATGACTACTTTCTAGTCTCATGCCTTGCGCAGGCGGTCCACTCTGAGCCCCGTTTTCTTTGCGGCTCTTATCTTTTTGATTATGTCGGCGCTTGAGTTCATTTCAACATTCGACGATATTATTAATGAGTGTGTCGGCGTCTGAATAGGTCTTCATGATAAGGTTGTTGATGATAGTATTGATGGTACAGATATATGACGGCCTAGGTTTGCATAGAATTCTGGTTTTTATAGTGCCTCTATCGCTTCCCTAATCGCCTTTATTTGTCTTGTTGATTGGTTTCTGAGTTTCTTACCAGCTCGATGTTATTACTTAATGAGTTCACCTTTTTGTTTGTGTTTTCTAACCACTCAATCTGTTTTTCCTCTGTCTGCCTTATTTTTTCCTCTAAATCATCCGTCAGATCCGGGACTACTTCTCTCATGACTGCTGTCTGTACATTGCATTTCAATTTCTAAATTTAATATTTCTAAATTTTGGTTTTCATTGTTTATTTCTAAAATGATGTCATACATTTCGCCTACTACTGATTACTGCCTGTTTAATTGTCGTTCTTAGGTTTCCCGATTGTTCCAACTGCAGCTTTGCGTCTTGATACAGCTTTGTGCCTTTCGTAGTCGTTGGGATGGTAGTGATGTTTGCTTTAGTTGGACTTTTCGGTGTGGATTGTCTTTTATCCTTTGGCGCTAAGGTCGAACAGGTGCCGGGAGTTTCTTTGAGCGCTCTTCTGCGAGTGTCGTTGATTGTCTTGTCGCTGTAATCTTTGTTGTATTTATTTTATTACTAGAAATTTTAAACGAATTAATTTGTATATATAATATTATTTAAAATATAATCTAATCGTTTGCTCCCTCAAACGACGTCTATATGTATAATAAAATATACAAAGCACAATAAAAATATAAGAGGCGGTATAAAACGGTCATCTAACGTTTGGTTCGGTGGCATTCCAGAATTTTTTTTAACATATACATATAATGGGATAAAACTCAACTATGGCTCGAGCGAAGTCGTGGGCAAAGCGCTAGTAAATAGATAAATCATTATGCATTTTATGTTACGTTATAATATGTTTATTTTTTGTTTCTAAAGCAAACTTGTCCGTACCAATGTTGCATCGGATAATTAAGGAGAATTCTAGAATTTTCACAATATTGAATTTTACTATGTGAATTTATTTTATCTCTGTGTCAAATAATGAATGTATTTATATCTTTTTAAATCTTTTGTTTTTAAAATGAAGTTGTAATGCAGGTCGCGGATATCGCATGAATCGTTAAGAATTCAATTTGATTTTATGTACCTACCTATTGTCTGTTTTAAGGTTTATATTTATTGATTAGTTAATAATAGATATTATTTACATGCTTGAAATATCGTTGCTAAAGAGTTTAAAGTCTAGATTAAGTAAGATTGGAGATATTGAGAGTTTTGAGGATTTTTCTTGATTGTAGATATCATGGTGATTACATAAGTGCTTACTAGCGTCTGATGCTTTTCTGCATATTTTGTGTGAAATAACTATATTTATGTATATTAAACATGTGACAAAATATAATTTAGCCAAGAAGTTATTTTTCTTATTGATTTTTTTTACTTACCTAACCTAAACATTTTAATTCAGATTTAGGTCCTTTGGTTACCTCTGTACAGAAGGAATTAAAAGGCATTGATAGCACCATACTATTTTTTTAAAGTGACATTGTACTTTCAAATTCACAGATTTTATTTTTGTTTTGTATTTAATTAACAACTGTTGACAAGGTAGTTAACTTCGGGGAGCGGTGAAGTATCTTTTTAAAAACTAAAACTAAAATTAATTTGGTTAAGATTTTATTAAGCGTTCTATATGATGGTCGATACTAGACTGCTTTAAAACTAAACTTACTTCTACTTAATCTAAATATGCTGACCTAAAGTCTGGCCCTTTCGTGGGAACAACGGTGGGTCAGCTAAATCGTATTAGCTATGGCATGGGAGTACATAGGTATATAACTCCTCCCGCCTTAGATCGAAGTTATCGGGAGTTATAGAGTATCAGAACTTCCGAGAACATCGATTTACATTAATAGAGGACGTGGATTAGGTGTATGTGTTGAGGCGGGTTGCTGTTCCATAATCGGATGAGGAATCCGCCTCTTACGATAATTCTTTAGTATTGGTGTAAGTATATACGCAGTGACAAGTATAAATAACATAATTACAATTACATAGAGCAGTATTCTTCAACGGTGAAACCTTTGTCCTTTTCTTTAACATTCGGTAGCTTTATTACTGGTATGTGTCTATACTCTGTACTCAGTGGATGATAGCGTTGTGCGTGGATTTGCATCCCACCTATAGATGCATCGCATTGTTCATGTATAGTTATTATATATGTGCCTCACAACTGTTCGCGTGTGAGATCTTTTCCACAGACGTAGGATAAAATGTTATCGTGCCTTGAATAAAGAACCCAGCTGGTTTGAGTAATCCTCTGAAGTTTTAAGCTTTCTGGATCTACTCGTCGTGGAGAACATAATGACAAGTTCTGCTGATATCTTAGAAGTTGTTCGATACAAGTTTTTTCGGTATAGTGTATAAGGTCATCCTCAGAACACAAATATTCTTCAGTTGTAATCTCCTTACATGGCTGAGAAATCGGGCGATATTTTTCACCTTCTACTATTCTTATGGGAATTCGGGAATAATAATGAATGTCTGATTATCAGGATCATGGAAAACAGGTAGGGAATACAATTTAAAATAAGTGTAAGTAGAATTATCAACTAATGGTATATCTATAATAAATCTAATTTCATTGCCCTTAAAGTAAGCCTTAACTATAAACGTCTCTTCTAAGTTTATCAAATTCTGTTCATCAACAGTATACATTAAATTACCATATTTACTTATTTCTATTAATGAAGACAGTAATTCTTGGGAATTAAAAACGGACTTATGTAGTACAGATACCTTGCTGAGGGCTAGGGCTGTCTCTGTATTAAATTCGCCAGTCAAATATCTATACAAAATATAATTCGTTGAAAAATGCTGAATAAGAGTTTCGAGGCGTAGAAGACGCTCGTTCATTATTTTGATATTGCTATTTATAGAATCGGTTGAATTTACAAGAATATCCAACATCTCAGATACAATAGTAATTTTATTAGCGGTTGCCTGTTCCCTAGTTTTTATACCGGTAATTAATTCATCGTATCGAACTGCATCTTCATAGTCAAGATTGCCTGTTATAACTTTAATCAGTGAGCCTATAGGATTGATAATACCTCGTTTATATCTTTGATGTTGCGTAGGAACCAACTGTTGTAATTTCTCTATAGTTTCATCGCGTAAATTCTCTATTTGACTCTTTAATTCACTAACTTCTCTTTCAAAAGTTTCATTCTTATGTATGATATTACAAAATTCCGAATATTTTTGTATATTGAGTAAAAGATCAGACTCTATTTCTTTAAGCTGAATAATTTTAATAACTGACCACTTATCGTGCTATAAAAATGCTAGACCTTGCTTAACCGGTAATATTCCTGGATTCTTATTATTAATTTTCTGAATTTGAAGGCCCTGGTTTGGGTGAGCGTGAATCGTTGACATCCACATCAACAGGAATATGCCCCACCTGTGGAGGACGTTTGATATTTTTAATCGGTGGCTTAGTGTCCCTACCTCCTACCCTAATAGGAACAACGTTACGAGAAACGGGACCTATCACAACGGCTTTTTGGTATTTTGGTTTGTCTTTCGATTGTCTCCTATTTACCGCTTTTGCAAAAATTGTTTTTCCTATCGTTAATTCCGGTTCTTTCTCCCCTGCTCTCTTTTTCCTGACCTTAACTTTGATGTTTTTCATCTTTTCCGATAAGAATTTATATAATACTTGTGTTCTTTTCTTATGGTCCTTTATCAACTGTTGTCTGTAAAATTTGTCAAACTCTATGTCGAATGTCGAATTTAGTTCGGTATGGCCAAAGACTGTTTCAAATGGGGAAAGGTCAGTTGTGCTGTGTATGGTATTATTATAAGCCATGACTGAATAAGTCATTACGTTCGCGGCGTCCGTATACTTTCGTTCGAACTTAGCTATTCCGTAAATTTCAATAATTGTCGAGTGGAAACGTTCAATCAGTCCCATGGAGTTGGGATTGTTAGGTGTTCCTATATGTAGGTTTATTTTGTATAAATCTGTTAACTCTTTTAACAATTTATTATTGAATTCTGTTCCGGGGTCACAACTTATTTTACGTGGTATGCCATAAAAGGAAAAATATGTTATCAATGCTCTAACTATTTCAGGTGTTGAGCGAGATGGTACTGAAATGGCTTGACCTAATTTACTAAAAGCATCGATAAGGGTGAGATAATGTTTAAATTCTATTGTAAAAATGTCTATGAATATTTCCTGAAACGGTGCCTCCTGTGTTTGTGTGAGTTGTAATAAGGGTTTTATTGGTTTACGATCATATTTAGAGGTTTTATATTGTTCGCATGCGTTAATGCCAGCGGATACTGTTTCCAGCATGTTCGGTCAATAATAGGTTCTTCGGATTCTTTTAACAGTTTCGGTGACTCCGCGATGGCAAGTTTTGCCTTCATGTAATTTTGTAATTATTAGTTTCTGTTCTTCCTCATTATCTACATATATGACTCGCTCTGTACATTCATAGAAATTAATATATCCCTTTTTAAATAACTCTAAAATGATGTTGCTAAATTCTTTTCTATGTTCCCGATTTTCGAAGTATATGAAATATTTTACTTTAGGTCGGATGTATTTCTTAAGGAATTCTTTAATGAGGTTTGGGTTTCCATTAGGCAAGAAGACTTCTAATACCTTCTGATTATTTCTAGATTAATTTTTAACATTAAACTCGTTACGAAACCAATTGAATACAAGTATTTGGTTTGGTTTGGTATCAATAGCTTCATGTAAAATAGGTATCCCTGTAAACTCCATATCTTTGGCTGAATGTATTGTGTGTGTGGAGTCAGTTTCTGATCTAACTAGAAAGTCTGGTTCATCGTCGAGTATAACAGTGTCGGGTAGTGATATAGGGCTAGCTGTCATAGTCTTTTCAGAGTCTGAGATAGTTATAGTTTTCGAGTCGTCGGTAGTTCGTCTTCTGGTTAGGGCTTTAACTCTGTCTTCTATCTCTTGTAAGTGATCCTGTACTTGTCTTTCTTTGTCATCGACATTAACAATAATTGACGCGTTGTCATCTGGTTCACCGGTGCCTATTGCGTTTATTTTAATGCGCGATAACGCGTCAGCGTTCGCGTTTTGTTTACCGTTTTTGTGGATAATGTTAAAATCGTATTCCTGTAGGCGTAAACGCCACCGTGTTAGTTTACTATTTGGCTCTTTCAGTTTATATAACCAGACGAGGGGCTTATGGTCAGTAACGATATCGAATTTATGCCCAAACAAATACGGTCTAAAGTGTTTTGTGGCCCAAATAATGGCTAAAAGTTCTCGTTCGATTGCACTGTACCTTTTCTCAGTTTCTGATAGGGTACGGCTGGCATAGGCGATCGGTCTATCACTACCAATCGTACCTTGCGATAATACAGCTCCTATTGCAATTTCGGATGCATCCGTAGTTAGTATGAACGGTTTTGTCATGTCGGGGTATTGCAGGATGGGCGCGTTGACTAACAGTTCCTTGCACTTCTCAAATGCCTCTATATATTTATAATTAATGTCTACTCTTTTACCCTTTTTTAAACAATTTGTTAGTGGCTGTGTGATCTTAGAGAAATCTTTTATGAAACGTCTATAATAACCTATGAAACCTAAAAATCGCTTAATCTCTGTCTGTGTATGTGGTATAGGGTATTTTAGTACGGCATCTATTTTGTCGTTGTTAGGTCGAAGTCCGTCTTTTGTCAATGTATGTCCGAGATATTGTACTTCCTTTCTTAGAAATTCTGACTTATCTAACTGAATCTTTAAGTTTGTCTGTCTGAGTCTGTCAAAAACTGCACGGAGCTTTTGGAGGTGTTCCAGAAGTCCATTTGAATAAATCAGGATATCGTCTAAGTAAACGAGGCAATGTATACCTTGTAAGCCTCTTAACACATTGTCCATGGTACGTTGGAAAGTCGCCGGTGCCGTCTTTAGACCAAACGGCATTCGAAGAAATTCGTAATGTCCATTTTGCGTAGAGAAGGCTGTTTTCTCTCTGTCGGGTTCAGAAATTTCGATCTGATGATACCCAGAAGCTAAATCTAGTGAGGTGAAATAGTTACTTTTACCTAATTTATCGAATAGATCACAAATATTCGGTATTGGATATTTATCATCGACTGTTATCTCGTTTAGACGCCTGTAATCGACAACCATTCTATATTTAACCTGACCTGAAGCGTCAGCCTTTTTAGGAACTAAATGGACCGGGGCGCTCCAAGGTGAATGCGATTCCTGAACTACTTTGCCAGGTGAGCCACTCAAAAAAGCTCGGCGGGCCTCAAGAACAAAGTTGCTAATATAAATCACTACTAACCGTGCGCGATAAGTTGAGACTCGCCTGGAATGCAACCCTCCGCCCGCTACTGTAACTGTGTGTACTGTAACCGCCCTGTAACTTCCCCTCAAGCTCCCTTGTTGTACTGTAGGCAACGCCATTTTTTTTAACATGTTAGTCTCGTACTGGCTTACGTCACGCAAAGACGACGCGGCGCGGCGACGCGCTCCGATTTAATAATCTTATTTGATACTGTTTCGTTAATAGTTATTAAAGTTACCGCTATATTTTATTGTTATTTTTTGTGTTAAGTTTATTGTTATAATGAAGGGTAAAACTTTACATAGTGGAGAGAGAAATCTCGTGTTAAAAGTGCTGGACTTTTTTGAAACGAAAAACGGAACAAACACTTGTATTTACCTGTTGATCAGGCAGTAAAAAGAACCTGTATGGCAACGGGAGTTTCGAAAGCCACAAAAAAAAAAAAAAAAAAATAGCAGAGACGAAGTCGTGGGTGGAAACTTGTGATATTTTTTTGTGCACAATACAACCATGCGTCTGTGGCGTCACCGCCTCTCAACTTATTGCGCACGGGTAGTAGTTACCTACTTATAAAATATCATTTGGAAAATTTTGCTGCTGTTTATTTATTTGCAGAGCTGTATAACCTCGACAGAAAGCAGGTAACCGCCGCGCTGACTTGGTTGCTGAATTGCAACCACCATGCACATGGTAATAAGCCCGCCATCCTGACTCTCCGTTCATTTGTCGCGATTCGGGAGCAGCCAGTTTAGGCTGCGGAGAGGCTTGCAGGCCGGCATGACAGCAACGACCAATGATAAGTCGTGAAATCACGTCGAACATTTGTTCGATAAAAATGCTATAAAATAGCTCTTCAGTTGAATTGACTGAAACTTTGAAACTGGTTTGTAAAATGATGATGATTGAAAGTTTATGTAAAGTTATTTATGATGTACAGTTTCAGAGAATTTTGAATATCCAATATGAGTTGACCTTAGATCTATATGATAAATCATATTAAAAGGGGGTCACCCTAGGTTGGATATAATCACGCAAGCGAGTCGAGTGCCCCGGCCGCACTGCTGCTAAGGATGACAATTCATTCCGAAAAAGATTGATTTGAATCAAACTCTGATGTATCGATTCACAAAAAATCGAGGTCTAAAAGATCGAGCTCTCAAAAATCGACCTATTTTTGATTCACATTTGAGATTTATGTTAACAATATAAAAATCTATTAAAAAAAAAACAAAAAGGACAGCACAACAATCGATCTTTTGTTATTTTTATCATGCTAAAGAGAAACAAAGAAAGGTATAGAGAGAGAATTCAAGAATTTATTATTATAAACTGTTGTCGTTTTTCTGCTGCTGGGTAATTTACTGTTATGAATCGTATTTTAATTGGTAAATGACACCATAGAGAATGACAGCATAATGAAATGGGTAATCCATACTAATATTATAAATACGAAAGTAGCTCTGTCTGTCATGCCTGTTGCATTTCACGCGCTGAAATAGGCGATGAAGGTTTGTACGAAGAACGCGATTTTCTTCACGAATAAATTTTAGACATTTTGTGTTGTTCCTGTATGGCAACGTTTTCCTGCTATGATGTTCTCCCTTTCTTTTTTTCCCTGTCTGTTCTTTTGTTCCGAGGTCTCTTCCGGATGGCAGTGCTCCTTTCCTATTTTCTATATCCTTGTTGTTTCTAGAAGGCTTGAGTCTCCTAATTAATTTAATCCTAGTCGATGTTTCATTTTGTCGTATAAGCCTTACTTAGTGCACATATTAATGTGTGTCCTTCCATCTCCGGTACGACCTCAGGAATAGGACACACTACTGTGAGCTATATACTCCCACCTGCGCCGCACTATGCAGATCTGGTCAAAGGCGTTATAGTTTGTCTTCTCCGCCTTAGCAACCAGGCAGTTTCCGCAGACCGGCACCTCGCCCTCTCGCCATAATTCGCACTCGGATTTACGGTGGGTGTCTCCGCAGGGACTGCAGAGGTCCAACGTCTCCTTGCAGATTCTCCGTCCGTGGCCGTACCATAAGCACCGCGTGCATTGCACCTACGGAGGCTGGTCGAGTACATTGACCCTTTCAGGTCTAAATATACTCGACTAGCCACTGTTACACGCATTAACAGTACCGGAATCACTTGGAGGATGACGTGATGTGCGTAATTTTCCTCCTGTAACGGATCTGCGCTCGCTATTCGCCCTCTGGGATGTCACTGAACAGATGTTTATTTGAATTTTTAAGGGCGTCTAGGATCTCCTCGTCCGTGCTTTCGGCTATCACATCCCTTATTATGATTTGAGGGTCTTTGTTCTTCGCATGTTCCACGTTGAGGGTCTGGTCCGTTTCTCTTATTTTTTCCGTGATCCGGTCCGTCTCTCTTATTTTTTCCGTGATCCGAGCTATTTCTTCTTGGGTTTCGCAACCTATGACTACTTTCTAGTCTCATGCCTTGCGCAGGCGGTCCACTCTGAGCCCCGTTTTCTTTGCGGCTCTTATCTTTTTGATTATGTCGGCGCTTGAGTTCATTTCAACATTCGACGATATTATTAATGAGTGTGTCGGCGTCTGAATAGGTCTTCATGATAAGGTTGTTGATGATAGTATTGATGGTACAGATATATGACGGCCTAGGTTTGCATAGAATTCTGGTTTTTATAGTGCCTCTATCGCTTCCTTAATCGCCTTTATTTGTCTTGTTGATTGGTTTCTGAGTTTCTTACCAGCTCGATGTTATTACTTAATGAGTTCACCTTTTTGTTTGTGTTTTCTAACCACTCAATCTGTTTTTCCTCTGTCTGCCTTATTTTTTCCTCTAAATCATCCGTCAGATCCGGGACTACTTCTCTCATGACTGCTGTCTGTACATTGCATTTCAATTTCTAAATTTAATATTTCTAAATTTTGGTTTTCATTGTTTAATTCTAAAATGATGTCATACATTTCGCCTACTACTGATTACTGCCTGTTTAATTGTCGTTCTTAGGTTGCTCGATTGTTCCAACTGCAGCTTTGCGTCTTGATACAGCTTTGTGCCTTTCGTAGTCGTTGGGATGGTAGTGATGTTTGCTTTAGTTGGACTTTTCGGTGTGGATTGTCTTTTATCCTTTGGCGCTAAGGTCGAACAGGTGCCGGGAGTTTCTTTGAGCGCTCTTCTGCGAGTGTCGTTGATTGTCTTGTCGCTGTAATCTTTGATGTATTTATTTTATTACTAGAAATTTTAAACTAATTAATTTGTATATATAATATTATTTAAAATATAATCTAATCGTTTGCTCCCTCAAACGACGTCTATATGTATAATAAAATATACAAAGCACAATAAAAATATAAGAGGCGGTATAAAACGGTCATCTAACGTTTGGTTCGGTGGCATTCCAGAAAAAAATTTAACATATACATATAATGGGATAAAACTCAACTATGGCTCGAGCGAAGTCGTGGGCAAAGCGCTAGTAAATAGATAAATCATTATGCATTTTATGTTACGTTATAATATGTTTATTTTTTGTTTCTAAAGCAAACTTGTCCGTACCAATGTTGCATCGGATAATTAAGGAGAATTCTATAATTTTCACAATATTGAATTTTACTATGTGAATTTATTTAATCTCTGTGTCAAATAATGAATGTATTTATATCTTTTTAAATATTTTGTTTTTAAAATGAAGTTGTAATGCAGGTCGCGGATATCGCATGAATCGTTGAGAATTCAATTTGATTTTATGTACCTACCTATTGTCTGTTTTAAGGTTTATATTTATTGATTAGTTAATAATAGATATTATTTACATGCTTGAAATATCGTTGCTAAAGAGTTTAAAGTCTAGATTAAGTATGATTGGAGATATTGAGAGTTTTGAGGATTTTTCTTAATTGTAGATATCATGGTGATTACATAAGTGCTTACTAGCGTCTGATGCTTTTCTGCATATTTTGTGTGAAATAACTATATTTATGTATTTTAAACATGTGACAAAATATAATTTAGCCAAGAAGTTATTTTTCTTATTGATTTTTTTTACTTACCTAACCTAAACATTTTAATTCAGATTTAGGTCCTTTGGTTACCTCTGTACAGAAGGAATTAAAAGGCATTGATAGCACCATACTATTTTTTTAAAGTGACAGTGTACTTTCAAATTCACAGATTTAATTTTTGTTTGGTATTTAATTAACAACTGTTGACAAGGTACAACCTAAAAGTTAATTTACTTTATTAGAGAGTTTTACATCAAAACAGATGTTACCTATTTCTTATAATATCTATTTCTTGTAAATATTGGTTTAGGTCTTAGTGCTTCAAACATGTTGATTGAGTATATTGTCATTAGCTTGTAATGGTTGTAACAACAGTAGTTCACTGAACAATTGCAGTAAATTACACTAGACATCACACTTCATAGTAAATTATACAAACAATCCAAACGCCAAAACACCATACGCTGAACCAAGTGACAATGGTGGGTACCTACGTTAGATATTACAGTTTTGGAAACTAATATACATGCATTCTAAGAACGACATCTCATTATTTTTTTACATTTATTTCGTAGGAACACAACACAAGGTTATTTGTTTAGTTTTATAGTTAAGCTTTTTTTCAATTATTTTTTTCGATTATGGTTTCCAGAGAACCTTGGGGAAAGGGGATTCAAGAGAGGTAGGGCACAGATAAATAGATATATAGCATATATTTATGCGCGGCTGCTATGCTCGAGATCTTGGGTTCGATTCCCAGGTCGAGCCAAGTGTTATTGGAATTTTTGCTCTAAGATCGGTTTTGTGCCCGATTAATGGCAATAGGCTCGCCCCGTATTAGGTACATGGGACCTAAAAACATACTGCGCGAACTATGGGTGTACATTAGTACACCTCTGCCTAACCCTTCAGGGAATACAGGCGTGATGGTATGATGATGATGATAACCGGCGTGTGACAGCAGCAGATGGCTGTATGCTGTATTCCACGTGAGCGGAGCCGCAGGCACAGCTAGTCAAAATAATATAATATATCTAAAATATGTTACTTATAGTTATCAATAATAAGCCTGTTTAAAATTTTTAAGTAGCGAAGTTATTAACTAAATAGGTATTAAGTAAAAACTTATTAGTTCTTTTGTCATAAGTAGAAAGTTAACGTTTTGATCAAGTAGAATAGGATCGAGTCTATTTTTTCGTTTAGTAACCTCCCCCCCATCCTTGCCCTGCGCTATCCCTGGTAGGCGTGGCTTCCTATTAAATTGTTATTTAGTTCGTTTTGTAGCAATTTAATGAAGTGCGTAAGTTGGAGGTGTTCAGGGATAGTACCAGGTTTAGGGTCTTTTACCATTTTTTTTTTTTTTTTTTTTTTATCGTGGGGAAATCCTGCATTGGATCCGCCTCCCGAGTTGGGCCGCTCAAGGGAGGGGTATGTCGGACTCTTACCGACTAAAACCCCACGGTGTCCTTAGCAGACGGCTAGTGTGTGCTACGCGATATCCTCAGCGCAGCCACAATGATGGCACCCGGGATCGATCTCCCGGCCTATGCGACACAGGTAACTCCCGAAACAGCCATATCCCGAAAGTACTTGCGTCACCACCTAAATAGCAGCGCGAGGGCTCTGGCTTCTAGATCCCATGGTGGGGATCCGGTCAATAGGGAGGCTGCCTCAAATGAGACCGTACGATACCCTCGGACAGCTCTGACGGCCATCGCTCTCTGCGTTTTCCGCAGGAATGCAAAGTGTCGGGCCATCAGGCTGTCCGCCAACACTGGAGCCCCATATGGGGCCATCGACCGTACGATTCCCAGGTAGAGCTTCCGGCAAGTGCAATCGGGTCTCCCGAGGTTTGGCATAAGCCGAGCGAGCGCGCCCGTTGTGCCCATGAGTCGGGGGGTCAGCTGCCGGAAGTGTTCTACGAAGCTCCATCGGCTATCGAGGATGATTCCCAGGTACTTCATCATCGACCCGATGCCGATGGAGACGCCTCCCACTATGATCTGGGACCCTTGAGGTGGTGCATTCCGAGGCCCATGAAGACACAGGGCCTCGGATTTACTTAGGCCCACCTCTAATCCCAGACGCCTTATACGACTTACGACTTCAGCCACCCCAGCCGTTGCTAACATTGCCGCGTCGCGGTGCATCTTCCCTCGCGCTGTGACAAGGGTGTCGTCGGCATAGCAGACGACACTGACACCGCTTAGGGGCGCACCGCGTATCGCCCAGTCATAGCCGATGTTCCGCAGGATGGGGCCAAGCACTGACCCCTGTGGAACACCGCTAGACATGTCTCTCCGACTCCAGCCTTCCGGACCCGGGAAGGTGATGGTCCTCTCTGCGAGATAGTTCCCGACGATGCGGCGGAGGTAAGGGGGCACTCCATGGTACCGAAGCGCCTCCCGTATACTGCTCCAGGGTAGGGTGTTAAACGCGTTGGCGATGCCCAAGGACACCGCCAGCACCACTTCGCCCTGGGAGATGGCATCCTCCGCCAGACTCTTCACGTGTGTGATCGCGTGTATGGTGGAGTGCCCTCGGCGAAAACCAAATTGGTTATCCGCCAGGTCCGGCCCCACCTCCGTTAAGTGGCGGACGAGGCGGTCTGCAATAACTCTCTCCATGAGTTTGCCCACCTCGTCCAACAACACGATGGGGCGGAATGCAGTCGGCGTGTCCACTGGGCGCCCTGCCTTTTTGAGCAGGATCAGCCGCAAAACTAACAACTCTTCTGTATCGATCAGGGCTTCTGTTTTTTCGTTCACCAAGGAGCTAAATAAAGATCTTTAGGAGGCGGGAAGACTAAAATTTTGCCAAATTTTGGGTAACGACTAACTAACAAAGGTATCTGTTTATCAATTGAACATTGAACATAGATGATTGATGATTGAAATATCAATATTTCATGTTTGCACTTGATCGATAATTCCATTGATAGTATACCTAATTACTGAATTAAAAATTTCAACACGTTCTTGTTCGTCCGTTAAGAATGGAATAAAGAGTAGGTACCTACTTAGCTACTACTTACCGATCAAGTAAAGAGTACGTGTAAACGCTCAACTACTTAAAAAGGCCATTAATATTTAGATAAAATTTAGTTAATCACTTCGCAACTTATTACGTGTCAACAGGCTAACTAACTAAGTTTGACTTTGTTGGTAGTCAGTTGATTATCGAATAATTAATTAGGTGAATAACTGAACACTATTTTATTAATAATTTATTATTACATAAAAATAATTTCAAATAAAATATTATATTTAAATTTAATCCTATAATAATATCTAACTAACATAAACTATAAATTATAAACATCAGTTGATGTGCTATAACTATATGAAATTGAAAATAACATGTTTATTCACTAAATGAATAACAAAAGTTTTATATTCATTATAAATAATACTACCATATAAGGAGGAGTGCATATTGAAACAGAACGTACATTAAAATAATGTGGGTAAATAATGTCAAAGGAATGTGCAATCGTAAGAAAATACATAAAAGTTTTATGATGTTTTTTCTTCTTATTTAATGGCAAAGTGTGATATACCAATATCACGTGGATAGAATATTTTTCTAATCTTCAGAGCTGAAGCAACTAATATCAAGATTGTGGTTCTCTTGTAACTTTGCAGGGAGTTTTTGTGGCAACTTCAATTTCATGCTTCAAGTTATCATTTATAATTCACATAAGTAGCACAAAAACCAAACTATGCAACATGTCACCAATATAACCTACATATAATAGGGCCACATAAAGTAGGTATGTTTAAGAATTCAAGTTAAAAACCAGAACTCGACAGTTCAAGATCCGGTCAAAAACTCTTTAATCTAAATATTCTAAATTATTGAGCTTTTATGTGAGAATCTATTTTTTTCAATTATAATACAGATATCTCTACCGTGCTGGATCGACGCGCGCGATGGCAACAGTTAGGTAAGTACCTACATCCTTCGATACACGCGGAATCTTCGTGAAATTTTTAGAAAAATATACATACTGCTTTATTCAAGAGTTACATTGTGGATTTAAAATTGTTCGTTAGCGACGAACTTCTAACATATGAAGAAGTGTTTATAACTTTTTAAACTTTTTGTATGATAACGATTTATGAACCAACTTATTTTCTATTATTACTACGGCTGTCACTTTTCAGATTATATGGTTTAATCTGTCAGTGCCTCACTTCTAGGCATGGAACATCGGATTAATGACTTGGCGTTTTATCACCACTGGGAATGCTTACAAACTTTACACCAAGACATCGCTAAAAGACACCACTACGTTTCCTTTTTCATTCATGATATATTTATAGGGTGGAGTTAATAAAAAGGCTTCTGATCGAACCTATACGAGATGTTTTGTACATCGTATTTAATAGGGATGAGCGATATTAGAAAATAATCGAATGTATCTATGTTTTAGGCACCTAATTTAATATCTATTTTAAAA
The DNA here is from genome assembly GCA_033032175.1 of Saturnia japonica. NCBI lineage: Eukaryota > Metazoa > Arthropoda > Insecta > Lepidoptera > Saturniidae > Saturnia > Saturnia japonica. The sequence goes on along the minus strand of CM065308.1, from coordinate 8,009,266 downwards.
CATCGATGTTTCGAATACATCGATTAATGTCGATCATCTCTAGTGTGTAGGTACATGTAAATTATAAACTGTAATTTAATTTTTGTACTTTTTTCCCATTAGACTAAATTAGCCACCGAGAGACAAGGACCTGACCTTGCTCCACCTTGGCTACGCTCACGGGGGTACAGTGATACTTATTGTTACACTGATTTAAAAATATCTCAAATATATTTCATACAATGGCCGTAAATATAAACGAATCAAATTGGTCGAAAAGTTTTTCTAGATAAGTACTAATTAATAATATTTAAAGATGCCTCTTATGGATGTAGTTGGCCTCTTCGGTTTATCACTGCTCTGATGAGGGCTGGTGATGCTTGTTTTAAATCGTGTGCCCATCCTATAAGTGCGAATAAATTCAATAAACAAGTGGTCGTGTTTACATATGTTCCTAATTCAGATGCTTTATAATCCCAGGGAAACGTGTGGTGATAGTTATGCCAGCCTTCACCCATGGCAACAATAGCAACGCCAACGTTTTCCGCTGGCATTATATACCTGAAATAAAAAAAGGATATCAGTTATTAAACAAAAAATGCGCTTTGCTGTTATCTTCTGATCAATGAAATCGACTATCTACATAAACTGTTCAAATTAAAACATTCTTCATTATAATAAAACACAACATAACAATAACATTTAAACTTTAATGCAGAAATTATCATTTAGGAGGTTACGCTTTTAAACAATAAACAGAATTTTCGGAAATTTATTACTCAAAAGAACATAGTTCATTTAATGAGAATTACATAAATATTTGTTATAATTTATAAATATGTAGATATTTATAAAAAAAACAACAATCTTACCTATCGTATGGTTTATTTCCCCACAAATGCGCGAAGCTATTAACAGACCAAGTGAAGTTGAGACTGAGCATATACCGAAGTAAAACTTGAGATACGATCGAAATCATCCACATCTCGTCCCATACATACACTGGGATCAGTGTTGGTATGACCCAACAAAATGCCACTTTGAACAATAGAAAATATCTGTAATATTAAGGAAACATCCTGATAGAGACCGCAGAATATTCTAGATGAAATTGTATGCGCTAAGCCGTGTGCTGAACAATGTTTAATACTTTCTTTATGACAGTAAAAATGTTTCAAAATAACAATTTTTACTTTAAACTTTTTGACTTCTCTATCTCTTTGGAAATTTGTCTCTGCTTGTGGTAGCATCATCTTCAGCATTTAGAAGTCGACTACTGGACATAGGCCTATCCCGAGGTTCGCCATCAAATCCGACTTGCGGCTTTCCGCATCCAGTCGCTTCCAGCAGTCTTCCGTAAGTTATCGCTCCATCTGATTTGAGGGCGTCCTACACTACGTTTGTAAAGACGTGATCTTCACTAAACAAATCTTCTACCTCATCGGTTATCGGTTCTTCTACAGGTGTGACCGGCCCACTGCCACTTAAGCTTATTTAATTTTAGAGCTATGTCGATTACCTACTTTAGTTCTCTGACGTATACATTAAACACGCTAACATCTGGAACTAACAATCAGATTCAAAAAATATGATACATGGAATTATGAGGAATAATAGGCTATCTAGAATAATTTAACTACACCTCTCAGCTAGCCTTAAATATTGATGACAAATGCTGTATATTAATTAACAAAGATAATATTCATTTATAATAAATTAAGAAACTTGACCACACTTTAAGGTTTTATTATTATTTAAATAAGAAAGAACACACCGGAGCACGCTATGACTTGACACGTACGATGACAAGAAAGGAACTAGAGTTTTTTACATTGCAAAGACGGGACTCAAATCATTGCTTGAACCTTTTTATCAGGCCCTATATATTATGTAGCATTTAGTTTGCGCTCACAATTCCATCAATTTACTATGATATATAATATATATATAATCAGTACGCATAATAGTGAAAGCAGTTAGGTGATTGTATAGCTACATTCACCAAAATAATTAGGTAACATTAATGTAGTTCATAAACTATGAAAGCACCGAACATTGCTCTAACGAAAAGATAATTGCATTGAGAAACAAACGTAACTTTAGCACTGGAAAATTGTTGATTGTTGTCCATCTGTCTTGACAGACAGACGGATAACAAAGTGATCCTTTAAGGGTTCCTTTTTTCCTTTTAAGGTAGGTACGGAACCCTAATACTTACTTTGTGTGAAAGTTGACGACTGGATCGAACTGAATGTCAGTCATATCAATTTTAGCGCCTTCTTTTAAAACATCGGGATGTTTTTTCATCATGAGCCATCCGACGTGTGAGAAAAAGAATCCACGGTTTACATTGTGTGGATCGGCAGAGGTCTCGGAAAACTTGTGGTGAACTCTGTGGTCGCGCACCCAATCGTAAATGGTGTTCTGTTAAAAAGTAAAATAACAATCGGTTATTAGGTATTCCTAGTCCATTTTTCTATCTATAATATATATACATATATATATATAATATACACACGTATAAAACTCAACGTCTCTCGGTCTGTCTGTGCGTTTATGTTATTTTCAAGGCAAAACCGCATATCCAATATAAATGGTTTTAGGATTCCGTAACTCGTAATGAAAAAAAAAACCCTTATAGGATGACTTTGTTGTCCGTCTGTCTCTCTGTCTGGCTGGCTGGATGTCTGTTCGTGTGTCAAGGCATTTTTCTCAAAAACGACTTGAGCTATAAAGTTGAAATTAATAGAGTCCTACATGGCTTCAAGCTGCTGTAAAAAAATCTAGGCTAACGCATTAAAGAGATACGACACTTCATAGTTGTTAGTAAGGAGCGTGGAATGATACTCGATAGCGGTGGGTAACGCACTGACTTTATTAACGTCAAACAACATGCTTTAAAGGTGACGCAGTCACTACGTAACTGTATACATACATATACAACAATAGTTAAAATACCGCTCACGAACCGATTATCAAAACCTATATGGTACTTTCCACCGATGTTACAGTCTTGAAATTCGGCACAAAGGGAGTTCTTTTAACAGAAGTTAAGGGAAAAATCAGAAAATGAGAAATTTGTAATCCAGTGTGAAGTTATGAGAAAGTTAAATGAAGTTTTTTTTCTCAAAAAGGGCTTTAGGTGTATTGTTGAAACTAATATTGGATGCTAAGATCTATCAACTCAAACTGCTGTAAAAAAATCTAATTTCGAGGTTAAAAAGATACAGCCCTTCATAATAAAAGTATAAAAGATGCACTCAGGCACCAACCAACCTATAGGCTACTTCCCGCAGGTCTACAGTTTTGAAATTTGACTCGAAAGGAGATCTTTTAGAATCCGTATGTATTAAGTTGCGCGCCATACTCGCCAAACTTTCTATTATAAAGCGCAATGTGCCATATAGAATTCTCTTGCAAATGTACATAGCTCTTGTTGAATCTGTTATTTTGTATGGTCTTACCAGCTATGGACGCACATTTAAAACTTACCTCGATAAGATAAAGAATCTGCAAATTCGTTTTTTAAAATGAATATAAAAAAACAAATACTACGATAACTATATCGGTTTATTCAAATATTGTACGGTGTTACCTGTTCATGTTCGCGCTGAGTACTTGTTATTAATAGAACAATTTGATAATTCCGATATACAAATACCAGTTAAATATGAAATTAATACACGACAGGCATTAACAAAACCTTTAAAAATACCACGTAAAAATAACATCTATGGCAGGCGTACAATATCTTTCACGATACCTGACATTATTAATAAAATACCACTGGACCTTAGGGATTCAATAAATAATAAAAACATAAAATACAAATTTAAAGATTATTACATTAACTCTATTGTATAAATATAGTAAATTATAATCTTTTAACAGAACGTTAGGTTTAATACTATACATATGTATATTAAGAACAGCAACGCATTGAACAAAACCTCAGGCCATGGCATGCTAAGACAAACCCCAGAGGTTTTATAGGATGCCTATAACAATAACTTTTATATAAATTTATTTCTGAAATAAAATAAATAAATAATAAAAAATAAATAATGTATGGGAAACATCCGAAAATATGGAATTTCTAATCCAGCGTGCAATTATAATACATTATTTATCATGTAATTTTTTTTTGTCAAAAATGGCTTAAAATATACACTTGAAATTAATTTCCCCAAACTATGACCCCGAACTGCTGTAATACAATCAAGTTTCTAGGCTAATACAATAAAGAGATACTCTGAAAATCGCACTCAGTGATCAATTATCAAAACCCACAAGTTACTTCCAAGCTGAAGATGAAGCTGAAGCCTGATTTTGAAAGCCCTCCTACAAATTGTGCATCTATTGTTATTCATAAAATTAGTAAACAACGATTCAGGTCTCCTTTCTGAGCATAATATTCATTTTTTGTTATTTCACGTATATTTTCAACATAACATAATTTTTTGATTTCTTATGTAATATTAAATTACTTATCGTGGTTAGATAGATAGTTAGATAAAGTGTACGTATAACGTGTATCGGATTTTTTTTGATATTTCTTATTTTACACATATATTTTAAAAGAAGATTTATTTATCACCTATTTGTATTGTGGTGTTTCTATTATACTATGTTTAACGGTTTTGTGAGATTATTCTAGGAAAGCGTGTTGGTAGTTATTATTCCCAAGTTGATTTTTTATTATCATTACCTACTTGATTTTTCTTATATTTTCTTTCATAACGTTTCAAAATATAACCTTTTTAGTATAAACTTCAAAAAAATAATAAAAAAATATTCACCGAAATCTCTTACACAGTTCTTGAGTTATAGCGCACTATCAGACGGACAGACGGACATACCGAGATACATTAAAGAATGTAAGGATAATATATAAACGATATTTATGTAAAAGACGGTACAACAATGTTGTGTAAGTCAAGTTATTAACTAGTGATTGAGGGTTCTGCTACTCGCTACTTGTCCGATTAATATTTTAATTCATAGCTGTGTTGTCTGGCCAGTTAGAGGGTAGATATATTTTCTTACACAAAGTGAATATATATATACGATGATGATGAATCAATTGAAAAAAAAACACGTTTGGGAAAGTTCAATGGCTTAGGCTGAGCAAACCATAAGAGACGTCAAATTCATGTAGGTACTACATAATTGTACATCTTAAAAATACTTACAAAAAAGTCAGCAACATTATTATCTATGTTCAACGGATCACCCACAATATGCATTTTTGTTTATAAAATAACCAGCTGGCGATCACCGTGAGTGGGAGCGAGGGTAACATGGTTCGCGCGAGCGTGACCGACAGCATTCTGTAGTCCACGCGAGCGGAGCCGCGAGCTTAGCTAGTATTATATATTTATAAATAGCCGACAATCAATTAATTTCTACATATATTTATATCATTAAAATAAAGGGACAAAGTTCTGCTTCTTCTCTTTGTTTACAGTTCATTTGTTAAAGACAAATATTTTTACTAACCTGCCCAGCAACAGAGAAACAGAAAGCTAGTATTATTTGTAATGGAAGTTTAGCTTTGTATGAACGATGACACCAATACCTATGAGCACCTGCGGTTACTCCGAATCCTGCAATTTGTCCCATGAGTATCGCTGAAACATTTATACAAATCAAATTAAAAAAATATGGTGTTTTTATTAGTAGGTAACCAAAAACTATGAAATAATAAAAATACATAAGTAGATATAATTTATTTATATAAATCTATAATATCGGCCTAATACTATTATGTGAGCATTTTTGTATAAATGTAGGTATGTATGTAATGTAATTAGTTTCTCGGAAACAGCTCAAACGATTTCAATGAAATTTTGTATTTAAATAATGTTTTACATTCCAAGTTTACCCAGTTATGTTATTTTTTTAAAGATAAAGATCAATGAGATATATTACATAGAGGTAAAGTTTTTTTAATATATTTGTAGGAGGTATATTCTGGATCTACTGTTCGGATTCTGAAAATTATTTCACTAGTAAGAAACTAAGTACATTATTAGTAAATACAATTTTTTTATTCTTCTTAGATTTTTATATTAACACAATAGAATTCGTGGCCTTATTAGTAAGTAGGTATTTCTTAGAATTTTATATATATTATTAGGCTATTATAATTTTTGAACAAATTTTGGAAAAACAGTAGTAAATAAATTTTTCTCTGACTGAAAATCTAAAAATATAATAGCTAAAAATTTGTAAAGTCTGCTTAGTTTCAAAAATTAAGTAATTAGCCCGAAAAACGTGTAGTCAATAACAAAATGATCCAATGCGTAAAAAAACCCTTTGATAAAGGATTATAGGAAAATTATTAGCAAAGAAGCATGGGTAAATATTCATATAGATATTTGAAACTTTGAGAGTAGGTATCGCTATTTCTTTTTATGAGCACCTGGGAGCATAAAAAAACTTACTAGGAACACCCTAATGTACATATTGTATGTATGTATAATAAATATTATAGTACTTAGTAGTCAGTGATTCCAGTATTCCCACTCTGTGTCTTGTGTATTCTATATCTATTATTATTATTTATTATTAACGATTTAAAATAATAAAAAAAAATACATTCAGATTAAATTCCATTTTCAGTACTTTCAGAATTATGAGACTTTTAGGCAAATGTATGTTTTATTGCACCCTTATAAATTTCCATATATTAGGTCTTTACCTATGAAATTGCCGTTTTGTATGAAAAAATTTAAACGAATTATTTTCATGTACTTTTTATTTGTATTAATCGAAGTAATCACTCATGCAATCAATGCATCCTTGCCAGCGCAGTGGTAGTTTATTGATGCCCTTGTTAAAGAAATCAGCTGGACGGGAGGCAACAAATTCTTCAAAGGCATTTTGTACTGCCTCTCGGGTATTGAATTTTTTTCCCGCCAAGGAGTTATCCAAATTCTGGAAAAAGTAGTAGTCTGTAGGTGCAAGGTCTGGTGAGTAGGGCGGATGACGGAGAACTTCCAACCCCAGTTCTTGCAACTTGGAGACCGTATGCTGTGCAGTATGAGATCGCGCGTTGTCGTGCAGGAGCAGTGGAGACGAGCGATTGACTGCGAGCTGGTTGGAGATGTGCCAGCTTCTCCATTATTGTGTTCAGTTCTTCACAGTACATATCTGCAGTAATGCTCACCCCGTTTGGTAAGAAGCTGTGATGAACCACACCGGCGCTAGACCACCAAACAGTGACCATCACTTTTCTAGGAGTAAGTTTTCGTTTAGGGCATTGTTTAGGTGCTGAACCAGGATCCAACCAACTTGCTGAGCGCTTGCGGTTATCATACAGAATCCATTTTTCATCGCAGGTAACAATGCGGTTTATAATTCCTTCATTTGTGTGTCTGTTGAGGAGTGCAAGGCACGTCTCGACGCGTACTTTGCGCTGGCGATCATTGAGTTCGTGGGGCACCCATTTGTCAAGTTTTTTTACCATGTCAATTTGACGCAAATGGACCAATATTGTTTTGACGCTAACGTCGAAAGCTGCTGCTAATTCAGCCGTAGATTGTGTATCATCAGCTTCCACAATCGCCTTTAATTCGTCATTGTCGACCAAAGTCTTCGGACGACCGCGAGGTTCATTTTTCAGGTCGAAATTCCTAGAATGGAAGCGAGCAAACCAATAACAGGTGGTGCGTTGGTTTGTAGTGTTAGCTCCGTAAACGTCGTTAATGTTGCGTGCCGCTTGTGCCGCGTTGCTGCCACGACGGTACTCATATTCCATAATTACTCGAATTTTTAACGTATCCATGATGACAAAAAAGATTGAAATGCGATGAAAATGTAACACTAATCAATAAACAAATGACTACTTTGGAAAAAGAATTCCATGTTTTTAAAATAAAATTAATTTGAAATTAGAATTATTAGCCAAACAAAAATTATTTTGATTTGAAATGGCCAATACTGCAGAACGGCAATTTCATAGGTAAAGACCTATTATTTACTTTATGTACTAAAATCACATATTAAAAGAAAATAGTAAATATTTAGTACGACCTACCGAAAAATATAGTACGCCATTTAATATGTTCTGACTGGAAACACAACATGTGAACTGATAAATATACTGTTATGAGGTGAAAACTTGTAATACACAATGTATTCATCCATCGAATTGGTGTCATAAAACCATATTTCTTTTCCAATCTGCGGACGGGCTTAAGGAAACCCGGATCATTGCATAAAACTGCATCATAAGGATCAATCTGAAGTGTTGGTTTTTCAACAACCTCTTTAAGTAAATGCTTTAATTCACAACTTAAGTGATCTGTAGTGTAACTACGCGTGGGATAAAAATTAGTTTCCGTGATTGTGATAGGAGCCATCGTTTTCCCTGTGAACATAATTAATAAATAAGTGTGACACATAAACAATGCTCTGAAACTAACTCTGTTATAGTATAAAATATATTTTACTACGTCTATCTCTGTCGTTCCTTTATCGTGACTGTGAGTGACAGCTTGATAGCTGAGTGATGAGACACTACTCATCGCTGTGCCCCGAAATCAGAACTGTATTAAAAGCCAGTTTCTTTTTACACATTTTAACCAAACATCTGCTGTGATAATCAAAAAAATACCTGATTCTTGTTTTTTCAATAGACCAGAGCGAAATTTTATTTTTATGGTATTAAAGGATGTTTTTCAAGCATTCACGAATAGTTTGTACTGTGACCAGAGCTTTATATGGTATATCGATAAATTAAAATGTCAAGTTTTAATAATTTAATAGAATATATAGATAGTTATGTTCCTATGACCAACAATGGTTTATTGTTTCGAGGAACACTATTCATAAATTGTTTTGCTAGTTATTGTTTATTGCCGCGGCGTGAAGGTATTATACCGATTTACATGAAAAATGATTAATTATCAAAGGAAATGATGTAGTAGTATATGTCTGAATTTCGAACATTAAGCAGTACCAACTTGAAGTACAGTATTAACGTGAAATTATGCTGGTAATAACTGTTACAATTATAATATCAGGATGCGCTGTAGTCGGTGCTTTGTGTCCGGCAGCTGCATTTACTCCGATGCCGTTCATATTAGAATACGCGTTATGGCGGGGTTGGAACCAGGCTATTGTATTTTCACCCAATATAGAGCAAGGTAAGTCTGTCCATACATTACCGTAAACATAAAACTACCGTAATTATAGGGACATAGTTTTTTAAAATTCTTAAATTTTGGAGGCTTTTATGCAATTCGCATAAGTCAACCTCATCGTAACATAACCATAATATGCTTTTATCGTAACTTAAATTATATTTATTATAAAATTGATTGGAACAGACTAGCCGCCTCATTAGTGGATGTATTACCTAATAGGTAGGTAGGTACTTTATTATACATCCCAACGTCTACTCTGTTCAAACCAAAGGCACTCATTAAGTTCTGCGGATTAAACAGGCATTGGCATACATCACAAAGAGATGACTGTCTCAATTTCATCATATGTTTACACACGTTTGATGGAATATGTCCGGATCTCAACCAATGTGCGACAGATATCAACTTCCTACCCAAATTTGTCGTGGCACACCAGGGTATACGAGGAGGTTCACACTGTAAGGTCTTATATCAGATACCTTTCTCACGTGATCTTTCATAAAAATATGTTTTCAATGACTGTAACAACTTTCTTTAAATTTTAATAATAATTCTAAATAATCTGGCAATACATTAATAATTTTGCCACTTACAATACTTAATTTAGCTAATTTATCTGCCTGTTCATTACCCTGCAAACCAATATGTGCTTTAGTTACGAGAAATGACTTCTTCTCTGTAAATCCACTAAATATAATTATGAACTACACACTATAATTACTACACAGTGATTAACCGAATAACTTTTCTTTACTTTTAAATTAATAATTATAGTAGGTACATATGAATACTTAATTAAAATTTCATAATTTGTACACTAAATGTATACAATTAATAAAATTGAAGTGTCTGTTTGTAATGTCAAAATAACAGCTTTTTATTAAATGAATATGAAAGTATATAAACATACCTATATCAAAAAAACCTATTTTAAATTATTTTTTTTCTGTTTTTTCCGGGTAATCTCCGAAACGGTTATTTTTCTGCAAACGTCCGATTTTGACGGAACTTTCACTGGATTTTAAAGGGAGTAACTTAGGCTACTTTTATTGTAGATAAAGAATTAGGGTTCCGCACAAATAAAAAAAAAAACTGATCATAGTGAATCAATTCGGGCGCTTAAATGGCTTACGTTGAGTAAACCATAAGAGATATACCAAATTAATGTACCAAATAATTGTAGAAATTAAATAGACCTACAAAAAAGTCAGCGAGAGTATACGTCTATCTTATAAGGAACACCCATAATAAGCATTTTTGTCTTAAAAATAGCCGGGAGCGGGGAGTAAGATTCGCACGGACATTCTGTAGCCAAGTCAGACCATAGGCTTCAATATATTATCCTAAGTTATAAGAAGAAATTATATTTTAAGTTGTTATGAAATATTTTATGTTTTTATAAATACATTTTTGGACTGACCATTAAACTTGGCACCATTTAGATCTCATCCCTTTTGTCGTTGAAATCAACAAACAAGGCATATATCATATATTGAATTTGGCTCTCATTTCACATTATGTTTTTGATAGGATATGCTTTTATTTAATATCATTTTATATTTGGTAATTTGAAATAGAAAAACAATCAAGTATTTGCATTTTGTATTTAAATACTTTTAATAAACTATTTTGCACTGTTTGCATATATCTGCAAATTAAACTTTAAATGTCACTCAAAACGTACCTACAATTTTTCAATCGATCCTACTAGAATACAACAACAACAATTTTAAGTAAGTGTCTATAATTGGTACAGTACCTACTTACAGTATTCCGAATCAAGGAAAACATATTTCTACTAGCTGTGCCTCACGGTTTCACCCGTGTTAATTTTATCAGACAAACACCGAACCCCCAAAGCATCCGTGTAGTCTATAATAATTGTTCTTTCCACAAGTAAAATATTTTCATTATCTCCTAAATTATGTAAAAATTGTCTTTATGATGAAGTAGCTTTTGTTCGAATGGATTAATATGCCATGTCTAAAAATAATGCTTTTATATCACTTTCTAATTTTCAACAAATCTTTTTCATAAAATACCTTATTGTGGCTTATGTATAAGAGATATGTATATGCTATCGCTGATGTTTTTAGATATACTAAGGACCAATATTTTTTTGCAACATTATATTTCCGTATCATTAACGATTACGCCAGCGCCCGCGAATAAAGCGGTTCTGGAGGGCCTCGACTTCTACTTCCGTAACAAAAATCCATATTTAAGGCTAGCTGAGAGTTAAAACCTAACATTAGATGGCCTATGCGTGAGTATGGCTATCATATACAAAAATAATTTTTCATCTCCGACTGGTAGTTCCAGAGATTAGCGTGTTTAAACAAACAACCCAAAAATCTCTTCAACTTTATTATATCTATAGATTGTTAAACATCTACCTCGTATGTGTTTAAAATTTTTCAACTGCGTATGTAGAAAAAGTACAAACTTACTGAATATTGAAATCACCTACTCAGATATATATTTATTTAATTAATTTGTAGTTGTGTGTGTGTTTGATTTGACGTATGAACTAATGTATGAATGTCCTATGATATGAATACAAATTTTATGTACATACGAAATTTATAAAGTTAAATAAACTATCACTATATAATTATTTTTAGTGGGTAAATTATTCGCCATATTAAAACATAACAAAGAATACATAGTTATAGTTTAAAAATAGTTGCTTACCTTAGCTTCTTAAATAATTAAAATTACACTCTCCAATACATTACACTAATAATTATACCTATTTAAAATAATTGACGTCCCTCACATGCAATAGAATTGTACAATATACTCACCAAACATAATGCATCACAAGATTTTAGTGAGCTTCAGGCACGTTTGGTTATCCTACGTGTTTCGAGCTGCGTTCGCGGGGAGTACTCTGTGAACATTCGTCACGTATGTTGACGTATACAAATCAGATTCAATAGCCACTTTCATTGTGATTTATCACGCAGACCAGAGCCTGAGGTTACCACCTCTTTACGTTTTACGTACAAGTAATTCCTTGGGTAAATAAAGAAACATCGGTTATTCTCTTCTTCTTCTTATATATAAAAACCGATGTTTGTATGTCTGTTCCCTATGGACTCCAAAACAGCGGGAGCGATTTTGATGAAGTTTTCAGACATTTTTTCATATTAGCTCAATTACTGATCCTGTAAAGTTTGGTAACGATTGGATCAATGCTCAAAACATCACAGATCAAATAAACTCGAAAACAGTATAGCAACGCGTGGCCGAGTTTGCTAGTAATACTTATTAAATATTAGTACTATTTTCAATACAGTTATTGATATGTTAGTTGTTAAATAGCTAAAATATTATACTAATTGTTTAGAGCCAAATAGGAATTAAATAATTACGCAACTCGACGGGCACAATCTTATTATATTAAGTGAGCAATTCTTGTTCATATATGTAATTGGTTTCTCGGAAACGGCTTCAACGATTTGGATGTAACTTGGTATTTAGATAATGTTTTACATTCCAAGTAAACCTAGATAGGTTTTTTGTAAGACACCGAGCAAAGTTTGGTCGCTCAGATATTTAGGAATAATGAAAGTATCGCACGTCTGCTTTATTGAGGAGCAAATACAGACTAATGAACAAGGTAGAGATTAAGTAATGTATGACAAAAAAAACCACTGAGGCTGATGATGCTTTTACTGAGGCTATAGTTTACAGTTTAAAACTTTAGAGTTAATAGAGTTATGGTGTGAATATGAAGCTGTCCATGAAATCCGATGAGCTATAATTTAACAAACAATAAGTCACTTGGATAAAGTTTAAGATACTTTGATGGATATAGGTACTGAACTACACAGATTATATTATTTGGAATGTTACTCAAATCGAATCCTTATCAGGTTCTTTGAACTTGTTACAAATGGAGCTGCCTTAAAAGTATTTAGTGGTAATGACAACAAATTGAAAAGCTTTTTATGTGGTCCTTTTATATTTATGGTGAAGGTTGATACACCATTTTTGTGTCTTTTGTTATGCCAGATATGCATGTGGTAAGATATTAATAAATAATTAAGTATTTCTTTAGTGATTTGAGGCTACATTAAATACATATCAGTGTTTCGATATTACAAATAAAAATCATGTTGTATTACTACTTTGTGTACCTTTGAAATATGCGGTTTATGTTACAGATTGTCAATGGGCAATTGTTCGGCTGGTCAAGTGCTTGAGTATAAACAGTGTGGCGGCCGCTAAAGATTCCATGTACAATTCTGGCATGGTAAATAAATTAGGCATCATCATCCTTTCTCCTGATCTTAAACATAATTCTACAGGATCGTTATATACCGTTATAAATAAGGTATGAATGACATGAACACATAAAATACATAGTTTATGATTTGGGTAGATACCTAAAACTTTTTAAATAATCATAATATTGCGACATTATTACACGACGCGAGATGGCTCTTAGGTACGTATGATATCACAGCAACCATTCTCACCCCATATTATCTTCTTTATTCAAAACTAACGATCCAGCCAACTTCGCACGGGTGCAATTTACAATTAAAGCTTAGATTTAGAGCTATTTAGTTAAAAAAGTATGAACGCTTTAATATTGATAATAGTTACGAATATCGCGTGCTTAGCTTGCGACTCGGAATTTATAGCCGCGGTGCGGTTGGCGACAGCGTGCGCCGGCCAATTGATTTGCTGCAAATGATTTCTTTGGTTGTGCGTAATTTTGAAACCGTAATATCTTATGCGGTTTTAATTGAAATGATATAATGTGAAAGACAATTTTAATATACTTACTTAAAATATCCAAGTTAAGTAACATTTTTATCTGGACAAAGATTAATTACCTACTGAATAGAAGAAAATAGCTTGCCAAATACCTTAATATTTTTAATTATTATGTTGAAGATAATAAAAATGGTTATTGTGAGTTATCCTTAAGAGATAGATATATATCAATTTCAAACTCAAAAAATGGATGACATTTCTATAGTACAAGATGACATTGATCAAATATCGGTATCTAAATCTTACATAAGAACTCCGGAATAATGTACTTTATATACACATGATGATAGTTATTCAGTGAAAGTTTTTCATCTGATACTCTTAACTTTAATAACTTACTAACTATATTACATAGAATTAACTTACATTTTGATGTTATTGTTTTGTCTGAGTGTTGGCTAAGCAAATGTTCCAAAATTCCTAATTTACCAGGGTTTGTTTCATTTAAAACTGATTGATATAAACAAAATGATGGTTTTGTAGTATATGTTAGACAAGTCTTAGCATATTCTGTTGATATACCTATCTTTCCTGAAACAAATTATTTACTTGAAAAGTTTCATCGGAGGTAGCTCTTTATCGTTTTTCTTCTTATCCGGAATGTCGATAACTTCATCAGTAGCGTAGATTTGACAATTTGTTCACTCAAATCATTTAAGCACGTTATTTTAGTTAACAGCAACGATGCCGACTCAGATTTATACCTTAATACAGTAACGTTGCATAGAATGTTACCTGCACATGTGCTTCCTACACGTGGTGATAGCTGCTTAGATCATGTTATGATTGCCTTTAACAAATATGCTGTAACTTTAGTACTTGATTGTGTAATAACTGATCATACTTACGTGATTATACTGTATAAGCTAAATATCTCAGTACCTAAATAAACACCGTTATTACGGCGTACTAATTTTTCTGTTTGTGTTACTGTCCTTGAAAATACGGATTTATCAACAGTGCTTTAATCTAATGATGCTAACAATCCTGCAACTGAGCTAGTTACTGCTATTTCTAATGTGGCCAACACTAATAGGTACACATCACATTAAGGTCGCCTGTAGAAAACGTATAATTAAACCCTGGATTACAACAAGTCTTTTGCGATGTCTTTATCGAAAGACAAAAATAAACCCAAATAACCCTACCATAGAGATAACTTATGTGCGATACAAATCCTTCTGTAATAACTTATTCAAGAAAATTAAACGTGAATATGAACGTCGCGAATTCGAAAAATATCGTAAAAATCATAAAGGTACCTGGAATGTCATTAAAAAAATTACAAATTTGGATACTGTGAAACTGTTGTTAGTGAGCTTTTGTCCTCTAACAATGAACCAAAATATGCCCTATATGGAGTTAATGAGGTCTTTGTGAATGTAGGTATAAATCTCGCATCTAAATTAATGTCGAGGTCCGACGAAGGTTTCATCAAAGACTCTTTTTTTTTAAATATCCCTTTTTCTATGGCCCTATTTTTGACAACCAATGAGGAGATTGAACGCTATATTCTTAATTTAAGGATTAACTGTGGTGTTGGGTGGGACGGCATACCTGCTTTATTGATTAAAATAGCCAGATATGTTCTTGTTCCATTGATTTGTCACGTATTTAATCTTTGCATTTCAAAAGGCGTCTTTCCCTCAGTTTAAAAATAACGGTAGTACAGGATAGGATGTACGGATCGGTATCGGATTAATATATAAAAGTGTGGACAAAAGCATTGTCCACAATTATAAACTTATTTTTGTTTTATCAGTTTTTTCGAAAAGATTTTGAATAGTAGACTCACCACTTATCTAAATATTCAAAAAATTATCGCTGTAAACCAATATGGTTTTCGTGTTGGTAAAAGTACTGAAGATGCTTTTTTATTGTTAATTGAATTTGTGAGTAAAAATCTTGACAATAGACTTAAAACTAGCTATCTTTTTGGTTTTATCTTATACATTCGACACTGTATCTGTCTATATTCTACTAAATAAACTTGAAAGGATTGGCGTAAGGGATCAAGTTCTTGATATATAATATTTAAAAGTTATATAAATCATTGCTCACAGATCTTCACAATTAATAACTTAATATGAGTGAAGATGCATTTTTTACCTATGGGGTACCTCAAGGCAGTGTACTAGGTTCTACTTTATTTTTAATTATATATATATGATCTATGTATGCTATCTCTTAATAATGCTAAAATCATAACTTATGCTGACGATATCGTAATTATTGTACGAGACAAGAATTGGTCTAAAACTCGCACACATGCTGAACATTCTTTAAATTTAGTTATGAAATAACTGTCCACTAACTTATTAACGCTGAACCTAGCCAAAACTAAGTTTATTACATTTGCTCCTAGAGTTACATCCTCGCCTTTCTCCTCTTATAGTTTAACAGCTTATAAATGTTGTTCATTAGATAATTTGACATGTAGCTGATACCATACCATCAAATATCATGGTGTTTTGATTGATAGCACTTTGACATGGGATAAACAAGTAGATTCATTTAAAACTAATATTTGTGTTTAAATCATTTAGAACTTCTGCAGACTTCTTCAGAAACCTTCTGTAAAAATATCTCTAAATGATAGGGAAAACTGTTTAAATATCCGTTGCGTGGTTTAGAACATGAAACTAAGTAGACAATTCTATGGTTTACAAGAAGTAAGCGGAAAACCAGATAGACGCAGATAGCGACTTTACTTTATGTTATGTATTGATGTATTATTTTGAAAACAGAAAAATAACGAATACGTTTTCGAACTATGTACATAAAAGTACACGAATTTTTTATTCAGTATTTTCTAATAAAGTTTTATTGAAATAAAGAAAACTAATTTATTTGATGTTGGAAACACGGAAATAATTACAAACACGAGATTACAATAAATTGGAGTATTACTAATACAATTTATAATATTGCAACGTTGCTAAACAAATGCCGCATTCAACATCGAAAAGGAGCTCAGCTCAGCATAATATGCTATAGCAAATTACCATAGCGCTGGTTTTCAGTCGGGCCTGCACTAAATACTAGTACTTATTATTTTTTTTTGTATATAAAGCAGAAAGGTATTTTATGATTATTGAAGAACATTTTATTACGAGAAAAATTATTTTTATAGCTTCAAGAATTGCAAATGAACACGGCATCTTTCGATTGGCTCATAACGGCAAGATCAGACAAAGATTTCAAAATTATCAATGGAATACTAAATTCCACTTTAATACGGTTTGACCAGAATTTAGTTGTCACGTACACTCGTCGATATGATAATAATCTGAATGGAGTGTGTGAAACAAATTTTATCTATAAAAGAAAATTTTATAGCAAAAATTATCCTCAAAGCTTTGATTGCAAAATACAAAATTGTTGTAAGAATTGTCAAGGTAAATCTGAGTACGAAAGAAGCTATTTTCGCACAACCGAACGATTTAAAAATCTTTCCAAGTACAAATTATATAAGGCAAGACGCTTAATGCCTTTATTTCAATCAGGAATCATTTTTAATATGACAAATAAATTTGAAATGGAAAATGTTAGTAGCATCATATCTTTAAATTCTCAGTATATTCGTTGGAATCAGAATACATATAGAGGTCAGAAGGGGCGAATCTATGTATTACAATATTTCAAAGCCCGCATTAATTCAACCTTATATGCAAAGTTTTTAGGTGAGTGTAAATTACTGTTTATGTTGTTATAATAAATTTTCTTATTTTTTATTGTAAATAAGAATAAACAAATAAAGCAAAAACAAATAAATAGATATTACTTATTTATTATAAGTAATATAATATTGTAAATTATAAATAAACTAGGAAATAAGGTCTGCTATAAAGAAATAAAAAAATATAGTAAATAGTAAAATAAAAATATCATTTACTATTTTATTTTATTTTACGTTTTTATTATATTGTAATTATGTTTTTTATATTAAAAATATGGTCTAATAAAATATAAAGTAGAAAAAATAGGACAGTTACTTCATGTAAAACTTTATTTCTAGGAGTTTGGAGTCAAAACCTTTCGATGTCAAGAGTCACGATTCCATATCCTGTGGAAACCCGTAATCTTTTAGGTGAAGAGTTAATTATTGGCAAATGCAACTCAAGCTGGGATGATACACAGTCAGTAGACAACGATGGAACATCCGCGCAGGCTTTATTTGACGACGTGCTTTACTTCCTCATTGTGCGGCTGAATATCTCGTGAGCTCAGTTATTTGAATAATCAACTAGCTGTGTCCCGCGGCTTCACTTGCGTTACATTTTTTCGGTTCTCATCGGACGATCATCCCTCCCTTGAACCTGCACTACGTCACGCGGCCCTCTCGCACTACTACGTATTGCTTAGCGTATTTTCTGACCTACATTTTGTTTATATGTATGTTCCATATGGACTCTAAAACGGTTGGAGTAATTTTGATGAAATTATCAGAAAATCTTCATATTAGCCCAGCGGGTTAAAGTTTGGTAGCGATTTGATCAATGCTCCCTATGGACTCCAAAACGGGACAGCAACACTTGGTCGGCTTTGCTAGTAGGTTGTAAAATGTAAAATAATTTTTAAAATCTGTCTGTTACTTCCAAAGATTAGCGCGTTCAAACAAACAATCTTTTATAATATTACATTTGGTATTCTTTCATCATAAAATTTATTTTAGAGAGTTCTGGGACATATAACTAGAATAAATTTACGCTACGACCTTTGCGTATGGAATGCAGTAGAACTTTTGAAACCGCTGAGTATAATTAACATTTAATGTATTAAATGCAGTCTATGTAGACTGATTGCGAAAATCGATTCTTTGATTTTAGTTTACATGGGTTGGTTTTCATTATGTATATGATATTCACAATCCAGTATTCAGCAAATGCCCTTTCACCCCGATACTTTAAATACAATGTAACTTAATATTGTATTTTTCAATATAAAAATAAAATATATACGTACAATAAAGACATGAACAATTGTTATATTTATATTCCAGACCAACGATAAGGCACTATAATAAACTAGGATTTCGTTCATATGATGGATCTTGGTCTGGATTACTGGGTGCTCTCATGGACCATTCCATAGATATGGCACTGGAACCAGTTACAGCCCACACAACTCACCATGAGGACATGGATCTCGGATTTCCTATTGCTGAGACAATGTAATAAAGATTCCAACATTTTTTATTGTTCTTGTAATCTGTATTAAACAATCTGTTGTTCTGTCTGTACATATAACTTTTTCCAAATTTCCTATATAAAAGGCACTTACTGGCGTAGCTAGCGAATTTTCCTAGGATGACACGTGGCTGCCAGCTAGTTGATCATCTACTGTATACCAAATATTATTTTTCTCAAGATGAAAAAATAAAAACGGCATGTTCCTTCAGTATTGTCGATTTTTCTAGGGTGGACAATGCGTTTTGTAGGGTGGGCAGTGCCTATCCTGCCCCTTCCTTAAGTGCGCCTATGAGTATGAATTAATATGCCATAAACCTTTTTGTGTCTGTCTGTCTGTTTGTATGTTCGGATTTAACTCAAAAACAGCTCGACTGATTTTTATGATATGCTAAAAAATTTGTCAAGAACATTTTTAGAAATCTAAAAAAAAAAAATATTTAATTTTTGTTGTTTCTCAAACAATTTCGATGAAATTTAGGAAAGGGAAAAGCATACGTTATAGCATAATTATTGATAGGTTATAAGTGTGGTTACAAGAATTGTCAAAAATACTTTTAGAAGTAAAAAAAAAATCTCAACCTATTTCGATGAAGACATGGCTCCGCACGCGTTTATTACGTTAACGTTTAAGCGTTTATTATGTATAATATTATATCTACTCCTGCTCCATTGAACCTTTTAGTAATGCACCGTTATCAGATACGTATATAGATCCCGTAATACTTTTTGCTCTGTCACTAGCCAAAAACAAGGCAAGATCAGCGATTTCTTCTGGATCAGCAATTCTATCTAGCGCCGTCCCTTTTTTCATGTTATTCCAAATAATTTCCTCATAGGCACTTGGTATACCTGAATTTTCAATAATATCAGTTTTTACTGGTCCTGGATTGATTGAATTAACACGTACGCCATTGGCAGCTAATTCCAGAGCCACACATCTTGTAAAATGGTCTAGGCTCGCTTTTGATGTCGCATAAGAAAAATTTCCTTTTGCAAGCGGTAATATCGAAGCTATGCTGGATATGTTTATAATATTTCCTTTAGTTTTCACAAGATGTGGTGCAGCAAGGTTAGTAATGTAAACGGCTGACCGGAGATTAGTTGCCATTATACGGTCAAATACATTAATTGCATTTTCATTGAGAATGTGAACACCGGAAGCGATTCCAGCATTATTAATTAAAACATCAAGCTTTCCAAAAAAATTTAGAGTTTCACTTACAATTCTTCGCACATCCTCATCTTTGCTTACATCAGCTGCAATTGATAATGGTGTCCTACCAATCTGTGCACATTTCTCGGCGACAGTTTCGAGTTTCTTCTTATTTCTTCCAACTATGGCAACGTTGGCTCCATGCTCAGCGAATTTTATAGCGATCGCAGCTCCTATACCGGAACTTGCTCCCGTAACTAACACAACTTTTTCGGTGAAGTTCATATTCATGTAAGTATTCTCTAGTACGATATAAATTCTAATGAGAGATAAAAATAAAACATATAATTTTATTTTCACAGTACAGTACAGTAGGTGGGACAATAAATCTTATCAGCATACAATTATCAATCATTTTTGATAATAATCTACATAAACTTTTTCCAATAAGTATAATAATCTTGGACCTTGAGTTAAGAGATTATATTAATAATTACGTATTTTATCTTTTAGTACTCCACGTGTCTGATTATGACTCACACTCTGTGGTCATGAGTAACAAAAAGTCAAAACCAGCAATGTGGTTTTCAAAAAGAACACAAAAAGTGCGAGAAAATGTTTTAGAGGTTATTATTGTACTAGCTGAGCCCCGCAGTTTCACCCTTATATAATTTAAAAGCAATCACTGATTGATTATTTGTAATACTTCAGTATAGACAATATTTTTATCGGGCGGCGAGGGTTATGCGTCATATCGTACGCGGAGTGTTGAACTATTTTAATTATCCATTATCTCACAAGTTATGCTTCCAAAAACCATGCTATAAAGGGCAGAGCTTATCTTCATAAAATTGTCTTGATGATGATGCAACTTTCGTTCGTAAAAATTAATACGCCAATATGAAATAATGCTCAAAAATCAATTTTTAATTTTCAACGAACTTTTGTCACAAAGTGTCTTATGTATAAGAGATAGGAATATGGTATCGAGAACTTTTTTTAAATATACTAAGGACCAATATTTTTTTAGAACATTGTATTTACTTATCCCTAGCCATTACGGCAGAGCATGCGGACAAAGCAATTTGGGAACGCTTATGATGAGTTTGTAGCCTAATGTTGGATAGCCTATACTATTTCCTCGTGAACCTGTCTATCATATACAAGAAGAATTTTTCGAATCCGACTGGTAGTTCAAGAGATTAGCATCTATAAACAAACTAATAAACAGAAAAACTATTCTGCTTTATTATATTATTAATATTGCTTATAAATATAATATAATATCTAATATTATAATAACGTATAGATAACATCCAATATTTTTTGAATATGTCTGGACATTAATTATAATGATCAGGTAATTTACAAAATTGTCAGTAGCAAAAATAATCAAATAATTAGTGCAAAATCAATATATATAACTTTATAAAAATTAGTGTTAGGATGTTTGTTCCTTAAAACTTTTTAAACGGTTGGAAGGATTTACATCATTTAACTTTTACTGTGTTTATAGTGAATATATTAAGATGATTGTATAATTACGTGAGTGTAAATTTTGAACACTAGACAGTTATTACACTTCTCTTTTTAAAGTATCTAATATTTTCAGGTGCAACATTTACATTCGACATCAGGAGACGTCAACCGTTCGAGATATATTTCTCGCGCCGTTTAGCGCTCGACTCGTGGCTTGTGTGTTTTCAGTTGCATTCATTGCTTCCTTATCTATTGTTTTAATTAGTCGAATGTCAAGAATACGGACATCCGCTCGTAACATGGGTTACACGGAAGCATTAATTTGGTCCACGGGCATATTATGTCAGCAAGGTATGATAAAGATTGTAATTGTTTATTAATTGTCAAAATAAACTTATAAAAATATATAGCTATGTTTTTACAGGAAGTGTACAGATATTTGTAGTTACTATGCCGTTCACATTTTGTTTTGATAGAGTAATAATACAATTCTTTATTAACTGTGGGCATAGATGGCAATAGTTGGTTTACGCTGGCGCTTCGACTAGATACCGCGCTACCTACAAACAATAACTCCTAGAATACGGCTACTTAATATCGTAGTGTGTAGTGACTATTTGAAATGAAGCTTTTCAACGTGATATTATTGTGGGTATGACACTGACTCGAGTACGCTCTAGTACTCAAATTCTCGCTTGAACTTTCCGAGTCGAACGCGGGAATTCCCGAAAGTATTTCACCATTAAATTCGTGCGGTGGCAATCGCTACGACACATGTGGTATCAATTTTGTTTTTAGTTTACTTTTGGTATTTTATGTATGAATAGAAGTAGATTTTCAATTAACAATAATATTTCGTATCTAAATATTTGTTTGTTATTTGTTGGAGCACCACTGCCCTAGATCGTATACTTTGTCTGTTCGCAAGTCCAAGCGTACTCGCGCCCACGCATGCGAAACCACTGTTTCCTGTGTCGACGAGCTGTTAACTTCGATTCCGCACACCCGCCATGTCCATTCTCCATTTTTTTTTAACGGGGATATACCCGTCATGGTTACACACTCACTCGGGGGAGCGAGTGATTATGTAAGACTCCTACTCACTAAAACTCCATTGTACACCGCCCGCCACCGTAATAAGTAGCATTCTACCGCGTCGCCTCAGTGACAAGGCCCGGAATGGCCGCCCTCTGATGGAGACAGTCCGTTGCAACGGAACTGTCTCCCCGTGCGTCGAATCACTGCAATAAGAAGACGGCCCCCCTGACCCATCTCCCCTTGGTTTGGCCTGGCAGGGGAAGGAGGTGAATGAACGCAACCCCTTCCCGCCCGTTCGGCGTTGGGTTTTTATAGAGGTTTGCTCATCTGCCGTCGTTAAACTCTCCCGTCCTTGTGAATCCGGCTGTGGTTTTTAAGGAGGTGTTCATCCTCGATCCTCTGGTAACTTTTTAGGGAGGTTATCTTCCTCGGTAATTTTTTAAGGTGGTTTTCTTCTACCGTCCGCCCTTGATTTTTTAAAGGGAGGTTTACTCCATTGCCGATAACCATCCGTGGTTTTATAAGATGGGTTTCTCTACCGTCGTCAGCAACTTTTATAGAGATTGTATCCTTTCAATTTTTCTTCTTCTGCCGTCAAAGTCGAGTTTATCTATAGTGAACGAGGCGAAGCGGGTTCACTCTTGCACCATCCCCTATCTCATCTGATAAGCAGGGGGGTATAGGGGAAGTACGCCGTCGGTCTGGTATTGACCGCCAGTCATAAGGACTCACGTTGCCCGGGGCACACCACGTGGAGGTTCCAGATATAGTGTCCCGTCCATCCTCTACAACGGCAACTTAAGCCTTGTTCCGTTCTCTCGGTGTATTGCCCTTGAGTTTAGCAGCCGCTTGCGCGATACAAGTGACACTGTACACTGTGCTGCATTCACTAGCAACCAACAGACATCATTACACTGCACCCCACAGTCGTGCACGCCACACAGGTACATAGGTTTCTGTAAGGGACTTCTTTTCCCTTTTTTGTACTAGTTAGTTTAGACAAAAATAGACAGATCACTATACATATACATACACACATATTCCACCACTCCTCCCAGGAGGCAGGAACATGTGTATCAAATTTAGATTTATTAGATCAAATTTCTACGGATAGGAAATTACCCACTTCGCGACTTAATGGCAAATACGGCAACAACTCAAGCCGAAGTTCAGCCACTTTGGCACCTTTGAGCACGTTGCCACGGTGAAGCTGTAAAAGCCGTCTGAGGCTCCAGGGTACTCATGGCTAGCAGTATAAGTAGTTCTAAAAAACAACATAGTCACTTCTCGCTAGTTGAATGTATAGAGAAGTACGATTTGTGTATTGTTAATGAATTTTTGTCTTGAAGCCGTTCGCCATCAGTCGCAGATTACAACATAAACATACATCATGTATCTCTCCCAACAGGGTAGTACGTTTACCACGTACTTTCACTTGCTACGATCCTGGTATACATCTTTCAATTCTTCTACATTCATCAATCTTTTCACGCAAGCACGTCTGTTTAGAGTACTCTAAATGTTTAGTGAATTCTTAACCTGACCTATTTTATTATATATGTTGTTTTCCATACGTGGAAGTTTTCTTAGGTTATATCAACACCCATGTGAGGTTACCATTGAGTTTTGATATTTTTGTTATAGGTGCTTCCTGGACTCCTCCAAACCCACTTGGAAGTTTTGTCCTGATTATTTGCTTGTTCTATGCTTTGGTGACATACAATGCGTATGCAGCATTCATAACATCTGTGCTCTCAGTACGCGTGGCCAGTGTGAGTGATATCGCAGCAGTACTCCAATCGCCTAACATTAAGATTGGTTACATCCGGAATGGAGTTGATCAAATGTATCTTATGGTATTTTTTTTTAATATGTTATAAACTTGCCTATGGGGCATTTTATGGATTTTATCATGGAGAAGGTTTTTATGCTATCAATTTAAATATTCACGCGAACGAATTCGTAGTCACAGCCAACCTGTTATAATTTTCAACATTGGCAATAAAATTGTCGTAGTTTTCTGGATTTATAGTTTTTAATATAACGGTTTATCATCTATTACGTATACATACATACACGTAAGTATAAATTAATTTCTGATATTCATTTTAACATGGTTTTAAACAAATAATGGTATGTAATTAGGTAATAGTTACTCCTATTATCCTTACCTAATATTTACAAGATACGAACAATTTCCTATGATACCATTTCAGAGCGGTTTTTGTCAACGGTAGGTGGTAGGTTTGTGTCAGAGGAATTGAATAATATGAAGATACAGAATGTCTTAATTAAAGTGAAATATAAAAGAGCGACCTTATTATACGTACTAGCGGTTGTCCATTGGTCGAAATTCAACCAGCGACTTTTTGATCATAGATTATTTTTTATTTGACATTTGCAGTATGAACGTAAGCAATGAATATTATAGTACTTGCTGTCACTTTTCATTGAGTGACAATTGTAAATATTTTGGTATCTAAGGTCAATGGCACTGGTCGCGTTAGGATTTGCAGTATTATTTCATTTGATGTATTATTTATTAACACGTAATATGTACCAAATAAATAAATATACACATTTTAGCTTTCTGCACTCCTTCTCCTTGTAAACTTTAGCCATGTCAAATTTCACAGTCTTCCGTGCATGTAATACGCTTAAAAAGGTGTCCGAAGTTTTCTCCTCACGTATTAATAATAATAACTTTATTTACTTATAATTTAATCACAAGAATATAGGGCTTATTTCTACGACATACAATTTTTCGTTCTATAATAATGAATTCTAGCGCCAGAACCGGCCGAGCCTGTATCTCAAATGCTAGTCCCTTTTCGTGATATAATATAATATTACATGGTGGCATAGTTTTACTATGTTATGACTTGGCATAAAAAATAATTCTGCATGAATATAATAAAAGTATTTTTTCCTTTTTTTTCATCCTACCTTACTTACAGTCATAATGCAGCAAGTTAGACTATTATATTGTGAACTATTGTGAACGGGAATATCATAAGAATGAGCGTTGCATAATGTCTGTGTTCATGTTTAAAAACATTTATAATACAGTGTTTTAATTGCAATGACAGTTATTTTATTTTATGCTTACAAACAAGTTTTCTTTAACTTCATAGTTTTGTAATTTTATTTAGGGTATTATTACCACTAGGCTCATTACATTTTTGATTTACAAGTGAATATACCTAAGTCAAGAACTTTATTTAGTTTATTGTATAGATTAACTTTTACAGCGCATACTGTTACCATATTTACGTATGCGTTAGTTTACAATACATTGTGTAAATTAGAACTTGTTTGTTCTGGCTTACTTCTTCACACTTCTGAAGAAAAGAATAATAATACATATATGTCCTTCACATTCTTGGCAATTTAGTTCGTTTTAAAATAATTTCAAAAATGAAACAAAACTTAAAGTATATTATTTATGGTTTTCGCAACAAAAAACTACTTATATACATATAGATTTTATCATCATAATCATCATCGTTTCAGCCGCAGGACGTCCATTGCTGAACATAGGCCTCCCCCCATAGATCTCCAGATCGACCGATCTTGTGCGGCCTGCACCCAACGGCACCCAGTGACCTTTTATATTATATTATACGTTATTTTACGTTTTTATATTATACGTTAATTTTTGCAGTCAACAAAAGATACGCAATTAAATGCATTCTATATTCGTGGATATTCAAACGCAGAAAATTTGGTTTCATCGGCTGAAGAAGGACTGGAACGGGCCGCAAGTCTGGACTATGCTTTCTTTGCTAGTCAGCGAGTAGCGCGATCTACACTCAGGTAAATTTTATATTTGGCCTTTGTAGGAAAATTGCAGGTACTAATAATTAGTTTGTTCAAGGAGCTTAAAGACTTTTTACAGATTGTTTGTTTATTTCTTACCTACCAATTTACTATAAATAATTATGTCATCATAATGAAAACGCATAGATTAATGATTGGTTGTCTACAACTAGACGCCGCGCTACCTGCAAACAATAGCTCCTAGAATACAGCAACTTCATATCGTTGTGCGAAGTGACTATTTGAGTTGATGATTGTGTGTGTGAACACAATAGTATTGTGAATTTCTAAACTTTACCCAATAGATAGGAAAAAGTTTTTATACCAACCAACACTCAAATAAGTGTTGTGATGAATAATAAATGAATGGAAAATGTATCAATGTACTGTGTGTATGATGTGATTGGTTATTGAATAAAAAACTTCATTATTAATATAAAATATGATATTATTGCTAATATAATATCAAAAATATTGGATATATTTATACGTGTATCAATGCGTTAATTATTAATTTTTGAGAGAAAAAAAAACCACTCAACTTGTGAAAAAAACACAATTTATTCAGCACTTACTTTCGCAATAACAGAATATGATGCTGTTTTAGAATTTAGCCTACAATATTATAGTAAATTATAAAACGATAAACGGGCGATCAAGAAATATTAAAAAAAATAACTGTCCGCATTTAGTACAAAATTAACACTGATTTATTAATTTATTAATACGTACAATGATAGCTTCGCTCACGTGGCCTACAGAATGCCCGCGCGAATTTTGCTGCCTCGCTCCAGGCTATTTTAAAGGCAAAAATGATTATTGTGGGTGTTCCTTAAAAGATAGACGTATACTTTCCCTGAGTTTTTTTATAGGTATTTTTAATGCCTACAGTTATGTAGTACATTAATTTGCTATATTTCTTATGGTTTACTCAGCGTAAGCCATTTAAGCACCCGAATTGATTCACCATGGCCATTTTTTTATTTGTTCGAAACCCTAATTCTGTTTCTAAAATAAAAGTAGCCTAAGTTACACCATATAACATCAGCTATCTATCAGTGAAAGTTCCCTCAAAATCGATCCAACCGTTTCGGAGATTATCGTGAACAAACAGACGGACAGAAAAATTTGAAAAATTGTTTTTTTGTCATAGGTGTCCTATATACTTTCAAATGCATTTAGTAAAAAACTGTTATTTTGACATTACAAACAGACACTTTAATTTTATTATTTGTATAGAAGATGACTCTCTCCTAGGGACAGTGCAAATAGTCGAATACTTTCACCTTACAGAAGATCGCACGTCAATTACTCATTAGCAACGCAAACAGACCTTACTGTTAGCCTGAGGGGCCCTATTAAAAAACAGAGCCGCTGATGGCTTTTACAGCATTACCGGGCTTGAGGGCTTAAGGCACTCAGCCGCGAAAGCGTGGGCAACATGCGCGCAAGGGTGCCAAAGTGGCCAGACCTCGTCTTGGGCTGTTGCCGCGATTGCAACTAATTCGCAATTGCCCACCATTCACGACGGCATGTAAAGAGCTTCAATGCCGTATCTACTTAAAAAAATACGCTGCTTGTCAACTTGACAGTGTTGTCTGAATGACACTGACCTAGTCACGACGATTTCGGCGTGGCTTTGATAGCTGGTTTGTTATAGTACTCCGACGGCATCTAGTTGTAGCGTCAGCGACAACCTATCATTAATGTATTTGAAAACGTGTTTTTACTATTTATTAATGTTATTCTATGCTACATTTTAATGACAGTTTTTCTATACAGATCTTTCAGTCAGGCTCGTGGTAGATGCGCGGTCCGTGAATTACAAGTTCCTTCTTCAAAAGCTTATCTTGGTTTTCCATTAGCACAGCTTTCACCGTATGCCAGACCAACACTTCTCAGGTAAACTGATAATTTCGGCAAAAGATTGTAATACATTTAAAAGTAATGTAATACAATGAAATAAAGCGATGACGACCCAATAGCAGCTTGCACGTATATACTTAAAATTGACATGAGTTGGAAGGAAAGCATCGTGATGAAACCATAGCATAGGTCATAGTGACACTATATTTCCTAACACCTGCCTGGCTAACTACCACTCTCAAGTTAAAAATCAGTCTTAAGAATCTATTAGTGCGTTCCGGCTTTTGCACTAAACCTAGACTCTAGAGAATCAGACTATTTTAGCGTGTTTACCTCTTTGGTTACATTGTCAGTTAAAGTCATGAAATATGTATGTATATTGACTACTAGATATAGGTCTACTTATGTAGTTACTGGATGTGATTTTTCATAAGACGTGGCTGCACTTTAATGAGAGGCTCGTAAATTAAATCTTTTTAATGTTCCAGCTTACTACAACTTCGCAGTGGGGGAGCAATAGTACGACTTAAGGCAGCCCTTGTACCTGATATGCCACAGTGTTCCTCTCCAACAGGATTTGCATCTGCGCGTGCCACTGATGTTCAGTCGGCTTTTATTCTTTTTGCTGTCGGCTTCACTGCTGCATTCTTATTAGGTGGGTTACGTATGACAATTATTTACTTTCTTTTTATTATTATATTTTAAGTCAATGTTTGACAATAATCACAAATCATGTTAGCACCAGCACAACAACAACAACGTTGGTAGTAGTCGATGATGGCAATAAATTAAAATTGAATTTCCAGTCTGAGAGTTGTATTCATGTGAACACCAGAAAATGCCCTTACACTTGTTCCATATTTTGGAGTTTTGTTGGAAATATTAACAATCTATGTATATATATAGGTACCTACATGTTTCTTTACTATAGTTCTCTATATTTATTTTCCTTAATACTGCATAATATTAGGTCCTTATACACGAAATTGACGTTTTGTTGAACTGGACACTGATCTCAAATGTTTGGTGTTTGGTTAGAAATTCCAAATTCAAATTTAGAGTACGTTTTTGGTTCCAACTTTTCGTTCTGGAAATTTTGACCTACGAAACAAACGCCGTGGACGGCCGGAGACCCTAGTTCATAATGAAAAATTAAAAGTGATCGTGGAAGCGGATCTATCGTAAACCACACCAGAGTTAGCGGCAGAATTCAGTGTGAGTGATAAAACAATTTTAATTCACTTGAAACAAATTGAAAAAGTGAAAAAGCTCGAGAAATGGGTACCGCATGAATTGCCTGAAGCACACCAACAAACACGCATTGAGTGCTGCGTTACGTGACTTGGTCGTTACAATAACGAGGGAATTTTAAATCTTACTGTTACTTGTGGCGAAAAATGGATCCTTTACGACAATCGGAAACATTCATCACAGAGGTTGGACCCAGGAGAACCGGCTAAATCCTGTAAAAAGCGAAAGTTGACTCTGAAAAAGGCACTGGTGAGTGTTTGGTGGACCAGTGTTGGTGTCATACAATACAGCTTTCTAAGATCTGGCCAGACGAGATAACGGCAGATCGAAAAGCTAGCCGTTAAACAACCGAGACTGGTGTGAACCCACTGCTGCTTCAGGTCAACGCTAGACCCCATACTTTACGACAGACGGTCGTTAAATTAGAAGAACTGCGAATGGAACATTCCCTGGATCTTGCTCCAACAGATCACTACTTTACATTACGGAATTTACACAATTTCTTGCAATAAAAAAAAAAACAATTCCGATGTGGCCGTCCAAACCACTTTCAAGATTTTGTTGATACTCGCTCACACAATTTTTTTAGCTATAATTTACAATAATACCTATAATTTGGCGAAAGTGATAATAATGGTACATACTTGGATTGATTAAATGTATAATTTCATAATATTTTTTTCGTTTTACTTTTTTCATATGAAATGCAAATTTCATATTATTATGTAAGAACCTAATACTAGATAGAAAAAACTACATTATTGTTGAAGGGTTTAAGTTTTTTTTAATTTTTATTAAATGTTATGTTGTAATTAACGTGAATGAAATCGCGGACGATTGCAAGTATGTACTATAATCGTAAACTTTCAGTGTTTGAACACGCATTATTTGGAAACTACTCTAAACAATGTAGTTTTTTAAATAATATACAAGTTAGATCCAAGAAGCGATTTCATTTGTGTTAAGCAGTACCTAATGGTAAAATTACATTTAAAAACGATTAAAGACAGACAAGTTTTATTTCAGAAAATTACACGTAGTTCCCGAGGAATATGTAAATGAAATCGCAGGTATCAGCTACTTTGTAACAAAAAATTTATCCTTCGTAACATAATAAGGTAACGTTTTATTTGCAGGAGTGGGAGAATATATATGGAAAAATCGGGGAATACAAAGAAAAATGTTGAAGAAATATTATGCAAGGCTAATTAATATTGTACGACAATAATGTAATCCTATTTTCTGCTTTATATACCTAGTAATAATAAATCTATAACCACTAATAAGTGCGGATTCAGAAAATTTGACATTAAGCTATTAAGCAACTGTAGAAGTAGAAGTATAAAAACGTTTGGATGTACATCACGCAAAAATTACACAGTAGATTTTTTATTAGGTTATAATATAAGCTAGAAAATGTCGTTAGGTTACACACTCACACACACATACATAGATGACATATGACTTATTATGTCACAATTTCAAGTTTCACACTTTAAATTGTACCGTCTTGTTAGTGTCATTTGAACTTTGAAGATTTGAAAATATTATATTATTTAGATGATATTAGCAGAATTGTGTATAAGCACATGTTGCCATTAACATGAAGAAGAAGAACTTTAGCCGATACCTGATGAAAGATTTTTCAATACGAACAAATAATGTTGCCAGAAGAAAACATTCAAAATTTTAAATGTTTTATAGGTTAAGAAGTATGTTTTATAGATTAGGGTTTTAAGAGAGGTATAGCACAGAGAAATTTCTATGGAGATTTCTTTCTACTTGAGGTAACCCGACTGGTGGAATACTTTCACCCTACAGCTACCTTGTATTTTGTTCCTGCGCTTAATAGGATTTCTAGAGATCCTTGGGAAAGGGGGGTTACAGGTCGGCAATGCGCCAGTAATATCTATGGTATTACGAGTTTCCATAGGCTACGGTACCCGCTTACCATCACGCGGACCGTAAGAATGTTTGCCACCTTTGTAGTATAAAAAAGAAATTAATTATTTACAGCTTACTAATTTTATTGGTATCTGAATTTGTTATGATGAAGAATCATTAATTATTTGTTCAAAAGAGTTTAAGTTATGCAACTATGTCAATAGACAGAGATGAATAAGAAACATTTAATGCTTTTATATTTTATTAATGAAGAGCTGATGCTTAAAATGTAAGCTAGTTAAAGTACAATTTTGAGATTTGTTGTTATTTTGTTTATAATGTGTAATGTGTGCATTAAAATAAATAAAAATATAATATAAAAAAATTGCTTTATATAACAGAACCACAACCGTAATCATAATCACTTTTTCCTTAAAGTCCACAAATGAATTCCATTCTTTCAAACTGAATTATTCATAATATGAATTAAACCTTAAACCGTAAAATTGGGTTAATCGATTACTGGTGTATAACCCTGCAAATTAAAAAAAAAACAATGTTGGTAGGTTGGTAGTAATTTTTAATATTATACCTAAAGAAATAAAATAAAGCATTTTATGTAAGACGAAATTATGTGAATAAGTGATATACAGGGCTATTGATAATTCGCCGTGTTTCCGTTAGAAGGTGATAGGGTAGATTATCTGCGATAATTTTAACCACCATATGCATTATGCAAAAGCGAACCATTTTTGAATTATCATGTTTTTAACTTTTCCCAAAATAAGTCAAAAATACAACATTAAAAATTTATTTCAAGAAAAGTATCACTTTAAATCTCATTTTTTCTTCTGATTTATAAAAATGATTAAACACTGGTTATTTATCTATATTTAAACAACAATTATTGGTGTAAATTTAAAAAATTCGAGACGAAAAACGATACTATTTCAATATATTTTTTAGATTATTTTCCACTAAAATGCCTTAACAAAAAAAAAACATCATGAAACTTGGCTTGCGGATTATTTTAAAAACATAACCGTTTTCTTAGCTCTCCAACCATAACAACTATGAACTTATTTCAAAGAAACTGAAAAAAAAGATCACAAAGGAAGCAGGCGGACATTCGTATTAGAACTAAACTTAAGGTCGTTCTTTAAAATTTCCATAAAATTAATTAAAACAATACCCAATGTAAATAAATAAAAAAAAATACAAATTTAAAATAAAATTTTGTATCAGTAACAGTTTAATAGTAATAATAATTAATAATAAGTAACAATGAAGATATTTTGTCATTTAGCCTAATTAAAGTTCTTGCTCAAAGTGAATTCCCCTACTGCGTACGCAAAGTCGCATTCTTTTTCTGAGTTGTGACATAACTACCGAAGTAGTCAAATTATTCCGCAGCGCATTTGCTGCGTTTATAATTCTTGTTTTGAGTTCTTCCGGGGTGACACAGGTGAGACCTCGTAAACTAGGAATTTTATATGACCCCAGAAATAGAAATTAAATACCTATGTTACCGATGTTATGATCTCCTTACGGGAATACGGCGAATTATCAATAACCCCTGTATGTACGTATTGTACCTGTATTATTGTAAAATAATTATACTCACAAATATATTTCTTTATTAAAAATTCTTTGAGATATATAATTATTTGTTTTATGTGTAAAACTTACCGCTATTTCATATCACCACCTCTATTTTTTACAGTCGCCTTGATAAGGTCCTGTGACACCGTTTTCAAGTCATAAGCCCAAGAGATACGTGCAAATAGATTCAAAAGAACAGTAGTTATATTTATATGTGTTCCTAATTCAGATGCCTTGTAGTCCCATGGGAACGTGTGGTGGTAGTTATGCCAACCTTCACCCATTGTAAATACGGATACAGCTGCATTTTCAGACGGCATTATATTACTGTAATGTTTTAGAAATGAAATGTATAATTAAAGTTTTTTGAATAAATTGAATTTAATTATATTTGCTGATTATGAAGAAAACGTCGTGGAGAAACGTGGGCCATCGAGAAATGTTCTCGCATTTCCACTATCTAGCTGGAAAACTCAGAATTATGAATTTTGGGTGTTGCTTTTGAATGGTCTAGATTATGTCGTGAAATAAATCGTACCTTTTTGGGTAAAGATTGTTGCTTATTAACGGAAAATTTTCAAGAATATATCATTCTACCATATAGTAGGTATCACGGTTTATACACCCAACTGCAAGTAGAACTCATTTAGAGCTCTTAATAAATTCACATATTATAATATCAAAGTTTTTGAGAAAAATCTCCTATACACCATTTATTGCTATATTTTTAGATCTCTTTAAATAGAAATATATATTTATGTTCCCATTTTTTTAAATATCTGAAAGAGTTTGTTGGCTTTCTAACGCTATACTTAGTATTCTTACCCTTTGGCTCCCTTACATAACAAAAATGTACGTGAAATTGGCATAATAATGAGTATCATTTTTTTTTTCGTTTTTATTTATATAAATAAAATTATTGACGTTTGCCATTATGCGCAATTATGCGCGCATCACACAAATTCTACTGGATAGATTTTGATTAACTTTTTGTGTTTGACTCCTTATTTACTTGGCCCGTATCTAAAAAATATCATGATATCTTCTTCATAAATAATAATTCTGTAGTACACGCGAGCGGTGCCGCGGACACAGCTAGTAGTTAATGAGGTATTTACAAGCGCAGTAAATAAAGTAAAATTGTTGCTCTATT
This sequence comes from Saturnia japonica, assembly GCA_033032175.1. NCBI lineage: Eukaryota > Metazoa > Arthropoda > Insecta > Lepidoptera > Saturniidae > Saturnia > Saturnia japonica. Next base: position 7,974,907 of record CM065308.1, on the reverse strand, counting down.
AACGCAAAAGACATTACTATTTAAACCACTCAATATATTTATGAGAGAGTCTATTATAAATTTCTCCATTCTTGCAGAAAAATTACCAAAAGTTCACTTTTCTGAGTGCAAAGAAAACATTTTATAGATGACATCATAATGACATTGTTAAGACATTCATGGAAAGCGGGAGTCATTAGTTCATTACTGTCAGTAGTAAAAATATTTCGAAGAAGATTATAGTACAAGATTCGGCTTTGGTTGACCTACCCCTATCGAGTTTCCTGATAAAATTTATTTTTTATGCAATATAATGTTTTATGAAACAAAATGTAATAGGGTTGCCACTCCATATCCCTGCAAGGCTATTTTTAATTACATATTAATTCATTAATTTTTTTCGTTAATTATCCTCATTGAGTTTCCTTCGAAATTATATTTAAAATGTAGATAATATTATAATATTTCAAACACGATGACATAGGGTTGCATTAGCAAAAGTAAGCAAATCTTAGGGTTGGCACGATTTAAAGGCTCCAAACATGGGTAATACATAATATTATATGATTATTATTATATTGACATCTGTCTTTCTCTCTTACGGTTTACTCTTAGTCGCTATGGTCAGTGTAAAAAAATAGTATCAATAAGCATTTCTCAGTTTTGGCATGCTGGATTGTTTCGGTGATGTACCTAGACGAAGAATAACGTGTATTCAAAATATAAAAAAATAGATGTTATGTTTACAACGTTCCTGGAATAATTGCTGTAGATGCTGCCAGGCGGACATAATCCGGTAGTTGATCTCCATCGAAACAATGGAAATCACGTTTATCGTCTTCTAATGTTCACGTATTATTTTCTGAAAATATTAGTTATCTTTGTACTTGCATTGATCAAAGACTAGCAATATTTAGCCCGTCGGAACTGTTTATAAAGTTTACTTTTACTAAGGGGTAAGTTACCAGAACCGAAGTTTTTCATATTCTTCTGCATAATTATTTTATTAACATTAGGATACCATGTATGTATTAATAAATAGCTGAAGTGTGGCAGCCTCTATATCAATTATACTAGGAACGTTGTAAACGTTAGATGTCATTTTTTATATTGGGTTGAATTGAATACACGTTATTTTTCGTCAGAGAGACAGACAGAGAGAGAGAGAGAGCTGATATATGGCTCACTCACGCTGACGCGCACATATAATTTTCAGTAGCTAATAAGCGTGCGGTCCACCTGATGGTAAGCGGTCACCACAGCCTATGAATGCTTGCATTATCGGAAGCATCACATGCGCGTTGCCGACCCTTTAAGTAAGGTTTTAGTATCATAAAAATATTTAATATACCACAAATAATATTTAACAAACCAAAAAATATTTAACAAACCGATCGTAAGGTTTGGTCCCCCATAAATGTGCGAAGCTATTTACAGACCAGGTTACGTTCAGAACATAGAGATACCGCAAAAGACACTGAGAAACGACGGCGATAGACCAGTGTTCGTTCCACAGAAATATTGGAAGAAGGCATGGTACAACCCAGCAGAACATTATTTTCAGTAAAGTAAAATACCTAAAACAATAGAAAAATAGAACGATTAAATTGTTAATTAAATAATTGTTGAATAACATAAATTGGTACATTAATATTACAGTATACTTAATGAAATAAATAGTAAATTGTTACAGACATAAATAGGTCTTAAAAGCTACTCCAAGCAACTTTAATACATTGTGTAGTCTGCTTGTATTTTCAAGGATGCTTAAGATAAAAAAAAACTATTTAACGTAAGTAATTACATATTGTATGTAAATTAGTATCGTCATGTAACCTCATAAAAACACTAATTAACATAAAATAAAAATACCGCTACATAAATAAATATACCATAAAATACTTCAATAATATATTATAGTGCATGGGAAAATAAAAATGTGCACGAAAAAGGACATAGTCGCCGTTCATCATCCATCATCTTATATCTCTTCTTTATTAATACAGTCCATTATATAATAAAACCAGCGCTGCAGTAATATAAATAATTATAATTTGCGTATGTTGTCAAAATTTTTAAATAAAAATAAAAATGAGATTTATTTACTATAAACTCACTTGGTATGAAGTTTAACAATGGGATCGTTAACTATATCACTCATATCAATTTTTTTGCCTTCTTTTATAACGTCAGGATGTTTTTTCATCATCAACCATCCTACATGTGAGAAAAAGAAACCTCGCTTTGCGTTGTGTGGATCGGCAGAGGTCTCGGAAAACTTGTGGTGAACTCTGTGGTCGCGCACCCAATCGTAAATGGTGTTCTGTTAATAAATAATATATGTTTAACAAGTTTATGTAGTAGGTATATAATTTTATTGGTAACTTCATAAAGCATCTATACAAATAAATAAAATTGAAGTGTCCGTTTGTAATGTCAAAATAATAGCTTATTACTAAAATGCCTTTAAAAGTATATTTACGTTATTTATGACAAAAAAAAACCATTTTTAAACTTTACGTCTGTCTTGTTTGTTCTGGGTAATCTCTGAAACGGTTGGACCGATTTTGACGAGACTTTCACTGGCAGATAGCTGATGTTATAAGGAGTAACTTAGGCTACTTACTACTTATTTTAGAAAAAGAGTTCGGTTCCCACGCAAATAAAAAAAGGGTTATGGTAAATCAATCCGGGCGCTTAAATGGCTTACGTTAAAACCATAAGAGATATATCAAATTAATGTACTACATGATTGTAGATATTAAAAAAAACCTACAAAAAAATAAGCAAGAGCTTATGTATCTTCTAATTATATAGTTATGCATTATTATCTTTAAAATAACCAAGAGCGGCGATAGCACGATTCGCGCGTGCGCCCGATCTACAGCATCCTGTAGTGTACGCGAGCGAAGCCGCGGGCACAGCTAGCTTTATCTAAAATGTAATTTACACATACGGAATGTTAAAATAATTTACGTTAAATTACAACTCAATTTTAAAAAAGTGTAGAATTAAATTAAATTATTTTTGATAAGTTACCACGCCTCTCGACAAACCCGTTTCGCCCTGTGTCCCGGGTGTATATTGGAACAAAACACTAAAATGTTATTTTTATTAACCGACTTAAAAAAAAAGACGGGGGCTGGGTATTCAATACGAATCTATATTTTTTTTATGGATGTTCAGCCATATCTTCTTTGTTTATGAACCGATTTGAATGATTTTTTATTGTTGACAGGGGAAACCTCAATGTACCAGTCCCATTTTAATTTAATTGGCATTGGAATTTCAACTTCGAAGATATACCATGGAACACTTAAACATAATTGAAGGTGGCTTTCTTTTTTATTAAAAATGGCCTTGTCGTGTTTAAATAATAGAATAACCATAGAACTAAACTACCAAACCATCTACCATCATGCTATGGTTTCACCACGATGTTTTCCTTTACCGAAAGGCCAGGCTCATTGCAGGGATCCAAATTCTTGAAAGCTTTAGCTGTGTTTGTCCTCCTATATTTTAAGTAATTAAGCAGGCCATAACCATCCAATAACCACCATAACCTTACAATAGCAGTTCCTTTGAAAAGAAACGAATATTCCTATATAAAAAGGCAGTGAATGTGCTTGATTAAAAACTGTTGGACGTGGTCATGCATTACTATACAACATTGGTTTAGAATTATTTCTTTCATTGTTTTTGATAACGGAAAAAAAGTCTTCATTTACCTGTCCTGCAATGGAATAACAAATAGCTAAAATTATTTGTAAAGGTATATTTGCTTTATAGGATCGATGGGTCCAATACCGATGAACTCCTCCGGTCACTCCGAACCCAGCTATTTGAGATGTGGCATATGCTAAAAAAAACATGTTATAATGTATATGTTATAAATTTATAATGTGCAGTCTTTGATTATTTACTTCCAATAAACTTTAATAGGGTTTAATCATTGGCCACTGGTTGGCTGAATTATATGCCATTAATGACGATTTCTTTAATACTTCATAGATTGATTGTTTTGACCATAATATAACGTGATTTTAAGGAAGTTGTAGCCCATTTTTATTGTAATCGTTATAAGTTTAGCGTTGTGAGTACATCTTACCTGATCTTAAATAACGATGTGACCCAAGAGGTAGCGCGCTAAGCCTAGTGGAAGACTGGCTCTCAAGTGCAGTTGCCTGAACACACCTATTCGGAGACAGATTTCCAACTTGAGGGTGGTAGCTAGCCAGGCGTGCATTAGAAAAAGCCCTACCACCATCCTATGGTTTCATCATGATGTTTTCTTTCATTGAAACCTCAGGCTCATTGCAAGTATTGGAACTCAGGTCCATCGACGCGGAATCCGTACATGCTACCGACTGAGCCATCATTGCTTACGTTGCATAGTATCACATCAAGCCTAGAGGGACAGGCTCAAGTGCAACCTACGGAACAGGATTATATCTGCTTGGCAACTACTGTTAGCAACAGATATTCACTTTTGGAGTGTACGTACCGATGGACATTAGAAATAGCTACCATCTAGCTATGGTTTCATCACGATGTTGTCATTTACAGTAACTTCGGACTCATAATAGAATTCGACGCGACGTAGTAACGGAATATGCTATTACTGAGTAATCATCGATTTACAGAATTTTTCAATTAACCCAAGTAAATAGTTAATAAATAGAGTTGAATTAAATTTTAAGGCTATTATTATTATTATTATTAAAACCAATAGCAAGTTTTACTTGAAGTTAGCACTAATTTAAAACCATAATTTTAGTAAAATTATACATATAAATTATACATTAAAGATTATTAAATTTCATATGTATTGACTTACAATACAATACCGTCTGCCATTTTGTTGTTATGCTTCCAAATATAAGTACGCGTATTGACAAATAAAGAGTCAATAAAAACAAAACTGTAATATAAGTAACATTGGACCAAATAATTGGCGTAGTAAATCCAAGTTTCTTCTCGTACTTGCGAACAAATCTAAGATAATGTGGATCATTGGTTAACATTTGGTCGTAAGGATCATTTTTATATGTAAATGTTAGTGTCTCTTCAGTTCGTTCGGTAGGTTTATTTTCAGAGGTATTTTGAAATATTTTTTCCGAATATATTACCTTCGTAAGGATGGAAGGTACCATTATTTTAACTATGAAAAACAAGAAAAATTATTTATAAAGATATGTTTTAAGTCAACATTAAATTAATTACTAATAATATACATAGCTGAAAGTAAAAGTAAGGCTGTAAAAGGTCAGTGTAATTATTATAATCTTAATTTTTCATAATCAAATAAAACTTTCCAATGTCCAGAACATCTCGAAAAATTATTTCCATTTCAACATAAGTTGTCGTAGTTATCAGGTACTCGTGTAATTCAAAAGTACACAAAAATGAAACAAATTCATTACGTCTTTAAAGAAACAATATTTAGGATAAAATACATTATTATACTATAACCAAAAGATATCATAAATAATACTTCACTTTTATAGTAATTGCAGTATTTTTGTTGTTTAAAACCTGCCGGTAAATTAAGTTAATTTTTAAACAGACACTAATTGATATTTCGATTATATTCACGCTTACGTCACGATACCCACCCACATAAGTCCCCGTGACACTATAAAGTGAAATTATTGATATCCCAAGTTATGAAGTCAGTTGGAGTCGAGTTAGGGATTGCAATCTGACATGATTTTCATTTCGACCGGAAATGGTCGGATCATTCCGGGTCGGTATTTTGTTAATACGTCTATATAATCAAGATATTATATTTTCTCGAAATCGGTTAAGTAGGAGTAGATAAAAAGGTAATAAACAAAACGTTTGTTTTAGTACATATTACAAATTAAATTTATCTAAGATAAAAAGGTAATGAACAAAACGTTTATTTTAGTACATATTACAAATTAAATTTATTGTCAACTAACTATGCCGATGCGTTTTTTGAACAGAATTTTTTGGGCTCATAATTTCTGATGTCTGTATGTATAATATCAGTTTTAATACTTTATATCTACTTTTTTCCATAAATTTACTTATTATTATTATATTCATAAGCTAAAAATGTGCTTTTACCAAAACCTCAATAATCTAAAGTTTTGTACTCAAGGTCATTGTGGTTTTGTATGTAGAAGAACTATTGCAAAGGGAGGATCTTCCGACCAGACAGACGGGTGTTGTATCTGGCGGGCAGCTGCCCAATGGTTGTTTTTTTTTTTTTTTTGAACTGACTACACTGTTAGCCTTAGGGGCCCTATCCAAAAACAGAGCCGTTGCGGCTTTTACAGCTTCACCGGACTTTACCAACGGTTGTAGTCGGGTTCTTGTATATATACTCAATTGAAGAGTTAATTTCTATAGCACGATGTAGGATGCGTCGTATGTGGCTCAATAGATGTCGCTATGTAGATGTAACATCACAACATGTAAAACCACGTTTATAGATTATGATTTTTAAATAAATATTACAGCAAATTGACTGTTTGACTGTACTGTCTCTGATTGTAAGTACCGTACAATCCTAACACAACGGCGATCACCGAGAGAGCGTAATCAATCGGCGGTCGCTGCTGTCATGCTGGCCTGCATTAATTTAACTGGATATGCACAGGCTGATCCTGAAACGCGACACACAAAAGTGAGTCACTATGACGGACTTTTCGCCACATAAATAGTGGTCAGGTCAATCTCGTGGCCTCAATTGTACATAGCCTCATCTCATAATACACAACAAAAAAGGCATTTTTAATTCTTATTAATTACTTACTTTAAAGAAATATAATAATGAAAATTACAAAATCATGAAATTGCGCATACTCTGAATTTGTATATAAGTACGTGTAATAATCATATAACCACTGTCTTAGTAAAAGAGAAACAACTTAACGTCTTTATACTTTTATTCCTTCTACGATACTCGTTTTTGATCGATTCAACAATGCTTTATATTACCATTCTAGTTTATCAAAACTATGCACAGATGGCATGCCGAAACAACTTTCGCCACAATATAATTCAAACTGGATACACAGATTTATAAAGGAAATCATTTTATATTTAATAAGTTTTATATGAAGCCAACATACGTGCTCGCGACGTGCTTTTTTCGGGTTTATAGGTTCGTAATGGAATCCGGCAGGTAGCTAAATGATGCCGGATCCGCCGGATCGGATTGCAATCCCTAGATCGAGTACTGACCTTGTACACTGATTAGAATATAGTTTACGTAGGTATATAGTTTAATAATTATTTATACACTAGCTGTATAAAATAGGCGTGATTTATGTATGTATGTACTAACTGTGCCCGCGACTTCATCCACAGGGTATATTTCGTGTACGAAAAACAGGAACTAAATTTAAAAAAATAACCGTCACGGTACGCCCGGCAGATGTGAAACGTCTTAGTTAATCTTTAAAAAAAACCAGGTGATCCCGAAACACGGCAAACCAAAAGATCACTATGATGATGTTTATTTTACTACTATGTGTATGGTGGTCGCGAACCCTACCAACCGCTTTTAATCTATCCATGTTTTAACATGAAACTTTGAAATGATTCAGAATGTCTATTAAAAAAAACCGGCCAAGTGCGAGCCGGACTCACGCACCGAGGGTGTCTTAATTGTACAACCGCATTTACCACAATAATTAGGTAACTAAGATTACTGAAGAAAGCACCGAACAATTCTAACGAAAGAATTAACTGTATTGAGGGACACATTTAACTTTGCTGTTGGGAAAACTGTTGTCTCCATACATCGATATATGCCGCGGTCAGTTTGCCAACTGCAAATAATCGTATTTTTTTTTGTTATTTGATTAGAAATTTATGGTTTTCGGATTTTTTTCTTTACGAAAGAGAAAGAGAAAAATAAAACAAATATTCATCACACAACACATCAAATTTTAAAATTATAAAAATATAAAACAAACACAACTAAAAAAAAACCTTAATAATACCTATGTAACGTAACGTGCGGGAATAAACAGGTCCCAGTCTCAGCATAATTGCTACACTGAAGCAGTGCAGTGCTGGTATTCTGACTAGGCCACATTATCATACATCACGGACACCAATAAAAATAAACAAATAGAAACAATAATACAACAAATATATTTTACACTTTATAGATCACGCTAAGCTCCAAATCTGGTCCTGCAACAAAAAAAATTTAAGTATTGATTTAAACTATCTAAAGGTTTAGACTTTTTAAATCACGAAGCGACGGAGGTAAATCATTCCCGCATCGTGACGCCGCAAATAAAAATGAAAATCGGAAAGCCATGGATCGGTGCTTTGGAGTAATAAGCACAAAGCTACTGGTTCTTCTTGAGAATCCTTGTTGAGACTGTGCCGAAACCAACTTCATGTATAGATAATTCGGGTTTTCTTGTTAATTATTATTTCGAACAAAAGCACTCCAAGATGCAGCCTCCTATCGGCCTACATTTTTAACAAATTAGAAGAGTTTTTAAAAAAGGAGTAATATGTGAACGTGGTGAACCATCTAAACAGAAACGTGCACAAGCATTTTGAATACGTTGGATAGTTTCTCCATTCTTTTAAGCAAGCGAGGTCACAATGATTAAGTCTAAAGAGAATTGAAGATTCACAAAGATTTATCCTGATTTCTTTGCTCAAGAAAAGGCGTGCTTTATACAGTAATTTCAGACGATAAAAGCAGTTTCTTATGCGTTCTGCTAATTGTTTCTCAAAACGTAAGTTGCTATCAACAATTAAACCGAGGCTTTTAACTTCCGTAACTAGCTCAATAGTCTACTAGTATGTTAAATGTGACACTACTAAGCCTAATTTATATATTTACTAGCTGGTACCCGCGAGTTCGTCTGCGTAGTATTAGATATTTACAGACTGATCTTGGAACACGACAAACTAAAAGTAAATCATAGATGGGCTTGTCATTATTTGTATGCTGGTCGCGATCCCTACCACCCCACTATATTACTGCACATGCACTGGTTGATTCCGAAACTCAACAAACTAAAAAAAAACAGATGAATTTATAATTATGAGTATGGTGGTCGCGATCCTTAAAAAACCGCTGATTTCGGAACACGATAAACCAAAAGAAAATCATAGATGGGTTTATTATTGAGTGTATGGTATTGTAATTATAAGCCATTATGAAACCAACATACTAACCGTCCCAACAATCATCCCTTAAGTTGTCTGTCCACTGATGCGGATCTAGGCTGCGGAACTGTGTTACGGACTGTGTCTGTCCATTGAAACTGAGCGAGGCTGCGGAGCTGTGTTGCGAGTCATTCAAAGCGGGTGACGCACAGTGGGGCAGGATTCGCAAAATAGAGACGGGCGTCGAAAGTCAAAAGTTCAATATAAATTTTGTTTAAAAAATGATCGATCATAATTCAAATCATTTTTTTTCTTAGATAAATTTCGATATAGAGTCAAAATATTATTGGAGAAATAAAATTTATTCGTCTATGGAAAAATTCAAGTGTATATTACTCAAAAAGTTGTCAGAGTATATTTGGTTGTTGATTAAGGTGTTCTCAATATCAATTAGTAACAAATATGTCTGCCACCATTAGAGTTCTTTAGGTGTAAAGTGGCTAATATTTCCTAGGTGTATTTTTCAAAGTAATAACAAATTTCGATAAAGACAATAGATGTTGAGAAAAAAAAAAGTTTCTTTTATCACCAGTTGGGCAAAGTGCACTTTTTATTTTTTCTCACAAAACGGTTTCGGCAGAGGAGTCTAAGATCTATAATGTGTGTATTAGCATATTAAAAGAAGATATTCTGAATCCTAAATACAAATACAAATGTTCAATCATTTGCCGACGCAACCTAGCACACTAATTTATTTTTATTCGTAGTATTTATTTACTTGGGTTAGCAGTAGCCTAATCTGCAATAGCAAGTACTCGTAGACCGACTAAAAGTTGCAAATTATAACAAAATCAAAGTAAAAATTTGATTTCATTTTACTGGAAAATATATTTTTCTATAATATTGTAATTAGGAATTTTTATTTCAATAAATGTTATGTTCAAGATTAAACCTCGGAAACCGATGTCCACTGATGCGGAGCTGAGATTTTTATGCAATGCTATTGGTCGACAAAACTGCTCAGCCTCGCTCCGCTTCTTCGCTCCGCATTAGTGGAATGGCAGCCTTATGTCGTACCGGCTTGCTGGAAGGTATTTGTGAAAAAAGTGAAACCTTTTTTATTTCTTATCAAAAGCATAAATATGAATTTTCATATCCCTATTTTGAGACATGGGTTCATACAAACTTTCATCCAAGTTTTATTTTCACCACACGCGGGATAACACAATGAAATAATTTTCTTGTAGCAAAATGTTATAATCCAGATAGTTTACAATAAGTATATTATATCGCTTAGAATATATATACTCCCGCGAGTCGTAGTCGATAGCGAACATCACAATTCAATCATAAAATAGAACATTAATTATGCCTAGTACGTAGTTGAAGAGGTTAAAAATACTTCAGCCAATTTTAAAAAGAATACTGGACTATCATTTCATGGGTAATTATTAGAAATACAATACATTTCTTATTAAGTAAAACAATATCAATAAATCAACAATTTATTGTGTGGATTACACACCCTATTTGTGTATTTTATTTGATGCTTAAGATCTACGGAATATGAGAGACAAAGAAAGAAAGAAAAGATATTTAAAATTGTTCCCAAAAAAATTTATTCATATAGATAACGTACCCAATACCGTAGTCAGTTTTTCCTTAAATTTAAGCGCAAAAAGGAATATCGTTCTTTCTGACTGATATATTCATAATTTGAATTTAAAATTTTCGACTTCGTTAGTTTAAATTAAACAGCAAAATTAGCTTAATTGAAATGTGATGTCTGACCTGCGAAATTAAAAATAAATTTAGTAATTTTCAACAATGTTTAGGTATTTAATTTAAAAACCTTATGTAAGACGAAAATATCCCATTAGCGTAAAACAAATATTGGAGTAAATTCTGTAGCTGTTTTATGTTACTCATAGATAATTAAACTGATTCACAAAATATATCTGGTATCAAAATATATAGATAGATACATATTTAATACATAGAGCGCACTAAAAATTTCTGGAACTGGCCACTTACATTAGGAATATTTAAAAAACTAATTACGCCTTTTGTAAATGAAATTGAACACGTGGCTACCATAGGTGGCTACTGTCGCTTTGGAGGATCGTTGTACAGTGAATAGCGATTGGTACACACCCATTTGTTTGCTGGAAGTTATTGACGAACTCCGTAAAATAACCAGAAACGCCCTATCATCTTGCACTATGCTAATAACAGCTTTCACACGATTAGACAGACAAACGAATTTTTGAAAGGGGAAAACATAGATATTATTGGTCATCCTGCATACAATCTCGACTTGGCACCATGCGATTTCTTCCTGTCAAAAATCAATAATTATTTACGCGGTCAACGATGTTCAACACCAGAAGAGGCTGACGAAGGGTATAAAAAGCATGTTTCCGAGGTCACAAGGAGGAGTGGCATAAATATTTTCAAATTTGGTTTATTCGTATGAAAAATGCATTGAAGCTCAGGGAGAGTATTTTGAGAAACAATAAATTGATTTTTGACCACTCATCGTATTTTTTTCTTATTCATTCAATTAAATTTTTAGTGCACCCCACGTAAATAATATTTGAGAAAAGTTTTGTTTTTCTAAAGCTCACTTTTCTTTTTTACAGTAGTCTTTATGAGGTCCTGTGACGCCGTTTTCAAGTCATAAGCCCAAGAGATACGTGCAAATAGATTCAAAAGAACTGTAGTTGTATTTATATGTGTTCCTAATTCAGATGCCTTGTAGTCCCATGGGAACGTGTGGTGGTAGTTATGCCAACCTTCACCCATTGTAAATGCGGATACAGCTGCGTTTTCAGACGGCATTATATTACTGCAATGTTTTAGAAATGAAATGTAAATTTAAAGATTTTTGAATAAATTAAATTTAATTATATATGCTGATGATGAAAAAAACGTTGTGGAGAAACCACTTTTCCTCTTTCAATCATTAATACCAACTGTCATGTTATTATTCACTCCTTTGATAAACATAACATTCCCGTGCTACACTAATATTCTCATCTTTTCTGGCATTAGTGGTACTTTCAAACTTCTTCTATCAGAATATACTATACTATACTCATTTGTAATTTTATTAATTCTGGTTACACCACAAATCCATTACTATTGTATCCATATTGTACTTTTTCTTTGAGGTTTGGATTAAGTAAATCAAAATATTATGTATGATTTTAGTATGACAAGTTAGATATTTTACGATTATTACAGAAATAACGAACCGGTCATAAGGTTTTGTCCCCCATAAATGTGCGAAGCTATTTACAGCCCAGGTAGTGTTCAGAGTAAAAAGGTACCGCAGAAGAGACTGAGAAACGACAGCGACAGACCAGTGTTCGTTCCACAGATATATTGGAGGTAGACATGGCATGACCCAGCAGAACATTATTTTCAATAAAATAAAATACCTACAACATTAGAAAAAATAGGTAATAAAATCAATAATTCTGTAAGTAAATATTAATACAATTTTTTAGACTTTAAATTTATTTTTTCAAAGCGTGTTTTTGTTAAAGAATTATGAAAAAGATACGTAAGTTCTTCAAAAAGTCTTCGGCACTATTGAACGCGCCTCAGATAATTAGTTAACGTATTTTCATTCGATGATAGCTTGCGGCTACAGAACTAATATGTTTTATGTTTTAATTTATAGATTGCATCCATTATAATAATATTATAGTACTGAAATTTTCTATCCCATATCTAAACCTTTAATTTAAAAAGTACAAATTTAAAATTTCACATACATCGTGATCTCAAGTTTCATTTGACTCCAACGTGATGAGGTTGACACTTTTGAACTACGAGGAATGAATACATTAATTTAATCAAATTGTGATTTTCTTAATATTACCTATAGTAAGTCGTTTAAGCTTATCTTTCACATACGGTGGTCGTACTTACTGTATCGCTTTCTGTATTCCTCTTGCAGATTTCTTCCTTTTTATCGCTTGTTGCTACCAATTCGCTTTTAAAAACAGAAACTGCGTGGTTTAGAATACTGCACGCTTATATACTCAAATGTGTCAAATAAGACGATCACGAAATCACTAGAAGGTACTTGAACTTGAAAATAGGTTGCAAACGACATGCGTCATCGTTTAAAAGTAGCCGAGTTTTGTGTTAAATTACGCAATCGAATTGATAATAAGCTTTGAATGAACCTTGTGTTAACCGTATAGTTTATGGTACCTACGAATATGTACTAGATGTTTCGAGTACATTCTAGACGATTCCAGAGATTTCGAGAATAGTGCTTTTTTCTATGTTTATACAGACCATAAAATATGAATGGTGGTCGCGATCCAGTCGGGCTGTACGTTAAATGCATGTATGAGATCTGATCAGCACTTTACATTGTTTTAACGTCAGTCCATGTTATGATGACTATTTTATACATCGAAATATTATAATTATTTTTTCTACACGAAGCATTGAAATTAAGTTAAAATTATTTACTTTTTAAAATGAATTAGCTCATTCAGTAGGTTATCGCTTTGAACTCTAGATTACGACGTAGTATTTGGTACGTATGAAGTACAAAAATTAAATATGATTAAACTCACTTGGTATGGAACTTAACAATGGGATCGTTAATTATATCACTCATATTAATTTTATTGCCTTTTTTTATAACGTCAGGATGTTTTTTCATCATCAACCATCCTACATGTGAGAAAAAGAATCCTCGCTTTGCATTGTGTGGATCGGCAGAGGTCTCGGAAAACTTGTGGTGAACTCTATGGTCGCGCACCCAATCGTAAATGGTGTTCTGTTAAAAAAAGAAATGTAATTATAATTAACAAGATTAATTTTATTAGTAAATTAATGGCACAATGCAAATCCATAAAAAAAGACAATTTTTAACTAAAAAGAAAACCACCTTCATTGAATTAAATAGATCTCATGTGTAACTTCGAAGTCGAAGACCCAATGTCATAAAATTAAAATGGGAGATCACCCTTTAGGTATCCCATTTCCAACGAAAAAAACATCCAAATCAGTTCATAATCAAAGAAATTATGAAGGAACTATACATTCGAATTGAGGAAAGGAGACGGTACTTTTTGAACTCGGTTAAAAAAAATAGTTTCATTATAAATAGTTTTTTTACTTACTTGTCCTGCCATGGAATAACAAACTGCTAAAATTATTTGTAAGGGTAATTTTGCTTTATAGGAACGATGGGTCCAATACCGATGAACTCCTCCGGTTATTCCAAATCCTACCATTTGAATGGTGATATAAACTAGAAAAATGAGCTTTCATAATGAATCAAAATAATGTATGTTATATAGTTGTATTATGCAGTTATGTATGTACATGTATTTCTCTGTCTACATTTTGTGCTAGACGGCTATTAATTTTTATAGGTTACTGATCTCAAATTAGAGATTTAGAATTATTATCTGTCTGCCTTTTCGTTTGTATAACTGGACTTAATCCAAAAACGGCTTGACCGATTTAATAGTTTAAAACTTTTGTACTCTGGAAGTATACGTCATTACGAAATTGAAACGCCATAAAATTTAAATAATAACATTAAGATACAAAAGATTTTATATGGAGACATACTAACTTTTACTATTTATGCTATGACATTTATTTTCAATACTAGCTGTACCCGCCGTTCCGCACGTGTTTACTACAGAGTGTGTGTATTTTTTAAAGTTAAGGACGACGTATCTAAGGAGTAAAACAAAATAAAAATGATCAAAATCTATCCAGTACTTTTCTTGTGGTGCGCGCACAACGGCAGACCTCTATCATTTTATTTATACAGATTATAAAAAAATATGAATTTAACAACATAGTTTTGGTAAGAGCATAAAGATTAATAATTTTAAAACCTAGTGTCTACTACTACTACTACTGTGTATACTAGTTATGGTGATATCTATAGGTATGTATATAAAAAATGGATGTTGATTTATATAACATAACTTACCATCACGCCTGTATTCCCCAAAGGGTTAGGCAGAGGTGTATTAACCCACAGTTCGCCGAGTATGTTTTTAGGTCCCATGTAATAGGGAGCGGAGCGAGCCTATTGCTGTTAATCGGACACAAAGCTAAATTCCGAGCTGCTACTGAGAATTTCATAGAAATTACAATCACACTTTGATCGATCTGGGAATCGAACCCAGGACCTGGAGCACAGCGGTCGCTCTTATGACTAATAGGCTAATGAGGCAGTTTTGTTAGTATAAATGATTTTGATAAACTCCAAAACTGTTTGAGCGAGCACCGTTAAAGTTGGTAGATCTAACTGAAGGTTTTCATGATATCTTTGAATGCGACAGGTGGCACTGTAGCCACGTTATTATCTACTGGGAATAGGGGTGCCAATTTTTTTTGTATCTAATACAGTATTTTCGAGGCTACTACCTAAATCAATACAGTAGATGGCAAAAAACAAAAATAATATATATAGTAGGTTTGAAATAAATATATTAGTTTATAAATGAATATTTTCACTGCTTGATAGAAAAATAATCAAATTGACCATGACATACCAAATCTCATTCAGAAAGAGATAAAGGCTGCGGGCTTAAAAATTTGGTAGTTTCGACTACTATTTAAAAAAAAAAAAAATTGTGACACGTATAATACAGTAGGATAAATATTAGATATATAGTAGGGTTGGCAACCCTAACTAGGAAGGACAGAAAAACGTCTGCGGGACCAGCTACTATATTATAAAGTTTAGTCAATATTACAGATTATTTGGTATTTAACTCACAGTATAATACAGTCTGCCACTTTACTTGTCCAAATAAGAGTATGCGTATCGATAAATAAGCAGTCAGAAAGAACAGACTTGTAATATATATAACATTGAACCAAATAATTGGCGTAGTAAATCCAAGTTTCTTCTCGCATTTGCGAACAAATCTTAAATAATGTGGATCATTGATTAACACTTGGTCGTAAGAGTCATTTTTCAATGTATCTTCAGTGATGTATTCTTGTTTGGTAGTTAATTTATTTTTCGAGTAATTTGAACAAGTTCTGTTCTCGGAATATCGTAATTCCACGCAGGCTGAGGGCGACATCATTTGAACTGAAAATTGAAGAAACATCATAGCATTAATTTTGTAAGGGCTGTTCTAAATATTTACTTACATTATATCCTCGTATAAGATAACTCAGCAAAGTTTATGAAAAAAAAATTATGGGTATTACGGAAAATATCATACGATTTTGAAATACTATCATAAAATTTTCGTGTAATTGTCATGGCTTTAATTTCGTGTATTGCAATGAACTTTTCGAGTTTTTAGAATGTTTGTGGCTTTACCTCTAATATTTGGAGAAATTTCGTTCGTTTAATCGTATATCCTCGTAGAATACACTTTCTGATTGTGAACTGATGTTACTATTCGGAAGAACAGAACAATTAAATAAATCTAAATAAAATAAAAAAAATAGTAAGAAATTTATTTTTCTTTACACGACCGTAAAGCGTTTTAACAGTGTATTACAGTTACCAGCTAATTACGTTAATTTTTAAGTAAATATTAATTTTAAACTTCAATATAATTATTGACTATAAATTAAACAACCCGTTAGCCAAACTAGTTCTTACTGTTTATTTATTAAGAAATCATGTTTGGTTATTTATAAAGGTGTATATGTTAAGTGTCCTACACGTTTAGAATCACACTGTTTTTCCGAATCACTGCATACTTTTAATAATTCCCCCAATAATTGAAAATAATTATACAAAACCACATGTCATATGAATTTGAAATAGCAGTCTTACTTATTATACGCATAATATTATTGATATAAAATTGTTACATAATTATGTCTATGGATACTGTATATAAATCAAGAATATTAATGATTACGTCATTACTAATTTTCCAAAAATTACATTAAATAACTACAACAATTACAATTAATTATATTTATTATTAAAATGAATAATTCTAGAGCTCTTTCTTAAGACCATATGATGTTGTTTGTGAGAATAATCAATTCGTGTTTGTTAACGTAGTCCGCAATAATGAATTATCTTTAGAAACGTACATTCATTGCGAGATTTCATTTTTTGCCGACAAAAAAACAAGAAGGTGGTTCTCAATTGAAATGTATTTTTAATGGATGTTTAGGCATAATTTTTTTGTTTAGATTTAGATGATTATTTTTTTGTTGGAAAGGAGATACCTCCAGGGTGGACCTAAACTTTTAAGTCCATTTAGGCACAGGTTTAATGAACCACTTTAATATCAGTTAAAATTGTCATAACAGTAAAATCATGTAAACTACTCAAAAATTCAAAATCGAAAAAAAAAAATCCGTATTCAATTTAGGTCCTAAAAAGGCACTTATGAACGTCAAACACTACCGCCGGTTCGGAAAATATCCCAGACATCAAGAAGAACCGGTAAGAAACTTGATCGGGTTTATCTTTTTTTTCCAAACTATACAAAAGTGTTACTATTAAACAATAATAATAATTTAGTGGATGCACAGAGAGGGAGTCACTTCCAGGCATCACTATCATTCACATCATAATGATCCACCCTAGAATAACTTTTTGACAGTAAAACATGCTAGACATAGTCCTTGAACTTGTTGTCCAGTAAATCAGTAATGTGCTTCGGGATATTATTATAAAACCTGACACTATTACTTAAAAAACTTTGATTGGACCCTACTTAGTCTAAAACACGGTACGACTAGTTTATCTCTATTTCTAGTATTAACACTGTGCTGATTTTTTACAAAATCTAACTAAACTAAGTTTTTACGAATATACATTAAGTTATCAAGGATGTATTGGGAGGGCAAAGTTAAGATACTATATTCCTGAAATTTTGTTCACTAAAGTGATTCACGAGGTCTCAGGTTGTAAATTGCACGAATCATCCGCTTTTGTAAAATAAATATGGTATCTATCTCAGCTGCTGAACCCCACAGCAAAATACCGTAAGACACTAAGCTATGAAAGTAAGTGAAGTAGACTAACCTAGCAGTGGCAATATCTGTTAATTGGCGAATCTTAGGTACTAGGTACTAGGTTAGGTAGGTTTTAATGTGCGGACCCCATTGTACTTTTGAATGAAGCGTAATATCCAAGAAAACAGTACTATCAACTAAGCCTACTGAATTCCCTTCTATCTTGATAATATACTACAAACACACTGGACGTTGGGCAAGGCAAATCTCATACATTTGCTTTTGTCTGCATTTAGCTGTAAATTATTTAAAGCAAATTATTCAGAGATTGTAACTAAAATATTGTTAAATTGTACACAACAACAACATAACATAACTTTTCTAAAGGGTGTATATAACTTTAGATATTTGTGTAAGTATATACTAACACAAATAAGGGGACAATATGAATATAGGCCGCACACACAGCTCATTAATTCCAAAGTAAGCAAAGCATGTATTATGGTTACTAAACAACTGTTATGGTGAAGTAACTTTTGTTGGTAAGGATAAATATGTTATGCTTAAAAATAATGCTCATATATTAATTTTTAATCTTCAACAAAAAAAAATTGCTAAATTCCATATTGTGACTCATGTATAGGAGATAGATATATGCTATCGCTGATTTTTTTTATGTATACCAATATTTTTGTAGAACATTGTATTGACGTATCATTAACCATTAAGTCAGCGCATGCGGCTAAAGCAGTTCGCGAGGGCTTCGACTTCCGACTTAACTAATAAAAATCAATATCTAAGGCTAGCTAGAAACTGTAGCTAATGTTATATACCCTATACTATTCCTCGTGAGTCTGGCTATCATATAAAAAAATAATTTTTCGAATCCGACTGGTAGTTTCAGAGATTAGCGTGTTTAAACAAACAAACAAACAAAAAACTTTTCCGCTTTATTATATTATTAGTATTAGTATAGATTTTACATGTTTTTTATATGGAATGATTCGTATAATTTATAAACAAAATGTTCTAGTCCCTACCATTTCAAATTTCGAACTAACTCTACGTCGCTATGAGGTCTTATGAGAGAGCTTAGAAACCTTCAAATGAGGTACTAATATGGTACGGTGATTTTCGAGGCATTCCAATTTTAAAGAGTTTTTGCTTATGTTTTTAAGTGAGTTCAACCTTTTTTGAATAAAATCCGATTGAGTTTTCAAACATGTGTCAAAATAAAATGTAAATTAAATCACAATCACTAAGGAGTATTGATATCTACTTCAAAGCAAATCACCGCCAAAATAACTTTCTACCTCTTTTTAACCCCGTTAGGGGATGAATTTCAACAAAATACGAAACACGTCTTCCATCAATTCTGTTAAAAATGGTTTATGCAAAATTTGAAGTAAATTGGACCAAGGAATCACGTTGTCTCGTACAAACTTTGCCCCTCTTTTTCACCTCCTTAGGGGTAAAATTTCGAAAAACTTTCTTATTGGATGCCTACATCATACAAAGAACACACTCTCCAAGTTTCAGGTTTCTAGGATCAGCGGTTTAGGCTGTGCGTTGTTCCGTCAGTCAGTCATTCAGGACAAAGCATTTTATATGTATAGATAGTATATAGTATAAATAAGTTACGAATTATCGCTAGTTAAAGTTCTTTAATTTTGTCACTGATACACTCACCGATCATTAAAACTCGAAGGTACCTCTAGCAGTATTACAAATTTCTAATTTTGAATTCTAGTTAGCATTTAGCATGAAAGAAAAAATTAAAAGTCCCGATTTACGAAGATCTTAACCTAAAGTGAAACCCAAGTTCCCAGCTACCTTAAAACACACATGTTAAAATAAAGCGAAATGTTATATTATAAATTTATTTAATCGTTTATAATTCAAATGAATGAGTTAGTACAGTTGTTCTAAGTATAGGATGCATATGTGTATATAATAGAGACACGATATATACACCTACAAAATTTATTTAAGAAAAGCAAAATTTTATTTTATTTAAGTTATTGGTGACATAATTTTACAGACACCATTTTATACTAAAACAATAAGACAGTTTTGAAATCAGAAGTCCTGGTATTTCACTGTCCTATACTAGTTTATGAAACTATCCCCGTCTGAGATAGTGTTGGTCCGGTAAGGATTGTTCTTTAAGTGCTTCCTCAATGCAAGTTTGAAGAGGGCGACCGGTTTTTGCAACACTAGCTAAAGCTTTCTGGATTGTTTTACTTTCAACAGTGCGAAGGTTGGTGGCCAATCCAAGAGCTGCCCAAACTCGAATGAAGGCGGTTGAACAACCCGAATCTGAAAGACATTAAAACAAACAATTATATTAATTTTAACAAACTCAAAATACAAAAAGCGGTTCTGAATTTAAATTGCACAAAGAGTCCCTTTTAAGATGTTTTTCTATTAGATATAAAAATTATTGATTCCCATAAAACTTTAGAATACGTAAAGAACGTAACAACAGGATTGATGAAAATAAATATTAAAGAATTTTACTATGATTAACCTAGCACTAAAGCAATTTGCTATAGCACATGTTGAGCTGGGTCCTTTTTGGTGTGGAATACGGCATTTGTTTGACAATGTTGCAATATTTATAAATTATATACTTATATACTCAGTATAAGTAATATTCCAATCTATTATAATTTCGTGTTTGTAAATATGCCCGTGTTTTCAACACCTAATAAATGTGCTCATTTCCTTCTTTAATATCATGTCAACCAACAATGCCAACTGCTGTACATAGGGCCTTCCCGAAGTCACCTCTCCCCAAGGCTTCTTTATTCCCTTAATATTACTCAATTTTCAAGTTATGTGAATACCCATATGAAGGTTGAATTTATTATAGGAATTTATATAGAGACAGATGTGTATTGATATTTTATGTAGTATGTAGTTTCATGTAGTAATCATCATTATAAGTCTGCATTAGTTCATTAGTAAACGTAGGTAGGTAGTAACTTCCTTGAGGTTCTATGGGGCATAATTAAAGACGTTCAACCAATTATAAATCACATAGCTGAGCATGCGCGGCTAATACTAATATAATCTATAATAATAATAATATAATAAAGCAGAAGACTTTTTTGTTTGTTTAAACACGCTAATTACTGGAATTACCAGTGGAAATTGAAAATTTCTTGTATATGATAGCTACTTTTGTGTGGAATATGATACGCTATCTAACATTGGACTATGCCTCTCAGTTAGCCTTAACTATTGATTTTTGTTAAGTATAATAAGTCGGAAGTCAAAATGAAATTAGCGTTTTATCTGGAAAAAGTAAAACGAAAAAAAGATTATGTAATTATACATTTAATCAATCGAAGTATGTATCATTATTATCTAAGCACTTTCGCTTTCGCCATTTTATAGTTAGTTCATTGATTCCATTGCTGAAAGAATTATGGGAGAGAGAATCAATAAAATCTTGGTGGTTTGGACAGCCTCATCGGAAATGATTTTTTTCCTTGTAAGAAATTGTCCAAATTCCGAAAAAAGTGATAATCTGTTGGAGCAAGGTCCGGGGAGTATGGGTGGGTGTTGGAGATATTCCAACCGTAGTTCCTCAAATTTAACAACCGTGTGTCGTGAAGTATGGGGTCTAGCGTTGTTTTGAAGCAGCAGTGGGCTAGAGAGATAGACCAGTCTCGGTTGTTTTACAGCTAGCTTTTCCATCATGGTTTGCAATTGTTTACAACTCATATCTGCCGTTATCATATGGCCAGATATTATGAACCTGTAGCGTATGAAACCAGAACTGGTCCACAAAACACTCACCAGTACCTTTTTCTGAGTCAACTTTCGCTTGGGACATTATTCGGCCGGTTCTTCTGGATTCAACCAGTGTCATAAGTGTTTCTGATAATCGTAAAGGATCGATTTTTCGTCACAAGTAACAATACGGTACAAAATATCCTGGTTATTGTGACGATTGAGTAATGTAACGCAACACTCAATGCGTGTTTGTTGGTGTGCTTCAGTCTATTCATGCGGTACCCGCTTCTCGAGCTTTTTCACTTTTTCTATTTGTTTCAAGTGAATTAAAATTGTTTTATCACTCACACCGAAGCCTGCCACTAACTATGATGTAGTTTACAATGGATACGCTTCCACGATTACCTTTAAATCTTCTCATCAACTAGGTTCTTCGGTCGTCCACGGGGTTTGTTTCGTGGGTCGAAATTTCCAGAACGAAAACGTTGGAACCAAAAACGTACCGTGCTTTCTTTTACAGAAGCTTCTCCATACACATCATTAATCCTTCGAGCTGTTTCTGCAGCGCTGATGCCACGATGGAACTCATATTTTTAAATAACGTGATATTTTAAGTTTTCTATTTTTTGAAAAGAACGATGTCAAAGAAAAATCAAATGGTGCAAAAATAAATGAATCACTAAATCCGAAACATAATTAAACAAGCCTAAATTTGAAATAAATCGTGATACCATATGCATGTCACTTATGCCACAATAAGGTATTTTGTGACAAACATTTGTTGAAAATTAAAAAGTGATTTACTACATCATCAACACAATTGAATAATAATAAACTTTGCTTTTTACAGCATATCATTTAGACGCCAAATTTGAGAGATAATGGAAAAATAAAATAATTCAACACTCGGCTCGGGACTGACTATAGTCATGTATTATATAGTACTATAGTACTAGTTGGTGGCGCGAACGAGCCGTGCGTTGTGATGCATAATCATGTCCGCACGATAAAAATATTGTCTGTACTGAAGTATTATAAATCATCAATCAATGATTTCTTTTAAATTATATGCGGGTGAAACCGCGGGGAACAGCAAGTATAAATATAAATTTGTATATACGAATTGAATACTTTACCCTAAATTCTCAATATTTCTGAGCTGACTATTAAATGCTTACTTACCATAAGTTCCATATTCCCCAGACTTGTAGTCATATGGTATTAAATAGTGGTAGTGAGGCCAGAAAGTCTTTGTTATTATGAACCCCCGCCTCGTAGAGACACTACAACGTCTCGATCGCGAGGCGAGTAGTAATAAAAATTAGGGCCTTTCAATGGCTAAGTTTAAACCGAAAGCGTTAAATCTTTCATTTTTTAACGCGCGAAGCCTACTTCCGCAGCGTGATCTCGTCGCGACCTTTCTTAAAGATCACCAAGTAGATGTTCTTTTAGTGCAGGAGACGCTCTTAAAGCGTGCTAAACGTGATCCAAAAATCGCGAACTACAATATTGTAAGAAATGACCGGGCCGGCCGCGGGGGCGGCACTCTCATTTATTACAAACGATCGTTATATTGTACGCCGGTAGATCCTCCGATACTTACCAATATGGAAGTATCCGTGTGTAGACTAGGAATGACCGACCACCCGTCCATAACGTTAGTCTCAGTTTATCTCTCGCCGAGGAAAGAGCCTCTCAGGTCTGACCTAGAAAAGCTACTTTCGCTCGGTGAATCGGTCATTATAGCGGGTGACCTCAATTGTGGACACACTTCGTTTGGCAATTGGAGAGACTCCAGTAATGGGGTTAAACTCGAAGAGCTAACGAACGTGCTAAACTTTGATGTCATAGCGCCACCCACTCCCACCCACTTTCAAGACAACTGTATGCCGACAGTGCTTGATGTAGCTCTCATTAAAGGTATCGCGCTTCGGTTACGACTCATTCGGGTCGTACACGAGCTCGACTCCGACCACCGTCCGGTCATCATGCAGCTAGGTCAACCAGACGACTCTAGCCCTCCTTCGGTCCAAGTGGTTAACTATGCCAAGCTAAAACATTATCTTGCGGACAGGCCGTCCTCGTCCAGTTTAGATAGGATCCCGGACGTATTGGGGTCCGTTGCGGACGTAGATCTCGCGATCGATTCCCTGGTCGACCACCTGCAGGCCGGCATCGGAGAGGCCTCGAGAGAGGTCGAAGAGGCGAGCGATCGCCGCTTCGTACTCCCTGCCGACGTGCGGGCGTTGTTGACGGAAAAGAACGCGGCGACTCGTGCGCACGACCACTATCCGACCGAGGAAAACCGCGCACGTTTACGCGCACTTCAAAGATCGGTTAGAGCCCGTATATTAGAACTCAGAAGTCACAGATGGGACGCCCTCGTCGAAGGGCTAAGGCCGTCGCATCTGGCTTACTGGAAATTAGCTCACAGCCTCAAACAAAATAGAGGCTTCTTATCTTATGCCCCCCCTTGAGAGGGGTCGAGGGTATCGATGGATGCGTGCGGGAGCTGGATAAGCTCCCCGCGACAGACTCCCTGTCCCCAGTCACGTCTGAGGAGGTTCTTTCCATTATAAAAAGCCTTAAGCTTAGAAAAGCACCAGGTCACGACGGGATCAGGAATGAAGTACTTAGACTTCTTCCCGATCGCCTCATAGCTCTTTTGGTCTGCATCTTCAATGTAGCCATAGCCCACTGCCATTTTCCAGCCGCCTGGAAAAAGGCCATAGTCATAGGTATCCGTAAGCCCGGCAAGAGCGCGTCGCTTCCCGACAGCTATCGCCCGATCAGTCTCCTAAATACTTTAGGGAAAATGTACGAGCGGATCCTTCTGAACCGTCTCAAGTCAGTAATAGAGGAGAAAGACCTCTATCCGCCTGAGCAATTCGGTTTCCGTGCTAGATATTCTTGCACTCATCAAGTGCACCGCCTCACGGAGCACGTTGCATTTAATTTTGCTGAATTATATAAACCCCGCCGTACACTTGCGGTCTTTTTCGACGTTGCCAAGGCCTTCGATAAGGTCTGGCACGAGGGATTGATCTACAAGTTGTATCACTTTGAAATCCCCGATAGGCTAATTAAAATAATTCGCGACTATCTAACAGATCGCACCTTTCGCTATAGAGTGGAAGGTGAATTGTCCACGCCAGGTCCAATACGCTCAGGCGTTCCCCAAGGTTCGATCCTGGCTCCTAGCCTATTTAACCTGTACGTCAGTGACCTACCTCGACTCCCGGAGGTCGAGGTAGGGCTATACGCTGACGATACAGTCTTATATGCCTCAGATAGGAATAGATCCCACCTCAGACACAAAGTCCAACGCTCCGTGACCACTCTCGGGAAGTGGTTTAACGAGTGGCGTATAGCCGTTAATCCCTCGAAAAGCGCCGCGATGCTCTTCGATACGGATTCGTCACAGATACCGTGGAAGCTTAAACCTGTTAAGCTCTACGATAATCCGATTCCGTATGTAAGAGAGACCAAATATCTAGGGGTAACCCTAGATAGTAGGCTCTCTTTTAGACCCCACATCCGTAAGGTTAGGAACAGGGCCGCGTGGGTCCTGGGCCGGTTGCATCCTCTGTTGTGTTCGGTGAGTAAAATGTCCACGCGACATAAGCTCACGCTCTACAAGACGTGTATTCGACCAATTTTGACATACAGTTGCGCCGTGTTCGCACATATGTCCGAGTCGAGTTTCAAACGGTTACAATCGATACAGAATAGGTTCCTCTATCGTCTCACCGGGGCCCCGTGGTATGTTCGAAGCGTAGATCTCCATAGAGATATGGAGCTTCCTTCGATACATGCCTACGTTAAACAGCTCTCCCGTTCGTATTTCGACACCGCGTCGAACCACGCGAATCCGTTAATAAAAACAGCCGCCACTTATGTTCCGGCACCCACGGACATCCGGTGCAAACGCCGGCCGCGCAATATTTTTATTGATCCCGACGATCACATCGAAAATTCGAATAAATATTACACATCCGTCTCTCCAAACAGAGCGTGCCAGCGCCCACGCCCGCGTAACCACCGTTCTCTCCGCAGAGGGCGGGCGGTCAATTTCGCTCCAGCACACCCGTCACGTCCACCCTCTCTAGCGGTAACCCAAGCCTAGGTCCGTTCCTCGGTGTGAAACCCTTGGGTCAGGCAACCGCCCGCGCGATACAAGTGACACTGTACGTGCATCACTTAGCTACCTACATACAACACTACACACGTATGAACATACACACGTGCACACCACACAGGTACATAGGTTCTGTGAGGGACCTTTTTTTTTTCTTTTTTTACGCTAGTTAGTTAGCGCTAGTTAGTGTAGAAACATTCCGATTATTGAATACACATACGCACGGTTCCTTCCTTCCTCCCGGGAGGAGGGGAGCGTGCCTATGTGTATATTTAGTTAGCTCGAATCGTAGGTGTAGGGATTCGAATAGATCGCGACCTATTTGCGAACGCGACGACCGCCCGAGCCGAGGTCCGGCCACTTTGGCACCCTCGTGCGAGTCGTCCACAAAACTTTCGCGGCTGAGTGCCCTCTGCGCTCGCCCCCAAGTCCGGTGAAGCTGTAAAAGCCGCAGCGGCTTTAGGGCCCCTAAGGCTAACAGTGTAGTCAGTTCTAAAAAAAAAAAAAAAAAAAAAAAAAAAAAAAAAAAAAAAAAAAAAAAAAAAAAAAAAAAAAAAAAAAAAAAAAAAAAAAAAACCTAATAAATGTGCTCATTTCCTTCTTTAATATCATGTCAACCAACAATGCCAACTGCTGTACATAGAGCCTTCCCGAAGTCACCTCTCCCCAAGGCTTCTTTATTCCCTTAATATTACTCAATTTTCAAGTTATGTGAATACCCATATGAAGGTTGAATTTATTATAGGAATTTATATAGAGACAGATGTGTATTGATATTTTATGTAGTATGTAGTTTCATGTAGTAATCATCATTATAAGTCTGCATTAGTTCATTAGTAAACGTAGGTAGGTAGTAACTTCCTTGAGGTTCTATGGGGCATAATTAAAGACGTTCAACCAATTATAAATCACATAGCTGAACATGCGCGGCTAATACTAATATAATCTATAATAATAATAATATAATAAAGCAGAAGACTTTTTTGTTTGTTTAAACACGCTAATTACTGGAATTACCAGTGGAAATTGAAAATTTCTTGTATATGATAGCTACTTTTGTGTGGAATATGATACGCTATCTAACATTGGACTATGCCTCTCAGTTAGCCTTAACTATTGATTTTTGTTAAGTATAATAAGTCGGAAGTCAAAATGAAATTAGCGTTTTATCTGGAAAAAGTAAAACGAAAAAAAGATTATGTAATTATACATTTAATCAATCGAAGTATGTATCATTATTATCTAAGCACTTTCGCTTTCGCCATTTTATAGTTAGTTCATTGATTCCATTGCTGAAAGAATTATGGGAGAGAGAATCAATAAAATCTTGGTGGTTTGGACAGCCTCATCGGAAATGATTTTTTTCCTTGTAAGAAATTGTCCAAATTCCGAAAAAAGTGATAATCTGTTGGAGCAAGGTCCGGGGAGTATGGGTGGGTGTTGGAGATATTCCAACCGTAGTTCCTCAAATTTAACAACCGTGTGTCGTGAAGTATGGGGTCTAGCGTTGTTTTGAAGCAGCAGTGGGCTAGAGAGATAGACCAGTCTCGGTTGTTTTACAGCTAGCTTTTCCATCATGGTTTGCAATTGTTTACAACTCATATCTGCCGTTATCATATGGCCAGATATTATGAACCTGTAGCGTATGAAACCAGAACTGGTCCACAAAACACTCACCAGTACCTTTTTCTGAGTCAACTTTCGCTTGGGACATTATTCGGCCGGTTCTTCTGGATTCAACCAGTGTCATAAGTGTTTCTGATAATCGTAAAGGATCGATTTTTCGTCACAAGTAACAATACGGTACAAAATATCCTGGTTATTGTGACGATTGAGTAATGTAACGCAACATTCAATGCGTGTTTGTTGGTGTGCTTCAGTCTATTCATGCGGTACCCGCTTCTCGAGCTTTTTCACTTTTTCTATTTGTTTCAAGTGAATTAAAATTGTTTTATCACTCACACCGAAGCCTGCCACTAACTATGATGTAGTTTACAATGGATACG
Organism: Saturnia japonica; assembly: GCA_033032175.1. Taxonomy (NCBI): domain Eukaryota; kingdom Metazoa; phylum Arthropoda; class Insecta; order Lepidoptera; family Saturniidae; genus Saturnia; species Saturnia japonica. The sequence goes on along the minus strand of CM065308.1, from coordinate 7,946,983 downwards.
CTTCCACGATTACCTTTAAATCTTCTCATCAACTAGGTTCTTCGGTCGTCCACGGGGTTTGTTTCGTGGGTCGAAATTTCCAGAACGAAAACGTTGGAACCAAAAACGTACCGTGCTTTCTTTTACAGAAGCTTCTCCATACACATCATTAATCCTTCGAGCTGTTTCTGCAGCGCTGATGCCACGATGGAACTCATATTTTTAAATAACGTGATATTTTAAGTTTTCTATTTTTTGAAAAGAACGATGTCAAAGAAAAATCAAATGGTGCAAAAATAAATGAATCACTAAATCCGAAACATAATTAAACAAGCCTAAATTTGAAATAAATCGTGATACCATATGCATGTCACTTATGCCACAATAAGGTATTTTGTGACAAACATTTGTTGAAAATTAAAAAGTGATTTACTACATCATCAACACAATTGAATAATAATAAACTTTGCTTTTTACAGCATATCATTTAGACGCCAAATTTGAGAGATAATGGAAAAATAAAATAATTCAACACTCGGCTCGGGACTGACTATAGTCATGTATTATATAGTACTATAGTACTAGTTGGTGGCGCGAACGAGCCGTGCGTTGTGATGCATAATCATGTCCGCACGATAAAAATATTGTCTGTACTGAAGTATTATAAATCATCAATCAATGATTTCTTTTAAATTATATGCGGGTGAAACCGCGGGGAACAGCAAGTATAAATATAAATTTGTATATACGAATTGAATACTTTACCCTAAATTCTCAATATTTCTGAGCTGACTATTAAATGCTTACTTACCATAAGTTCCATATTCCCCAGACTTGTAGTCATATGGTATTAAATAGTGGTAGTGAGGCCAGAAAGTCTTTGTTATTATGAACACTGAGTTAGAATCTGGCGGCGACCTGGATTAAATGATAAATATAAATCAATATAATTTTTCTTGTACTAAAACTGACACACATTATTTATGTAAAAACTATGAAAGTAATATAAAGTCATTATTAATTACTTACATAATGTTGCATTTCCCATAATATTATAGTATTTCATTTGGTTCGCGTATTTGAGGAACTATTATGAGTTTTAAAGGGATACATAATACTTTTACAGTTGGGCGAAGTGGGGTACTTTGATACAAGGAGCACATTGATACACAAACAATATCTCAATATTAACAAATGCTATCTGTGACTCTACAAAATTAAAACCTGTAACATGTCTTTGCGTTTGAACACAGTAGGTATGTTTTTAGTGCGACCAATTAAATAATACATAAGTATGTAAAAATATTTCTCTGATGTTTTATATGACATCATTAAGATTTAAACTTGCCAAACGTTAGTTAATCCATTCAATAGTCAGCAATAGAAATATTTTTAACGTGTTCCATGTTTTTATAGATTTTTTTAGTTTAAAAAAAAAGTCTGCTGGGGTACATTGATATCGGAATAAGTGTCTATTACGTCCAAGTACACGATATGAATGTGATAAAATCGGTAAATACACAAGAAATATTCTTTGTGCATATTCATACTAGTGTATTTAATGATGCTGCTGAAAATTGTGGAGAAAATGAAACATTCCCAACTGAAACCGAACCTATATTTAAGGAAAAAATCTAGATCTATTAAGTTGTTCCATTGTGTAAGAAAAGTCAAACGTCGATTTTGCAATTGCAACTATTAATACCTATGGTATTGCAGATACTCATTTTTCAAAGAGGACTTCTCGAACTTTGTTCTTATATACTTTTTAAATTAATTTAAGCCCATATAATGTGCACTAATATTCTCAACCATACAACGTTGGTAAAATAGTGCCAGTATAAATTGACTCTCATTAGGACCTTGTTATTACTGAAGAGAGCTCAGATCATGACTGGAACTGTTCCCACTAATGCAAGTTTAACTGTCAATAAACCTTTTATTTAATATATAGTTCAGTCCATGTTTACTAAAGTTCTGTTTTTAAAAGATAAGGCTTTGAGAAAGATAATTTTTATTTTATTAAACAGTCTTAACACTGATTAATGTTCAACAGTTAAATGTTATTTCCTTAACATTTTGTAAATGAAGTATTATATACATATTTTCGTATCAAAGTGCTCCATTCTATGTATCATTGTGCCCCACATGTGGGCAAAACACCATTTTTTACTAATTTAATTACATTCTCATTATTATTTAAGTTTAATGATTCTAATGACTTGTATTATAATATTGATAAAACATTTTTTTTAATGCATAAACTATGACATTGAATTTTTCTGTATTAAGCTGCTCCACTTCCGCCTAGGTATCTTTCTATCTATCATCGAACCGCAACTCTAGTTAATTTTTTTCCTAAATATTCAATTACTTCTGCTTCCTTTATATTTATCCATATCCTTCATATTTTAATTGTTATTTTCTATAATTTATGATATAGGATTATTATTATACAGAATTGTGACATATCAAATGATTATGAAAATTTAAACTTACTTTTCACCAGGTTTAAGTCCCCAGAGACACACAGCACTCTCAATAAGCCATGACGCATGGAGTACTATACCATAACGTAAGAAACCGATCACAAATACTGTGCTCCAAACACTGTCATTCCAATATTCAAGAGGTGCATTTAGAGGCAATAACAAAAATATCACGGCGTAAAGAGGCCAGTATAATCTGGAAATAGGAATAAGAAATGTAGTGCAAGCTATTTTAAAGTAATTTAAAAGTAAACGTTTAAAATCCATACTTGTATTATAAATGCAAAATAATAATATTATAATGCTTTGTCTGTCTGTTACATTTTAACGCCTAAGCCACTGAACTAATTATGATGAATTTTGGTTTGGGATATATTGAAACTTGGAAAAGAATATTAATAGGCTGCCTTTAAATAAAACTTTAAAGGATGAAATAGGAGATGAAAGTTTTCTTGATGAATCTATCAAACCAAAATGATATTCAAAATGATATTTTCATGAATTTTGAAGTATAGGGATATATTGGACCATGAAGGACATGGGTTACCTTATGTCGTGAAAATAAAACTTTATGGGGGAGAAATAGGGAATGAATGTTTGTATGAAGAACCCATCAAATCTCAAGGTAGGGATATGAAAATACCTATGTATGCTTTTGGTCAGAAATAGGAGTAATTCGCGTTTTTGAAAAATCATCCCTAAAGGCTATTGCCAATAAAGGACGATTTGAATTATTTTTAAAGTTTTATTGGGGTGGTTAATATGTTAGATTCATATTGGCATATAATAAACTCATCCGGATCCAGGATTAGACCGTTGTGCGCGCATCACACAAAAGGACTAGAGAAAATATTGATCACTTTTTTTTTAATTATGTTGTTATACTTGGTCATTATCTAAAAAAAAACAATTAATACAAAATCAGATCAAACTTTATAGAAACAAATAGGCTACTCAAAATAAATATCATACGCAGACGAAGTCGCGGGTACCAACTAGTTGTACATAAATGATTATTTTAATTTAAGGAGTAAAGTTCGACATGAACTGGAAAAATAACACAAATAATATACAATGTATAATTTAGGTATGTTAAATAATATTAGGTCATTTCTCATTGTCTCATGCGATTCCGAGAAATATAATAAAATTTGGATTTGTGTATGGCAGCTGAGAATGAACAGTTCTTTAGAATACTCGCCATTAAACATACGTTAAAATCCGCTCAGCGAGCCAAAAGCGGCTCTATATACTTAGTGTCATCTGCATCATCCACTAAATTCCACTATGCAGACAATCCTTCTCTAAAATCTGCCCAAAGTACCGAGTAGGTATTTTGCGGATCCATCCTAGATATACGAATAGTGCAAATACACGATTGAACTTGTACCTTGTAAAGAACGTACACAGAGTAGTGGAGGTGACACAGATTGTAATTATAATCTCTGGACTTGAAGTCGTATGTCGTATAACAGATATTGATAGCAAGAATTGAATGGATATCGAAAATACAAAGCATATCGAACGAGACGTTCTGAAGAGTGAATTGGGAGAAAAACAGAGATTTTTCCACCTGAGTTTTCTTGGCATTTACTAGCCCCCATGATATGTACTATAAAGATTGGTTAAGTACAGTGAAAAGTTATTTCCGTCTCTTTTCTGTTTCTCTCCGATTCCAAGTTACAGCAAGCCTGTAATAGCACCGAAGAACGATGCTGTAATCTGCATAGCGATGAGTATTACCCAAACGTGACATACAGTTCATATACAGAAAATAACAGTCGTTGAGTTCAGGGTGACGATGGTGATCACGATAAAAGAAATCAAATATGAAAATAAAATAAAATTATCCTACTTACATTTTTTGAAATTTTACCACAGAATCGCTCTCGAGGTCTGACATATCTATAGACTCCTTTAATTTTTCCTGGCGCGGGCTCAGTTTCCTCATTCGAGTCAGTATGTGACAGTGGAGAAACCCTTTTTTATAATCGTATGGGTCGTCATCCGTAGCGAAGTGAGCATGGTGTAGTCTGTGATACTGAACCCAGTCGTATATGGAACCCTGGATATTGAAGAAATAGCTATCATCAACATAATATTAATAGGTATTATTAATATTATAACTTCAAACTGAGGTCCACCTTATAAATTTATTTTAATAGTTTCATATCAGGGCATTTGACGTGAAGTGGATAACGAAAAAAGGCCTATTCGGCCTAATTTTAAGTAGGGGTACGAGTGTGAGCACACAATTTTTTTTTCCTACGATATTTATTTGTCAAATTATGGGCATCTAAAGAATAGTCGACATTGAAATTCGACGTATTCGAAGTAATTTTTCGAATTGAATAAATTTACAATAATATAATTCCTTTTCTTTTTAAAAATAAAATGAAACATGATTTTTTTAAATATAAAAAGTAAACATTTCAATTAAGCGGCAAAAAACAAGTCAAAAACTAAACTACGGCAATGTGAGTTTCGAATAACATTAGCATTAAAAATACTACAAACCTAATGATAATTTACCAGATACCTATAAATTTATTTCTGTTGTTGTTTTCATAATGCATGTTTGACTTTAGAGAACCTTTCGGATAAATTAATTACTTGAGTAGTTCTCAACATAAAGAAGACGAATATTTGGAACAGATTTAGATTTTGATGCAAAAACTTGACAAAGGTTTCAAATGATCTTGAGGAAAAAACTTGACAAAGGTTTCAAATTATTTTTCTACTTCTTGCTTAGAAACACTTGCAAGTCTTTTCTTATTTTTAAAGTTGGGTCCCACAAGATGGTTGTTCCCTTATTAAAAATGTCTAGGGAGTTTTGTAACAACTTAAAATGCATGGTTCTAGTTATTATGTATAATCCATTTCATCTATGCATAATAAGTACTAACCGAGCTACAAGGTATCCAGAAAGGGTATCGGGTATTTGTAAGTTCAATGAAACAAAAATTATTTGTATGCAATAAAAAAGTTTATTCTTTATTATTAGCATATGAATTGGAGAATTATTTGGAAATGATGATGTTATCCAAATGATGACCGTTACGTTGCTGGCACTCTTCTAAACGGAAACGAAGATTGGCGATAACACGTTGACACATAGCTATCGATATTGCTGCCATTTCTGACCTGATGTTTTGCTTTAACTGGGTTAGATTCGTCGGATTGTTTTGATAAACCTTACTTTTAAGGTATCCCCATGCAAAATAGTCAAGCGGGCTAAGGTCGGGGCTTCTGGGAGGCCAGTTGATGTTACCCCTTCGCGAAATGACTTTATTAGGGAATAATTCGTTAACAACTTCCATTGAGTCATTTGAGGTATGGCAAGTGGCCCCATCTTGCTGGAACCACGTTCTTGAGTTGAAACCGGCAAACTCCTGCAACTCTGGGACCAAAAAATTTCGCAACATATCGCAATAACGGTCACTATTCACATTAATTGCTCGACCTCGTTGATCTTCATGAAAATAAGGACCAATTATGCCTTTAGCAGACATAGCGGCCCAAACAACGACCTTTGGGCTATGCAGGGGTTGTTCATGCTTTCGTCTCGGATTCTCCACTGCCCAGTACCGACAATTCTGCTTATTAACATGACCATTCAGGTGAAAATTTGCTTCGTCACTGAACAGTTTGTTGTTAAAGTTGTTAAATCGCTGCAGCATTTCGTTCGCAAAATTCAGTCGATTAGCATAGTCCGTATCCTTCAATTCTTGAACCAATTGAATTTTATAGGCTTTTAGATGTAAGTCTTTCTTTAAAATCGAATATAAAGACGATTTTTTGATGTTCAACGCTTGGCTTCGCTTTCGGATGGATAAAGACGGATTTTGACGAACCGACGCCTCAACTTCTTCAATTGTTTCTTCATCGCGAACTGAACGAGGACGACCAGAGTTTTGAATTTTAACTGTCGCACCTGTATTCTCGAACATCCTGATCCATTTCCTAATGCTATCGTCACTTGGCGCGTGGCGTGTACGATATTCCGCACGATAGAGACGTTGAGCAGTCACTATTGAATCACCATTACGATAATACGCTCGTACGCAAAATGCGCGATGCGTCCCCGAGTACTGTTCCATCGTGACTATAACTCCACAAAATGGCGGACGCCACGAACCCCTCCCCGCACCCTTTAGACGCCCCGTTTCGAATATGGCGCGAAAACAAATACCCGATACCCTTTCTGGACACCTTGTACATTAAGCAAAATGCCACCAATATAACATAATATTTAAAGTATCTTTATTTAGTGTATGTTTAAAAATTTACTTACCACACCAGCTAATGTTTGAAAAAGCATCAGTGCAACACGTAGTCCGGTACTTGCGTTATAAGAATGATGTGCCCAGAGTCGATGCGCCCCTGTCGTCATACCCAGTATACCAACTGAGGTCAGAATAACCACTGTAAATAAAATAAGAAATGTTTTAATATTGTTTTTTAAGTATTTTGTTTTAAATAATATTTCTTTTTACGCATTTCGGTTTTTATCTGAATAAAAGCCTAAAAGTGGTATTCGTTGTCAGATTTTCCAATTATCTTAACATTGTGTTCAAAATAGCTTTATGCTCTAAAACTGTATTTGCATCACAATAGCTATGCTTCACCAAAAGTTCACTTTAAGAATCAAATTCACATTCTTCAATGCGGCTTCTGAGTGTACTGCCAGTATCTTGATCTATAATGTTAGGATTTATATTTAGAGTCACAAAGCCATTCAACAAAATTCTACCACTTAAAATTCTTTATTTTTGTTATGTGAGAAGCTGCTTAGAATATGCGTCATCAATATGGTCACCAGCTTTCATTACGCATAATAACAGGTTGGAAAATATTCAAAATAAGTTTTTAAAATTTCTTAATTTCAAAGGTAAGAACCATCCCATGGAGTACAATAATAACTTAAAGCACTATAATATTTTGTCACTAAAATACCGTCGAATCATAAACGATATTCGTTTTCTATATGATTTACTCAACTCAATAATAGATTGCCCTGAACTCTTTAAGTAAATTATATCTGCGAGTGCCTAGTAAGCATACTAGGAACCCCACTTTATTCGCCATTTCTTCTGTAAAGCATACATATGCTCAAAACTCCACTCTTTATAGGTGTACTACACAGTACAATAAGCTCTTCAATGATATTGATATTTTCCACCTAAGTCGAATGCAGTTTCTCAAGTCGGTCTCTAAAAGGTTAGTTCAGGAGTAATTACAGGAAACCTAAACACATGCGCACACATGTTAATTAACACACATACACACCCACACACAAACAAACACAACCATACACATAATACTTTGTAAACTAATTTTAAATACATTCATACACACTTATCATTATCGTTAGGTATAATTATAAAATGTAATTTATGTCCTACTTCATAATTGGCACTTTGGAATTATATTGTGATTATTTTACAGTTTTTAAATGTGTTGTGAAGTTTGCATATCTTAAATAAATAAATCGCTTTAAGGTGTTTTTGGGTATATAGGTAATGAATTAAGTAGATGAAAAAAAACGTATGGAATTAATTGTTTACTTAGCTTTAAAAGAATGGTTTTTATGTTCTAAAGTTAAAGTTCATGACATAATAAACTTGTAAATATGTGATGTTGATGTAAAAATATTCATAACTGTTTTAGTCTTCATCAGATTTAGAGTTCCTAGTTAAATATTAACGTTTCTTCTTATATAATTTTGAACAATATTAGATCAACACGACAGTTTGTTTGACAGGATAGCAACTTCCTTACACCACGTGTAAAAACTGATATAATGGAATATTTAGGCGCGTCACGTTCCGGGATCAGCAGTTATATACTCAGGAATCAAACGGGGTGGTAGGGGTCCGTTAGGTTAGGTTCATTTGTTGCGTTTCTGATTAGTCAATGTATGATGATGTCCTCCTAGACGTTTTCGTCGACGGTGTCAAAAGAAACTTGCAGAGTTCATCGGTTCAAGAATATATTAAAATGGGCAAGCAATTACGCAGATAAAGACCCATTCCTTCGACCCAAAATTCAAGTACCAATGGATTGCAGAACCGACGCGACCGGTTAGAAAAAGGGGATGCAATGGATGGCCGCAATTCATTCTTGGATTCCTAAAGGCGTACTTTATGGCATATCACAGATGCCTTGCTGCGGCGCCCCGTCTGCCGGAATAGGTTGCCGTACTGACAGTGACGACCTTCCGAGCCGTCGCAGGCTTGAAGCACTAAACGAGGGTTCGCTTATTAACTAAGCTAACTTAGTCCCCTACACTGGGATTAACCTGCGGATCGACGCAGTCTACCAGGGTGTGACCGTTGTGTACTCTACAGCTACTTGGAGCCACAAGTGCAGAGATTTATGTCGTGTTTGCAGTTTAGTCAGTAAATGCCATCCGTAATGCGGATCAAACCGCTACACTCCACTCACACTCACAGTGTATATGCAGCAGCCGGAGAGGCTTTACATCCGATATGACGGCGTCGACCGTTGATAGAGTACCGATCTCTAATAAATTTATTGTAAACTAGCTGTGCCTTGCGGTTTCACCCGCATATAATTTAGAAGAAATCACTAATTGACGATTTATAATACTTCAATAAAGACAATATTTTTATCGAACGGCCATATGTCACATCGCGGCATCGTACGGCTCTTTCGCGTCGCTAAATACTATAGACATAGACCCGAGCCGAGTGTTGAATTATTTAAATGTATTATTTCTCAAACTATGCGTCCAAATAACATGCTGTAAAAGACGAAGTTTATCTTCATTATAAATTGTCTTTATGATGAAGTAACTTTTGTTCGTAAGAATTAATATGCCATGCTTAAAAATATTGCTCATAAATAAATTTTTAATCTTCAACAAAAGAAATTTGCAAAATACCTTATCGTGGCTCATGTTTATGAGATAGATATAATATGCTATCGCTGACTTTTGTATATATACTAATAGCCAATATTTTTGTAGAACATTGTATTGACGTATCATTAACCATTAAGCCAGTGCATGCGGCTAAAGCAGTTCGCGAGGGCTTCGACTACCGACTTACATAACAAAAATCAATATTTAAGGCTAGCTAGAATTTGTAGTCTAATGTTATGTACTCTATACTATTCCTCGTGAGTTTGGCTAGCATATAAAAAAAGAATTTTTTGAATCCGACCGGTAGTTTCAGAGATTAGCGTGTTTAAACAAACAAACAATAAACTTTTCCGCTTTATTATAGTATTAGTATAGATTTTACATGTTTTTATTTAAATATGGAATGAACCAAAATGTTCTAGTCCTTACCATTTCAAATTTCGAACTCTGCGTCCCTATGAGGCCGTGTTCTAAAAGTGCATAACCACTTTAAGCTTCGAAACCTTCAAATGAGGTACATATAGTACGGTGACTTTCGAGACATTCCAATTTTAAAGAGTACTTGCTTAAGTTTTTAAGTGAGTTCAAAACCTTTTTTGAATAAAATCGGATTGAGGTTTCAAACATGTGTCAAAATAAAATGTAATTTATATCAAATGCACTAAGGAGTATTGATATCAACTTCGAAGCAAATCACCGCCAAAATAATTTTCTACTCCTTTTTAACTCCGTTAGGAGATGTATTACAATAAAATACGAAATTCGTCTTCCTCCAGTTCTGTTAAAAAAGGATTATGTTAAATTTGAAGTAGATTGGACCAAGCCAACACGTTGTCCCATACAAACTTTGCCCCCCTTTTTCACCCCTTAGGGGTAGAATTTCGGAAAATCCTTTCTTATCGGATGCCTACGTCATACAAATAACACACCTTCCAAGTTTCAGGTCTCTACGATAGGCGGTTTAGGCTGTGCGTTGATCCGTCAGTCAGTCATTCAGGATAAAGCATTTTATATGTATATATAAATAACACTTTATTGTAATTTCTTATTTAATGTGTGTTGTATTAATTATGTCCGTATTTTCATTATCGAATAAATGTTCTTTCTTTATTTATTTATTTCTTTTACAGTGCCGTCATTTTGTTATCCTACTTTTAAACTTGTATACATATGACAATTAGTCATATTTACTTAGTCGTGTAGTTTTAATGAAAAAAACAAATCTTATCTTAAATTATTAACTTTCTTAAAATAATAATACTTTGACGAGTAAAATACTCACAAAACACTAATGTCATCCACGTGACTTCATAATATAGAAGCCATAATCCATACAATGATAGCAAATGTATGTGTATAAAGAATAGAACCGAAGGCCAGTTCGCTTCCCGACTCTTGCTTAGTTTCATCTCGCATGGATCTGTGCTTACCGTTGTGTTGTTTTCCGCCATTCTCACCAACTGAAATAAATAAATAATCACGGACACGTAATTTCACACACGGCCATTTAGTTTCTTAAGCACAGGTTGTATTATGGTAATTAAACAGCTGAAAATTATGCTCATTAAATATATTTCAGTCATACGCTGGGTCTAACCCGCTAACTTTCAGCTCAATAGTAGGGCTTACTACCGCTGCGCCACTAGGACATAACATAAATGAAAACTCATTATAATTTGTGTTAAAGTGTGAAGTAATGATTTAATTTACATACTTTTCTATACTCAATAAGGCTGACAGCAAAAGATAACAGGGCCATCCATACTCGTGTTCGACTGGAATAATGATTATTGCAAACAATTTCGCTATGCTCATATTTTTATGCGAACTAGGCACAAAAGTGATATTTGAATAAAGGGCAAATTTTCGTTACTTTTTGTTATTGGTGCAGTTTTAAAATATGATAGTATATTCGCAATTATATTATATACAAAGCGTTTTGTTTAGTTAACATGTATAATGTATAAATCTACGTGCAGTTTGACATAAAATCTTTCTAGCAATATCAAAAAGTAACGAAAATTTGCCCTTTATTCAAATATCACTTTTGTACCAAGTTCGCATAAAAATATGAGCAAAGCGAAATTATTTGCAATAATCATCATTTAATGAAATATATAATAAAATACCTCTATATTAACTACCAACCGCCCGAGATTTCATTTGCGTTCATTACATTTTTTCTTAATAAGAATATAAAATAAACTATATTAATGAGTAATTCCAGAGATTATTCCCTATAAATTAATACATATTTTACCTTTTTATACTAGTACTTGTAAGTAGTATAACTAGTATAGATATGATACTACTTTTACTATAATATTATGATGCAGTTAAACAGGAATTAAAGTTATCATTAACATACAAATACTTCAGTGAACAACGTTTGATGCCTTCGGCCGTAGGCCAAGGTTCGTAGTTGTGTGGTAATTGAAGAATTAATTATTTAAATGTTCGTTACATTTTATTTTTAACGTCATTAAAGATCTTTGACTTGCACCTTAGCTACCTGATTATAAAGACCCAATAGGTATTTGTAATTAACATTCAACTTTTAGAATTCCTTATGTACAACGAAAGACAGTAATTAGCAATTTACTTGTCATTGAATGATATTGGCAAAAGTTGTCAATATTTACAGAATCCAAAGGTCCAAACTCAATGTGAATTAGTTCCTAGGAGCCTTCAACTGATAATTCATAAAATACCGGGTTAAATACTGTAGTTATATATTTACCTATTATTGGAAATGTTTTCAAATATAGTTTCTATTTATTAACAGTAGTATATTGGAAGTGAAGTAAAGAATAACCAATAAGAATTCCAATTTTAGACATATATTGTTATACACTTTAAATTTAGGAGATTTTAAATGTATTTATATAAACTGATTGAGGTATGCCGGAGTGCGCGCATCGTGCCAAAATTACAAGAATGGATAGATTTTGATTAATAATTTTTTAGTTTTACTATTATCTATCATGACTTTCAATAAAAAGTTATTGAAGTTAAGAAACTACGATTTTTATAATCATTACGCTTTCTTCTGTCGTCTACGCGACCGAAGCCGCGGGCACTATTAGTAAGTAATATATTTTTACATTATTAAGTTTTGTGAAATTACGTAAATATTCATATAGTTGTAAAATCGACTATTTGAAATTTCCGCCTTAGATTAAATCGATCTTCGAATTATTATTTTCTGTATTTGCATTTTTATAAAAAATATTTGAGTAGTATACGTTTTTGAAAATTAGCCTCGCAATATTTAAACTTTCGAAGAGTATTTACCGAAATAAAGTAAATTACTCGTCAATATTTAGCTTTATAAAAATCAGCATGGTAATACAAATGTATGTCCATTCTAATGATCTGAGCAATAGGTATGCAAAAGATCTTATTATTAAAATTTCAAATAAGTATTTAGATTGCTTAGTTATAATAAAAAAGACCTACTAAGAAGAAGTTATTAGAAGTTTCGAAATATTATTGTTTTCTTTCAAACTTCATTCGATTGAATACCCCATAAAAACAGAACCAGGACAAGTTTTGTAATCTTAGCGAATTAAATTTAGCATGCGAAATGCTTACATTGTAATTAAAATAGGAATGTAATTAAGTATGCTGCATTACAACTAGTTAAAAGCTAGATTAATTAATTAAATAACTATAATTTCAAATCATCTTTCAAAAACGAAAGGGTAAAATGAATATGATAAAACAATTTTCTATATCAGAATTGACAAAACATAACTTTAATAATTCTACCGTTGAACTTTTGCTCTAAAAACATTGGGTATCTGGTAAAAAAATATTATAAATTTATAATCAATGTGAATCGATATATACACTATAAAGATTTATTTATTCAAAACGTATTCAAATTAAATTATGAATTTAAACCATTTTAAGTATGATAATTAAGAGTATTTTTAACGTGTATTATAATAGTAATAATATCAAACGCATTGCCACAGAACAAGAGAGAGGTAGGGCATTGAGAAATTTCTTTGGAGATTTCTTTCTACTCGCGGCCAAATATCCATATGTTGTTTCTGCGGTGAGTTGAGCTTCCAGAGCTGCTTGGGGTAGGAGGTTCAAGGACGGTAACGCACTACTGATTCCTATGACAAGCGTCCCCAGGCTAAGGTAGCCGTTTACCATCAAGCGTGCCGTATGCTTACTTGCCACCATTGTAGTATATAAAAAAAAAATAAGAGATAAAAACTAACGTTAAGTTATGCTACAATTAAGGTATGTTTATTATGATATTTTGTGTACTATGTAAGGATTTGAAATTAGAAGATATTCCTCAACAAATTCACTCACTACTTGTCAAAATTGTACTGTCAGCAACAAAAACATTAAAAAAATATTTGTCGTTGCAAAAAAAGATTTATATTTCCCCAGCAGCAAATCGACGCTACGGCGAATTATGGATAACCAATTAGGTTATAAATGTAGAAAAGGTTCTATGAATTCTAAAACCTAACGCTCTGTTTCACACGATTTGTTTCTCTTTGTTAATGAATTTTTGACAAAATAGAGGTTTATTTCTAATTAATTTTGATAAAAATATAAGCCTTTGTATGTTATAGACAAAAAAAATCGGTCACGTGACACATAATTTGCACATGCAAATTTGCATTTCTTAATTTCTTATCGTACATTTTTTACTGAAGTTGCAAGCGAAATGCGCAGTAAGATGGATGTTGGACAATTATCTGGAATGACTCTTTCCAGATACGAACGCGGAATTACCAACATTAATTTTTTTTCTGTTATAAAACATCAAAGTTGCTGTATTCTGATGTATATGTTGTGGTTATAAACAAGTATCACATATCCACATAGGATGCGTGTTAGTAGAACTAAATAGTTTTAAGAATAATAAATTATGTATGGTGGAGCTGGGATAAGGTTACAATTTTGTTTCAGGTTGAGTAAATCGTTGCTGAAACTATATGCTGACAGGCCTCGTGGCGCAGTGGTAGTAAACGTTACTATTGAAGAAAACATTTATAATGGCACAGATTTCGTAGACTGTACAATTATAGAAAGTCTGACGGAGTATTGTTTTCTTTTTCATCATAATTTTCTATTGCTAAAATAAATTTAAAATAAACCTACTATACCATATATATATATATATATACATATATATTATATTAATAGTTTGTAAAGAGATATATCAAAATGTAACTTAAACATACCATCACACCTGTATCAAACAATAATACCTATATATTTAATAGGTAGGTGCACCGTGCGCCATGCGTAGTAAAATGTTTCGCGTTCAGTTCCTCAGGTTCTTAACAATATTAATACTTTCCTTACCTCGAATTTAGTACGAGTGTAAAGTTGAGCGAATCAAATTAATAGTATTGCAAGGAAGTTAATAATTAACAAAATTATCCTAATAAATATGTAATTTTTGTACTAGTTTTGTACTAGTACTAGTGAATAATGATGACATAAAAATTTCTTAGTGATTAATAAAAATGAGCAATAAAACTCTGCCCCTCATGCGTTAAAGTAAAGTAAAAAGTACCTACGCGTATTTTATGAACATAAAAACGGTGCAATAAGAATCACTTTACGAGCAAGAGTTATGAAAATGTAGTTTTTTAGTATATAAAATTATAATGATAAATCAAAATCGGCTGATCAAACCGGTTGTTGGCCCCGAAGTTGGCGACTGTTGGCGTGGCGACGCTTTGATCCCAACGTAGGCGGTGTGGAGCCGAGTTCTTTTTTTTAATAGACAAATTGGATCATTTCAAAGTTTAATTTTAAAACATGGATAGATTAAAAGCGGTTGGTAGGGATCGCGACCACCAAACACATAGTAATAAAATTAACAAGGCTTACTTTTGGTTTGTCGTGTTTCGGGTCACCCGGTATATATCCAGGATTCAAGTGGAGTGGTAAGGGTCGACTAAACGTGTGTTTTTTATTATTCTCTTTTTTTAATATTCACTAAGATGTTTCATATTTGCCGGGTGTCCCGTGACGGCCAACTTTTTTATTTTGTTATTTCATAATACTGGCTGTGCCCGCGGCTTCGCTCGCGTGGACGACAGGAGAACGGGTAATTCTTATAAATAATATTTTCTTAAAATTTAAATAACTCTGTATTGAATTAAGATATCGTGATATTTTCTTTTTTGTTAAGGACCAAAGATCTAACTAGTGCAACAATTTTTTTAAATCAAAATCTTTCCAGTAGTTTTTGCCGTATGCGCGCACAACGGCAAACCTCAATTATAATATATATATATATATATACAACAATATAATTATAACAATAAAAGAATACCAGGGTAGTGTATAAGTTTATGATTCAAAAAAGAACAAAAGAAAGAAAATCACTCACTATCAGTTAGTCGTGTGGCCAGTCGGCGCTTACTGAGGCGTCGCGTTGCGGCGTCGTACATTCGGTAATGACGAGGCGATACTATAGTTCGTATAATTATGCATTCATAAGCAGAACTCGGGTCGACCACAATCGATGTTCTGTCGAAAATTGTAATACCTAATTTAAATTAAATAAATCAACATCATTGTGTATCAATATTCTGGTACTTATGTCGAAAAATATTGCCCGATAGTGTTTTTTCGGTTGGCTGGTAATTTGTATCAGGTACCTACGCAAGAAAAAGCAATAAAACAAAACTAAAAATCTTATTCATTTTGAATTACAGCATAAATATAAAAAGTTATCAATATAAATAAATAAAAAATGCTTTGCGCACCACTTGAGTATGGCTGGGCCGTTTTGGCGAATTCTGTTTTGAATAAGTGGTGTATTTAGGAAAGAGAAAAATTGAAATTTACCTCAACAATTGGTTAACCTAACCTAATATTTGATTTTTTCCAGGAATTCAAGGTCATATCGCACTATTCGAACAATGTATATGCGTGATTCTGTATTGTTTTGTGCATTATGGCCCTGGAAAAGTTTTCAAAGGATAAAAATGCAGATAGATGGTGCTGTGATCGAGTTGTTAAATATTGGAAAGGGCAGAACAACGTCTGCGGGGTGAGTTAGCTGTAAACAAATACGGTGCACAATAGAATAAAATTATGCTTAAACCTCGCCAGGACCAGCAAAAATGTGAGGTTGATTTTATTAATTACAAAGAAGTCACCCAATTGGTCCATGCGTAGTGAACATGCGGCTCGATGAGTCGGCGATATGTATTAGGTATCTTCTCAGTGGGTCCAGCGAACAAAAATGATAAGTACTTTTATTCAATAAGTAGCTGTGCGTGTGCCCCACGGTGGTTACTGTTCCGCTCCTTTATATCATCATTGGCTACAAAATGCAAACATAATTAAAAGAGATGAGCGCCATCAAACAAACAAACAAAATCATAAAATCTTTTGAGCTGATAATATTAAGAATAGATTGAATTTAATTTCATAAATAAAACATATTAAATATATAATGTTTCATTCTCAGTTACTTCATAAAATTAGATATAATTATATACGTACTTATTGACTTCTTTTTCATTCGAGTTAACGAAACGTATGACCAAAATTCTTGGTCAGATAGAGAGAACCATACACCATACAGCAGGTATCACATCACATCAGCCATAGTGCAACGCTTAGGTGCGTCGCGTTCCGGTACCAGCCTGTATATATCCAGTAATTAAGCGGGATCTGCGTGGCGACCACAATAAATAAGTTAAACTCGTCGCAGTGGCTGTGTTTTAGTTTGTCGTGTTTCGGGATGGGCCAGTGTATATCCAGCTGCGAGGCTTGCAGATCAGCATTACAGCGATAATAGGAAATGGATTTTTAAATTCTTGGTTGATCGTACTGTGATTATCATAAGGTATAGTGCTGTAATTTTGCTGAGATACGATAACATAAAAGAAGGAGGTGATGGTACGGATGAAGGCACAATGAGCTTTAACTGATTTAAAAAAAACTCGAGAGGTGTCGTGGGACATTCGATAGTAACGAAGTTCTTTTCGCTTTATTAGATGTTATGACCAGATTTATACGCACTTTTGTATGTAGCTTTAGTACGAGTGGTCGATGGTTAGATTCTCGCGGATTTTAGGATTTTTTATATATAAATTTTATTGAATGTACTGATTAAATTTATAATTTGTTTATATTTTAATTAATAAAGAAATATTTATTTTTATAACTTTATAAATAGATACCATAATTAATAATAATTTTATATTAAAAAAATGCCAAATCAGCGGAATTCGACCTATCGACCAAGTCGTAGAAATCTGGTCATAACACAGCTTAGACAATTCTACGATTGTCATAGTTTTGAAAATTCTAATAATTAATATGTATGCATGTTTTTCATATTTTTTTGTGTCGATCAAGTCGATCAATTTTTTCGGTTTAGCTCCATTCCCGCGCCGCGATAAGTAACTTCGTTACAAAAACTGAGCAACCCGGTGCAAAGTCTTATTTTTGAAACTTAATCCAGTTGTTAAAAAGGTTGGCTAAGCGTAACCTGTTTGTGGTGCACCTCTTTTGGCCAGAGGCTAAGAACTTGACTGGAATTGCTGCTCCCGGTCTACCTTTATTAGGCAGAGTGCATTCACCCTGCCGCCGGGTAGGCGGAAAGGAACTTTCTCCTTGCCACCATAGAAAGTTATTCTTAATCCTAGTACAGGCAACTTATCTAAGACCGAAGGCCTGGGTCGTCCCAGGTCGTCGTCTGGTCCCAGGTCGTCGTCTGGGTGAGCAAGAACACTTATATATAAACAGTTGCCACGGAGGAAGAATAGATAGAACATTATCGCATTTTCTAATTCTTAGCCATTCTCGTGCTTATAACTCGAGAAAAACTTATGTTATGAATTTATAGACAAGAGAGCTAGCTGCATGTATTTTTGTGTACAATTTTATACATTACTTGACATAAGAATAGGTAATAATTACAATGGTAATTCAAATTGGACAAAAAACTAACTACTTCAACTTCAATTCGATAGAATGAAATGATTTCAATGTAACTTTTACTTACATAAAACTTTTATCCATAAGAACTAACTTGTAAGACTGCTTGTTAGGTTGTATTTAAGTAGATTTTTGACCAGTAATTTTTTTTTATTAATCAATTATTTGGTAGTTTCTTACTTTATTCACCAGCTTTATTTACCAATTTTTGTTTTTGGTAAGTATGGTACAGTCCATAAACCATGGTAACTGTCGCTGACACAAATTTATCGGCAGCCGTCGATGTCATGCTGGTCTGCTGAAGTTCCCCTTCACGCCTTGGTTGAAGGACCCGATATCATAAGAATGAGGGAATACGTTTGCTGGAAGACTATTTTACATCTGCGTTGTACGGCAAAGGTAATAATTTTGGGTAGTTCTTTGTTTGTACCATAATGAGCACTACGGGCAATGTACTCTTTGCAGCTGAAGCGGTTGTAAATACTTAGTGACGTCTGTACCATTCACATGCGTACAGTCCGTTGCTACAACCTGTTCAGGGCATCGAGGATATATTGAGTGTCCCAGAGATGCGAATAATATTCCATGCACGGCCGAACCTGAGTCTTATAAGGAAGGAATAGTTGGCCGTGCGTGAAAAATCATCGCACTCTATTCAGAATGCCCAGTCTCCTGGATAATACGTAGATATCACTTCCATTGTGATCCCTGAGATTAAGGTTACAACATTATAAATTTATTGGATATTGAAGCCAATTACCAATATTTAAGAATTTTTTGTCCAACGCTAACATTTCCACCTTTCTAATTATTTATAATATTTTTATTTATAACCTTATCAATAATAGTTCGCTATTTTTTTTTATTATACTAGCTGTGTATGCAACGTCATCCACGAGAATTTCGTGTATATAAAACAGCGAAAAAAAAAGCAGATGTGTAGGTGTACTGAAATTCCTCATCGGTGATTTATGTGTTTCGTGCTTTGTGAATGTCTCGGATTCCTTAGACGCAGCGTGGTACGTACTCAAAATTAGCAGACAGCCGTGAGTTACGCTCTTATCGATATTGAATTTTTTATTACTATGTCGTTCAGCAGTATATCTCACTTGACGGTTTTCCCCAGTTTCCTGTGAACAAACATATCTCACTCTTTTTTAGAGCAATATAATACTGAGAAAATCCCGTCTACTTTCTATCAGGAATTTTACCCAAATACAAATTGCAATATAAAACAGTTCGTCGTGATAGTCGAGTGGTTTAAGATCGACGGAATTTCGACTCGATGTCCGCTTAGTTCGAACACCAGCATGTACTAACAAATTTTTCGAAATTCTCAAACATTAACTAATACAAATTAGTAAAACTACCGGCTTACGGTGAAAGAAACCATCATCAGAAAACCTGTACGTTCGAGAAATGTTTTCGTTACAGAACTGTTGATTTCTCGGTGATTGAAATCGCCAAAATGTCTTGGGCTGGCATCCGTGTTTTCCGATGGGAAGTAGGCTTTGCTCAGTAATGGGACACTTACAGCCGATATTATTACTATTATTACAGTCCCCAAATTATAATGTCAGTAGTTGAATCGCAAAATTTTATTCAAATCCCCTTCATAACGCAATTAATCAAAAGCTTTTTGAGAATACCCAAATAAAATTATTTTAATTAATAACCGATATTATCAAGAAAATATAAAAGTCTTACTCTGTACTTACTGAGTAGTTCAATATAACAATTTAAGGTTTTATTTTATTATTATTTATTTTATTTTATAATTTTTAGGAAGGCTTACAGACTTAATCTTTACTTATAATAAAATAGTAAAGTGTCGAAATCTGTACATTGAATATATTTGAGAATAAATAATACGGAGAACCCTCTGTATGAATCATGGATAGAACACATATTGATAGTTTTTGAAATTTTTGTCTGTCTATCTGTCTGACGGTATGTTTGAACACCAATTTGGTATGATTGTAGCTTACAGTCTGAAGGTACATTTAGGATACATCTTTACACGTATGAACATTTTTATGGTTTATAAATTGCGTTAAGGTATAAAAAGGAATGTATGTGTATGTAACTTTGTAATATATTTAAAATATGTACTGAAATTAAGTGAAAAGATGCCAAATTATTTTATCTTTACATAATTTTCCGTAAAATTAATAAATGGAAATGTAAGTATTTTTATTTTCCAACAGTATTCATAGATGTCGCTGTACGGCGGCTTGGTTTAAATTACGTATACCTATATTTTCTGCAAGCACGTATATTAATGATTAAGAATAGGTTTTTATTATTATTTTTAAATTTTTTTTAGATAAATTTTAATGTTATTTTAATTAAGGAAAAATATCTATTCCATCTTGATTTCTACGATAAATGTCGTTGTTTGATGTTTGTGCAATAATTATTTTTATTAAATGACACTAAAAAGACTTACTATAAAGCGTTATTATTGTATGGTTTATAAATTTAAAGATTTTAAATGAACTTATCTTTTCGTGTAGAAGGATTGCAAAATTGAACATTTTTGTATGCATGGCATGCATGGGCATGGAGGAAAATTATGTTACATAATAAAGATATCAAATTTTACTCAAAGCAAACATTCTTATATTTTTGAAATAATATCTGCATTAACAGATTTACTAAAAAAGCTTACCTATATCGGGAATCGAACAAACGAAAACATGCAAAAAACCGATATACACAATGTTGTTGCACTTATCGATGGGGACAAGACTAGACAATTAATGGAGACCATGAAATTTAACAATTTATAAATGTAAAACTTATTTAAATTTTCTTAGAATTCAACGATGAGTCTAGGTACTAAAATAAAAGAAAGTCTTACTAATTATAAGTTTTTATGTTGTAGGAAGACGCAAAACTGCTGTTGTTTTGTTGCAGGTGGAAGTGGCTAAGAAATTTCACATAAATTATTAATGATGGATTTCCGCAAAGTAACGCCTTCTACAATAAAATAACAGAACTTATTATCAGTAAAAAACAGATGGAATAAATAATAAAATAGATAATTGAAAGCCTCCACATTTGAGAAGCTTCATAGTCATTTTTTTGATGATTTTCAATATTTAATATACTTTTCCTCCAAGTCCCGTTTTTTTTTCACCAATGGGTGCAAATATATATATATATATATATATATATATATAAATACCATCACGACTGTATTTGCTGAACGGTTAAGCAGAGCTGTATTAATGTACACCCACAGTTCGTCGCGTATGTTTTTAGATCCCATGTAATAGAGGGAGAGCCTATTGCTAATAATAGGGCACAAAGCCAAACTCTCAGCAGCTACTGAAAAGTTCATAGAAAAACCCAATAATACTTTGTTCGACCTTGGAATCGAACCAAGGACCTCGAGCATAGCAGTCAGTCTTTATGTTTTTTAGATAATATCTATAATATTAAACTTGATATCGGTTAACATTTAAAATTATTAAATACCATTAAATACCATAAGGTGAGATTGAAGTGAGGTGAGTTTTTTATTTAGTTAATGTTTTTCATTCACGAAATATACCACGTGGACGAAGTTGCAGGTCCATCTAATATATAAATAAAAAAGGAATAAATAAATAACAAAATAGCTAATTAAAAGCCTCCCTCCACCTTTGAATATCTAAATAAATAAGCACCCTAATAGTAAACATATCAAAATAATAAAGCAAAGCTATGATATGTGCTGAAGTATTCTTGAGTTAGTAAGCGTTTTACCATGTGTAAGCTAGTGCAGAAGAGATCTATGTTCAAGTCTGAAGGCAGTGCGTTGTAGCTTCTAGAACCACGTATCGTAAAAGCATTTTGCCTTTAGTTAGTGCAGGAAAACGGGGCTGGAGCAGCGGCCGCTGTCTGAAACTTAGCCCATCAGTACGAAGCATGATTTTAGCCAATATATCAGGTCAATCAATTGCGCTTCTAGGTTACTTATATATATATATATAATTTGTATTGGGAATTTCAAATTTGTTATGCATATTCAAGGTGACTACGTAGGAAAGAACAATACAAAAATTTCAGCGGTTTCAAGGGTTGAAAGCAAGTAGTAGAATCTCATAACGAAACCTCTTGGATGATCGACTGATTATATATAGTCGACATGCTTATTAAATAGTAACTTATGGTCATGTATAGCGTCTAGGTATTTAATGTGAGTTATTCTGCTAATTATGTTGTTATAAAAAGTGTAGTTGGCGGTAATTAAATACCTACGTCTAGAGAACGTTATATTAAAACATTTAGAAACATTAAGCTGAAGTCTGATAACTGCGCTATTGCTGTAAATCTGTTAATATCTTCTTGGAGATATAAGTCTCACATTAACGTATTAGATTCACTATCCACAGATTTTATAATTTTCATATCATCTGCGTATAATAAAATATGAGCATTTTGGAAATATCTCTTAATATCTGAGATGAAAATAGTAAATAAAAGAGGACCCAATATTGATCCCTGAGGTACGCCAGAAAGTATATACTCCCAAATGGAAGTATGACCATATAAAACTACAGCCTGCATACGATTTCTGACATAGGAAGTGAACCAGCGCAAGAGGTTTCAATGTATACCAGCTAACATTAGCTTGTTCATAAACACCTGATGATCAATATGATCAAAACACTTACTGTAATCAGTATAATTTACGTGAACTAGTACACGTTGGTTCATATACTCAGTAAGGTATTCATTGAGTAAAACTAGATTCGAAGTTATCGATCGATTGCGCAAAAACCCGTGCTGTTCATGACCGAAACTACTTTTGAAATTAAATTTGAACTTTAAACTTTGAACTTGAAATTTATCTGAAGATAAAAATAATTTGGTTTAATTTATAATTTCACTTCGTTTTACTTTACATTTAAAATATATTACAGTATTATATATACACACATAATTTCTTCAAATGTACATAACCTAAACGCAATTCAAAGACCATATGAGTGCCAATTCATGTAAAAATTTTGAAGACAATAAACTACAATCGTACCAAATTTAATTAAATTCAGTTGAGTAGTATTTGCATGATTGGCGTTTAAACTAATAGACAGAGAGACAATTTTTATTAAAACTGTCGAAATGTGTTTGTCTATTATTCTAAACCACAGACCGGTACTCTAAACTCACCTGTTTTCTGAAACTTTACAAGCGGAAGTAACGATAATGAAAACTAGGTTTTCTTTTAAAATTTAATACTCAATTTCATATTAAGTCTAAGAACATGAAACAAAAACTAATTCTTTTCTTACAATTCTATTTCCTATAACAATGGTATAAAATATTATCCTAGCACATGTACATCAAACTGAGCGATAGTTTTATTCCATAATATTATGCTATTAGTTCTAAATTGTCTATATACATATAATATTCAAAATTTAATAGACTATATTATTGAAAAATATATTTATAAAATACTATTAGTTTGCAATTCATGTATTGCTATATTATTGTATCGTAAGCTTCTTATAGTATCTTATAATATCGCTGATCGTAAGTATTTACAGTATAATTCGTGACGGTGTACGAGACTAGCACAATTATTATTTATTGTATTACATAGCAAATTTCTGTGATAGATGTACTAATTGTTATATAATATTTAATACAGGATATTAGGTGTATTGAATATAGTTTATTATGAACGTTTTATAATTTATCAACAATATGTATATCCAATTGTTGTAATAAAATACTTCATTTATTAATTACTAATTACCTATTTCTAAAACATATCTTTTGTTATCGTTATCTTATTGTCTAATAAAATAAAATTCTTTAATATTGAGGTCTCTTTTATCTTTAAAATACTTTTCGTGTCCACACCCTTTTTACTTATGAAAAAATTTTAGTAAGTACGTACGTAGGTTTTTTAGATGTTGATATTCCTTTCTTTATTTTCATTGTAGGTTTTGTATTTTAATTATATTATAACTAGCTGTGCCTCACTGTTGTACCCGTGTTAAATTTATTCGATGAACTGAACCGCGCTGCCCCCAACGCATCCGTCTAGCCTATCATTGTTCTCAGTTCTCGTACTTGCACTCAGCTTGCCAGTTTGCTTGACGTTCATGGTTACTGCCCCGCTCCTTAGAGTTGTAACGTGAAGATCAGCGTGTTCAAACAAACAAAAAATCTCTTAATACGTGTATAAGTTTAGATAGATGAATTAAAAAAATCTTAGTTGCTTTTTATTAGATCACAATTGAGATTCAATTTTTTACTTTTAAGATAAAACAACAATAATAACATTCATACATATTATACAGTCTTGACCTAATCTATTTATTTCTACTGGTTTAAATTTAAATTTGTTCAGTCTTTATCTGTATTCTTTGTTTTATCGTGATATTACTCTTAATTTAATTTCTTTATGGTAATTCGCCTGTTCATCATGAGAACATATTATTACGTCTTCTGAATTACTAGTTACAACTGGTGAGGGTGACTTTGATGTTTTGGAAATGGATTCTTCTTTGGTAGTTTTGTTAACTATAACATTTATTTTATTGACTTCGTTGATGTCAGTAATCTGATTATCTCTTGATGTTTCGAATAATGTTCTTTTTGGTGGCGTAAATCTTCTACCATTTTGTGATTCATGCATATTGATCTTATCTCTACTATCTTGTCTTTTATTTTTGTTGTTATTGTAAGAGCCAGGATTATTCTTAAGTGAGTTTCCTGAAATATTTATTAAAGTGTTTAAATATTGTGATAATGTACATGATGAAGTATAGAACAATAACAAAAATAAAAATAAAATAAAACTACAACTGTTTGATGATTAGCTTTCCAGAAGATTGCGTAAGATATTTAAAGTAGGTTCCTCTTTATTTACATATCTAGGAGAAAAGTTTCATATATTTCAATTATTCTAAGTTGATTGTAATATCTATACAAATTTAAACAAAAAAGGATAGCGTAATAAATTTCTTTCCACTCTGTGTTGTACATCAACCACAGCCTGTAGGGCATATAAAAAATCAATAGATTAAATTCTCTATATAGAAAATGTAAGTTTGATTTTAATATTAACTCTATAATTACTTCTATTTTTTAACTGACACCACGATTCTTGCCCATAAGTGTGGTGTAATGATAGATTGTATTCTGATGAAAATATGCTTTGATTTTTTATAAAAAACTTTAATTTATCAGTTAACTACATAATGGATCCGTCTAAATGATTTAATTTGTCAAACTTATTAATTTGCTTTTATTCATTAATTTTTAAACTGAATATAATACCTGAGTTTACAGTACCGCTGGATGTAGGGTTTCTTACAAACGCTATAGCGCTGTAAGAACATCGTTGGATTGTTGGTGAATCTCGTGAGGGCCAGCAGCACAATGTAATTGTATTCTGTCAACAATAATTTATTAGTTTAGATAACTATGAACACATTACTCATAAAAACAAATTAGTGGTGCAAAATATAATGGTCAAACGTTACCAAATAAACTTTTTTTCACAAAAACAAAGTACTACCTACTCTGAAAAATGCACTAAAAAATAAAAAAATAATTGCGATATTTATTTACTTTAATTTACTTAAATATATCCTTTTATATCTTAATTTGATATTCCTACAAACTAATCATCTGCCACATAATTTTATTAGGACAATAATATACAAATTTTTATTTTTTTAGAGTCGGTGCCAGCCAAGTTTAACAGTCGTGTGGCGAAGTAGCGTAAGTATACATCTAATTAATTTTAATTTAAAGTGATTGCAACTAAGCATGTATTTAATAGTTGTGTCCGATATATAAACTTTTCAATGCACTTGTATGTTTTAAGCTATATTCTTTAATAGTATTCGGTTGTGGTTGCTTGATGCTTAGAATCGCCTTAAGGTTTGCTTTACACGACATCTGTGTTCATCATAGATTTTCGAGTTGTTGCTTTATGTCCCTATATTCTTTATTTTTTGTAAATAGGTTTATTTGTAATTAAGGTGTCGCTTTAGGAAACCTTAAACACAACCTTATTTATTTGCAAATTGGATTAATTGGGTATTGTTATATTATCGAATTAACGAAATTTTAACCATATCTTTATCAATTTTAGAAAGTTTCCTAAAATTTCTTAAAAACTTGGCTGGCACCGACTCCAAAATAAGAATAAATGTATATTATTATCCTAATAAAATATGTGGCAGACGATTAGTTCGTAGGAATATCAATTTGAGTTAAAAAAGGATATTTATGAGTAAATTAAAGTAAATAAAATTTTTAATGCATTTTTTCAAAGTAGTATTTTGGAGTCGGATTATTGTATTGTGAAAAAAAGATTATTTCTTCTTTTTAGTGAGTGTTGCGTTCTGTAGGTAACTGGTTTATTGAAAACGAATATGTGTAGATCTTCTAAACGCGCTGCATATAATGGCAGCAAACCATCAGAAAACGTAATTCCTAAAGAAGTCAATAAATGTGGTGCTCTTTTATCAATAAAAATTGGCGTAAAACCCCGAGAGATGTTAAGATTTCCGACCCCGAAGGACTAGTGGATGAAGCGGAGCCTTAGGCATAATTAAAAAAGAAATTAGCCGGTTCTAAGAAGAGGCCAACAGGAGGGCGAGGAGCTACCGGAAGCTATGTACGTTAAATTTGATGACGAAACAATTGGTCTCAGGCTAAAAGAAAAAGCTTGGAATGCTTAATGTTGTCAGATTTGGACGACAACAAATTAACAAATCGACCACACGACGATAGATAGTGAACGGAAACAACGGGATATAAAATCTGTTTTCTAACAATCAAGGACACACACAACACGACTCGAATATACGAATATTGCCATTAAAATAACTTATAGGTAGAGTGCATCTCATGACAATTCCGTGAAACCCAAACACGGCAAGGTAACAATGTTTTTTATTACGGAGTTCCGGTGTCTTTTTTATACAACAAAGGCGGAGAACAAGCATTCAGCCCGCCTGATGGTAAACGGATACCGTAGCCTATGGATGCATTTAGGTATCAATAGCGCGTAGCCAACCTTGAACCCCCTACCCCAAAGAGCTCTAGAAACCCTACTGATCACAGGAACACAGGACTAGGTTATTTGGCTGCGATCTTCTGTAGGGTATTCCACTAGTCGGACTGTCCCAAGTAGAGACAAATCTCCAAAGAAATTTCCCTGTGCCCTACCTCTATCTACTTTTTTTACTTTATACCATGATTGTGGCAAACAAGCATGCGGCCCGCCGATGGTAAGCGGTCATCTCAGCCTGTGGACGCTTGCACACAACTATCACATGCGCGTTGCCGAACTTTTAAAAACCTATTTACCCTCTTTTTGAAAAACTCCATACTGTAGTCTTCTGGGAAAACTAGGGAGCTTATTCCACAAACGGAGCGTTCGCGTAAAAATATTCCTCTGAAACCAGACTGTCAACGACCATTTAGGTTCCAAAGCGCGGGGATGAACTCCCTGCCGATGTCGAGCGGTGCGTTGGTGGAAAGTAGCCGCTGGTATTATACCGAACAGTTCATCGGAACACAACCCATTATACAAACGGAAGAACATGCAAAAGGAGGCAAGAGAGGAACATTC
This sequence comes from Saturnia japonica, assembly GCA_033032175.1. Taxonomy (NCBI): domain Eukaryota; kingdom Metazoa; phylum Arthropoda; class Insecta; order Lepidoptera; family Saturniidae; genus Saturnia; species Saturnia japonica. The sequence continues at coordinate 7,919,085 of CM065308.1, read as the reverse complement.
CACATTCGTGCTGTTTGTTGTCAAAGAGTTTCGTTGTGTCTTCGCAGTCCAAGTTACTACAGAACGTTCTTAGTTAGTCTTGGATTATTATAAACTTACCAATATATCAATCACTATAAATTTCCCATTCAATTCTGAAGAGTTTTCAAGAGTATCTTCGAAATCCAAGTTCCAGTGCCGAAAAATTAAAATGCGACCCACCTTAAAATGTATCCTTTCCAACAAAAGAATAATACTTTAAATCATTTTATAAACGACGGAGTTATGTGGAAACAAACATTTAAAAAAAAGTCGGTTACAACAGTTATACTTCTACAGTTAACGTAGTATGTTCTTGTGTTGAATATTTTAGAGAACAAAAAGGTAAGGTAAAGCGTAAAAACTTATAAGAGGAAGAAAATATTGTTATTGGCAGCGGCTTCCAATTGAATTTTTTAAACGACGTCAAAAAAAGATGAAGGTTACTCAATTTGAAATTTTCTTTTTTATGGATATCCAGACACAACTTGTTTGTTTATGAACCTATTTGGATGATTTTTTTTGTTGGATAAGGGATACCTCAAAGGTGGTCCAATTTTAATTTAATTAGCACTGGACCTTCAATTTCGAAGATACAACCAGGGAACTCTTCAAAATCATTGAAGTTGGTTTTCTTTATTGTTAAAAACTAGCTGTGCCCGTGGCTTTGCTCACGTGGACTACAGAATGCTTATTGTGGGTGTTCCTTAGAAGATAGATGTATACTTCTCCCGGACTTTTTTGTAGGTCTTTTAATGCCTATTATAATGTAGTATATTAATTAGCTATATCTCTTATGGTTTACTCAGCTTAAGCCATTTAAACGCCCGAATTGATTCACCATGACCAGTTTTGTTTTTGTGAGGAACCATAATTCTTTTTCTAAAGTAAAAGTAGCCTAAGTTACTCCCTATATCAACAGCCTATCTATCAGTGAAACTCCCGTCAAAATCGGTCCAACCGTTTCGAAAATTACCCGGAACAAACTGACAGACAGGCAAAAATTTTAAAAATGGGCTTTTAGTTATATGTCTCGTACATACTTTCATATGCATTTAGTAAAAAACTGTTATTTTAACATTATAAACAGACACTTTAATTTTATTAATTGTATACAAGATTGTCTTGTTATTTTTACTAGCGGTGTCTCCTCGTAGCTTGGAACGCGTTTATCTCGCAGTAATTATATTTGACTCTTAAATTTAATTTTAGTCATATTATTCAAAACTCTTATAACCTATCAAAGGAGAAATGTATTTATGAAGTATATAAGATAAAATATTATATACTTTCGTGTATAATATTTCATCCCAATCGATTGAGAATTAATTCAAATAATTTATTAAAAGTTTATTGATTCACTTGCAAATATATTAATTTATTCATTCATTTACGATTTCTAAAATTGTTATCGATGATTATTATAGCCTATCAATATAGCCATAACATAAGCGTGTACAAGATTTCATATAAATCAGTCAAGCCGTTTTTAATGAAATCCGGTCATTTTATAAACAGACAGACAAACATATTTTATGTCATATTAGTGATCAGTGGGTGACCTCTATAAATAGAGACAAAACTATAGATTTATTAACAATGATAACATTTTCTACAAAAATAGTTAAATATAATAAAAGCAGATAGAAGTCATTTTGTTAATTTAGATAAAAATATTGGTAAATACTTACTTTGAAGGCATCTCTAAACTTGTTAGACATGATGTGATAAAATATCGGGTTTATGCATGTTGACATGTAGTAGAACACACCAGAGATGTAGGTGAGAAGCGAGTAGATCGAAAGTAGTTCAGGCGATTTAGGTCCATGTTCATCTGTAGTCCCGTAGATAGCCACCAGACGTTGGGCATGGAACGGTGCCCAACATATGAAGAAAGCTATCACAACAGCCACTGAAATATTATTATGCAAATTTTTATTGATTTTTATATTTATAAAGTTTAGAATAAATTATTTTAACGCTACAAATATAATAATAAAAAAATGGTGAGTGTCATGCACATACACGAGAAGGAATAAAAATAATTACTTCAATTTTGTTGACACTCGGTTTTGCTACCCATCTCATTTACGTACTATATATAAAAATCGATTCTTAAGTAGTAAACACCAATAAATTTCAAAAGTTATAGATGTTATATACTTTTTCGTTTTCATTATTATGAAACATATTGTAATGACTGTATGTTAAATAAATAAAAAAATTAATAATAATACAACATAATTTTGGAACATTTAATTACTTTTGTGGGTTTCAAATCAACATCACTTAAACTATTCTTAAATAGTTGTTGTATATTGTTGTTGTTGTATAGACAGAGGCACTTACGAGTTATAGACTACAACTGATTCGTAAACAACTTTATTGTTTGGAAAAACAGATATAAAATTAGCTACCACATCTTTTAGTGTAAATAGTTTATCATTGAATAGAATAAATAATAATATTGCCAACGCTCTATTACGGTATTTATACAGGCTGGCACATATCTGGAATACAACTTATAGTTATATGCACGCGTCTTATGGTACTGACTTACAAATAAACAGTTTAATTTCGTTCCTAGAAATATTTTGATTAAATATATATGAATTTGATTTATTAGTGATGGTACGAAATTAGAAGTATTAATGTTAAGATACGTGACTGGATATACTTATTTAGTAGATACATCTGATATTGGTATTCTGTAGATATCTTGTTTCGGAAGTTTTTTATTACAAGACAATTTTTAACAAAAAAGAAAACCATCTTCAATGATTTTGAAAAGTTCCCTGGTGTATTTTCGAAGATGAAGGTTCAATGCCAATGAAATTAAAATGGGACCACCCTTGAGGTATCATCAACAAAGAAGTTATAGCTGAACATAATTACATATATTCGAATTGAGTAACCTCCCCTCTTTTGTTGAAGTCGGTTAAATAAATGGTTCTATCCTGTTTACTTTTACAGATTTCAAAAAAGTAATCTTTTGTCGATTGTTCTGTGCACACTATATACATGTAGCTAACTTGTTTATAATATTGGACTTATGTTTACCGACTATTTAAATTTATATTTAAGTAAATAATTAAAATAGTTAATAATTCCATACGTAAGAAAAGCTTTTTTGTGTTTTCATAATTGTGAAAAATTGTTGAAAAAACGGCTTACCTAACATTTTAACAACTTTTCTTGTTGATTGACCGTGTTTCCGACGTATTTTGTGTGTGTATCTTATACTCGCCTCAAAGTCTTTCTGTGTTTGATCTTTGCCAATGTTAGTTTCTCTTAACTTCAATCCAATCAGAAAATATAGTACCGTTATTAAAACCATCGGTGCGAAGAAGAAAACAAATGTGGATATTTCAAAGGAATGGTCCACAATGATTCGTGTTTGTAAGCACATGGTAACGCCTTTGTGTTCCCGTATTCCGAATTCTAGTGCTAGAGGTAGAGCCGTTCCAAACGCTACGATCCATAACCATAGAACATGTCTTGTTGCACGCGAAAGCTTAGACATTTGATGTGAAACAAACGGATGACAAATCGCCAGATACCTTTCTGCTGTGAACAGGGTGATTGTTAACACGCTAGCATTAGTCGATGTCTCTGCAGCCAGCCCTCTTATTACGCAAAAGGCGTATCCAAAGACGTACGGCCATTTTGACCATATAGAGTATATCTCTTGGGGCATACCACTTATTAGCAGTAATAGATCTGAGATGGCTAAACTGAATAAATAGTAGTTTGTTGCTGTATGCATACTTTTATTTCGTACGATAACAATGCATGTGAAAATGTTTCCTAATAATCCAGTTATAAATATTACTGAGTAGATAATAGTTATTGGGAGGACAATGTATAGCGGATCTCTTTGTGGTCCGAATATTAATATAGCATCTATCGCTGTAGTAGTGTTTATTGTCTTCGTTGTTTCGCTTATGGTAGTCATTGTTATTAGATAAAAAAACGAAATTTAGATTCTTCTATAATTTAGATTATTCTATCCAATGGTATAAATTATTTTGTTCATAACAGCGATAGGTCTCTTCCAAGTCGTGTTGTAGTTTGATCTGAAAATAATAAAAAAATTTGTTAAGTGAGATTTACAAATTGAAGTTAATATCGTATATGGTCGTTATGCGAAGAAAATTTGTTATGTAATCTTACTTTTTAAAAGAGTTAAAATAAATATTTGTTTACGTTAAGACTCCAACTAAGGAGCGAATCAGTAACCATGAACGTCAAGCAATCTCGAATGGCGTAGGAAAGTACGGGAAGTGAGAATAACGATAGGCCACACGGATGCGTTGGTGGTAGCGCGGTAGAGAATTGGATGAATAAATTTAACACAAGTGAAACCGTAGTGTATCATATTATAGTAGCTACTATAGTACTAATATTTTCGACGCTACTATATTGTAGTTTGAAGGGTGTGGTAGGCAACAAACTCTTACATTAGGATCACGTTACTTTTAAGGTTGGTTATATATAGTTATAGGCTGCAATGACCACTTAATATCCGGTGGAAAGCATTAATTTTTGCTATTTTATGACATTGAAAAACATTCACATGAACAGTAACTAAGCAGTAAATAATAATCTTGGTAATACATTTTGCTAAACAGTTCGTTCTTTCCATAGCAGGTGACCATGACCTTACAGTATGACATTTTTTTCGCTACGCCTACATATTACATAGGGGTGTTCCGGCAGCTGGCACTCGAGAACCAGTGTTCCACTAGGCTTAGCATCTTGGGTCACATCATCACTTAATATCAGGTGAGATTGATTGTGACCACAACGCTAAACCTATAACGATAAAAAAAACTAAGAAACAGTTCGATAGTTAGTCGGTTAACGATAGATTTTTATAATACAGTAAATACTATCGGATTTTCTAACAATTGATGTTTAATGAACAGTAGTGAACATCATAAAGAATTTTGAAATCTTTGATTAAGTTTACTACTCCTGTAAACTACTCCTGTAAATTCGGTAAGAGATTGGTGACGGTACTTGTAAGCCTTATCTTTTTTTTGAATATCCACTATTCTAAAATTTTTAATAGATTGGAACATTTTCTTTCACTATTTGAATAGTTGTGACCATTTTTTGAGAGGTTACAGTTGGAACAGTTGCGTTTATTTTAGGGAATTTCTTAAATATAGGTAATGCTTGATGAGGCTTCTTTCGCGCATTGACAATGAACATCTCGGAATCTAGCTAACAATTGGTATCTATTCATGTGACTCAAGAGTGAAATGGACTTATCGTAAAGTAATCATTCTATAGACATAAAATATTAAATCAGTATTAATCTACAAAATAAAGGAAGACCAATAATAAGTTCGTAAATGTGTATACGTGGTATGAGAAATATGTAATAATAAAATATTAACACATTTCATTATCTGCTAAGGTCTTAACTCTCATAAACCTACTCCATAACAATGGAATAATAAATGAATCGATGGACTGTATAACATTCATATCTATATCTCCATAAATCTTAGGAAATGGAACGTACAAAATAAGAATTAAATTTGCATTTGAATAAATTACTGTTTACCAAAATCCCGCCGATTATTGGATTACCGGATTCTATGTATGTATGTATATTTTACATGCATACAAACAAGTCGTTGTACGGATTTCCATATAACACCTTGTTTTGTATACCTACATTTAAGATATTGAATCCAATATTTTACCATTTATATTTTCAGGATGGTGCCCAAATGGCAAAAACAGGTAATAAAAAGTTTAGGATTGCCTTATGCTATTCCTTATCGAACTATGCAATTGGCACCTAATAACTTTATCCATTTGATGCTCTTATTATGATCATCAATAAATTATGTTTTAAATAAACACTTCTTTAGTTTAGTACCCTTGTGATTTGAATGGCGATGAAACGAAAAATCGCCATTATAAAGAGAGAGACACATACATCTATAGGATATAGCCTGCGAGAGAATGAGATAGAATACGTTATACAGTGTTTCATGTTTTCTGAAGGTTTCACTTCTACCGCGTATGAGCTGGTGCAAACATGTTTTTTTTTTTAATATAGAGCACAATTTCAAACACGGCTCATTTTAAATTCAAACAAACCATAGCTATACAACTGTATACATTTATAGATGTTTAACACTCAGACACTCAACTGATAAATTTTATTATGCTCATTACACAAAAGTCAGGCATGTACGGGGATCCAACCGTACATAGCTAATCGAAAGCGGTTTATTTTTGTCATAATGATTTTAACTTTATTATTATTTCTGATGTCTAAAACGTTTGATACTAGTGTGTAGCAATATAATAAGTTAGTTTATTAGCACTAGTTGCACAGGTTTTGCCACATTTTATACTCTCTTAGCGTATCTTAGCATACTTCTTTCTTTTAATTAAATTCAATTGGTTTATTTTAGTTACTAATTATACACGTCTCATAAAACTGGTAGATGATGAAAACATTTCTTATTACGGAACAGTTATTATAGAATATTAATTTTTACTAGCGATCGCCCTAAGGTCAAAATTCGACCAGCGACTTTTTGATCATAGACTGTTTTTTGTTTGACACTTGCAGTATTCATGAACCTAAACAATGAGTATTTTATCTACATCACTTGCTGTCACTTTTCGTTGAGTGACAATGTCAATATTTTGGGGGGTCTAAGTTCAATGGCACGGGTCGGGTTAGAGTTCGCAGTATTAATTTATCTAATTTAATATATAACTAACAGATATTATACATAAATTTTAGCTTTCTGCACTCCTTCTCCATATAAACTTTAACCATGTCAAATCTCACAGTCTTCCGTGCACACAATAATACGCTTAAAAAAGGATAGAGAAAGCTTTTGCGTCATGTATTAATATAAAGATTTGCATTGTTATAAGACATGATAATACAATATTTATCATCATAATATCAGCTGAAATACGCTGAACATAGACCTCCCGCAAAGAACGACCGGTTCTATGCTGCTTGTATCTAGCGGCTTCCCATAACCTTCATCAGATTGTTGGCTCACCTTATGGCGGGTCTACCCTGTTGCGTCTTCCTATACGCGATTATCACTCGATAACTTTTTAGCCCCACTTACTACTACTATCTCTTCTTCTTCCTGACCTTATTCCACTCTACGTGGGGTCGGCACAGCAGGTCTTTTTCTTTCATCTCACTCATTTCCATGCTGTGATAGTTTTGGCTCATGTTTTACTTGACGTCAACTCAACTTGGGAATGCTATTTTTGGTACAAGTTGGTTACCAAAAAGTACTACCACTACTACTACTACTACTACTACTACTACTACTACTACTACTACTACTACTACTACTACTACCACTTAAGTCTAGCAATTGTTAGCGCTTGGGTTCATGTGCGGGTCTCCTCATTTTGTATTCAATGACGAAGAGAAACTTCGAGCACAGCCCTTTCCATTGTCCTTAAAATGATTAGATTGAAGTATAAAACGAATTTAATTAGGTGTCCTGAAGTATTACTAAATAATTATTATGCATCTGAAATTCTCTTTTCTGTTCTCCTAAGATATCAATATTTATATTACACGGAGGAAGTACATTAAAATGAATTAATTACTTATGTATAATATTGACACAGTTGTTTTCAATACTCTGTTTAAAATAGATAGGTATAAAACTGAAAAATTAATATTATATTTCAACATATCGTATCCATACGCAACCGACATAATCACCGGTTATCTTTTAGTAGTGGTTATTACAACGGTTGGATTGTATGGGCTTCCCATAGTATAGCTATCATTTCCATTAATTCCATGCTTTTGCGTGCGAATTTCATTAGCATAGATTATTATAATAATACATATTTACGGTGATATTGCTGAGCTATTATAGGTTAAGCCTAGTTTGGGATTATAAAAATATGTGGAATATTGAGTTTTGTAATTATCTTCGGACTCTTACTTCACACATTTAGTAGAGAAGGATGGTCTTCAATTTAATTAGGAATGCTTACAAGCTACCGCTTGCTACCGCGGCTCGTAAAAATTTTTAATGGGTGTTCGCTAAAAACAGTACTGACATTCTACGGAAGTAAGAGGAATTATTATTATAGTACATAGGTATAATTTTTCAAAGATTCATGCGCGAGATTCTTTATTGCGGTTGGTAATATATTGTGTATCAACGTTCTAATAATTTTCTGTGTTAGAAATTACTATAATAATAGCTTATTTTTAACTAGATAAGTAATTATCGAAACAACAACTACACTAAAATCACAAACATAATTAAATGAAAAAAAAAACCATAGAATTCGCACGTAAAATGTAGCGCAGGAGCCCCGTTCCAGATTAGGTTCATTTCCCATTCATTATTTTTTGTTTCACGCGTCGGTCGTCGGTCGTTTGCACTCGTTGAATTCCTCGCCTATATTTGTAAAACTTAATACCAAATCTTTTTATTATACGTAATTGTTTTTAGTGCAATGCTGTGTTTAATTTACAGTATAAATGGTTAATTATAGGTACATGCTACCTACCTAAATAACATTTTTTTTGTGCGAGTGTACTGCACCAGCGTTCCTTAGGGCGAGTTGCTACTACTTACGAAGGGTTATCGTATCACAGTAATATAATATATTTCATAGACTTGTCCGCCCACTCCTCGGGAGGTGGGTTGCTAGGGAACGGGGCTTCCTGACTTTTCGTCTGGTGCAGGTGCTGACCAATCACGGGTGTTTTGGTTGGTACCTGCACCGGATTGCTCGAAGGGAGCCGACCGCCGTGTGCCATGAATGCGGCGTTGTCGAGGACTCGGCGCAGCACACGCATTCTGAGTGTGCTGCTTAGGAGAGACAGCGCCGCGTTCTAGCAGCGACGGTAGGAGTAGATCTCTCACTGCCGAGTGTGGTGAGAGCCATGGTCTCTGAGCGACCCTCTCCGCCAAAGACGAACGGGTGGCTGGAGGAGGCGATTTATTCGTCAACTCCCGCCACCTCTAGCCGAACCTAGGGAGATGGGTGGGGTGTCCCGTCTTCCATTGCACAGGTTCGGCGGACGGAGGAGACAGCTTGGGTGTACTGAGTAGTCTCCTATTTAGGCCGGGGCCCGGAATTGCCGGTCCGGCGCCGGGGCGACGCGGTAGTAATGCTACATGCAGGTCCTGCGGCGGATGGTACACCGTGGAGTTTTAGTGAGTAGGAGTCTCACATAACCACTCGTCCCCCCGGGCGGGTGTGAACGCATGACGGGTTTCTCCACGATAAAAAAAAAACAGTAATCATGAATATTGAACATATTATGCATTTGTTCTCTTTAAAAAAAATTTTGAACTTGCGTAATAAGTAGAATACAATTGCAATTATTTTATAATAAGCACGAAGAAAAATCTCCAGAAAAATCTAAAGTAGGTATACCATTTCCATTTCTTTATTTTCTTGATGACAGCTCCTGTGAAAACTTGAACGAGCGTCTTTTTTATATTATGTATGCATTATTTTATAAAAATATGACGTTTACACACGTACAATGTTATACCAGAGTAGGAGAAACTGATAGGGATGGAGCTATATCGATAAACGTAACACGATAACAGACCCGACATTTTTTTACAAAATGTAAGAAACTAAACTACTGCCGGATACTTTTGTACAAATTTATTAACTAATACTATATTTCATTACAAGATGTTACACGTATTAATTCTTGATTGATAATGCCAACTTCTACATAAAACTTATCTAAATATAATAAATAAACTTACAAAACATTTATCTTCTCAGCAAAAATACATACCATCACGCCTGTATTTCCCGAAGGATTAGGCAGAGGTGTACTAATGTACACCCTCAGTTCGCCGAGTATGTTTTTAGGTCTCATGTAATAGGGGGCGAGCCTATTGCCATTAATCGGGCACGAAGCCAAACTCCGAGCTACTACTGAGAATTTCATAGGAAAAACCCAATAACACTTTACTCGACCTGGGGTTCGAACCCAGGGCCTCGATCATAGCAGTCGCGCTTACGACCACTAGGTTAACGAAATTAAATAAATTATGAAAACTTTATTACTTCAAAGTACATATTTGTAAAGTATACTTTAGTAATATAAGCATAAAGCACTCTAATTAAGAATAATATACTCGTATATTAATTCTCAACTAATTTTAATATGCTTTTATCTGGACCAAAATTTCTTCATACACGGATCATTGACATTTGACTTGTTCACAAATGTTTTTGCATTCGTAAAAATGTGCTTGATCTTTCTAGACTTCTAGAGAGTTTGCTGTATGAATGGCATTACGGAATTATTAAGGTAAGGCAGGTGCCCCTTTTCGAATTTGAAGAACCAAAGAAGTGTTAATTAATAGTTAACTACCAAAAGATTACGCTATAAGTTCGTTACCTTTACAAGAAAATAAAGACAGAAATAATATTTGCTGGGAAATCTAATCACATGTACTTACATCTGATTATATTGCTCAAATAAAGTAAGCAACTTCAAAAAACTTAATTTCTAAACACTCTTGTTAAGTACATGATAAATAATGTACATGTAAAAATTATATGTATCTTACTTGTCTGAGTTTTACTTACTGCAATGATCTTTGATTATTTTAATTTAATTTCTTCCTTATATTTTCTCTTTGTAACATATTACATCTTATCCTTTCTAACATAAATTTTAATGTCTTCTAATTACTTTTTTACAATATACACGATTTCACTACACCCTTATTTGTTTACTCAATTCAGAAAACAATATAAATAACTCAATGCGTCATATTGTGTAAAAATGAAGTCTTATTTATATTATCCTCATATAATAAAACACACTTTATATTAAAATCAGTTAAACAAAAAACCAATAGAGTCGAAATTCTAAGGTAGCTCTATCTTAAAATAATTTGACAATAATCTTCTTTGTCTTATCCTGATCTCGAGTCAAAGTTCGTTTTCCTACTTAATCCACTCCATCTTTTCCCCACTTAGTAAGTAGTCTTAGCACCCTCTGGTGTGTTTTTTTGTTGTGAATTTGTGAAGCTGATATGAAATGAATATAAGAATACCTACCTAAAATTCTTGTCCGAATGTCTTTTTTCGATCTGTCTATACTGTTAGCTTTAAGGGCCTTGAAGCCTCGGAAAGCTTTTACAGCTTCACCAGGCTTGGAGGCGAGCGCTGAAGGCCCTCAACTGCGAAAGCGTGGCAATGCCTTAGTTGCAATTAAGTCGCGAACTGACTAATTCCCTATCTGTAGAAAATTCGATCTAAATAACTATATCTACATATATATGTACATGTTTCGCATTGTGAGAGGAAGGGAGAAACATGCGTATATACATTTAGTTATCTAGCAATTTGGTCTTAAAGATGCTAGCCAAAACTAAGTAAAAAAGTTCCCTTACAGAATCTATGTTCCTTAGTAGTGTGCATGTGTGAAGTGCAGTGTCATGTTTGTATGTTGATAGTTAGTGAATGCAGTGTCACTAGTTGCTGGCTCAAGGGCTCCATGCCGGAGGAACGGGACTAGAATTGAGTTATTGCAGGAAGGGAGATCGTGGCGGGTGTGCGGGAGCGGAGGGAACGGTGGTTGTGCAGGCGTGGGCGAGAGCAGTCTTGGTTTCTAAGATCGGTGGAGTAGAACGCGTTAGCTGCCTCGATTTCGTCATGGGGTTTGGTAAAAATGTTTCGCGGTTGGCGTTTTGCCTTCGGGGTGTCAGACTGTTCATGTGTGTATGTTGCGACGGATACCACTAACGGGTTCGCGTGATTCCATGCTCCGACAAAATAGGATTTCACAAGAAATTTAACGCATGATGTGATTGAAGGAATTTCTATATCTCTATGGAGGTCTTCGTTCCAAACAAACCGTGGGGCATTGACTAACTTGCGAAAGAAGCTGTTTTGCAATTTTTACATGTGGTAAAAGTCATAAATCAAATCAAATAAAAAAAATCTTTATTCAATTTAGGCCCTAAGAAGGCACTTATGAACGTCAAGACAATTACTATGGGGTTCGAAAAACATCCGAATAATCGAGAACAACTGACAAGAAACTCGATCGGAAGAACCTGAACTTCGTTCGATTTAGACCAGTATCTGCCGAAGTATTGTGATTGTTCCGTAATGCGAACAATACATCTTAAAATTTGATTAATAAATGGGCACTATTACTAAAATTACCGTAATATATCTGAATAAACATATTACGTCACGAGTGCTTTCAATATATTTTAACCTCGATTGTGTTTATGTCAGAAGTCCCTTAGTTGCGTTTTATGACAACTCTACAGGGACGCATTAGGTGCAACCGTAATAACTGACGCCCTGCCTGGCATTAGTAGTAAGCGTAGTAACCCCTTAATGATTTGTCGAGATTCGAGGATACATTTCCATGGCCATACTCACAAACATTCGAAATAAGGGTATATCTAGTGATAAGTAAATAATAACAAATAATCCGTAGCCAGGAAAAAAATGTCAATGGAATTGATAGTAACATGGGTTGAAACACTTATGAATAATGTATAGAGTACGACAATGGTGTTTTTGTTTATGTTCATATATAGACTATTTGGAATTTATGTCAATATCGAAGAACTATGGAGTGACTGTTTTTTTTTAAATTAAATGAAACGAATAGTGGGTTATTCGTAATACGAAGTGCGTCTTTTTGATGGATTATGCAATCATCTCTGTATAAGTATGATAGATAGGACTTATTCCCAAATGTTTTTAAGTAGGGGTTTAACCGTGCGAATATTTCTCACATTATATACTTCTCATCAAAAAAATCGAAACACCCCTAGAGTTTGGGTTTGAAAGAGTCTTATGATTTCTTTACGCTAAAACAAAAGAAAAAAATATTGCCAGTTAATTGCGAATATTATATAATATCGTTTGACGAACATTGATGTTTCAAATTAAAATTATATTTCTTTAGCTAGCGTCTTTGTCCAACAGGTATTTTATTACCCTTTGAGAAGAGTTGGTAAAATGTTAAAAACAAAGACAAAAAAAAAATTATATTCAGTGTCTCATATTTCCTCCTCGGGCTCTAATGACTACTTCCATGCGGTTCCTCATGGAACGGATGAGAGTCATAATCTTGTGTTATGGGATGTTATCCCATTCTTCTCATATAACTGTTTTAAGCTGGCCAAGCGTCTCCGGAGCAGGATCTCTCGCTCTTACTCGTTTCTACATCTCATCTCATTGATGTTCTATGGGATTCATATGCAGGATTTATGCTGGCTGGCCATAACTGTAATACCGACTTCGTTCAGGTATTCATTTACAATGACTGCGGTATGAGCCCTGGTATTGTTCTGCATGAAAGTGAACACTTCGGCAATAAAAAAGTGCGTAAGGCACATGAGGCTTCAGACACTCTTCGATGTAACGTGGCCCATTTAATGACGGTAAGTGAGGTCCAGATACAAAAGCAAGTTCGGTTTTTCCATCTGCACTTTGCCTCCCCAAACTGTCCATGAACCGCCAATGTACCTGACTCTTTTTTCAATGCAGCATTCTGCAAAACGCTCACCCTCTCTTCGATATACCTTTTTTTCCGTTGTTACCATACAGCACGGCTTTACATTTGTTAGAAAAGAGAACTTTGCTCCATTGAAGGTATAACCAATTTAAGTGCTCACGTGTAAAGATAAGGCGCGCTCTTCTGTGGTCTACCGTTAATATTGGGCCATCAGCCGGTTTATGAGGTTTCAGGCCACTATTCACCAATCTTTTTCTAATGGTAGGGTCGCTCAAAGTCAATCCTCGAATCACACGGAGCAACACAATATATCACACACACAATATATCGGTCATCTCGTTCATTCATGACTCGATGTCTACCAGATCCTGGATGGAGATTGAACATACCAGTCTCCCGATAACGCTGATACACTCTATTGACAGCAGAGAGGCTAAGATGCAATTGTGGGGCCACGATACTTTGACTAAGCCTTGAATTCAGCAACGCCAAGACTTGGGCGGCCTCCGTGGGCGAGGTATCTATATTTGTTAGGAAAAACATCTCTTATGTGGAATGTAGCAAAGCTTTGTTACCAATCACTATTAAACTACGATATTGTTGGCAAAAAAATGTGATTAAATGCAGAAATTCCGACGGAATATATACACATTGAAAACCATCTACAAGTAAAGCTCAATTTACGTTCATTTATTCGATAAAAATTTGAAGATTTAAATTCGAATTTGGAATTGTGTGAACTAAACTGCCAGCGGAGTATTCTTTATTGATATCAAACCTGTTTTTTATTTAAATTACGTCAAGACTCATTCAAAACCAAACTTCAGGGTTGTTTCAATTTTTTTGATAAGAAGTGTATAATGTAAACCATCTAACAGCTTTCATACGAGTTAAACAGTCATAGTTCGCATATTATGTTAGTTGAAAAGAATACCGACATTTAATCATTTTTTTTTAATTCACTTGAGAAATAATATATGGAAATAGGAATACAAAACAATAAAAAAAAACAATTTATTTAACGAAAACATTAATTTTATACCATTTGTATATGTATCGACAATATTGAGAAACACAAGCTTCAAAATGATGTTTGAATTATTAGTCATGATTAAAAGTAATAACGGAGATATGGCGTTGCCAGCAAAACATGTCTGTGGAATAATGCTTATATAATTATAATATGATATTTATATTGTGTTAACGGAAAAGAGCTTTATATGATAATATGATAAACATCGTGGTGGTCGAATTCTTAGGAGGCTGAGGGTGGAGGAAAAAATTGAAAAAACCAGAAAAGTAAAATGTTCCCATAGTACCACCAAGAACACGGAAAATATACAACTGTGGATTTTTAACGTTTGAAATGGTCTATTCACGTATTTTAGGGTGATTAATTTTAACACGTCGATAATTGTTTTTGCAAGTCTCGCTTGAAAATATGTTAGTTTCTTGTAATTAAGGAAATCTCTTTTTAAAATTTTAGATGGATCAAATATTCCTGAAGAGTGAAAATACGAAGAAACTTTTTCACAATATTATGTTACTATTGTAACTAAAGTACATCTTATGTGTTTATTCTAGTGCTAAGCAATCTAAACACCACACTACTTTTATAGTTTATTTGTTTATACTATAGAAATATAGTGTCACAATTCATGAAAAAAGGATATTTAATTGAATAATTTTTGCATGTTAATATAGTATATATATATTAAAGATATATTGTCCGTGCTACGTGTAGTTACAGTAAAAGCTCTTTATTTGTGGGGTACATGTTCCGTAAATATGCCGCGAATACAGAAACCGTGAATATGGAATGGCAATTTTTATGGGATTTTATGGGATATATATACGTTCCTTGGTTTAAAGAATTTTGTAATTTTTCCTTGCTTGGCAGTTTTAAAAGCTCCTTCAATCCTGACTGATATTCAGCAGTGGCATTAGGAATTTGCCTCTTAAAAATAAGACTTCGTTCAATAGACAGATCAATTTTCATAAAGAAATCACAAAGCTCATTTGCCATTCTTAAACCTTCACTAAGATTTTTCAAATTAAATGTCACGTTTCCCGTGCTTGCTGAAGCCTCGTCTTCAACGGGCTGTGAATTTAACATTTCTTCCGAGTCTGTTTCAGTCAAATCTTCATCTTGCGATTCAAGCAACTTCTGAATGTCACTTGATTCTATATGTCCAAACCCATCTTATCCTATTCCATTCTCAATTTCGGCTATGTTTGTAGTCAAAGCAGTCAATGTACCGATTAGGTCCGCGAATAAAGAAATCTTTAGCTGCGAATATAAAATAATTTAGAAATTGGGTCGCATTTTTTAAATCCGCGAATGAAGGGTGCGCGAATAAGGAGCTTTTACTGTATTAAAATAACTTTGAAAAAATTGTACATAAGCAACATACAGATGTTTAATTTTCTTAGTAATACGTAATAAGATTATGAAATTATTCAAATAAGTAGAACAGGGAATAACAGTTTATACACAAACAGAACCAATTTATACGTTAATACAGAGAATGGACGGGATTTTCCTCTTATGGAAAATTACTAAAACATTTTCTTGGCAGTATTCACTCCTAACAAAAGTTTTGTTTAATTTCAAGTTATTTGTTTTTCTTTTTTAATTTGAACTATTTTTAAATTTTCTCACTTTTAACGGCTTTTCTCGGAGTTCATTTTTCTACATTTGTTTATTCAATTTCTTTTTTTTCCAAGTTTTCTTTTGTTTCTACGAGTATTTAAGCACCCTAAAAGCATATTTTTACCGAATTGATTCATCATGAACGCCACAGATTCTTTCGATAGTTAAGGACTACAATAGAAAAAAAAGACATGTAAATTGGATAAGTAGTTTTCGCGTGAAAAGAACATAAACGGACAGACATATAGAGAGACGTTGAGTGTTATAATATTATAGAAGAAGGTAGTATATGGTATAATAATTGACTTCCTTAGTCAGTTAGTCAAAGATTCTGATTAAAACAACAAATTCGAGTAGGTATATGATAACAACTAAACACGAATAGAAGACAATTATAGCTTGTAATATTTTCAACAAGTAACTAGATATTGGTACTTAAATAGGTCTTAGATAAAAATGTGTTATTCATTTATAAATTGCTTGTGAGAATAGAATGGTATTGGATAACTTTTGTAGTGAATGTTCTAGTGTAAGTAGAGACATAACTGATTGGAATTGATAAATCACATGTTTGTCAGCTTTATACTTAGCTCAATATGCAGGATTCTCTCGATCCATTCAGTAACACTGTTAAGGCATAAGGGGTTATTTCACGTTACGATCTACCGTACCCGATTTCCGGGAGAAGGGCAGGGGGGGGTCGGGCTTGGCCGCGGAATTGAGCCAATAGCGGCGCTCGATCCTAAGGCCAAAAGTCCTGCCCTCCTCCCGGAAATCGGGTACGGTAGATCATGCCGTGAAATAACCCCTATACCTAAAGGTGAACACCAGAGGAGCAGGACAGTATATCGCTGACATTAATATGTTCAAATAACAAGATCTGTAATTATTTACAAAAGTGAATTAAACGTGATAGTAATAATAATATAAATATAATTAATGTGTGTTTGAAGAGATACTGCGACTTCATCGTCTACTTAAATGTCTTTATTGTTCTCGAATTTCGTGGGATTACATCGTGATTCAGAGAGAACCTTGTCTTTCAACGATATTTATTTTATGGATAATAAAATGTAATGGTTTTTAGTATAGCGACTCGCGTAGGGCATTTTTGTGGGTCATAGAAATTTGGAATCTATATTCTTCTTATTGGGTAGCTGCATACACATGTCACAAACAATTTATTGTTTAGAACTTAAATTCCTTTAATAACGTTTAATTTCCTTTTCGTATATTGTATTTGTTGTTAAAATCGTTGTCTTACCAGCTTTCAAATCCACCACGGCCTAAAGCATTGATACCAGTTACCGTATGTATGGTGGTCTCGATCCAGTCTGTTAGAATAGAATAGAATTGAAGTAGCTGTCTAATTTTTCACCTCATTTGGATATTTTACACACATTACACTGAAAATTGATATTGGAGCATATTCATAATTATTATTTATACTAATATCTCTAGATTCATATTATACCTAAATATTATCTTAATTTTAATTTTATTATGGCTTTCTGAATGCGAATAAGTAAAGTATTTTTTTTTACGTTTTATAGCCTACTTATGGATGGAGAGTTGGTCGAATAAATGTACCTACAACAGATGATACCCCGAGGCACAGCTACTTCAAGATAAATAGTAAAATAATAGAAAACAGAAAAGGTGAGAACGTTGATTATAGTGCGCTGAAATGACTTTGAATAATTGGTACAAAACATGTTGTTATTATATTTGTGTAGGTACATATTTAGAATTAAAACCACAAAGTTTAATTTAATCTTTTTTGTAATTCTATGTAAGTAGGTAACAAATGTAAATGAACGTTCAAATTATCCTTACCTGGTAAATCAGGGTTTAATTATTTCTCATGTTTTTTTCATTTCGAATTATCATCGCTGCCAACTGATTAATGACTATTGTAATGCAGACTAACGCTATTTGAAAATATAAAAACTTATTAACTTCAATATATTAGTAATTATCAGATTTGAAATTGATTGATGATTCAGTATTTATTGACAATTACGTTATGAAGCATTGTAAAAATTTACAATTAAAAATAATAATATGACAATAGTTTGAAGAAGAAACTTATCACTATTATAAATATAGTTTTCGTTTTCGTAATAAATATGATCGGTTATTGTATAGTAGTTATTGGGAGATTCTAATTTTATTAATACCTGGGGGCCTATTATTATAAGTTTTGATCGTAGTGAAATGCGAATAAAAATGTTGTTTTTTTTTATAACTACCACTTTTATCAACGTCTATATCATAAGCGTAAATTAAAATAACACTCCATAAAATGGAATATTATAACTCATATACATAACCTTACTTCTTTTTTAAATTTAACTATCATGAGAACGAAATTATGTAAGTGTTATAATATTATGTATTTCAAAATATAGTGTCGCCACAATATCAACGTAAATATTACGTATAAGAAACTAGGTAGTAAATAAAATCCATTTAGGTTCAGAACATACATTTTATGAAGACCTTGACACTTTTACATCTTTTTATGTGACTATACTGTTCTAACGAGCCGACGCAGGTCACTAAATAAGCACTAGGCGTCTATAAGAATATTTTAACGCAGTTCTACTTCATCCAATGTATTTTAATAGTCCCTGCTAGATGTAGCTTATCTCACAAATCTAAAGGCGAACCATGATTTCATAAAGTATCCTTAGTCAATGAAAACCGAATAATTATTGTAAAAGAATGTCTGATGCTCCGTCACAAGTGAATATTTTGGCCATAGTGAAACAAAATGTATTATTCAATCTTTTTTTTATTTAAGATCAGTGTGCGCTGTCATGTCGTAATGAAAAAAATGTATGTGTATGAATCTTATAAGCACAGAGTAGTGGGTAGATACAATTATAAGTTTATGGTCAAACCCAATTAATTTTCTCTGGATAATTATTATACACTGTTGTAAACAGAGTTAAAAATCGCTCTAATTTGACTTCATACAAAATTCGGCAAAGTGTTCCACTCTTTAGCGGTGCGCATTACAAATGTGCTAGCAAAACGCTTTGTGCGCACTAGGTCCGTTCCTCGGTATGAAGCCCTTGGGTCAGGCAGCCGCCCGCGCGATATAAGTGCCACTATACGTGCAACACTTAGTTACCCACATACAACATTACACACGTATGAACATACACACGTGCACACCACACAGGTACATGGATTCTGTAAGGAACCTTTTTTTTTCTTTTTTTTGCGCTTGATAGTCGTGCGCTAGTTAGTGTACAAAAACCATTCCGATCACTAAATACATATACGCATGTTTCCCTCCTTCCTGCATGCATATGAGTATATGTTATGTAGCTCGAATTCGTAGGAGTAGGGAATTAGCCAGATCGCGATCTATTCGCATGCGCAACAACCGCCCGAGCCCAGGTTCGGCCACTCTGGCACCCTCGTGCGAGTCGTCAAAAACTTTCGCGGCTGAGTGCCCTAAGCGCTCGCCCCGAAGTTCAGTGAAGCTGTAAAAGCCGCAGCGGCTCTGTTTTTAGATAGGGCCCCTAAGGCTAACAGTGTAGTCAGTTCAAAAAAAAAAAGCTTTGTGCGCACTCGCGGCTGAGTGCCCTCAGCGCTCGCCCCCAAGTCCGGTGAAGCTGTAACAGCCGTCAGAGGCTCCAGAGCCCATAAGGCTAACAGTATAGTCAGTAAAAAAAAACCATAGATCGATGACGCTTGGATGGAGGAATTAATTTGTGAAATTGCAATGTCCTACCACCAAGCATGTACGTATACATTTAGTTAAATTTATGTGATATAAATAAGGGCATTACTATTCTTACTCTAAAATTTTAATGGAAACGTTGTCATTATATAATAAATACTGATGTTAACATTTTATCTGTTTCGTTGATTGTCTTATTACTCTTATTATTATGACAAGATTGCTTGTAAATAGTATAATATTTTGTCGTTACAGAAATAATATAAAATGAATATGCACATATTTGAACGGGATATATAATAGGTCTTTACCTATGAAATTGCCGTTCTGCAGTACTGGCCATTTCAAATCAAAATAATTTTTGTTTGGCTAAGAATTCTAATTTCAAATTAATTTTATTTTAAAAACATGGAATTCTTTTTCCAAAAGTAGTCATTTGTTTATTGATTAGTGTTACATTTTCATCGCATTTCAATCTTTTTTGTCATCATGGAAACGTTAAAAATTAGAGTAATTATGGAATATGAGTACCGTCGTGGTAGCACCGCGGCACAAGCGGCACGCAACATCAACGACGTTTACGGAGCTAAAACTACAAACCAACGCACCACCTTTTATTGGTTTGCTCGCTTCCGTTCTGGGAATTTCGACCTGAAAAATGAACCTTGGTCCATTTGCGTCAAATTGGCAAGGTAAAAAAGCTTGACAAATGGGTGCCCCACAAACTCAATGATCGCCAGCGCGAAGTACGCGTCGAGACGTGCCTTGCACTTCGCAACAGACACACAAATGAAGGAATTTTGAACCGCATTGTTACCTGCGATGAAAAATGGATTCTGTTTGATAACCGCAAGCGCTCAGCAAGTTGGTTGGATCCTGGTTCAGCACCTAAACAATGCCCTAAACGAAAACTTACCCCTAGAAAAGTGATGGTCACTGTTTGGTGGTCTAGCGCCGGTGTGATTCATCACAGCTTCTTACCAAACTGGGTGAGCATTACTGCAGATGTGTACTGTGAAGAACTGAACACAATGATGGAGAAGCTGGCACATCTCCAATCAACATTGGTCAATCGCTCGTCTCCGTTGCTCCTGCATGACAACGCGCGACCTCATACTGCACAGCAGACGGTCTCCAAGTTGCAAGAACTGGGGTTGGAAGTTCTCCGTCATCCGCCCTACTCACCAGACCTTGCGCCTACAGACTACTACTTTTTCCAGAATTTGGATAACTCCTTGGCGGGAAAAAAATTCAATACCCGAGAGGCAGTACAAAATGCCTTTGAAGAATTTGCTGCCTCCCGTCCAGCTGATTTCTTTAAGAAGGGCATCAATAAACTGCCACTGCGCTGGCAAAGATGCATTGATTGCATGGGTGATTACTTAGATAAATAGAAATAAAAAATATATGAATGAAATTCGTTTAAATTATAAATATTATTATATTATATTATATTAAATTTCATAGGTCAAAGACCTAATATTTTAGATTGAAATTTCGGTATATATTTGAGGCAAAAATTACAACACAAATATTACAGTATGTATGTAGTATTACAATATGTATTAAAACCCCGTTGGATCCGTGAAGGTGCTATTAGGTATCGAGATTATGTTATGTTTATGTTATATATCTCAAATTATAATTAAAAAAATTACCCCTAATGAAATGTAAAAAAAGATAAATGAGGAAACTTACATGGCAATACAGGCAGCGCGGCGCAGGATACCGCCACACGATCAAAGGTACCGCTGCGCTGCACCGGAGCTGGCGACGGTGTTATCACGTTTTAAAAATTTGCTACATTTTAGGGAAACTAATACTAAATATGTTAATTTTAAATCGCAATAATATTTTTATTTTCATAATAAATCAAATTTTGATATTTTTTTTGGTAATGCCATTGGGGTACCTGTATACCCTTTTAGGATTCGACGGGGTTATTTTTATACATATTACATAGACAACTTTAAACAATTTATGATCAGGTGAATGCTAAACATCTAACGAAAAAAAATTGGTTGCCTGTAAAGTCGGTATACGGGCGAAAGTTTTACGTGACAACGACTTTATGTCTGTCTCTCTCGCTCTTAGGCGGGCTAACCATGCCCGAGTGGAAGGGACGCGTGCCTCTCACTCGCTCTCATTGTGAGCGCATAACGTGAGCGGAGCGTAACGCAGTTTCTTGAAGTGTCACCCGGCAAACCAATTTATAAGACGTTGTCACGTCAAAAGAAAAAACATATGGATTTAACTTATCCAATTATTCGGATTTCGAATGACTCGATTCGATTCGATTTCAATACTATTCGCTTCCTAGAAATGATATAATTGATATAAATATGATTTAAAATAACAGACACCTAAATTTAATCACACTATGAATACTGTAATTGTTTACATATACATAATATAAAGGTATATATTTTTTTATCATGAACAGTAGAGTGCATGAACTTTGATTTATTTTTCAGTTTTGTGCATACAAAGTACATATTTTGAATGTTATAGCTTCATTTTATACGAATACTTTAGTTTTAACAAAGATTAACGCAAATAATGAACGCACCTAAGTGTCGTTTTGTTTTTAATTTTGAGGAAACATTGTTCAGAAAACTGTTAATAATGTTTTAAATTGCTACATAGTATGTGCTCGTCTTTATTTATTCTAAATGTTAAGTGTAACTGGGTATTGATGATCAAAATACAATTGTAGGTGCGATGTACAAATTTCCTTTCAACAGAATAGCATAGCAGGAATAAATCTTCACAATAAATTATCTTGGATGTATATAAAGTTTTTGTAAGAGTATTTGTTCACTTTCATTGTAAGTAATACTACAGATGAAGTCTTGTAAATCAATGTCAAAACGGCTTTGAGAGAACCGTAGCTTGTCAAGTATAATGTAATTAGTGAAAAACAAGTTGCTTGATTGAGGATAATCATGGTGGTGTCGAATAGGTTAATTAGTAATAACTGTAATAAGCATAAATCCTTTGATTTTGCGAACTGATTAAACGGCAACTATTTTTTATATATAAACCAGCGGTGTGCCCGCGGCTCCACACGCGTTTATAGTTACGCCGTAGTTATTTTCATCCCGTTTTTTTTATTTTTAACCATATTGTTGACAATTCGTATGTTGCTGTATCAATTGAGGAATGGCGTGTATTTCCCGTGTACAATTTTCATCAAAATCGGTTGAACATTATTATTCCATTCTACACTTCTAATTTATTATTAACGATTCTTATAGCCCCCCATATTATATGTATGCTTTCCGTCTACAAAATTCGATCAGATTCAGTTGTGAATTCATGATTTTTTTTTTTTTTACGATTTTTAGAAGTTATATTGGCAATTCATAAGAATCAATTCAAATCATAGCCCATCAGTTAAGTAATTACTTATACTTCTTGAGTACAAAATTTCATCAAAATCGGTTAAGACAAAAAAAATATTAATGGCATATTCGTCATCAGTATCGTTCATATAGTATGCCTATCAGGAAATTTAGGGAAAATATAAAATGTACAGACAGAACTACAGGTTTAATAAAATAGATTTTATCAAAATTGGTTAAGAATAAACGAAAATATTTTTATTGTTTTTTTTTACTATTTCTAAAATTATTATTGAAATTTCTTATAGCCTATCAATTGATCAACGACTACATAAGCTTCCCGTGTAGAAAATTTCATGAGAATTAGTCAAGCCATTTTTGAGTTAAATCTGAAGATACAGACAAAAAAATTGTTATGCTATATATTCGACATCAATTTCCTTCATATAAGTTCATATAAGTATTAAGTAATATAGATAAGTTAACTTTAAATATCATTCATGAGTTTAGTGAAAAGTTTTTTGCGAGGCCCCCACAGGCTCGATGTCATTGGTGGTTGCTGACGTCGACCGACGACGCCTAGGGCCGCGCCGCCACTGTTACTGCATATACACCTACTGTTGCCGTAACCCGACAAACAAAAAAAAAAACATTGATGAGTTTATCACTATATGTATTGTGGTACCGCAATCTTTACCACCCCGCTATATTACTGAATATGCACCGACTGATTTCGGAACACGATAAACCAAAAGAAAATCATAGATGGGTTTATTAATGTGTGTATAGTATTGTCATTATATGCCAATATGAATCCAACGCATTAACCGCCCCAATAAAACTTCAAAAATAATTCAAATCATCTCTTATTGTACTGGCCTGCAGCAAGGTTATTAAAAGCATAAATATGTATTACATATCCCTATTTTGAGACGTGAAGGTTTTTCATAAAAACTTTCACCCAAGTTTTATTTTCACCATATGTGGAACAATACAATGAAATAAATCCTTGTAGCAAAACTGTATAATCCAGATAATATACAATAGGTATATCGCTTAGAATATATAAGCTCCCACAAGCCGCGATTGATAGTGCACGTCATATTTCTATCATAAAATAAAACGGTAATTATGGCATATTGCGTAGTTAAAGAGTTTAAAAACACTTCAGCGAATCTTAAAAATACTATCATTTCATAGGTAAGTAATGGAAATACAATAATTTTTTTATTAAGTAAAACAATGTTAATAAATCTACAAACCAGATGCCATTAACAATGATTTCATTACATAATTAATGCACATGCGCTTAATAAATCAACAAACCGGTTGGCGTGGCAGCCGACATTACCATGCATGCGCTTTGATGTTCCCATGTTTTGTTCTTACAAACTTTCTTCCCCTATTTTTTACCCTTAATGTTTTATTTTCGGTACAGAAACTACACTATGTCCTTTCTCAAGGTCCAATCTATCTCTATACCAAAATACATTAAAATTGATTTTAGCGGTTTAGGCGTGAAAACGTAACAGACAAATAGACAGACAGAGTTTACTTTTCCATTTATAATATCAGTATGGATGTAATAAAACTGTTAAGACGTAACTTTTAATTTTGCACATTCTTTAAACCAGGTATGGGCAACCTTTGACATGTTGAGGGCCAAACTTTAGCGTGCAAATACGTTCGTGGGTCGCGTTTGCTTAAACGTACGTACCTACGTACGTACTTAGTGCATTTTAAAGTACTGATAATATTTTTTGCTATAGATATTAGACAAGAAATAATGCGACAATGTTATTATAGTAAAATTTATTAAAATAATAAAATGAAATTTTAGAAAATTGTACATTATAATTAAATCGTTAAATTTGCAATTGTTACAAACTACGAAAGTTAAATACACCGAAATCTATGAGACACTTGAGCTTGAATTTGGTAAAGTAATCCATCGATATTTGGATTAATTTCACTGATACAAAGAAGTAAAGATTTTTCCAAATTATCGTCAGTCAGTCTTGTACGATGTGTTGATTTATTAACTTTCATCAATGAAAAGAACTGTTCGTATTTATAAGTACTGCCAAACGCACAAATCAATCTTCTTGCGAAAGTGTATTGGAGCATTTTGTACATTACTTTTTGTAGGAGTAGCAAATAAACTGAAACAGTTTTCCATGTTTTTGAAATCGCTAAATCTGTTCGAAAATTGTTCCGACAGTAACTTGAGTTCTTTAGCATATTGAGCATAAGCAATATTTTCATACGCAGAGAGCGTGTTGAAATGGTAACTGTTACCAGAGAGCATCTGTGACTCCCACAAGCATAGTTTGATCTGAAACTCTTTCAAAAGGCTGT
The DNA here is from genome assembly GCA_033032175.1 of Saturnia japonica. Lineage (NCBI taxonomy): Eukaryota > Metazoa > Arthropoda > Insecta > Lepidoptera > Saturniidae > Saturnia > Saturnia japonica. The sequence continues at coordinate 7,893,511 of CM065308.1, read as the reverse complement.
ACAAATCATTTACTAACTGTCCTTGTTTTTGAAGTTTCAAATTTAAATAATTCAAATAGCCTGTAAGATCGACCAGAAATGCTAAGTCACATATCGATTTTGGGTCACTTAATTCAGATAGCGGTTTATCTTTTACTTTCTTAAAATCTGCTATCTCATTTTTAAGCTCGTAAAACCGTTTCAACATTTTTCCTTTGTTCAGCCATCTGACTTCACAATAATATGTTGCGTCGTTATATTCAGCTGATATTTCTACAAAAACGCCTTGAACTAACGATGGTTAAGCTCTCGGGATCCAATAAAGTTGATGGTTTTGCAACCACATTCATAACATTCTGGAGTCGAATGGTCTTAGAACACAAGTTCTGTTGGTGGATAATGCAATGAAGGACTATCAAATCATCTTTTTGCACATTTAATTCTGTTGCTTTTTCATTCAAAATTCCGATGAAACCTTTACGTAAGCCGACCATAGAAAGTGCACCATCAGTGCATAGTCCAATTAATTTTGACCATGGCAAGCCAAGACTTGTGAATACCTTTTGAACTTCAATAAAAATATCCTTTCCTGTAGTGGTTCCTTTTAGTGGCTGTAAAGAAAGCAATTCCTCAGTAACAGTGAACTCCTTAACAACACCTCGAATAAATATAGCCAGTTGAACTATGTCAGACAAATCGGTGCTCTCGTCTAATGCTATGGAAAATGATTCAAAACCAGCCATATGATCAGTCAATGTTGTTTTTATATCATTAGCCATCATTTCTATAGTAACAATAACAATAGTTCGTCTTGACAAATAATTTTTTTCAAATTCATTTTTCTTTTCAGGACACAAAATACTGCAAACTTCTAACATACACTCCTTGTAGATTTTCCTTCGGCAAATGGTTTTAATGCCTTTGCCAATTTTGAGCTAACTATAAAACTAGCTTTCACAAATTATCAAGTTGTGTTCTTTGTTTATGAAACATTTGTTGCTGTTTTTCCAAATTTGCGGTAAGCTTCTGGATTTTGTCTGTTCTTAATTGTCTTGTCAGTGAGTGCAGCGTAGCATGCTTAGTTGAGTAATGCCTCTTTATATTGAATTTTTTCATTACTGAAATGGATTCATTACACAGCAAACAAATAGGCTTACCATTGTGCAAGATAAAAAAGAATTCTTCAGTCCATTTTTCTTGAAACTGGCGACCTTCTGTATCTACTTTTCATTTCTTTCCATCAGACATCATTTTTGTTTACTTTTCGTTTAATAAACTTAATAACAAACTATAGATAGTTAGTAACCACTCAAGATGCACAAAAAGTCACAAAGCAAGTTGACGGCTCGAGCAGTTCGTTAGGATATCGCTTGTCCAAGTTATCACCTTGGTAGCTCAAATGGAACTGAAGTAACGTTCTGGCCATCCACCCGCTTATATAGGCAAAATGAAGGAATAATTGGAATAAACTAGTTTAGAATAAATTGAGAAGCAATAAATCTTTTGATGTGTCGCCCGTGAGGCGGCAAACCTCAAAGAATTTGATCGAGCGAGCCGAGTGGCAGCGATTATCAAAGAGTGAGGCGGCAAACATCAAATCCTGTGAGTATAAGTACCTAATGTAATTTTTTTTTATTTGGGTTTTTTCAAAATGTCTCACGGGCCGGATCATATCTTATAGCGGTCCGGATCCGGCCCGTGGGCCGGTTGTTGCCCATATAGTTTTAAACAGTTGGTGAACACTAAAAAAGGATTTTTGTAAATTTATACCCTAAGGTATAAAGTAAGAAATAAATTGAATTTTTGTTTTAATGTGGTTCTCTTTTATATTAATACTAATTACCCATACTAAGCTAAACGCTAAACATGAATCCTTGTAGAATCGTGTCAAGTTTGAATTTGTAGGTACTTATTATTTTAGCGTGATTAGCTATGAAGAAAAACAAAGTAAGGAAATAAAATAAAGGCCTTGTGAAAATTAAGACGACAATTTATATAAACTCTGACATTATATTTTCAAAGCTGAGTTGCTTAATCTCTTACTAATTGAAAAATTATCCGTTCAAGCTCAGATTTATGAAATCATTAAAAAATAATAATATAACGTAAGTAAATTCTAAATTTTGTTTTTAACATCACCGATAGCAAGTAGACAAATTATTCCATGAACATTTACTTGTTTTTACAAAACATTTCATATACGTAACATTATTTGAAAAGTCATGTATAAACAGCATTGTATTCAAATCACTAATTATTATCTACTCAAGGAGGTTAAAGGTTTCTTACGTGTGTAATACCGTAGAAAATAATTCTAATCGTGATTGGAATAACAAAGTGTATTACCCACATTAGAGTCGTGAGAGATAGTTTTTTTTCCGATTGGTTAAATCTGATCATGGCTACCAGCCTGCCACGGAGGATATTTGACAGGTTATATAGGTTACAGACTGTGGGTCCACTGAAAATTCTAACGTCGCCTCCCTTGCATTTAGCGCCGGGCTACGAGAAGCGTATATGCCTATATGAAGCGTATATAAGCGTACTTCTGGGATTACAAGATCGAGGCTAGGCGGCAATGAGACATTGGCAGAGTGAGTGCATGCCAAGCCCGCTCTTACTCCATATCCTCGTCCCTCTAATAACGAAAGGGGCACTGGGCAGAGCACCACAGATAAGACCAAAAGTTGACGGACTTTTCCTGGGGTTTAACATGAGGAGGTTCTCTGAATATATTAAATCTTCGCGAGGTATGGTTGTGGAAAATTATATTCAATAAATGGAAATTAATAATATTTGTAAAGCAAAATTTACAATTTTTATGCGATAAAGTATTAATAACATCTATATACATATATAATAAAATAACTAAACTAGCAGGGACACTGAACTTTCTTCCACTAACCGACATTTTGTTAAAAAAAGTATCAAATTTGTTCTAAATAAGAATACACAGTCACACTGGGGGTCGACAGTTTCGGGAAAGTAGGTTATTTCCGGTTCTATAAATAACAGCAATACTTAAAGAAATAAAGAAACAAACACCCATATTCCGATATAAAAGTTTCTCTACGCATAAATTTTAGTTCCAGTCGGTAAAGAAACTAGGATTATAAACACTGGAACTATAATTCTGTAACTATCAATCATGAAAACGACTTAGCATATTATTAAATTTAGTTGTATTTTTTTTAAATCAACATTTTCTTATCAGTAAAGTAAACTTGTTTATCTTGATAACAAATATCATAATACAATTAGAAACTGTCTTCTTCTTCTTGTTTTGGCGCCACAGAAGCACTTACCAGTATTGTTTTAATCCTTCGTAGCCTATTTTCTAATATTGAAAGTGCAGTCTATAAAGATGATTGCCTCTTGCTAGAACTAATCAGGGAGTTTTTATAACATCTCAAAAGGCATGTTTCCTGTCTATGTTTATAATCCACTTCACGAATACTCAAGAACCAAACTATATCACGCAAAATGTCACCAATATAGGATTTAAAGAAACAACCTATGTGAATTAAAATAAAAACCACATCATGGCACATGGAACTATCTTATATGGGGAAAAAATTGAAAAAGTGTCTTTACGACGAACACTTTTACAAACAAAGAGATGGTTCTACCCTCCTTATAAAACTATTAAGAACTGTCGAAGCTAGTGTCTTCTTCATTTTATATGGCAACTGTGTTCATTGACAATTCTGCCAACGTCACGCGAATAAATTATTTTTTAAATGATTTTTGACATCTTCAAACATAGCTGTTACAAGATAGTGCTCCCTTATTAAAATTCATGGAGTTTTTTGTGGCGACTTAAAATGCATGTTTCTAGTTATAAAAAATATGAAGTGAAGTCACTTGTGCATAATAATTAAACTACATCACGTAAAATATACACAAATTGAATCTTGCCAAGAACTCTATTTGTAATTTATTAGAGCGGAAGAACTTGTGGAAGGTTCAATTGCAGAAGTATAATTACCACACATATTTCTGGCACAAACCGGCAGTGCTCCCACAAGTACAAATTATTTAAATTTTTCTTTATCTCCTAAACTATGTGTCCAAATAACATGCTATAAACGGCAAAATTTTACTTCATAACATTGGCTTTTTAATAAAGTAACATTTTTTGGTAAGGATTAATATGCCATGCTTAAAAATATAGCTCATAAATCAATTTTAAATCTTTAACAAAAAAAAAAACTTATTATTACATGTATGTTTTTAGATTTACTAAGGAGCAATAATTTTGTAGAACGTTGTATTTCCGTATCCTTAACGATTACGCTAGTGCACGCGGATAAAGCAGATCGGGGTGGCTTTCACTTCCAACTTACTGAACAAAAATTATATAACATTAACAAAAATATTTAATTAAGGCTAGCTGAGAGTTGTAGCTTAATTTTAGATAGCCTATACTATACATCGTGAATCTGGCTATCATAAAAAAAAAAATATATTTTTTTAATCCGACTGGTAGTTCCAGAGGTTAGCGTGTTTAATCAAACAAAAGAAACAAAAAACCTTTACCACTTTAAAATTAATATACCTGTGTATAAAGTATTAGTATAGATTTAAAACTCACATTTTATCGTAGCACAGCAAATTATCGGCACTGTTTCTGATGGTAACCACAGTACAATCAAAAAACAACAACGACATAGAGAGACTAGTGATTCATTGACAATCGTTACTGTCATGTCGGCCTGCAAGCCTTTTGACGCCAAGAGTGTCACTGACGCCATTGCACCGTGGCGGGTGCTACACTTGGTGTATTGTTGTCGCGATCTAGTCGGACACAATTGACGTATCCTACCACCTAGCACCTTAATGGTGTTCGTACATAGCTTTTTATATGGCAAGGTCAATCTATACAAATTTTAAGACACATAATTCATAGTCTTGCAATTTTATCACCATCCTTTACGTTCATCGTTAGCTTCACGTAACCGAGCTCGACACATATAGACTACAGATCATAAATGACGAGACGTGAATTATGCAACATTCCGACCAGTGGGGGGTTTGAAATATATGGGTAAGCGTTATGCGCTCTACATACCGAACCTGACGACCCGCCGACATAGCCCGGGGATATAGTGTTAGCGTCATTATTTTTAGAAACATATCGCAAAGATGAAATCACGCTGGTTACCCGGCGACTTGTGTGCGCACTCAGCTTACCGGCGACGTACGACGTATAATGACGTGGCGTTTGTTTTGAGATTTTGTAGTGGAACATGTGAAACAACTTTCAAATTAATAAATCTTTAGTATCCAAAGGAGTTATTACGGAACCTACACTCGTCAGTGATTATAATAACAGCGGAAACGAAGTTGCTCATAGCGTGTTACCGACATGTCGTGCAGCGATGTGAAGCCGCGACTAACGCAGCAGCAAAAAACCCGCCATCTAGTGTCGGCGGGTCGGTGGTGTCGCAGAGTAGAGTACTTAATAATGAGTTTTAATTAGTAGGAGATATACGGTTCTCCTTTCGACATATTTTGTAATAGTCAACAACAAACTGAAAAGTTTTATGTTAACTAGCCGTACCTTATATTTGTAGGATCGTAATACAATGATATTTGCGTATAAACTGTACATCCATATGGTGTTCGATTAGTTCATGTCTAGTTTCAATAGTCAGTAAGCTCCCACCGATTAATATGCCGTATTAAGAAATTATTTACAATACTGAACAAAAGGCAATCAAATTGTCGTCATTTTTCTAGTTCTGGCAAACTAAACAATTTACAGCGTTATTTAACGAGCACTTCTTGTTCAATTCATCATTTTCCTGGTATGATTAAGTAATTAAGATCAAGACTAAATTCGTAAGATATGAAAATTCAATACGAGCAACTTTATTGCACAAACCACGAAACTTATTATTTTCATTTGCCTTCAATAAATAATGGAAATCACCAACTTCATTATTTTTCAAAAATTGTAAATTAGGTATTGATTTTTTTAGGAAATTTTAAATGGGTGAATTTAAGTTATTATCAAGTTACATACGTTGATAGTTAAGAAATTCGCAAGTAAGAATAATAAGCGAAATTTGGGCTTTGCGTGACTAACATGTACATTTTGTTATTATTTCTTAGATACAATTTTATGAAGAATTTCATTCTCAAAAACGTATTGTGGAATACATCCTAAATTGCGGTCGAATAAACATTTCTAAAAGAAGGTGTTTGAATATGAATGTAGTAGTAATTTGCCTTTCGTGAGATCTTATGTAGTTACAACTTTTAATGCTTAGTGAAACACCCTCTTTATTAAACTTCTTTAAGATATATTAACATGATAATTAATACAGGTAACTTAATATTACAAGCAAAACAAAAATCACGTTGAACCGGTCGAAGGAATGAAATCATTATAAAGACCTTTTTTTATAATGATTTATTATGGTGTATGTTAATGTAAGTTTGCATAAGTGTGATAACTATAATCTAACTTGATAACTAAAATCTAATATTTTAATAAACGCTAACAAATTTCTTAGATTATTTTTTAAGTCCAGGGTTTGATATACTAATAACAATATAATTTATGTTTGAACTTTGGACGGCCTCCAGTAAGTTCTTTAAAATGTCTTCTGGTTATTTACAATACTTACAGATAACAATACCTATTATTATTTATGCATTACCGTACAAGAATTTGTTGAATTTCGTTTGATATGATTACGTAACTATTCATTTAACTTTGATATTTCTTATATATCATCATTATAGGAAAGTATTAGAGTTCAAACCCAAAGGCGATATGAATGATGTAAAATTATTAGGTCCAAAATTCGAAACATATAAAGACAGAAAAGTGATTTTTACTGCAACTTAATAATCTAAAACTGGTTCTTACTCACGATTTTATCGGTAAGTATTTTAAAAAGGCAAAAATTAATCTAAATATTTTGGTATTTAACTCTGACCAAAAACATTAAATTTTGCCATACAGGTTACAAACCACAATAATTATTTTCACTTTTGTTATTTTACTATCAAGTATCGATGGACATCGCATTCGTGAAATTATATTTTTAAATATTTATTTATCGACCACAAAGCAAATAACATATAATAATATTTATAAGAAACTGCTACATATCATTCATTTTGATAAGATAACTTTTGTGTTACGGTTATCCGTAAATACATATTCTCCATGTTTTTTGTTAATTCCATAAATTCTAAATAGTAGGGCAATATTACAATGAGATAAACTGTTAGATTCAGCGAAACTGCATTCAAAATACACTTTCCAAGAAGCATATAAACATAATGCTGGCCTTTCGAATAGAGGTACTTATACAGTATTCATTATAACTAATACATTTTCTTCTCGTATGTTCCAGTAATGATTGATTAATATTTTTAAAAAGCGTATAATAGTCTTAAATCTTAAGAAATTTTGTGAAAATGAGGATTAAACGTTCTTAAGTGATTACAAATGTGAGTAAGTGGTTACTAGTGAGCTAAATGCACTTAGATATTATATTTAATAACGAACGACTTTATTGACATTTGACAATAATATGTACAAAATGTAATTTAAAATATATTATAATATGCATTCAAGCAGTATTCATGTTCTCAGGGTAAAAATACTTATTACTATTTATATTATTCATAAAATATATTATAATATTCATTCAAGCAGTATTCATGTTCTCAGGGTAAAAATACTTATTACTATTTATATTATTCATATTACCTAACGTCAAAATTATTCTTTAAAATTGTTCTATGTGGTGTGTCATTCAAAAGTTCTGTTATTGAGTAGAAAGATTTATTTATCAGATAGGTTTTAAATTTATGTTTAAATGTAATCGCATTTTATTATTATTTATCATTAACTGGAATTTTATTGTACGCGGTAATGGCTGTGTAATATGGACTGTTCTTATATTTCTAGTTTATTTCCGACGAAGGATTTTAGAATATTCATTATATATTTTTGGGTGCTGACTAACGAATACTGCTATTTCTAATATACAGTAGTGGTCGTATAATTAGAAACACTACCAACGGTCCTTGACATTATGTACGATCCTTCACCGCAATCGTTTTTATTTTAAATTAAACAATAAATAGGACAACAATATATTCAACGATTTATCATTTATTAGAAAAACAATATAAATTCAATTACACAAGTGTAGTTTCAATATTACATTACGGACAAACATTTAAATCAGTTTTAAGGTATGAACAATAATGGTCAACTAATTAGAAACAACAACAAAAAAGTATAAAAAACAATATTTTTTTAAGTATTAGTAATTAGTATTGTTATTTACGAAATAACTAATATCCACAGCCTACCAAAAGTTATAATTAATATTTACTGGCATATTCCTTATTTTCAATAACAGCACTGCAATTTTTTGTATTGCCATTGATCCATTGTACCTTCAATCTTCCGAACGGGTTCATCTCCAAATCCGGAAAAACACCACCAAACTTTAATGTTACCGCCACCGTGCTTCACTATACTCCTTGTGTATTTATAATTAAACGCTTTGTTTACAGGACGTCTAACATAGCGATTTCCATCGGAATTTACCATATTTATTTTTGTTTCATCTGAAAATAACACTTTTTTCCATTCTCGTACCGTTAAATATGTATATTTTTTACGAACATTTGTAGGTTGAAGTTATACATTCTTTATTCATAAGAAGTGTTTCTAATTATATGACCACCACTGTACAACATATACATGGCAAGGTTAACATTTTCAATTTCTTAAAATATGGTCTGCAGCTATCCGATAGGTCCCCACAGGTTAACAGTGTAGTCAGTTCTAAAAAAAAAGATGTTAACTCTTGATCTTTAAAAGATGGTAATATTTATTTCGAGTTACTATATAATATGTTCTCGTAGAAAGACAATGATATTATATTCATATAATAATTTATTAGAAACATTTTTATAATGATTCTGCGTAGTTTACTAGACCCTTTTTGGACATTAGACATCCTTATCACTGAATGGGTGGTTCTCTCCTTCGTGCAAACTCAAATTAGCCCAGTCATATTAGGTAAAAAAAGAGGTCAACCTCGGAAAGAAAGATAATAAGCTGCAAATTGGTATGAACCTTTGTTTTGTCATTCTAAATGTTGTCTCAAAAGTCACAATCGTTATCGTGTCCGCGTCTCAAGATATTCAAGGTCAAAGGTCACAAAAATCGGTTTTTCGCGAATATCTGGCTTCCTATCGGTTAAATGAGATTTGCATTTATTATAAAAGTTGTAGGCTATAAAATTCCCTACAACTTTTGTTTAAACTTTTTTTTCATACAACCAACCGTTTTGAAGGTAGAGCGCGAAGAGTGCACATCGTACAGTCATATACGGCCTAATGCAAGGTCAAGCGTGAGTTATGGTTATCAGTACGTTATAAAGTCAATTATTTACTTGGAAATTATAATTATTAAACAATGCCTATTATTTATGTACTAACTATTAATTATTTATATTTAATTAAAATAAGTAACTTGATTATTTATATATAATTATTCATATTTAACTATTTAAGTATAAAATATTATTAATTCTGGATTATATATTTTAGTTTTATTTTAAGTTAAAATGATAGTAAGAGTATATATATATTTTACACATATTTTTATTTATTATTAAATACGGCATAATATACATTTGTCAAAATGTGAGTTCAAATATCAAAAGTATCTTTGTTGATTTTAATTGTAATGAAATTGGAAATGGAAGCTAATTATCTTCTTCTTCTTCGTCGTCTTCTTCTTCTTGTCGCTCAAAAATGTTCGATTCATTGTCATCATCCTCATTATCTGTCATGTTCATCTCCAAACCTTCCAGAATATAGGGATCATATGTATTTTCTTCATCGGGATTACTTGGATACAGTGAAGCGTTGAGGCAAGCTTGTCCGTTGCACTGGCCGCAAGCTAAAGAACATTGTAGCCCTGATTTTCTGCATCCACAGCGGGAACCACAACCATTTTTGCAATTGCAAAATATTACGTTTAGTAGTTCGGCTGGTGCTGGAGGTAATAACGTTCGTATGGGCTCCAGGATTTCATTTTCAAGCATCCAGCCCCATTCTTGAGGTTCTAAGTCCTTCCCTAACCACGTTTGAATCTGGTAGTAGACACGTTTTATGTGTTGATGAGCTGCTACACTTGTTGGTGGAAGTGTTGACAGTTGTACAGGTTTATTTAGTTTTGTAAATTTGATGAATTGCGTGTAGCGGAAATGATCAATGTTGTCCTCAGATTTTGGAGCATTATATAATGCCAACAAGATGCGCACTCCATTTTCTAATAATGTTTGTTTTGGTCAGTTTTCTTGTTGAAATACTTCCACCAGTTTATCTAAATCAGGAATTTTTTCCAATGCTCAATACTCTTAATTATAAATAGTAAAATATGAATAATTATATATAAATAATCAAGTTACTTACTTTAATTAAATATAAATAATTAATAGTTAGTACATAAATAATAGGCATTGTTTAATAATTATAATTTCCAAGTAAATAATTGACTTTATAACGTACTGATAACCATAACTCACGCTTGACCTTGCATTAGGCCGTATATGACTGTACGATGTGCACTCTTCGCGCTCTACCTTCAAAACGGTTGGTTGTATGAAAAAAAAGTTTAAACAAAAGTTGTAGGGAATTTTATAGCCTACAACTTTTATAATAAATGCAAATCTCATTTAACCGATAGGAAGCCAGATATTCACGAAAAACCGATTTTTGTGACCTTTGACCTTGAATATCTTGAGACGCGGACACGATAACGATTGTGACTTTTGAGACAACATTTAGAATGACAAAACAAAGGTTCATACCAATTTGCAGCTTATTATCTTTCATTCCGAGGTGAAAGCCCTAATATGACTGGGCTAAATAATTTGCAAAAAATAATCATTTGATAAATTTTTTTACCTACGAAAAGCTAGATGAGCTAATTGAAACTATATGTAAAATTAGCAAAGATATGTATATACTTAATTTGTTTCAAGACACGGTAATGAGGGATCGAAAATGGCAATGAAAAAGTGACGCCAGTAGTGAAGAATTAAATAAAAATCTATATGAAATCAGCTTTTTATTATGTACATAGTAATAAATTAAGTTGTTGATGTTTTAGATACAATACAATAAACAATTAGCAGTTACCTCAAAGTATTACGACTGGTAAGTAAAAAATAAACTTACCAAATGCTAAAATCTTGCCTTTTTTAAATACCTGCAAGCTTTTGCCCCGTTCTCTGTTTACTGGTCGACTAAGTGAGGATCGTGCGTGCAAGGAAAGGGGTGAGAAACTGCACTAGGTAAATCTACAGGTTAATTTTGTTATTTCAAGTTGAATTAACGGTAATAAGTTTTTTTAATTGTATCACTGTGAACGTAAAGCACAATCGTAAGGAGCTTCATAATTTCATAAATTTGTGTTTTCATACAGTATATATTAAAGATATTAAAACAACAGGAGATAGGACAGTATCAAAGTACTATTAATTTAATTTTCTCAAAATTCGTGTCCCGGTCGGTGCTGGTAACGATTTTGAAGCATATTTTCTTTATTTTACTTTGTAAATTTGTTTCTAATGGCAAATATACCTATGCAATTTAAGTCCATATTTGTGTATTTTTTTGATGGACATAATATGATGTGCACGAAAAGAGAGAATTACCCTAATATAATATGGATAAAGATATCGGTTACAGATTTGAATAATTTTATTACTGCACATGGGTAATATTTTATCACGTAGAGGTGTATTTTCGGCATAGCGACAAGTAAAAAAAATAATTTTATTACTTAAAACAAAATTAAAAAAAATCTTTATTTAATTTATGCTCTAAGAAGGCTCTTATGAACGTCAAAACACTACTACCGGTTCATAAAATATCTGAGTCATCGAGAAGAACCGGTAAGAAACACGATCAGGTTAATCTTTTTCTTCCAACCATACAAAAGTGTTAATAAAAAACAATAATAATAATTTTCTAGATTCACAGAGAGGAAGTCAGTTTCAGACATCTCATAACTTATTGGTAATTTTATCACACTTTATATTATACTTAGTTGCAGTACAGTTTCATCATCTTCTTACGCTTATCATACTTAAGTAAGGTCGGCACAACATGTTTTCTTCTTCCACTGTAGTCTATCAAATATCAAATATCATCGGTATTCACACCTTTTATATGCATATCATTCTTCACATAACCCATCCATACCTTCTTCGGTCTTCCTGTACTCCTATATCCATCCACTTTCATACTTAACATTCCACATGCCTACCCATACCATGCTAGCCTATAACCCCTCAACTTACAAAGACTGGTGATATTTTAAGACTTCTCTAATAAACTCATTCCTGATCTTATCCATTCTAGTTACTCCACACATCCATTTTAACATTCGCATCTCTGCCACGTGTAAACTTCTTTCATCCAGTTCTTCCGCTGTCCAGCACTCAGATCCATACGTCAAGACAAGTCTTGTAATGGTTTTATAACACTTTTCCCTCAAGCTTCAGTGGCAATCGAGGACCACATGTTATTCCCGAGACCTGTCGCCATTTCCACCACTTTACATATTGCAGTAAAGTTTAAAAAGATAAATGTAGGTATAATGCTTCATATTAAATGCATTAACATTACTATTGACGGCCAAAGTTTTAATGGACTTTAGTAAGTAGTTTTTGTAATATTCCATTTTCTAATTTTGAAACTTATGAACATGTTATCTGCCACGTTACTTAGGTAAGTTGTTTTAACTATTTTGTTACTTAAATTGACTGTATTTCTATTTTGTTTATTTAGGTTATCGCTTTGCATATTGGTCCATGTGGTATTATTAAAGTCTATAATGGTTTTGGTATAAAAATAATATTATTACTTGCATATTATGTTGTGTTGTTATACTTTAAAATAATTTTACAAAACTTTTTAAATATTCTTTATCGAGCGTTAGGTTCGTCAACTGACTATGTTACCCAAGTTGGTAACTCGCTAAGGTAATTGGCGACAAAATTTCAATTTGAAGGTGGTAGCAGCCAGGCCGGCGTTTTCCTTCACTGAAAGCTCAGACTTATTTTATAGGGATTATTATATTATTTTAAAGGGATTCGAATTCATGTCAATCGACGCGATTACCGTATACGCTACCACTGAGCTATTATTGCATTTTGATTAGGTATGTAATTTTTACCCGACGGGGAAAAAGGAGGGCTATGTTTTTCGAGTGTATGTCATGTCATGTATGTCTATTTCTTAGGCACGCTCTGTAACCTTACGGCTTGTTGGATTTTAGCCTATGAACTGTCGTTAGATTCATCTTAATTGTGGGAGTGTCATAGGCTATAACTAATACTATTAAGTGAGCAATTCTTGTGTGTAATTGGTTTCCCGGAAACGGCTTCAATGATTTGGATGAAATTTTGTATTTATGTAATATTTTATATTCCAAGTATACATAGATACGTATTTTTCTTTTAAAGATACCAAGCTAAGTCGCATATATATTTAATAATTAAGTATGTCTGGAAGTAAAATAAAAAGCAAAATAGTTTATTTATTTATTAATCAAGTACATATTTTCTTGCAGTCGGGTTTTTTTGTTTCATTTTAATCATTTAGCTTATAATCTTTTTAAACGTGGCATTGCTATAATATGTTTTGTAGAAATGTTCAATAGTGATCCACATAACTATGTAAAGCCGCCATTAACCGATTGTAACTGTTTGGGTAGTTATAAGGGTTGGGTGATACCGTAATGAAACGGTAGAAAGTATCAAGACGTGCAGAGAACCGATCGAGCTGTCATGTGGGTTTGACACATGAAATGGATTAGGAAATAATCTCGGTATATGATCTTGAGATCATTCATATTTCCAAGAAAAGTTTTACTTGTTGTTCTAACTTGAATCTTATTTTCAATACAATTTTATTGTTCGATTTTTCTACAATATAGATAAATGCGTTGCGAATTAAGAACTGCTTGGCAGGTTAATACAATTGGTACCATTTATATTTGAAGCTGTTGTAAAAGACATTACGTAATAATACATTTTTTGAGGTTAGTTATGTACTTTTGTTATACGAGTTCGTACCGGGAATTGGTAAGTCCGCACAAGAAAAATTGAAAGTATGAAAAAAGTATGTATAAATTTTCACGCTTTTAGATAATAACTAGTTATGCCCGTGGTTCTGCTCGTGTGGACTACAGATTGCCGTCGGTATTGTGGTGACCACGCTCCAACCCACGGAGGTCGCCCGCCGCGCCTCGCGCCGCGACGAAACGCGCTGTTTATCTATACAATTAATAAAATTGAAGTGTCTGTTTGTAATGTCAAAATAACTATGAAATGACAATTAACTTTTTATTAAATGCATATAAAATAATATAATAATAAAATAAAAAATTATATAATGCATATAAAATTGTTGTCTGTCTGTATGTTTCTTCCGGGATATCTCCGAAATGGTTGGACCAATTTTGACAGCACTTTCACTAGCAGATAGTTGATGTTATAAGGAGTAACTTAGCTACTTCTACTTTGGAAAAATAATTAGGGTTCCGTTCAAATAAAAAAAAAAATTGACATGGTGAATCAATTCGGGCGCTTAAATGGCTTACGTTGAGTAAACCGTAAGAGTTATATGAAACTAATGTACATTAAAGTAAGTAAGTAACATTAAAAAGACCTACAAAAAAGTCACCTAGAGCATATGCATATGCAAGAGCAAGTAAATTATAGTCATTATCTGTACATATAGGATAATGGATCTCATTTAGAGCAACTTATCAGTTAATCTGTTAAAATGTATGAAAATAATAATTTTAATTTACATCTTCTTCAGATATAAATTCGCTTTCGATATGTACGAATTGTTACAATCCATGTTCTCCTGAAATTATCAGATACAATGTTTATTCGAGAGATTTTACCCTTAACATAGATCCTATCGATTAGTGGAATAACATAATAAATATCAGTTTTTTGCATTTTAAGCTTTTTTAGAAAATATGTGAATGTTGTTATTATAATTAAAATAAAATAATGTTTCTTTTGAGTAAAATTTATTATCTTCAATATTTAATCTACGTTTCCTTCATGTCCCGTTCGTTTTTTCCACTTTGTATAGTAAATAAATAATTACGCACAAAAATTAGACTCAGTCACTACACATACGCACAGTTACTAGCATCGAAAAAATAATTTTTCTTTATTTTTCCTACAGAAAATATTAACATTGTTGTGGTACAGCAAAATAAATGAATGTCAATACAATTCTTATCAAATCTATTAAAATAATTGTTATTACAGTAACTAAGGAAGAATGTCCTCAAACCGGTTTCGCGGCTAACATAACGTAGCTACGGTCTGTATTTTTATTTTACATAATTTCAAAGAAACATATATTTACGTTTATTACATTCCGATATAGAAGTTGAGTTGTTCATCAAAGATCACATTGCCAGTTAATCTACCAAATTGTGTTCCCATTTCGCAATAGCATATTGAATTGAAACGTGTTTGACTGAGATGTACTGGCTGAGTGGTGGGATATAACAATTTTCTGACTGGATCGCGACCACTATACACTAAGTGTAACACCCGCTATGCGCATATGCATGCTTATGGCGTTTACCGTTCCTGTAACTAAGCGGGGTGGTAAAGATCTATAGCCGAGTGGGTCGCAACCACCATGCACATGGTATGACGGCTACGATCGGCGATAGACTACTGAAGATGATCACTCGGTCGCTGTTGTTATTTTTAGATTATAAGTACTGTTAATGTTATATTATTGATAAGGTATTAGGCACAGTGTAGTCACTATTAATAAAATATTATTTAAAAAAAATCAACATTTTAGATTTTGTTATAATTTGATGAGATCAATTTAATGTTTTCCATAAATTATATATTCGTATAACGTGATACAAAAAAAGAGTCATTAAAGTGTAACAAAATACAATGGGTGTAATAATAAAATGCAGCGCCTTAGTTAAATGTGTACATAAGTACACATAAAATGTTGCTATTTTCTTGAATGCACAATCTCTATTAATCTAAAATATTTTGATTTACTTTACTCATTGTTTTTGTGTGAATATTCAAATCTTTTAAAGACTGACGCGTGCTGACGAATACTCGATGGAAAGTAAACATAAGGCTGTTGAATAGTGATATAGCCTTTGTATTGACTTATGCTTTGAAAGCAGTTTGCATAATGCTGTAGGCTGTCGGGAGAAGAGACTCAAGAAGCGAATTGCATCTGGCAACGATTTACCTAATGAATAATGATACGCGATAGGGCGACGAATTTTATGTAGAATATTTTTAGGTTTGTCAAAGCTTAATTTTCGTCAAGATCAAGTTTGACATTCGTTCAATCAAAGTAACCTATTATAATCTAGTTATTTGAGTCTTCCTAGAGTTGTTGGATTTACGTAGTAATCCTAACTCTAGTCTATGGTAGCATATGATTGTGGTTTTAGCCCGTATTCAAGTTCAAAAATTTCGTTCAAGTGAATTGTGAAAAAGTATTTGACTAAAAAATACTCAGTTTGCCACAACGTGACAATGTGAAAGTGGTTACCGAAATTCGCTGCGCCCGCTGACTAATATAATCGTGCGTATTAGGAAATATAGATGAAAACTAATAAAACGAACGAAGAAAAATAATACCATTTCCTGACTTAGATCTACTATTTGAAAATTTATGACGCAATAATAAGACTTGATCACTGCATTGTTAGAAGGTCTCGTTGGTTACATTTAATGACACGTTTCCCTGACTTGGAACGAAACATCCTTTTTGCTTTTGTAGTCATATAATAGATCTGCAATTAGTGATATTATTATAATATTACTAGCTGACCCGTGCGAATATTTGGCACATTGTATAATGTAAACTATCTTACCTAACTAACAGCTGTCCTGTTAGTTAAACAATTTTTTAATACATTGCGTTTTTAATATATTTTCAGGTGGCATTCCTAATTTTTAAAGTTGCAAAGTGTTAAAATAAATCATCTCAGGATATTAAAGCAAGTAAATATATTAAAATAGAAAAGAAAACTCCTAATAAATAATGAAGATATAGATTAAAGATGGAACGAATACAACAAAGAACTAATTAATTAACAATTTCGCAGTCAAGGTCAAGATCTGGAAAATGAAGATGAGATGGTCTGGAAGTGTGACGACACGAGAGAAAGTACGAAATGAGCATATTGACGGTAGTTTCAAAGTCGCCTCTATATCACAGAAACTAACCGAGAGTCATCTCAGAGTCAGTATGGTCACGTGATGCGAAGAGACGAGGAACACGTAGTCAAGAAAGCATTTCAATAACGTTATTAAAAGAGAGGCTCCGGCTACTTTGTGGACTAGCGTGTCGAAACTCCTATTGGATGAAAATCTGGCTGACTCAATAACCCCAGCTAGAAAATTTAGAGAAACAATCACACCTAAAGTGGAATAGAGTCAGGCAGAACAAGATTAATTTTAAACTTTCTGTCTATATTTCGTTCGTAGCGAGGAACATATTATGCTTTAAAATGATGTTTAAATGATTAATTTTGGTGAACCGTTAACGGTAATATGGTGTTGCTAGGAAAAACACTTTTGAGAAATAATATATTATGACTAGCTGTGCCCCGCGGGTTCCCCCGCATATAATTTAGAAGAAATCACTGATTGATGATTTATAATACTTCATTAAAGACAATATTTTTATCGGGCGGCCAGATGGTCGCATAGCGGCATCTCACGGTGCGTTCGCGCCACTACAATTATACACATAGACCCGAGCCGAGTGTTGCATTATTTTAATTTTGTATTATTTCTCAAACTATGCGTCCAAATAGCATTCTGTAAAAGACGAAGTTTATCTTCATTATAAATTTTCTTTATGATGAAGTAACTTTTGTTCGTAAGGATTAATATGCCATGTTTAAAAATAATGCTCATAAATAAATTTTTAATCTTCAACAAAAAATAATTGTAAAATGCCTTATTGTGGCTCATGTATAAGAGATAGATAGAGCTACTGCTGACTTTTTTTATATATATTAATGGACAATATTTTTGTAGAACATTGTAAGATACGTTGATACGTCAGTATTATTAACCATTAAGCCAGCGCATGCGACTAAAGCAGTTTCCCCCAAGTCCGGTAAAGCTGTAAAAGCCGTCAGAGGCTCCAAGGCCCCTAAGGCTAACAGTATAGTCAGTTCTAAAAAAAATAAAGAAGTTCGCGAGGGCTTCGACTTCCGACTTACGTAACAAAAATCAATATTTAAGGCTAGCTAGAAACTGTAACCTAATGTTATATAGTCTATAATATTATTCCTCGTGAGTCTGGCTATTATACAAGGTGTCCAGAAAGGGTATCGGGTATTTGTAAGTTCAATGAAACAAAAATTATTTGTATGCAATAAAAAAGTTTATTGTTTATTATTAGCATATGAATTGGAGAATTATTTGGAAAAAATGATGTTATCCAAATGATGACCGTTACGTTGCTGGCACTCTTCTAAACGAAAACGAAGATTGGCGATAACACGTTGACACATAGCTATCGATATTGCTGCCATTTCTGACCTGATGTTTTGCTTTAACTGGGTTAGATTGGCAAGATATGGCAAGTGGCCCGATCTTGCTGGAACCACGTTCTTGAGTTGAAACCTGCAAACTCCTGCAACTCTGGGACCAAAAAATTTCGCAACATATCGCAATAACGGTCACTATTCACATTAATTGCTTGGCCTCGTTGATCTTCATGAAAATAAGGACCAATTATGCCTTTAGCAGACATAGCGGCCCAAACAACGACCTTTGGGCTATGCAGGGGTCGTTCATGCTTTCGTCTCGGATTCTCCACTGCCCAGTACCGACAATTCTGCTTATTAACATGACCATTCAGGTGAAAATTTGTTCAACGCTTGGCTTCGCTTTCGGATGGATAAAGACGGATTTTGACGAACCGACGCCTCAACTTCTTCAATTGTTTCTTCATCGCGAACTGAACGAGGACGACCAGAGTTTTGAATTTTAACTGTCGCACCTGTATTCTCGAACATCCTGATCCATTTCCTAATGCTATCGTCACTTGGCGCGTGGCGTGTACGATATTCCGCACGATAGAGTCGTTGAGCAGTCACTACTGAATCACCATTACGATAATACGCTCGTACGCAAAATGCGCGATGCGTCCCCGAGTACTGTTCCATCGTGACTAAAACTCCACAAAATGGCGGACGCCACGAACCCCTCCCCGCACCCTTTAGACGCCCCGTTTCGAATATGGCGCGAAAACAAATACCCGATACCCTTTCTGGACACCTTGTAGTATGGTCATTTTCATGACATTCCATTTTTAAAGAGTATTTGCTTATGTTTTTAAGTGAGTATAACTTTTTTGAATAAAATTGGATTGAGTTTTGAAACATGTGTCAAAATAAAATGTAATTTAAATCAAAAGCAGTATGGAATATTTATATCAACTTCTAAGCAAATGATTGACAAAATAACTTTCTACCCCCTTTTAACCCCGTTAGGGGATGAATTTCAATAAAATATGAAACACGTCTTCCATCAATACTATTAGAAAAGGTTTATGTAAAATTTGAAGTAGATTGGACCAAGGAATCACGCTGTCCCATACAAATTTTGCCCCATTTTTGACCCTCCCAGGGGTAGAATTTCAGACAATTCTTTCTTATCCGATGCCTACCTCATACAAAGAACACACCATCCAAGTTTCAGGTCTCTACGATCAGCGGTTTAGGCTGTGTGTTGATCCATCCGTCAGTAATTCAGGACAAAGCATTTTATATGTATAGATAATGCTTATTCGATTGCACATCGTGAGATAAAAAAAGAAAAAATCGAATTGATAGGTATGTAATTATTGCGTTAAAGAAAAAAACTCGTATTGAAGGAGGAACTTTATGTAGGAAAGGTCAAAAGGAAACTTGTTTGTGTGGACATATTGTAAACAACGATTCTATCTCATTAAACTTAATAAGCATAAATTATTGGAATTCATAATTTAAAATTTCAGTTTTTTATTTTGTACTAGTTATACTGTTAGCCATAAGGACCCAAGAAAACTCGAGCCTCAGACGGCTTTCAGCTACATCGGGCTTGGGTTGTAATGATACAAAAGTAGAAAAATATATAGTACCTAACAGAAACTATATGTACTTATATATACAAATTGAAGTATTCTATAAGAAAGGTAAAAAAAAATGTGTGACCCTCGCACGCTATATGTGGAAGATCTTAGGTTTCGGGATTTGTTGACGATTTTACTATTTCAGGATTAGGAAAATGCATAGGTTATGAATTATGTTTAGTACTTAGACTTTAATTTAAAATTGCATTCGTTAAAGTCCTCGATGTTAAGTGACGATGTGTTCCAAAATTGGAATACGAACGTACGTAAGTAATAGGTTTAACAAAATGGGAGCAGTGACTCTCAAATACAGCTCCCGGAACGCACCTAAGATGCTTTATCCACTGTACTTGAGAGTTGTAATTACACATGGTAATTATTGCAGATGAAATTTCATATTATAATATAACATATTGGATAACAACAAATAAAAGTAGAGAAAAAATCCAAGTTCTTATTATTTAAATCAAGTTACTATATAGTGTGTATATTGTGTATATGTATAAAATGTTATAATATGCTAAAGACTGTCTAAATATAATTAGTAAATATAAATTTTACATAATTTAAGTTCTGATAGTAAGCATCGAGTTTTTTATGCTGAGGATGCAATCTATCTTGAATTTATGTGTTTAGTGCAATAATAATAAATAGGAAAAAGAATCACATTTTAGAATAAGAAAGTGCATTCGTTATGAATTTCTTAACACGGATTAGCCAATTTTTAACATTTGTATTTACGCTTATGTACTTATGTAGAATTCTTATGACTGACTGATATATGAATTTACAAAAGTTAGACCGGTGGGTATAGACGCATGACATTTTATACAGGAGTTTCTTATATAACGCATAAGTGAGCACTAAGAAAAGATTTTTTTAAATTCCTGCCCTGAGGGGTCAAATAAGGGACTTTGAGATGTCGTCGATACCATCGAATTCCTATCGAGCTTTAGACTAGTAATATATTAAAGTTCGTTATGTAAATATGGATGTAAATAATTTTAATTATATTATTAAAGTATTGGTACCCAGGGGTGGCCCGGCAGACGTTTTTCTATCCTTTCCAGTAATCAATACCTCGACAACAGCGCCAATCCCGATTTTTTTCCAAAAAATTTTCCAGAACCATAACGGATGAAACAAAATAAGTGTCACGTATATCCATCTTTCGAACAGTGAGTTATGTTTTTGAGTTCATAAAAAAATACAATAGCAAAAGAAACTTTTGCATTTTCAAATTTTTTTAGTTTTCCGGGAAACTTAAAAAAAAAAAAATTCACTTAAAACTTTATTAGTAGTATGAGTAACATATAAAAATTGCCAAATTGCTCCAGCCGTTCTTAAATGATGCGCTTACCTACGAACAGCATTTCGTTGTTTATTAGAAATGGCCAAAATACATTCTGAGATAAGACCGCAATATAAACTTAGCGAACGCATTACTTGTATCCCAAATAATTGTTTCAGTACCATATAATTCTGTATTATATTAAGTGATTTATTTATAATACATACCTATCAGTACGTAGGTATTGGAGTTCGGAATAATTACACTGTTCCATGCAAGTATGGTTCTGAAACCAGTTCGGAAAACATTTTTTTAAATTATACAATTGAATTAAGCAACCCGACAGTGACTTTATACTTAAATTGTACTTTATGGTAATCAATAATAACACATTCATAAATTAATTATATATGTTAATTTATATCAGATTGTAATCTTGTAAAATTCAGTTTTTTCTTCTGGTCCGAAATAAAATAAGATTTATTGTAAGCAAATGTTTACTTAACTAATCGTTTATTTTGATAGTTTAAGAGATAAACGCGTTAGTAAATATACCATTATTAAGAAAAAACAAAAGGTTTGTTTGTAGAAAATACTCCAGTTCATATTAAATTACTGCTTATTACAATACCTGAAATTTCAAAGTTTTTAATGTTATCAAAAAATAAAAACGGTGGAGGTGATTTTTAAAAATTTAATGTTTATGTGTATGTCCAGAAGCGTATATCACGTATATTTATTTTAGGTTACCATAATTAAGATGTTACTATATATTAAGTTGGTAGAAAATAATTATTACATACATATTATAGAAAGGTATTATAGATTATATTATATCATTATATTTTCACGTTCTAAATATTTATTATCTTTTAATTAATATAAATAGCTTATTCATATAGTTATCAATCATTATTTGTTTTTCACTTAATATTTGTTAGTTTTAGATTAGTATGGTTAAATATAGTTCGAAACCTGTGATAATTAAGATATATTCCTAAATACGTTCAAAGAAAAATAATAAATAATGTATTCGAATTAAATTAATTATTTGAATTGCGAGACTTACCTCACTCAAACACGCAACGCGATTGTATTTATATTTCAAATCATTTGTGAAAACCATGTAAATTTTATAGTCACTTCCTCACGAAAGTTCCGATTTAGCGTAAGATGTAGACAGAAATAGAGTCCGGCAAGATACGTGCGGTACTCGCACTCACATCTCGGAGACTGCCATGATTGGGCTTGTCGAAACGATTCGTTTATTATCGGGACTTCTTCCATAACCCGATTATAAGAGATATTTGTAACCTTGAATGAAATTTACGGGATGTTAGTCAATCGTGGATTTGTCATTATAATACAAAAGATATTTCTTCCCCCGGAAATTGACCTTTGCCCAGTAATGATACATTCACAGGAATTACTAGAATGAAATATTAGCTTTAAGTAGTTGTATTTATTCCTCAAATTATCACATATTACGTTGAAAGTATTTTAGATGTTTATGTCAACACAGACGCCGCCGCACCGGCTGGTTAAATACCTAGTTAAAAGTACACCCGTTTTTAATAATACTCTTTCGAATAAAAAAGACAAGTAGGCAGAAGGTTTTGTATAAATAAAATTAAATCCTTGTATCTAAGTAAAATATTCCATTTAAGAGTTCTAAAAAAAATTAGGGGTTAAACTATCAAAATTCCGATTTTTAATATTGACTAGCGTGAATATCATGCGAGTTAAAAATGCCGAGTCATAGTAATTTTATAATATAGCTATGATTTTTTTTAAAGCTAGGAATATGGGTACCATAACGAGTATCTAAAGCAGCATTAACTTGCTCTTTCCAAACCTGTATTGGCAGGGAGAGGGTATCGCGGGCAGTCAAGGTGAGTGCTGACGTGCATCATAAGGGGGCATCATCCCATAAACCTACACCTGGCTCGCAAGTCCCGGAGGCTATTCGTGTTTCCTCCTCTCTGCCACAAGGTGGACCCGGCATCCGCACGGTGAATCCATGGAATGCTAAGATGTTTGGCTCAGACGACATGGTGGCATAGTGGCAGGACGTTTTCTAATACCCGCTAGGCTAACCACAAGTTGAAAGTTTATCGCTAAGTATCTATACGTGTATCCCGGTAGCTGTAATTGAGAGCCAGTTCTACTACACTAGACTTAGCGTGTTACTTGGGCCATTTCACCACTAAACATCAGATGAGATTGTGGCCAAAAAACTAAATCTATATAGAGCTAGCTGACCCACGCAACTTCTATTGCGTCATATAAGATAGAAAGAGAAAGGGTTAGAGAGAGAGTGGCTGATAGGCAACGTATTACAGGTGCCGCCCGCCTCCCACATCATTGGCATAATAAAAATGCGCTCGCGGTACTGTGATATCTCCTGATATATTCATTTAAATCAATTTCTGTAAAGGGCATTTTGGACAAAATTAAATACTTGTGATGCATAACGTATTTATTTCGATAAGGATTAACCTCATGTATATAAAAACACCTTCGTAAATAATTTATTATTTTAGAATCAATTTTATTACCATAAAAAAGGTTATATTGAGTAAACTTTAAAAAACAAGCATATGCTATCGCGAAGTTTTTAAGAGAATCAAATCCATCACACACGATTGTAGTGTAACTTTAATCGTTCACGCAGCGCACGCAGTGGAAGTTCTCAAAAGAAATAAATTTCCTCGTTATTGCAACTTTTTCATTGATGCTCCACTCCTATTGGTCGTAGCGTCATGTTATATAGCCTATAGCCTTCCTCGATAAATGGGCTATCCAACACTAAAACATTTTTTCCATTCGAACCAGTAGTTCCTGAGATTAGCGCATTCAACCAAACAAACAAACAAACTCTTCAGATTTATAATATTAGTATACAAGGTTTATAAAAACAGAATGCGACTTACAGGTAAAACAACTTGGAAACGTGTTACGTTTGTAGTAGTTTTATATACACAGTAACTAAAACCGGAATAAACCGGGTACTTAGCACTCTACCCACAAACGTACACTATACACTACATACACGTATACTAAATTGTACACTACTATAAACGCAAAAACGTCTCCAAGTTGATTTGGCTATATTCAGGATTTGACGAACAAAGTTTTACACGGAATATTTAGAATTCTGTACTGACTCAGCAAAGTAAGTAGTAGATTTTACTAGAATGTACCTAATACGAACACATAACAATCGATGAACAACGGCAACCACCGAGATCAGTGTCTGTGTATGAAGGTTTACGAAGTGCATTGGCGTAACCAGGTACGTTCAGGGGTGGAGGGGGCCACTGCCCCCCCTAAAATTGAGTTGCTAATCGTTCGGTCGGAGTCGAAGTTGCACCCGAAACGAAAGATTAAAATATTTTAAGGAAGGTTGCACTAAAATCATTTAAAAATTATTTCGCTGCGAATTGAAGCTGACAGTTTGCGGGCAGATCTTGTAACTTACATCAATCAATTTTATAACTTCAGGCTCATATCTTTATGGGGGAAATTAAAGTTCTTTCGTGTAAAAATACTTCGCTTTTCTCTCTTTAGAATGATTTACTCATAAAGTGGATGGATGAATGGATGGATATTTATGAGGGATATCTTATATAAATTTAATCTCAGGAATCATATTAGAAGCGTTATCTCTATCTCTATCTTCCACACCTGACTACCTGTACTTTATTTTTGACACTCTAGCTCGTCCGTGCATAAACTAATGTTCTCATCTCTGGGAAGGCTCCGCCCAATACGTCTTTGATTCCTTGGAAAGATTACAGTGACGAGTTGTCCACATTATGAATTATACAGACATCACTAAAAACTTAGAACCGCTTCAGATGCGAAGGGTCAGTGCTTCGCTGAGTGTTTTGTAGTCTGTTTCATGATGTATGTCCGGAAGAGCTGTTTGATCTTACCCATTATCTTCCAAAACCCGCGGACTAGTTTACGGATCCACACCTACAACATATTTCCAAAATTCTGGTTACGCCCATGACGAAGCGAATTCAAAACTACCCAAAGAAGCCAGTAATATTTTAAAACTATTACTTACTTAGTACTCGTTACTTCTCTAAATAATTATAGATATCTGCCAAAATTGATCTTTCACAAACCAATTGGTCTATACAATTAATAAAATTGAAGTAGCTGTTTGTAATGTCAAAATAACAGTTTTTTACTAAATGTATATGAAAGTATTTTCTTATGACACATATAACAAAACACCAATTTTTTAAAAAAAATTCTGTCTGACTGTTTGTTCCGGGTAATATCCGATGCGGTTGGACCGTTTTTATGGGTATTTACTGGTAGGTAGTTGATGCTATAAGGAGTAACTTAGGCTACTTATATTTTACAAAAAAAATAATAGAGTGCCACACAAATAAAGAAAACTGGTCATGGTGAATCAATTCGGGCGCTTAAATGGCTTACGCTGAGTAAACCATACCAAACCATGAGATATATCACATTAATGTATACCATAATTTTACATATTAAAAAAGTCAGCGAGTGCATATGTGCGCATGATCACTCACAATAACCATATAACCGGGAGCCGGAGTAGCACGATTCGTACGTATGCCCCATCGACGGCATTCTGTAGTCTACGCGAACGAAGTCGCGGGCACAGATAGTTGATAATAAAAACTGTTTGGAAGTAGTCAGTTCTTAATTTTCATCCATTATATTATTTTAGGATGTTACGATAATAATTATGGTTTGAACTTTTTGTATGTAACTCGCTTCTTGTTTTTTTTTTGTACTCGAGTTCACTAAGCCAAGCCGCGCCGCTTCGCATAGCATCGAGATACATAATGTGAATATTTACTTAAACATCATTTACATTTACATCATTTTACATTATACATCTTCTATATACCTATGTAATAATTAATGTTTTTTTATTTGTTTGTCTATGTATGTATTTCTAAATAATTCGTGTGATTGCGATAAAACTTTGGAGAATTGAAGATAGCGGAAAGATATTATAGCAAAAGCCAGTCTAATTAAAAAATTGACTTTGTAAAGTTCTTTTTTAAATTTATTTAATTTTTTATACCACAACGGTGGCAAACAAGTATACGACCCGCCTGATAGTAAGTGGCTACCATAGCCTATGGACATTTATAATACTATCGCGCTGCATACCTTGAACTCCCATACCTCCAAGAAGCTCTGGAAACCCTACTTACCGCAGCAGCACAATACAAGATTATTTTGCTGCGATCTTCTGTATGGTGGAGGTATTCCACTAATCATGTAGCCCCAAGTAGAGAGAAATCTCCAAAAAAAAAAAATATTTTTGCCATACCTTTTCTTACTTGTTTTCTGCGGTCATTCCTAATTTTAATTGTCGCTGTTGTAGATGTTTGTTTAAAAATGTTATGGTCCACGATCTGTCTCACAAAAATAAAGAACTCTATTAAGTACTTACCCTAAACTGTCAGGTGAAAATACATGCAATAACGATTCTCTAGAGAAATGAAAGGAATGAGATATATTACTCAAATGTATAAAGCCGTAAAGAAATAAAATTAAATTTGTTGGCCTGTGCGAATATTTTGCATATTATATAATGTAAACAGTTTAAAGCTGTAAGTTAGTTAACCTGCTTGTTAATAGGTGATGCATCTATTACTACCTATATATTTATCAATAGAGTAGAACATAGGCTTTAAAATGATATTCGAATCATTAACTTCAATGAAGAATTAAAGGAGGTATGACGTTGCCACAAAAGAAAAATCACCTTTAAATAATAATTGATTAACATTAGCTAAGTTATACGAGTACCTAGTCTATTTTTGCATGTTTTACGATAACTTTATAGTTGAATCTTTTCAATAAATTTATATAGAAAATTGAGTTATGTACTTTACATGTTATTATATTAACAGAGTGCAAGGTGCAAGGCGAAATCCAGAGTAAGTCATTATCTAAAAAAAATCTACGACAAATATATTTTAGAAATACTATGACTAGCAAAGTGTTCGCGAAAAATCAGATTCGTGTATGTATTGTTTATTGAATTTATAGGAGTAGATTAGACAAAAAACAATGTAAATTAGTATTATTTATTGTACGTCAAACTTTATTATAATATAGTATATTGAAATTGTTTCCGGATTTAATATATATATTTTATTCCTATGAACATAATTTATTATAATGTTTCAATTTATTACTTAACTATAAGTTAACTATTATATCAGTAAGTAAATCATTTCGTTGCCTCTTTTAGAACTGGTTCTATAATGAAGTAAAATATTTAATACGTGTTCGTTTTTCGTAATATCTTTTTGTAGTTAATCTGAAATTAATCTATAGTTTTTATTTATGTGTGTACTTTTTGTGTTAACGCTTAGTAAAATTAATAAATAAAGTAATTGTAGTGTTGCTTTGTATAAATTTAAAACAAGGTTACATATTGGAAGCACGTAATGTTCATTGTTATTTATATTTGACCATGAAAAATTGCGGATTTATAATTATAAAGCTGTAATTATATTATGTAAAATTAATGATACACATTTATAAAAAAAATTTTTTTCAAACATTTGGGCATCATCTACAACTATCTACTATCTTTTAATTAATTTGTGTGTTATTTTTCCATTTTTATGTTTTAGCTATTTCCTATGCATGTCCATTGTTTTATATATGAATGAGTGTATTATCAGTCATTATGAAATTGGTTTAATGAATCTCAACAAAAACAGGTATGTGGAAAAGGGGCCAAGTTCGGTGGAAACGACGTTCGGGGTAGTCGTTGTCACTAATAAATGAGCCGAGATCTGGTGCCAAATTCCATATCAGTTCCTTTAATTATAGCTGTAGGAATGTATTATACGTTTTTAAATTCATTTACAAAACAATTGGTTGTTTTTGGAAATCAACCCCCCAGGTTTTGAAAAGGGGGATGATAATTTGTATGCAAAAACGTCATTTTTGAAGATAGATCTATGAAATTTGCTTTTATTTTTTGGAATGTCACCAAACCAAACGTTAGATTTTTATCAACTTTCGTTAAAAACGTGAAGGCCTACGTACGGAAAACCACGTATCGAACATTAAGGCTACGGAGTTGTCTGCGCTACCACAGAAGACGCTCTTCCTATGGTGCATCGGCGCGGGCCTGGCCACGTCCGTCCGCAATATCACGGACCGTGGAAGGTCACCTTTAGATATTAACATCATGACGTAACGTCAAAAATAATGGGATATAAAACATATAATTGTTATATCCATAACTCAACTATGAGCGAGCGAAGCTGCGGGTAAAGCGCTAGCTGTCAATAAATTACGATAAGAAAAATGTACTCCTATAATTAGAAATCAACGCAAATGGAAATACCGTTTTATGAGTATTACTTCGTTTAAAACGGTAGTTCCCCCTTTTTTAAGATTTTTTTACTTTTCCTTTGCATCCTTTGCATGTGAGTATATGCTATATTATTAATCTACCTAGATCCAAATTTTTCCAAGTTCGGTGAAGCTGTAAAAGCTGCAGCAGCTTCTGGGCCTCTAAGGCCAACAGTATAGTCAGATCTAAAAAAGTTCAGCTGGTTTTAACTAGTATAGTAACAAAAAGTTAAAAGTTGTTAAAACAAGTAGGCAAATATTTTTCCGCATCAGTTTTTGCATTTATTTGGTTTGTAAGGTTAGCAGCTGTTTTTATGCGATGAATTCTTTATATTTTAAGAGTACATACCTACATGTGTATTGTATACAGAAGTGTATTGCGTAATAGCTTAAAGAACTCAATATGTTATATAAATAAACCTAGTTATTTAAGTTTATTCATATATTGTAATAATTTATTTACTTTGTAATTAAAATTAGATAAACTCTACTTCAACAGTATTAATATTTACGACCCGATTAATTATTTGTTGTTTAACTCTGATACCTTTATTCCATTCACTAAGCTCCACATACCCTTTGGCTCCCATACAAAACAAAAATGTACGTGAAATTGGCATAAATATGCCATTCGCATTAATATTGTGGAAAACCCGGTATTAATATTATGAAAACATGCGTTTTTTTTTGTTTTTTTTTTTTCTGACTGGTTATACTTTTAGCCTTAGGGCTCTGAACCCTCTGATGGCTTTTACAGCTTCACCGTAACCTGGGGGCGAGCGACCGCGAAGAAACATGCGTATGTTCGTTACTTTATATTTATACTGACTCATCCATGCCAAGCTTCGCTGTGGCTCAGTCTAATAATTGCTAAATATCAATTTTAATAGAACTATCTTCAAAAACGGCGGATTTTTATAAAAACTTTCATCCCCTGTTTGACCACATTAGGGGTTGAATTTTAATAAAATATGGCTGTGCGTTG
This sequence comes from Saturnia japonica, assembly GCA_033032175.1. Lineage (NCBI taxonomy): Eukaryota > Metazoa > Arthropoda > Insecta > Lepidoptera > Saturniidae > Saturnia > Saturnia japonica. The sequence continues at coordinate 7,863,650 of CM065308.1, read as the reverse complement.
ATATGTTAGTCAGTTACAGATCCTTTTATATAATAGGTCCTTACATATGAAAATAGCGTTTTATATGTAAAAAGTATATGGAAAATATTATGAAATTTTACATTTAATCAATCGAAGTATGTAAGTACCATTATTATATATGCACTTTCGCCATTTTATAGGTAGTTCATTGATTCCATTGCTAAAAAGATTGTGGTAGCAAGAATCAATAAAATCATTGCAGGATAGCCTCATCAGAATTGAATTTTTTCCCTTGCAAGAAATTTTTCAAATTAAAAAAAAAGTGGTAATCTGTTGGAGCATGGTCCGGTGAGTATGGTATGTGTCGGAGACATTTCAACCGCAGTTCCTCTAATTTAGCCACCGTCTGTTAACGGCTAGCTTTTCTATCATGGTGTAGGAACTTTGTAGTGTGAAAGAGAAGTCGTGTTTGTGTTTTATGTTTGTATGAGTGACGATCTGCAGTTACTGCGCACTGTCCGGTCAAAGTGCTTGTGGTTTAGTTTCGGGATTATACTTAACAAATAAACAAGTATAATAAGCAACTTAAAGTTTTAGTGTATCAATTCGTAGTAGCTCCCAAATCTAACCATAGTAAGTATTCTTGCAAGACATTATACCCACAGTCATAAATTTCTCGCGCAAACATAAAACACAAACACAACATCTCTTTCACACTACATAGTCCCTACAATAGTTTGCAATTGTTGACCATATAGATCTGCCGTTATCGTCTGGCTTATGAAGATGTAGTTTATCCACTAAACATTCACCAGTATTTTTTTCTGAGTCAATTTTAGCTTGGGACACGATTTGGCCGGTTCTCCTGGTTTCAACCATTGTGATGAGCGTTTCCAATTGTCATAAAGGATCCATTTTTCATCAAAATAACTATACGATTTAAAATTCCCTCGTTATTATGACGGTTAAGTAATGTAATGCATCATATAATGCTTGTTTGTTTGTGTGATACATTCAATTCATGCGGTACCTACCCATTTCTCGAGCTTTTTCACTTTCCAATTTGTTTCAAGTGAATTAAAATTGTTTTATCACTCACGCCGAATTCCTGACTAAACGCCAGATATTTGAGACAAAGTGGACAGTTCAACAAAACGCCATATGTAAGGACCTAATTGTCGGTAACTTTGTACATGTGGACCATGAAAAAGTAATCTTTTTTATACTTATTCCAACAATTCTGTAACTCTCTGGCAAATTTCTTTCAAATTTTCCAGTGGTAATTGAAATATCATAGTATTATAAAGATATTTTTTGAAAAAACTTAAGCCTCTCCCGGGAAGGCAGTACCTACCTAAGTATTTGACGCAGGGGTTAAGAAGCTGCGCTAGTTTGAGGACATTGTTCGCGTGCAGTTTTCAAAATGATAAAAATTTGTTTTTCGTTTATAATTTAGCTGAAGTTGAAGCTCTGAGTCTGCAGTTCATATTTGCGCTACTGCACTGTTTTAAAGCTAAAATCTACTTTGGCTAGTTTGTCCAGTGACACGTGGGTTGGACGTGAGACTATTGTGGCAAAATGCTGTAAGCACGTTAGATGTGGTTAGGTTTGAAAATTCCCAAATTAAAATCTCGACGTCAAAAGACATATCCAAAAAACTCCGACTAAAGTTTTCCTACGTTTATGTATCAACGTAAACTACTTCGCTGCACGACATCACTACATGCGACTGGATTTTTTAAGACCAAATTCATCCAATTATACCTCTCACTAAAGATTTAATTTTGCAATGTCGATGGACACACGTCTTTCTTTTGCGTCCGTTGATCTAAGATTTTAATAAGTGTACTATTGTACTATTGATGCTTTATGTATAGGCATTTGCGAACCAAAAATATATTTATTAAAAAAAGAAATTGAGTGTGAGTTCATATGCGTTAAAAGTAAAACTTACTCTCTCTATTTATTTCGAGTAGATTAAGAATAGACGAAGGATATGGAAACTATATAGAAACGCAATCTATCTCATTCTCTCACAGCCTAAAACTTATATACACATTTTTAGCTATCTCTTTTTCGTTACACATTTTCGATTCATAAAATCCAATCCACACCGCCCCAAAAGAAGATTCACATTAAAAAAATCCAATCTTGGTACGCTGCTATGGATAGATTGCAACTATGTACTGAACTTATTTTAATGTTTTTTGTTTAATTATAAACCACATGCGGTGATTTGCTTTGCACAAAAATAACTTACCTACCACGGTAAAATAAATTATGTATATAACAGTTATATTATTGTTTAAAATAATTGTATTATGAGTAGAAAAAAAATGCAGCATATTTGTAAGTTAAAAATATTATAATTTATTTTCGCCAACAAATTATAACAGCAACAATAATGTAACAATATTTTTTCATATTTATTGAACTTTTAAATAATACTAAAGGGTGTTGTTAATTAGGTTCTAGATATTTGGAACATACATAATAGGTATATTAATTATAAGAAAACATTTTCAAATACTCAAGTAGGTATTTTTAATATTATATATAATAATCAGAATATTTAATAATGATAAAATATGATAGATATAATAACATGTAATATAATATATAAATATGAAAATATGACTTAAATCTATTCAAGCAAAACTCCATAAATGTTTTAAAATCCAATGTCATTTATGCCGGATAGTTTTATGATTTTTACAACCAATATCATTATTATTAAACCACGACGGTAAATTTTTTACATTGTCTATATTAATACAATAATAATTATACATTAAAGATAATTAAGTTAAAATATAATAATTATTCGTTTGTTCCAAATAAATCAAGATTCGATATCATAATTTAGTTACTGAATTAATTTATAGATAATTATGTAATAGCTACATTCAAAACTATAAAAATAGTAATAATGCCTTCTTTAAATCTTAGAAATAAACATGAAATTCAGCAGGTAACAAGTAAATAATATAGATTACTCATTTACGGCCGTTTTCAATAACATATCTAAGTTTACTATATCCGATTATTACCTATTTTTAATAAGTACTATTTTTAACTTAAGACAGATATCGGCTTCCCTCTTAACTATTCAAGCTATAGGATATGAATATACATTATGTAGATACAAAATCTATCCATCGATAGGTTATTGAAAAAAAGTAAGAACAAAAGGTTATATATTTTTTTATCTTTAGTAACTGAAACAATGGAAAAATAGATTATTGAAAACGGCCGATAATCAGAAGATTTTTATACAATGGAGTACGCGTGATTAATCAATTATATGCTTTTTCATCAAGTCTAACTTTGACTTGATGAAATTTCAATCATACTGTTATCGTTTTAACAATCAGATTTTCATTCAGTCAGTCGTATACATGAAAATCGTTATTTTTAACAAGATAAAATGAAAATTTAATAAGCCCCCGACACAAGTAATCTATTAATTGTGACCATTCCAATGAGCCCAAATACGATATTATCTCTGTCAGACCTGTGGAAGATGCTAACATTTATTTATCAACTATTAAAGAGCTGATAATCTTCAACCGGCTGAACAAATTTTCTTAAATTGTAGCTAAGAACACTCTTGATCAAGTCACCTTTCAAACAAAAAAAAAACTAGATCAAAATTAGTTTAGCTGTTTGTGAGCTACGATGCCACAGCCAGCACACAGATAAACAGATACATACACACGTTAAACTTATACCACCTATCTTTTTGTGTCGGGGGTTAAAAATAAATGCTTTGGTAGTCTTGTCCTATAGGAAAAACATAGTTTCAAGTACTTTTACATTTTTAAAGGAAAAAATTAAATATATATTTATAGGTGTATCAATTAAATGAGCAATATGTATGTGCTCGGAGAAATTTGTAATTTTCAGAGAGTTGGGCAAAACACCATTGATTCCGTGTCTCCTGCAACATATTCAATAATAAAGTAACAAAATTGAATAACTTTTGTTAACTCACTAAAGTGAGTTTGTAAAATTTAAGGTACAAGTTGAAAAAAATATATAGTATTATTAATTTTCATACAAAAATGTCCTTTTATAAACAAAAAAAAAAATCTGTATTTTATTAAAATAGTGATTTTTCTTTTATATTATTTATATTGTATTTTTATTTAAATAGCTAGCAAAAATAAAAATTACTCTGAATGAGGAACTACCTATCCAAAAATATACAGTTTTATATGTAATTTAAAACTAAGTACATATAAATGGATTTACTTTTGTTAAGCCGATGTTATGTACCTATATGGTGGTTGTAATTAGAAAGCAAAGGCTGGTTTAAGGCCACTTTATTTATCCTCGTGTAGTCAGTTGAGTTAACAAAGAAATTTCTCAAAAAGTTGTTAAAAGTCGATATAAAGAAGTTTATGTTTCACCTAAAAGAATAAAACTCTGTGAGCAGTATTAATTCTCAAATTTTAATATCCTTAAAGGAATTAACGTTAGTCAGAATGTGATGATGGATCTAATTATGTAGGTTCTGGTTCTTCAATTTCACCAAAAGTGCCATCACCGCTTCGTTGCGCTCGGTTCACAATCATGGAAGGTGTCGCTGCTTTTACTGTAACATTTAATAAAAAAAAACATCCGATACAGATAATTGTCAAGAGATGTAGAATCTATGCAAGTGTCAACTGCGTAACCAAAATCACTAGTACCATTTCTGACGCAACTCAGCAATGATCGCGCTCTGAAGGGTGGATTTGGCAGCACGCATTAGCAAACGAGAAGTTCCAATTTATTTCTGAAGAGCAGCAAGCTATTACCCTAAGCTAGTAAGCTATATTATTAACGGCCCTCACTTAGCATTCCAGTTTTTTGTGTAGTTGGTTACAAATAGCTTGTTTGTACTTCAACAAAAGTGGCCATAATATGTACATATATAACTTATAAAGTATAACTTTTAATGTATCAAAGAGGGTTTGACCTAGCGTTTGAATTATAAGCTTGAAGACCTTATAAATAAACGGCCTTCAAAATATACATTATAATTTTGTCAGCGGTACTCTAACGTGCTCTTTTTGCGCTCGTAAATTTACTGCTAAAATTAGGTACGTTACTCATTTACACTCCAGCCTCTAGATGGTCACTGAAGCCGAAATCGGTCACGAGAAATATATTGTTCTTTGAATAGTCTGTCTCACTCGATGTAATGTTGTACAATACTTAAATCGAGAGTGACTAAATCACCACAAAAAAATTAAAAGTTTAGCAAAAAATATACACGTTGACTTTTAGTTACAATGTGCGCACGCATCGTAAAAATTCACTCTCTTCATTTTTCATTAAGCACTAAAATGAATTTATCAAGTTGAGAACATCACGGAGTATGTTAGGATATTCTTTTGATCTTCCTATTAGTTTTTTTATAAATAAATGTATATAGAGCGTTTTACTACAACCACAGTTGTTGTTTAGTTTGCTCGAAAATATCAGCACCCTAAGCCTATAAAGTATCTTAATCGATCTCAATTGCAGTTGCCTTAGTCTTAAAATTAAACAATGCCCTATGATGAATGAAGATAATGAATTTTTTGATCGCAATTTTTGTCCGAAAACTGAAGTTTATTGTAGAATTCGAACAAATGGCATTCGACGAGGTATCAGAAATCATTATTATAGAGGAAACTTACAGCCTTTGGTCACTAAAGATCAATAATGACAACGTAAATCCCCTACAGTCTGTCGGACAGGTTTACGGTTTAGGTTTCAATTTTTAAGGTTGTGCAAGCGACCTAAGCTAAATCGAAAATCATTTAATTTTAAATGATACTCTACGGTCAACACACGCGCGCGTGTGTGTCGTAAGAAATGTTTTTTTTTTTTTATAATAGCTCTGCAAATTGAAGCATAATTCATTCTAAACACAACGACGACCACCGCGAGATCGTAGTCCACCGGCGGTCGCTGCTGTTACGCCGTCTTCATAAATATCTCTTCATGTCATGCTGGAAGGACCCGATGTCGTAAGAAGGAGGGAAAAAATTGACCGGGAGATGGTTCGTTCCACAGGTTAATAACCTAAGTAATCGATTAAGCTTAAACTATTTTAAAATGTACTTTATGTAAGTAAGAAATACTTTGATATTATAGTACCTACTCATGATTTAAAAAAAACTTACGGTCATAAGCCCATCCGATTTTAGCGAACGTGTCAATAAAAATAGTAGAAATGTTTAATCTGCCGAGTTCGGATGCTCTGTAATCCCACGGGAACACATGGTGGTAGTTATGCCATCCTTCCCCTAAGGCCGCCAAGCTGACCATTCCGTTCTCTACTGATTTAATAAACCTGTCAACACACATACAAAATAAAGGATTTGAAATCGGAGTTATTTGTAACAATTAGTTTTTAATTCTGAATAAAGGTATGTTTATGTTTACAATTATGTAAACAAAGTAAATGTAGGCATCTGGATAGTAATAATTGTTTACGTATGTATAATAAGTATAATTATCATTAATAAATCTGTAGTTGTGTCTGTACATGTAATATTTTTGCAAATTTCCCGACGGACATACTATATTATAAAGGCTACTTGGTCACGAATATGCCCTTAAATTATATTTATCTGTCTTTCTGTTTATAAATAGAAGTTTTCATTAATTTTCCTTCATAATAACTTAAAAAGCTTATTAACGCCTACTCGATTGTATTTGCAATTTCACTAGTTTACGGCAATGTGGCTCGAAATGCTCCCGTCTCTTGACGGACTGATATTTAAGACACTGAGTAATAATAATTATAACTAGGTAATCCGTGCGAATATTTCGCACATTATAGAATGTAGATAATAAAAAAAAAACTTCTTTGAGAAATGATATATACATTACGAATGCAATTCAATGGGTATTTTTTAAACAATTTATTTTACGAAAACATTACTTTTGAACTATTTGTATATGTTTCGTCAATAGCGGCGAACATAACCTTTCAAATGATGTTAGAATCATTAATTTTCTTACAAAATTAACCCAGATATGGCGTTGCTAGGAAAACATTTCTTTAAGTATCATTATATATTATTTGTAAGTAGATAATTAGACACCTACATACTACATTTTATTATTGACTATACTAGAATATTTTGTCAAAAATTTTATCTGTATCTTACTTATCATATGGCTTATTGCCGGTAAGATGCGCGAAGCTGTTCACACAGAAAGCGATGTTCAACGTGATGGTGAACCGCGTTACGAAGCTCACGACAAAGCTGTTCACTAAACTCTCATTCCAGAAGTAGTAAGGGATCCATATAGGCAGCGCGATGTTCAGCAGACCGAATAAAGGTATGAAGAATCTGTAAAAATCGAAATGATTTTAAATGTGTCTGTTTCCGTGAACTTTGTAAGTTGAGACAAATGTCATAATAATATAGTACCATTGCATTTTTTTTAAAACTATTTATAATCTTGCGTTTGACCACTACTTCGCTTGATCGTAAGTGATGAAGTGGTCTACGATGGAGCACTCTTGTCTCAAAGGTACCTATTTACTCGTGACTTAAAGATTTTCAGGTAATAATTTTCGGGAAATACAAACTCCGGCAAAAAGTTCCACTCTTCAGCGGTGCGCATGATAAATGTGCAATTTTTTTTTTTTGGTTACCCCCATAAAGTGGGCATGAAATTTTTTTTTCGTCTATCCAATAGTGTGAGTTGTCTGTTGTTGGATAGGTCATTCAAAAATATTGCGGGTGTATGAAAACCATTTTCCGATTCAAGGATCCGTTTGCGAAATATTAAACTTTAAACTGCTAATTTCTGTTAGAGTGAAGTGACGTTAAAAAAAGTATGATCGTGAAAGTAACAGGAATTATGTTGGGTATTATCGGGTTTCATCTTTTCTTTATCCAATTTTTATTCCATGAACAACTACATATTGAATCTATTTATGTAGGTAGTGTTTAAAAAAAGTTTATTGTGTTTGCATTAGGAAGTCAATAGGGTTTTAATAAATGCCTAAAGTATTTTCATTAATTAAAAAAATATGCAGGTAATCTCACACTAATCACTTTAATTCATTAATGGAATCTTGTAATCGATATTGCGTTTTAACTTAGTATTGGAATTCAATTATTAACAATTTGTAAAACTGAAACCGATTTTTATTGAGGAGCTCGGCAATGGCACCAAACATGAGAGATTAATATTAACATTTTCTCATTTCTTTCTACATCTGAGTGTTGATTCTTTTCATACCTACTGATAATATACGGACGATAATCCACTATGTATTAAAATTGCTGACCATAGTTTAATAGTGGTTTACATTCGTGTCATTGCCCAAAAAAGAAATCAAATTTTACAACTACTCAACAGATTTCAAGTATGTATTCTACATAATGTAAATATATATTTTCGGGGTCATTGCAAAATGTATTTTAAAGCGAAGTGCTTGGTAGTCGGTTATTGTCTTGCTTCAAAACGTGTAATTAAATTAATCATGTCATAATCGATTCTTATTGTTTAATTTATAATAATGCTTATTAATGACTAACTGTGCCTCACGGTTTCACCGGAGTTATTTTTATCCGACAAACACCGCGCCGCCAACGCACCCAAGTAGTCTATCATAATCATAATTGTTCTTCCCGCAAGTACAAATTATTTTAATTTTCCATTATCTCCTAAACTATGTGTTTAAATAACATACTCTAAATAGCAAAAATTAACTTCATAAAATTATCTTTATGATGAAATAACTTTTATTTGTATGGATTAATATGCCATGTCTAAAAATAATGCTTATAAATCACTTTTCAATTTCACATGTTACAAAATACCTTATTGTGGCTTATGTATAAGAGATAGGCATATACTATCGCCGACTTTTTTTTAGATATACTAAGAACCAATATTATTGTAGAACATTGTATTTCCGTGTCATTAACGATTACGCCAAAGCACGCGGTTAAAGTAGTTCGGGAGGGCCTCGACTTCCAACTTTCGTAACAAAAATCAATATTTAAGACTATCTGAGATTTTGTAGCCTAACCTTAAATAGCCTATACTATTCCACGAGAGTCTGGATGTCATATACAAAAAGAATTTTTCGAATACGACTGGTAGTTCCAGAGATTAGCGTGTTTAAACAAACAAACAACCAAAAAAAAAATCCGTTAATATATAATACTAGTATATATTCATCACTAAAAATGATTAATACAATTTATCAAAATTAAAGTTAAATATCTTAAACGTGAAATGTTATCTGTAATTGTAATACTTCAAATATAATTTATTAAAAAAATAGATTTTGAACTTTATTTCAATTTACTAGTATTAATTTTTTTACTAGCCGTCTTATAAAAATTTAATACATATAAAAATTATAAATATAAAAGTTGGTATAAAAAAAATCAACTCACATTTTCTGTAGCCTTACAACCGGGTCCGCCATAAGGTCTAAAGAAGTTTTTCGAAGCGCGACCCGGCGGTCTTCAACGGCAGGGTGAGGTGTGAGGATTAACCAGCCTATGTGAGCGAACCAGAACCCTCGCCTGATATCGTGCGGATCTGCTACAGTCTCCGAATACTTATGGTGAACACGGTGATCAAGAGCCCAGGTGTAGATATCACGCTGAAAATAAAAATGTAAAATTAATGTTAATATAAAAAGAAATGGTTTATAAAAAAAAAAAGAAACAGAACAAGAGACCGATTACTTTATTGCTAACTAGCGGTGTGCTCGCGGCTGCGCACGCGTTTATAGTTACAGAGTAGTTATTTACATCCCATAACTTTATTTTTACCCATATCATTGACAATTCATATGCCATATCAGTTGAGGAATGGCGTGTATTTCCCGTGTACAACTTTCAACAAATAATTCTTTTTATTTCTTACCAAAAGCATAATTAATATGAATATAGGGATAGACATAACGGGTTCTTCATACAAACTTTGACCAAAGTTTTATTTTCACCATATGTGGAATAACACAATGATATAATTCACTTGTAGCAAAACTGTATAATCCAGATAATTTACAATAGATATATCGCTTAGAATATATAAACTCCCGCGAGTCGCGATTGACAGCGCACGTCATATTTCTATCATAAAATAAAACAGTAATTATACTGTACTGCTTAGTTAAACAGTTTAAAAACACTTCAGCCAACCTTAAAAAGAATACTAGACTATCATTTAATGGGTAATGATTAAAAATACTATACATTTCTTATTAAGTATAACAATGTAAATAAATCAACCAACCAGATTGATAATCAACGAACTGGTTGATATGGCAGTCGATGTCATTTCACCATTATCACGCATGCGCATTTGGTGTTCCCATATTTTGTTCATAGAAACTTTCATGCTCTATTTTCTACCCTTAAAGTTTTATTTTCGCTACAAAAAGTACCCCATGTCCTTTCCCAAGGTCCAATATTTCTTTATATAAAAATTCATCAAAATTTGTTCAGCGGTCTAGGCGTGAAAACGTAACAGACAGATGTAACAAAAGAATGAAATTTAACGTGTAAAAAATGTAGGTCAGATTTTAACCAAAATTACTCGTTTTCTTATATCCACCTCCTAGACTTGGCTGTTTATGAGATTCACTACTTTTTATAGACAAATCGTCTCAATCGAGACTTGGGGGGGTTTTTTTACAGCATATTTTTATTGGGATATAATGTTGGGAACATATAAAATTCGAATAATTTGAATATTTTTGCACATAAATCTTATAAATCTTAATTGTTTTAAATATTTTAACCTATTTGGTCGACATTTGTTTACTGCTGTAACTGAATTAAATGTTTGTGTGTGTTTGTTTGTTTGATATACACTATATAGTATATGTAATATTATACGGTATATATAATTAGTATGTATAATATTATTCTTACATAAATTAATAATTGTTGAACTAACTATTTTACTTATGCTGTATTATTCCTGTAGACTAACAGAGTATATGAAAATGTCAATAAAATTATATTTCGTTGGACGCCAAGTCTGAACGACATAGGTCAAGTTTCAATTGACTCTATTTATTCTTTAGGTAGAAAAACTGAGCTCTGTCGAATGTCCTCATGTTTCAAAGTACAAATTATTTAACATTATAAAACATGTGATCTGTTTAATGAGTAAATGATATTTACTTGTTATTTGGGCCATTTTTCTTTCTGTTCATTGCGTATTGTAACTATTATCTTTGAAACTCAAAGCGAGGGATTTTGAAGAATTAAATCCCGTTTCGGTCATAAAATTAGGGATTTATCTTGTGAAATACAGGTTATTGGTTTTTTAATGATAAATATGACCATATATTATAATGTCAAGTTATGCTAAGTTATAATTTCAAAATAAGTTTTACACAAACAATATTATGGTAGTACGATAAGCTAAAGGGGAAAATGGTATAAAGCGATCCCTCAATGTAAAACAATCCCTTTCATTTCTGTAACTACAGCTATGCCCAGCTAATGGTTGAGTGAAAATCGTATTCCATTATAAGCTTGTGTCCTTCATTATAAGTGAGCTTACCATTTTGACAAAGTTTCATAGTGCTGTGAGCGTAACGGAATATTTTTTTCAACTAAATTAAAATTATGGTGCTTGATGTGATATTCAGTAATTCAATATTCTGTAGCATTATAGTATGTATTTAATGTAATAGAAGTATTTGAATCATTTTCCAATATAATGCAACAATATAATTATGTATTATTTCTAACAAAATTATATTATTGTAACTGATACCAGGAGCATATATATTGCCGTTTTTAATAATTTGGCATTTTGGGTAAAACGATCCTGTCAAGAGAAGGCAAAATGATCCCAGGGATTATTTCGCTCGCACTGTTTGGACGGGAGTTAGACGCCACTTAGGAAGGTCGCGCACGAACTTGTCCAACTTATAATGGTAAGTAACCACGGTACAATCTAAATACAACGGCGAGCACCGGGAGGTTGAGAATCGATGAATCCATCGCCGGTCATCGTTGCTCTACCAGCCTAAAAGCCACTTGGTACCTGGCTAAAACCAGCCAATCCCGAAACGCGAACGCCTAAACAGGCCGCTATGCCCGCCATGTTTACAACTGGTTTATGGAGGTCGCGATCTGGTGGTATCAAATACCAATAATTGTTGTGTCCACCACCAGCAAATGCGAGTATCAGTTTAAATTCAATATCAATTGCTACATAACAAAATACATATTATATTGTAACGTTGTTTGTTATTTTGTGGTAGTGTGGTTATGTCATAATATTATCTTGGTAGTGTGGACTGTCTAAGCTTATATTACATTTTACGATGAATGACCTCATAGTGTTAGAATGTGTAATCCAAAACACGTCGAGTAGAGAGCATTGCCTTTTCAAATTTGAGTAACATTTAATAGTATACAATTATTATTTAACTGTTAATCGTATTATATTAGGTCTTTACCTATGAAATTGCCGTTTTGTATGAAAAAAATTAAACGAATTTTTTTCATGTATTTTTTATTTGTATTAATCGAAGTAATCACCCATGCAATCAATGCATCTTTTGCCAGCGCAGTGGCAGTTTATTGATGCCCATCTTAAAGAAATCAGCTGGACGGAAGGCAACAAATTCTTCAAAGGCATTTTATACTGCCTCTCGGGTATTGAATTTTTTTTCCGCCAGGAGTTATCCAAATTCTGGAAAAAGTAGTAGTCTGTAGGCGCAAGGTCTGGTGAATAGGGCGGATGACGGAGAACTTCCAACCCCAGTTCTTGCAACTTTGAGACCGTCTGCTGTGCAGTATGAGGTCGCGCGTTGTCGTGCAGGAGCAGCGGAGACGAGCGATTGACCAATGCTGGTTGGAGATGTGCCAGCTTCTCCATCATTGTGTTCAGTTCTTCACAGTACACATCTGCAGTAATGCTCACCCCGTTTGGTAAGAAGCTGTGATGAATCACACCGGCGCTAGACCACCAAACAGTGACCATCACTTTTCTAGGGGTAAGTGCTCAGCAAGTTGATTGGATCCTGGTTCAGCACCTAAACAATGCCCCTTACCAACTAATATAAAGTTGTACCAAGTTTAGAAAGAAAGAAAGAACATTTATTTGAAAATGATAAACGGACATAATTAATACAACACACATTAGACACGAGATTACAATAAAGTATTTCTAATTTAATTTATAACTATAACGTTGCCATACAAATGCCGCACTCAAGATCAAAAAGGACCTCAGCTCCGGCATATGCTATAGCAAAATACTATAGCGCTGGTTTTCAGCCGGGCCTACACTACATATCAAAGGCCTCTGATTAGACCAGATCATGATTATTTTTGCATTATATATTGCTAAAATAAGAGAAAGGAGTAGGTCGCGAAAAGAAAGAAAGAACATGACAAAGATTATACCAAAAAGTACATACGGACAATCAATATTGGTACATAAAAGATTAAAAAATTTAAAAAGATGCTCTGTGCTGAAGCTTAATTGTAAATTAAAAAATATATTCCTTCATTTTATACTTAAATATGCATACAGATCTAGCAAACGGAAGGAACAAGGTGGCGGAATATTGTTCGAGATTTTAGCAGCAGCGTATTTGATACTACCTCTAGCTGTATTTGTCTAGTCTTTGAGCAATGACTGTGATCGGATAAAAAATTAATTTTTCAATGCCTATTTATGTAGGACACTTACCTGAATTGTAAAATTAATATGAAGGTAGAGACTTGAAATTTATTTATTTAGAATTTTTTGACCCTCTGGGATTGTGAAAGTTTAAAATAAGATCCACGCAATACTACACATTTAAGTAAGTATCTAATAAGTAGATATAAGTTACAAATAAGTTCGCAGATAAGACAGCTAAACAGAAGTACCATAATGTATTTACTTAATTTTTATCACATGCACTTTGCTTATCTCAGTAATTTGATGACGGGCTTACGACTGACATGCGAACTCGTATAAGGTTTAACTTCTCTGGTAATCATAAACCAAATCAAAGATATCAGTCATCATTACGAAGTACTCGTAGAATACTTCTATTTTACTTTGGTATTTCTAATAAAATATTGAAGTACAATAATCGGTAGGTTACACAATCTTTATACTGTTAAATATGGTGTAATAAAATTAATAAAATACAATGCACATTACAACGTATTGTTCTAGAAACTCTTATTTGTGTTTTATTATACACTAGCTGTGCCCCACGGTTTCATCCGCATATAATTTAGAAGAAATCACTGCTTGATTATTTATAACACTTCAATAAAGACAATATTTTTATCGAGCAGTCAGATAGTCACATCGCGGCATCTGACGGCTCGTTCGCGCCACTACTACTATAGATAGACCCGAGCCGAGTGTTGAATTATGTATTTTAATTTTGCATTATCTCTCAAACTATGCGTCCAAATAACATGCTGTAAAAGACAAAGTTTATCTTCATTAAATTGTATTTATGATAAAGTAATGATGTTCGTAAAGATTAATTGCCATGTTTAAAAATAATGCTCATAAATTAATTTTTAATCTTAAAAAACATATTCAAAATACCTTAATATGGCTTATATATAAGAGATAGACTCGCGGACTTTTTTTTAATGGCGAATATTTTTGTAGGACGTTATAATTACGTATCATTAACCACTAAGTCAGCGAACGCGGAAAAAGAAGGTCGATTTCTGACTTACGTAGCAAAAACAAATATTTAAGATTAGCTGGGAATTGTAGCTTAATATTATATAGCCTATACTATTGCTCGTGAGCCTGGCTATCATATAAAAAGAATCCTAATCCGACTAGCAGTTCCAGAGATTAGCGTGTATAAACAAACAAACAAATTTAAAAATTCAAGTATAGTTAGTATAGATATAGATAAACAACACCAACTGATCTCGGAACGCGACAAACCAAAAGAAAATGATTCATTTGTTTATCACTATGTGTATGGTAGTCGCGATCCCTACCATGCCGCTACATTACTGCATATACACCGACTGATCTTTGAACACAACAAACCAAAATAAAATGATAGATGGTATATAACTTAATGTGTATGGTATTGCAAGTCACCAAGTCATGGTGAAGCTGTAAAAGTCGTGTGAGGCTCCAGGTCTAACTGTATAGTCAGGTAGATTTTTTTTTTGTAAATCATCGCTTATTGTAACGCCTTGGGAGATGATTGTTCAAAAACACGAAACACAGATATTTCTTACTAAAATCATAAATATGGATTTTCATATCCCTAAATTGAGAAATAGTGGGTTCTTCATACAAACTTTCATCTCCTATTTCATCACCCTTCAATTTTTATCTTCGAACCATAGGGTACCCTACGTCCTTCTTCAAGGTCCAGTATATCTCTATACCAAAATTCATCAAAATTGGTTTCATGGGTTCTTCGGGCAAACTTTCATTCCCTATTTCACCTATTCAAGTAATTTATAAATCAGTTGCAATTATAAATCAAACAAGATAGACGATGTAGTTTTTTCATAATGAGATAAAGTAAAGTAAGAAAAATAAAACGATATCAGAATGCGTCATGAAAACTTCTTATTTAGTTATAATATGAAGCAACGATAACTCAAGTGCTAGCTAGCGTGTAGGGACACCGCGTCGACTGACGTTAGACCACATTGACCCTGAGCCGTCGGTGAAGGAAAACATTATGATATAACCATAGCATGGTCGTAGAGTACCTATTTTCTAATGCCGGCCTGGCTAGCTATCAACCTTAAGTTGAACATCTGTCGCCAAGCACCAATCAAAGCAACACCGAACTTACTGTTTGTGAAAGTATTTAGAGAGTGGTAGGATACAGAAAAATCTCTTTCGAAACCCTACAGAAGATCGCAACCAAATGACCTTTGTTGTTGGGAGAACGGTTCAAAATCGGCATCCATAGGCAACCAGTTCACCATCAGGCAAAAATGTAAGATTTCACCCGTAACCTTTAACTTAATTCGTATTTCATTTAAATATTAATTGTCTGTTTGAAAGTGTGAAGGAAGTTATATAAAACATTACTTTTTTAATTAGTCAATAAATAGGTACTAAAAATATTAATTTTCAGATACTTATGATAATTTCTAACATTTTTCGATAACGATCGGAAGGACCTTATGGTGTTAAAAGGAAACACGCCGCGGTCGTCTATTTATTTTGTGATCTCGCGGTCGAGTCGCACCGTTCGACTGTGTTTAATTTATATGAACTTTAATACGTGAAAGGCCGTGGAATGGGGGTCAACAGTCTTTTAGCGTGTTATACTGATTACGCTTATACATGCTATAGTGATAATCAATCAAACTGACTTATTCAAGGTTTGATATACGCAGGAAGATTCAATCATCAATCAATCAATTAGTTTTATATCCAACTTGCTTTTTCTGCGACTTCGTGTGGATTTTCGTATGCGGCGACGCGACGGCGGAGAAGAGAAAAGTGCACGAGTGTCGCTTGTGGTACTGGACACTGCTACTTTAGTTTATTTTATTTGCAGAACCTTATTTATTTTCCTAAAATAAAAGTAGCTTAAGTTACTCCTTATAGCATTAGCCATCTGCCAGTGCAAGTCCCGTCAAATCGGTCCAACGGTTTCGGAGGTTAGCCAGAACAAACACAAACAGACAGGCAAAAATAAAAATATTTTTTTTTTTTATAAGTACCGTTTAAACCTTCTTTTCATATGAATTTAATGAAAAGCTGTTGTTTGACATTACAAACAGACAATTTAATTTTATTATTTGTATATTATTTTTTAATTATACGTATTGAATATATGTATTCTACATTCAGAAAAGCTAAGAAACAATCGAATAGGTAATGACTTACTTAAAAGTAATTGTTATTAAAGCAACTAATTACTTAAAACAATTTGTATAACATGAAAGAAATTTCCACAAAACTTTACTAATTTTATTGAGAGAGCCAGTAAAGCAAGTTTTTAATAATTATAACATGTTTCCTTATTAACTTAATAATAAATTATGTATACATTAAATATTATTGTTGGTTATCAGTGTTTTTCCTGAGAAAATTTTATCATAGATTTTTCACGAGTATAAAATAGTAACGACCATAGCGCGCATCCATCAGGTCCTCCCCCCCATCGCCGCAACACTTCGACTTTCGCCTGAGTTGGCCTATTTCTTCGGGAGACGGAGTCTCCCCTCTTTCTTTTATCGCCACCGTAAGCCGCCACATGGCGGCGAATACCACCGCCTCCAGCTCCCAAGTCGGGAGTCGGCGAGCACGCAGGCCGCTTCTGCGGACACCGTGCGATATCCGCGGAATCACCAACCAACTCAATACTTAATCCAACCCAATCCACATTAATACTATTTTCATAACTAAAAACTGTCGACTGCGGCAATCTTTTGCGAAATAGACGCGAAACCATAATGGAATGGCGAACCGAACGCAGAGATGTAACCAGCTTCACACCGACATCATCGAATTTATTCCTTTTGACAGCTTCCATTGCGTGCACTCCGTAAATGATTAAAGTTACGCATCAATAATGTGTGACGGAAATGTTTCTCTTAAAAAGTCCATGATAGCATATGTATATCTTTTAAGGATGACGCATATAACGTTTTTTATGGAAATAAAATTTGCATTATTTGCGAAGGTGTTTTTATAAACACGGTATTAATTCTTATCATAATATATACGTTACTCATAACGAGTATTTCATTTTGGACAAAATTGTCCTTTACATCACTTGATTTCAATGAATATTTTAGGAGATATCACAGTTTTAAAATAACTCCGCAGCAATATAATAATGAAGTACCTACCGCGTGTACATTTTAGGTGAATGATGTGGGAGACGGGCGGCATCTATAATTGTAATATAGGTTCCTACGATAATTATTATTTGTCTCTGCCTATGACCCACTTTCTCTAAATCCTCTCTCTCTCTCTCTCTCTCAGCTATATAGTAAATAATAAGGTTACCGATACCGATTACCGAAACTTACGTGATGCCTTTAAAGTCTAGATAAAAATATAACATTCTTACATACCTGTCCTGTAATCGTAAAGAGTAGCGCTAGGATGACTCGTAGAGGAGTATTTGCTTTATACGCTCTGTGTGACCATAGTCTGTGAACTCCTGCTGTTATCCCGAAACCAGATGTATATATTGTTAATAAAGCTGTAAAGAAAATGAAAAGGTTTTTAGTTTAGATATGACGTAAGTAATTCCATGTGGTTTATAGGAGACTAGCTGTGCCCGCGGCTTCACTCACGTTGACTACAGAATGCCAGCGCGAAACTTGCTCCCCGGCTCCCGGCTATTTTAAAGACAGAAATGCTTATTGTGGGTGTTCCTTAGATGATAGACGTATACTCTCGCTGACTTTTTGTAGATCTTTTTAATGTCCACAATTGTTTAGTAGATTAATTTGCTATATCTGTTATGGTTTACTCAGTGTAAGCCATTTAAGCGCCCGAATTGGTTCACCACGACCAGCACTTTTTTGTGGGGAACTCTAATTTCTTTTCTATAATAAATGTCAAAATATCAGTTTTTTACTAAATGCATATAAGAAAACAACAATTTCAAAAAAATTGTCTGTCTGTCTGTTTGTTCCGGGTAATCTACGAAACAGTTGAATCGATTTTGACGGGACTTTTATTGATAGATAGCTGATGTTATAGGGAGTAACTTAGGCTAATTTTATTTTAGAAAAATAATTAGGGTTCCGCTAAAGAAAAAACTGGTCATAGTGAATCAATTTGGGCGTTTAAATGGCTTACGCTGAGTAAACCATAATAGATATAGCAAACTAATGTACTACATGATTGTAGGCATTAAAAAGACCTATAAAAAAGTCAGGGAGAGTATACGTCTATCTTCTAAGGAACACCCACAATAAGCATTTCTGTCTATAAAATAGCCGGGAGCGGAGGAGCAAGATTCGCGCAGGCATTCTGTAGTCTACGTGAGCGAAGCCGCGAGCACAGCTACTTTAAAATAAAATTGCGAGACGACAATAATTACTGGGTAATAAATGTATGCAGAGACGCGGGCGCACCGCACCGCTAATATGATAAAATGTTTCATTAAAGGATTTCAACGGGATATAGAAGTGATATGACACTGCTATCAATGAGAGTCTGTTAATACTCTATACAAATTACTCAGAGTTATACGAATACTATGTGAAATATAATATTTACTTGAATTTATTAAGCCCTCACTTTATATTCTGAGAAAGCTGCTAGTATGTATGATTATACAGTTCGGAGCTAACATTTTTATCATTAGTAACTCACAGGTAGTTCATACATATCAACAGTTAATAGACGTGTAGCGACATCTACATAGCGACACATAGCGACATCTATCGAGCCACATACGACGCATCCTACATCGCGCTATAGAAATTAACTCTTCAATTGAGTGTATATACAAGAACCCGACTACAACCGTTGGGCAGCTGCCCGCCAGACATAACACCCGTCTGGTCGGAGGATCCTCCCTTTGCAATAGTTCTTCTACACTGGTGACCCCGACGTGAATGACGACGTGAAAAAAGATGACGGTTGGCGTCCCTGTGGCGACTACAGAATGCTGAACGCCCGAACCATTCCTGACCAATACCCCATCAGACACATCCAGGACTTCGCCCATAGCCTGTCTGGCTGTGCCATATTCTCTAAGATTGACATGGTAAAAGCTTTTAATCAAATTCCCGTATATTCTAAAGATATCCCGAAGACTGCAATCACAACGCCGTTCGGTCTTTTCGAATTCCCATTCATGACGTTTGGACTTCGAAATGCCGGACAGACGTTTCAGCGCTTTGTGGATGAGATGCTCAGGGGTCTCGACTTCACGTACGCATACTGCGACGATTTTTTGGTCTTCTCAAAAGACCAGAAGACCCACGAGCACCACCTGCGTCAGCTTTTCACCAGACTCAGAGAATACGGTATGGTCATCAACAGTTCTAAGTGCGTCTTCGGAGTATCGGAGGTCAACTTCTTAGGCTGTCATGTATCAGCCAAAGGTACCAGTCCACTGCCTTCCAAGGTCGAGGCAGTTCAAAATTTCCCAGCACCCAAGACTGTTAGAGAGTTACGCAGGTTTCTTGGGATGTTAAACTTTTATCGCCGTTTCATTCCAGGCGCAGCTTCGTACCAGGCACCTTTAAATGCTCTCCTCGTAGGCTCCGTTAAGGGTTCACACTCAGTTAAATTTTCACCCGAGGAGTACGAGGCATTTCAGAACTGCAAGAACAGCCTTTGTCGAGCAGCACTGTTGGCTCATCCTGACTGCAACGCTAAGTTGGCGTTAGTCACGGATGCTTCTGACAAAGCCATTGGTGCAGTCCTTCAGCAGCTAAAAGCAGGAACATGGGAGCCTCTAGCTTTCTTCTCACGAAAGCTAAACGAGGCGCAGGTTAAGTATTCTCCTTACGACCGCGAACTACTCGCCATTTACGAGAGTATTAAATATTTTCGACATATGGTGGAGGCTCGCGACTTTGTGATTTATACAGACCACAAGCCTCTCACTTTCGCCTTCCACTCTCGTAAAGAAAACTGCTCCCCACGACAATTCCGTCATCTGGACCTTATAGCCCAGTTTACGACGGACATCAGACATATTTCTGGCAAGAACAATGTCGTGGCGGATACCCTTTCGCGCATTGAGGAGATTACTCAACCTGTGCCCGCTGAAAAGATCGCTGCAGCTCAGCAGGAAGACCAGGAGCTAAAACAACTCCTACGCCCAGACCATTCGTGCCCAAAGAGTTGCGCAGGACAATTTTCCTTAGCCTGCACTCCTTGAGTCACCCAGGTACCATTGCGTCCGCAAGGCTTGTTGCTGAACGATATGTGTGGCCTGGGGTTAGAAAAGACTGCCGTGAGTGGGTTCGTTCATGTCTGGCTTGCCAGCGCTCAAAGACCGCAAGGCACGTCTCCGCCCCATTACACGCATTCAAATTACCCACTTCAAGGTTTGCGTTTATTCACATAGACCTTGTGGGCCCTTTACCCTTGTGCCAAGATTTCCGGTATTGTCTGACAGCCGTCGATCGCTTTACGCGATGGCCTGAGGCAATACCTTTAGCAGACATAACTGTAGAAACGGTCGCGAGGGCCTTACTGAATGGATGGATCGCTCGTTTCGGTTGCCCGTCAGATATAGTAACCGATAGAGGTAGGCAGTTTGAATCCGCATTATTTAAATGCCTATCTACCATAGTCGGGTTTCAACATCGCAGAACAACTGCGTACCATCCAGCCTGTAACGGACTGGTGGAGAGATTCCACCGGCAACTCAAGGCTGCTATCACCTGCCACGGCAATGACAGTTGGGTGGACTCTCTTCCACTAGTCATGTTAGGTGTTCGTAGCGCCTTCAAGGAGGACGCTCAGGCTTCAGCAGCCGAGTTGGTGTATGGCCAACCAATGCGTCTCCCTGGCGAATTTTTTGACCCTCACACTGATGACACTTTAGACATCACCGATTACCTGTCAAGACTTCGGAGTATCATCAGAAAACTGCAACCATCACCAGCAGCCAGACACAACAGCAGTCAGAAGATCTTCCTGTACAAGGATTTACCAACTTCGACTCATGTGTTCCTTAGGGACTGCACTGCTGGTGGTAGTCTGAAACCAGCATATTCTGGTCCTCTATGAGGGCGTGGGTTCGAATCCCACTTCTGACACCAGGGCAGCTGCCCGCCAGACATAACACCCGTCTGGTCGGAGGATCCTCCCTTTTCGATGGTTCTTCTACACTGGTGACCCCGAGCATGAACATCAGCGCAACCTTCTTCGCACAGCTACATCGTGACGTCATCAACACTTCCACAAGCTTTCGAGCAGCGAGTCATACAGCCAGCCAGCATCCACGGGTATCCTGACCACCAGCATGCAGCGGACGCGCATTCCTGGTCATCACCCACAGCCTTCTCAGCGACCTTGGCACAGCACACTGTACTTCGGCCGGTCAGCAAGCAGAGACGCACTTCTCTCCTGGTCGACGCAGCAGCCAGCCACTACGCAGCACTGCAACAATCCGACTCACTGGAGCATTCTTGCAGCATCACCCCGACTCACTAGGGCATCACCCCGACTCACCGGGGCATCACCCCGACTCACTGGGGCAATCACCCCGACTCACTGGGGCAATCACCCGACTCACTGGGGCATCACCGCAGACAGTTCCGACTCACCGTGAACTATGCGGCATCTGGTTCCGACTCACTGGAATATCCCACTGGCCCGGCAAGCATCACTAGATGATGTATGGACGACTCAACCTGCTATCGACCTCCGGTCTCGGAGGGGAGTGATGTAGCGACATCTACATAGCGACACATAGCGACATCTATCGAGCCACATACGACGCATCCTACATCGCGCTATAGAAATTAACTCTTCAATTGAGTGTATATACAAGAACCCGACTACAACCGTTGGGCAGCTGCCCGCCAGACATAACACCCGTCTGGTCGGAGGATCCTCCCTTTGCAATAGTTCTTCTACAGACGCTATGTAAATAATATATTTCCTTGTTTAACACTGCGCAATTTCACACAATTTTTATATTTCAATTGTAGTTTAATGAAGATTGTCATTTTGTTAATACTTACTACAAAGTAGGGTCAGCAGTACACCTGGTGGTAAGTAGCTACTGTATGTAGTCTATAGACGCTTGTTATACTATAGGTAAAACTAGCGCGTTGTCGACCTAGAACCCCCTTACTCTATGAAGCTTTAGAAACCCTACTCGGCGTAGAAATACAACTCAAGGTTATTTGGCTGCGATCTTCTGTAGGGTGGATGCATTCCACTATCGAGCTGCCTTAAGTAGAGGTAAATGTCCAAAGAAATCTCTCTCTGTGCTCTATCTCTCATAACATAACATCGACAGTTAAATATAAATTCATCTAACGATCTGTCAATCTAGTTATGTAAAAACTTTCTATTTGCTGCTTTAAGCGATTTTGAAGTCTATATTTTCTCATGAGACTATATATCAACAAGACAATTTATAATGAAAAAGAAAACCAAGTTTAATTATTTTGAAGAGTTCCCTTGTGCATCTTTGAAGTTGTAAATCCAATGCCAATGTAATTATAATGGGACCGATCTTGAGGTATCCCGTATCTAACAAAAAAAGAATCATCCAAATCGATTCATAAACAAAGAAGTTATAGCTGAACATACATTAAAAAAATATATACATTCGAATTGAGTCTTTGGTTTAAGTCTGTTAAAAATAGGTTAATTGCTTGTTTACATATTTACTTTTCGGAAAATAAGCAATTACACATTTGTTAACTGTGACCGGACTAGAAAATATATCTAGCGCAATAATTATATTTTATGTAAAAGCCTTTTTAACCAACTTAAAATAATACGGAGGTTACTCAATTCGAATGTATATTTTTTTAATGGATTTATGGACCTCTTTGTTTACGAACCGATTTGGATTATCCTTTTTTCGTTGGATATGGGATACTCCAATTTTAATTTAATTGACATTGGACATTCATCTTCCAAGATAAACCCGTGAACTGTTACAAAATCATTGAAATATGTTTCTTTTTTTGTTAAAAAATTGTCTTGTTTCTTATTATATCATTGATCTAGCATATATTATGTCGTTGTGAAGTTGATGGCCTTTGTGAAATTAATATATTCAAGATATATTATTTTCTTTTATGTGGAAATCGATTCAAGTAATACCATACACCAGGGTTAGCACCGCCTTAGTTGCACGTTTAGGCGTGTCCCGATCCATATAATATCCATATCCAATAATCAAGCGGTATGGTAGAGTTCTATATTCCACTGAACCGCGACTAACATGAATATGGTGATGACTCAGACACAATGACTCTCTTTAGGTTTGTCATGTTTCGGACCCAGCCAATGTACATTCAGTTGCCGAGAGATTTGAAGGCCGGCATGAGAGCAACGACTGGCGATGAATTACCAATCTATCGTCTTTACATTCTACTATCCTTACTATGTCGGTAATTTGCCATGTTACTATAAGAAAGTTCATAAATAAAAAATATTACTTACCAAATAAAATAGTGAGAATCATAACTTGATTTGTTACAATTAGGTATAGTCCATAAATTGTGGTTAAATGCAACGAAACTTGTACTGTTAGGTCCGGCCATTTGATTTGTGGTTTAAACTCCATAGCTTCGTACTTCATGATATCAAATTCCGCATCACTTTTTAATTTCTCACTAGCACTATCGTTTAACACTGAATTGTTATTTTCGTAAGGTGTCACACCATTTTGTAGTTTAAAATCACTGTGTATTAGTCTCATTTTGATTTGTGAGTCCACTGTGTGGGTGCACACTTCAACGTTCTGTTGCGCGGGAGCCATGTTGATTCACTGAAATTAATATGATATTTTAGATGAGGCAAGCGGAAAAATCAGCGAAATATATATTTATATAATAAGTTGCATTTATCTCATCACGAGATCTCCGAAAATATAAATTCGATTGATTTGAAATTTAGCATAGCTACTCTTTTCGCGATATAGACGATAGTGAGCACTAAAAACGGATTTTACGAAAATCATATCCAAAATTTTAAAATGGGTAGAACCCGAAGCTTAGCTCGTATACATATACTAATATCTATATTATTATTTTATGAAGGTCATGAGTTTGTTTTTTTGTTTGTTCGTTTGAAAGCGCTACTCTCTGGAACTACTGGTCAGATTTCAAAATATATTATCAAAATTTTATAGTCTATTTAATGAGGAAAGTAATAGGTTTTATAACTTAGCTTCATTTCTGTCTATCATAGCTAATTATATTATAAAACTTAATAACATTAAAATACAGACTATATTAGCCACTTAGGGATAATTTAATATTATTGAAAGAATTTTCAGAACCGGATAAGTATATTATACTTGCGTTAATTGCCTCGTACAAAGTGTATTTTATTACATTTTATATCATAAGTTAGTTATGTAGTTACTTATTATAAGGCTTTACATGTGATACTACATAGAATGTATTCTCAGGGCGTTAGTAGGTATATGTGTTAAAATGTAACTTAGTTTCAAAACCGAAATTCCGTTTGTTATAAAATGTTGTTAATAATGAGAATAGTAATCTATCTAACTATACATTTTTAAGAGTTTTTTCGTAATGTGAAAATAACAGTTTTTTACTATATGCATATGAAAGTATATACGGTACATATAACAAAAAAACAATTTTTTTTCTGTCTAGCTGTTTGTTTCGGGTAATTTCCGAAACGGTGGGACCGATTTTGACGGGACCTTCACTGGTAGATCTGATGTTATAAGGAGTCACTTAGGCTACTTTTATTTTAGAAAAAGATTTAGGCTTTCCGTGTTAATAAAAAAAGTGGTTATGGTGACACTACCTAAACCATAAGAGATAGCAAATTAATGTACTACATAGTTCTAAACATTAAAAAGACCTAAGTACAAAAAAGTCAGCGAAAGTATGTGTCTATCTTCTAAGGATCTCCTACAATAAGCATTTTTGTCTTTAAAATAACCAAGAGTATTAGTCCACGTGAGCGAAGCCGCGGGCACATCTAGTGTTTTAATATAAGTAAGCTGACTATAAAGACCAAGTGAAATTATCATCTATAGTTAAAACATAACAGTAAAGAGTCGAAATATGTACAATAAAAATATTTAAGAAAAAAAAAAAATATTTCGGGTTTTTATAATCACGGACAGACATACACATTTAGACATTTTTGTCTGTCTGTCTGTCTTTACCAACCCATTTTTCAAGGGTATTAAATATATTTTGTAGTTTTAAATTTTCCAAGCGATTATAACGAAGAGTATCGACACCATATTATTATGAAATAATTTTTGTGTTAGGTTTATCCTGAATTAAAATTAACACGCATCGGGCTGGATGTTTCTATTTTGTTGTAAAGTTTTACAATAGATGTCGTTGTTTTGTGTTTTATACGTTATAATTTTTTGTTTTGTTATTTTATAGTAAAACATACCTAATAAAATAATGCGTCATTATTCACTTGTTCACCGGTTAATAAATATAAAAGTATCAAAGAAACTTAGCTTTTCCTACATAATTACAAAACCTTATCTTTTTTATTATTCAACTACTTAGCTCTTATGTATTCTGTATAAAATCGATTAATATCTAAAATAATTTACTTGGGTATCTCCAAAGTGCTTTTGATTCATTGTGTTACGATTTTGATTTAAATTAAATTTTGCGATTATACTAGGTACTGACTAAACTATTGGATTATAATTATTGCGTTTGGGTAAAAAGCCTGATAAATAGTGGACAGTCAATAATGCGTACAAAACATATATATACACAATAGTACAAAAGTGTATTTAAGTCAAATAGTATGCATTGCTAAACTACATTACAAAATAAAGTTTTTTAATATCTATTTATTTTATTCAAAATAAATTAGTGCATTGCATTGGTTTTCAGTGTTATCATCACAGCAAAAATATGTTTGCGATATAAAGATTACTTACTCTTTCTAACCTTGAAAATGTTTATTTATGGATAGCATATAAATATAATTTAAGATCTATATATATAAAAAGATAACGTTATAATAAGAAATGACGAGGAGATTAAATTTTTGGAATTCATGATAATCGTTTTTGTGTTTGAGTAAATCATTATTATCATAATAACAAAGCATTGAGACGTAAATGTACATTTCAACTACGCTAAATTAGCAACGCAGTTTTTATTGCCGATATCCGGTGATCGAGTTATACTGGGTTGGTTTTGTAAAACTGTTTTCGACCTCGGTTAAAACTGGACTTCAAAGAAGGAGATATCGTTGCAGTAGTGGGTTGATGATTTAACGAATTTAGCTCTGTTGTTTGGTAGTAACCAATAGCCATGAAGCCATAATACTAAGTTTGTGGTGTTTTTGGCTTACGTTATTTGACCCTATATTATTTAACTTTGTTCGAATTTTGCGTGATATAGTTTGGCTATTGAGCACAAGTGAAGTGAACTATAAAAATAGCACTATAGTTAAACTTAAAGTACGTGTATCCATTGGTCTTATATTTAATTAAGAAAAGTTAACTTAAGTTTGTTTTATAATATGGATTTATGTTATTTACTTTTAGTTTTTAATAAGATTCCAATGGTCATCGAAAATGGATGCAAGTAACGTTAAATAAATAATGAATAAAAACGTTAATATTAACATTATCTGTTACAGCTTAAGATTTGAATTTTTGGACTTACGGAATTGTTGCAGTCACCTTCGCTAAACGAGCACTCACTTTTTTACGTAATATTGTTTTTTTTTTTGTATTTTCTACTTTGAATTGATCGGAGCAATCGTGAGGCCATTAATTGTTCGATAGATTTTTAACCGCCGTCAAGTGCATGGATGATTTTTCCTCACGATAGAGGGCACGAGTGAGGCTTGTGTTGCGCGGTTGCACGTGACGCAGTCCGCGGCTCGTTAGCGGGAGATTTGAATGTGGAAGGGAGAGGATTAAAGCTTGTTCATTTTTATTGTGGACTCAATCAAACAATGGAAATAAATTTCCTACCTCCAATTGCCCGAGTGGGTTAATAATATTCTAAAGTTGAAAATCTGTCAACAGCGATCAGTGTAATATAGTTATATCAGTATGTTACGATAATGCGAATATATAGTAACATTAGGGTTGCCAACCATACTTTATACATAGTTAGATAGCTTCCAAACTAAAAAAAAATGTTTTATTTATTTTCTGTTCTTGCCGGTTCAGATTTTTCTGAGAGAGTTTTATCGGTAATGAATCTGAAGTGACGAGACGAGAAAAACGGATCCTCCATAAATAAAAAAGGAATTATTTATTTATTTAAATCTAAATTTCGATTGTTAAAGTAGCTTTAAAACTTTCAAATAAAAAAAAAATTGTTAAGTATGATAAAACCACCCAAAAATATTTTTAAAGGGAATAAAAACATATATGTATTTGAGAAATACTTTTTTTGTTCCTATTAATTTATTTTTCTCAGAAACACGTAGCAAGCCTAAGTACGACCGAATGCACGAATAGGTACCATAAAAACCAAAATAAACAATATCTTTATCCAACTTACGTCCGAAGAAGGCCCTTATGAAGTCCAAAACACTACTATCGGTTCGTGAAACATCCAATATCATCGAAAAGAACCGGCAAGAAACTATCGGGGCAAACAAAACTCTATCGATTTTAATGTATTTTTTTCTTTTTATTCAATTAAAGGCTTTTGTCACAAAGCGACAATGCCTTCCCTATTGGTAGGCATACACATGATAAATATAATAATTATTACAATACACTCATCTTTATCTTTTATCTATACCTATTTGTACTAACCTGTACAGCATCCTGGCTTCATCCGACAAAGGTGAAGCCAGAATACTGTTACAGACCCCAACAGAACGTAAGATTTTATTTATTAATAAGTAACTAGTAGTTTTTTCTTTCTAGCTCATTCCGGACACATTCCACCATAATATGATAAGCATCCTCTATACAATATGTATTAAAAACCCCGTCGGATCCGTGAAAGTGTTATTAGTTATCGAAATTATATTGTTTATGTTGTGTGTGTATCTCAGATTATAAGTTAAAAAAAATTACCACTAATAAAATGTAAAAAAATTTTAGTTAAATGAGGAAACTTACATGGCAATACAGGCGGCGCGGCGCAGGGTCTGGCGCCGGTTTTATCACGTTTTAAAAATTTACTAAATTTTAGGGAAACTAAAACTAAATATGTTAATTATTGTAAATTGCAATAACATATTTACGTTTATAATAAATAAAATTTTGCTATTTATGTACCCTTTTCGGATTCGACGGGGGTTTTTATACATATTGTATAATCGCATTCAGTGCACTGAGTTGACTGTATTTTTTACATTAAGTAGGCCAATTTATTAAGTGGAATGTGTCCAGAACTAAGTCTCAAAGCTGTAACTGTTTCAGCCCTCGTCCAATCAGCTTTATCGATCCAGGGAACATGAGGAGGATGAGGTTCAATTGTTCAATACCAAATGCCTTTTGTATGAAAGGAGTTATGACTGAACATCAAGAAAAAAATATATATACCTACATTCGAATTGAGAAACTCCTCCTTTTTTTAAATCGGTTTTTAAAAAAACATGATTGTTTCATTAGTCAGACTTAACAACAGAACGTAATCTATAGACAAGACTAAATTGGAAGGTTAAAGCCTTTAATACGTTAATATTATAGTACGAATGTCCAGTAAACGAATGAATGACTTTAAAAAAGGTAAACCGTACAACTATCATATTCAAGAATACACGAATGAGAAATTCCGAATTTGATTTGAATATTGTAAAAAATAGGAATTTAAATGTTTTTGTAGAATACCGTCATTTTATTGGATTTCTATTCGTAAATAATTAGGTATTTTGACCGTTTTTATTACACCCAGAAGAGCACGTAATGAGTTATTATAATTACCTATGATATCTTTTAGTGCAGGAAAACGATAAGATTTTTGCCCCTTTTATTGTATGTTCAGTTCATTATAGAATTTGCAATATTTGATTTTGAACTGTAAATTGGAGACTTTTGTAGTAAACTAGCGTATTTGTAGCCCAGCTTCGCACGGGTATAATTTACAAAAGAGTGTATTTTATGCTTAAAAAAGTTTGATTTAGAGTTTATTGTTTTAATATTGATAGTTTATAACTTCATAACTGCCTCATTAGCTTAGTGGCACTAAACACTACTGATATGATTGAGGTTCTAGGTTCGGTTCTCAGGTCGAACCAAGTTTTATTGGGTTTTTCTATGAAATTCTCAGTAGCAGCTTGAGGTTTGACTTTGTGCCCGATTAATGGTAATAGGCGAACTGTGGGTGTACACCTCTGCCTAACACTTCGGAGATACAGGCGTGATGGTATGTTATGTAACTACACACTAAAATTACGCGATGTAAATAACTACTACGTAGTAGCAAACGCGTGCGGAGCCGCGGGCACACAACTAGTGTATTATAAATATCTTTCGACTTCAGGACTTCATTTAATATTAATCCTGTTACTCAGTTTAAATAATTTCTTATTGTAATATTGAAGTAAGCTGAATTGGTTCGATTACGGCAAATACTTACCAGAAAAAAAAATGGGTTACATAATCCAATACGGAAACGTGTAATGAACGGGAAAATACTGTCTGATAATGGCTCTAGCTGTAGTTCATGAGGTAGAAATATATTAAAACGATATCCTTATCCCGTATATAGTAAAAACATATTCCAGTTTAATCCCTGAACAGTATAAGTAATAATATTTACAGAGTTTTTGGCAGAACGGAGTCTTGATATGTTATGTGGTGGTTTATATAACAAGCTGTGCTTGCAACTTCGTCCGCGTGTAATTTCGTGTATCAAAAACAGCGATATAAAAAGATATGTAAGTGTTCTGAAATTTAACATCGGCGATTAAAAATATTTCATGCTTTGTGAATGTCTCAGATACCCTGAGACACCATGTTACTCACGTTTAGCTGTCAGTTTTGCCTCACATTAACTACTTTCGATCTATCGATATGCTGCCTTAAATTTACGATATGACTTCAACCTAATACGTAACGACACGACGCGACGCGGCGACGTATTACATATTCCTCAGGCGTTCGTTTCTGGGGCGCGTATAGTTTTTCCTAGTTCCTATCTCGTTCAGCAGAAAGATTCACTTTCACAGTAGGAGTGGGTAATATCACTCTTACAGTGTATCAAATCGGGTCTATATATTCATTTTTAATATAGATTTAAAAAAAAACTGAATCTGTGCATTTGACGGGTGTGCAAACATATTTCCTATCTTGGTATTTCGTGTTTTCAATATTACACCATAATACAGTTTTAAACACGTTAAAGCCATGCCAGTCACGGTTAGCCGGCAGCAGTTTTGCCCATAGGGCCAAGGTAAAAACATCAAATTTGCTATAATTTCGATTAGTTTTTTTTTTAACTCCAAATGATAGAAAAGGTGTCAAAACCCATAGATTAATTTGAAAATATTAAAAAAGTGCCTTTATTTTGATAAAATATAACGATCGCGCCCGCGCCGTGTCGCCCGATTTTGCCCGTAACGGTTGATGATACGTAAATACAATTTTCTATAAAATTATTGGTCCTTAGTATATTAAAAAAAAAGCCAGCGATAGCATATACCTATCTCTTATATTTATATATAATATGGTACATATGCCATAGCATACCATATGCATATGGTAGTATATGCCACAATATGGTATTTTGCAAATTATTTTTGTTGAAGATTAAAAATTGATTTTTGAACATAATTTTTAGGGATAGCATATTAATACTTACGAACAAAAGTTACTTCATCATAAAGAAAATTGAAGATTGAAATCAAAAGAAAATAGAGCATGTCATTTGGACATATAGTTTAGAATGAAAAATTAAAATAATTTGTACTTGCGCGAAGTGAGAACAATTATGATAGACTACACGGGTGCGTGGCTGAGCGGTGTTTGTCGGATAAAACACGGGTGAAACCGTGGGGCACAGCTAATCATGAATATCGGAGCAACGATGCTCAAGTTACCGTAAAACAAACATTTAATAATACAAACATACCTAATGACAGCCTCTCCATGCGACCACTGAAACCGAAATTCGTTACGCTCGTCAAATAGACTCCAAATGTTTGTTGTGGGTGTAAACATAATAAAAACACGTAAAAACGTAAAAAATAATATCAAAACATAAATAATACAATTATCTCTTTGACTAAAATCTGGGCAGAGTTCGTAGTTTTTTATATCGTAGATTATGATATTTAAAAACCAAGCCTATCGCATTAGTCTACAGGGCCATGCCGGTGGCATTGTATAAGAATTAACTTTATATTTGTGTTCGACAGCGTAGAAGAGACGTTTGAAATATCACCCTGCGCGCGGTCACCGGTGACCACCATGGCCTGATCAGAAAAGTATAAAAATATGCTCGGCGTTTATCATGTTAGCGAACATGTTAACAACAATGTTAACAACTTGAATATAATATCGACATCTAAGAACTTTCCTTCATTCACACATAAAAAAGTTTACATTATTTTTGTTTTGTGAGTTATAATTATTCCAAATTAATTAATTGAGATGATTATATTACATTTAATATAACATATTATAGAGGTAGTTTCCAAATAAATATATCTCAATATTATGAAGATGTATGTATTTATTTATTTTATTTTTATGACCTGTTATCTAAATTTGTATGGAATGTCCAGAAAATATTGCAGGTGTAGGTATTTGGAAACTGAAACTTCATGTCACCTATAAATGTTACATAAACACTTGATTAAAATTTATACTTCAAGGCCAAATACGATAAACCAAATGAACCGGGAATAAAAATTAAGTAGGTACCTACCTATTATTTTAAAATTAAGATTGAATTTTGAAACTTTGTTGTTAATTAAAAATTCATATTATTATTAAATTCCTAGCAAAACGTTCAGAACATTTTTACATTACAGTGTAAAGTTGATATTGTATGGATTATGCCTGTTTATATTTCATACATCACGCGTCCTGCCAATCGTGCGTTTCACTTACTCTGATATAGGACTATATCTACCTAGGTATATACGGTTCATATCACCCACTCTTACTCGACGGTAATCCCACATTTCATGTTAACGAACGAATCTCACTCTTTTTCTCTCACTTTCTATCAAGCATTTTAATTTAATATTAATTTAAATTATAACACTATGAATCAAAAGCCCTTTGAGTAATAGCTAAGGAAAATTATTTAAAATATGAACCGATATAATCCAGAAGACATAATATTGGCCAAGTAGTTCAATAAAAAAAAATTTGGTATTGCTATTCTTAAAGGGTGAGAACCGTTAATATCCAGTGAATAATGAAGCATTATATATAGTATGTCTGTTCAGTGTAATTTAATAAAATTACAATATTACAAATAAAACAATGACATCTTTCGTAGAAATTTAGAACGAAATAGCAAATTTAAAAACAATATAAACGTTTAAAAAATTAATAACACCAGCCTACATTTATTTGTTAATAGGAGCCCTAGCAAACAATATACCGAAATGTAACAATGAAAATCAAACCAAATTCGTGATAGTTTTAATGCATGATAAACTTAAAATATAGCGTATAGCTCCGTCTATGAATATCTAATGAAAAATACATACTTATTTGTTTGTTATTTATATGATAAAATTAAGAAAATTATGTTAAAATAATTTGGATTAATTTCGTATAATCTCACTTTAATTTCACTTCAATTACAGATTTTGACTCTTTACTCTTTTACTAAGTATAGATTTGGGAGGCATTTGACGTGTAGTTTCGATATTGTAAACTAGTGTAGTGGATTATAAATAATTATTAGGAACATGTATTTTAAGTTGTCACAAAAAGTCCCTTGACGTATTTAACAAGGGAGCCGCACTTGTCAGTTCTATGTTTGAAAATTATTAGAATAATGAACGTTACACGATAAACGCGCATTGCCATTAAATAAAAAGTGAAACATATTAACCATCTGGCATCTAATTAAAATCCAGGATTTTTCGGATTTTAGATAGATTTAATGATCAGTAAGTTGTTTGTGATTAAAATTTTGATTCGTTTGGTCTGGTGTTTACTGTATGACCGACAATAATGTTGCTTGTGAATGATTTGAACCATCGAAATATCGGTATTTGACATTGTAATAAGTGTGTTCCAATGAGCTTATCGAAATGTTTGTACATTTACTAATTATAATACAATTAGTGACGGTATCGACTGACGGTGAAGGGAAGCATCGTTAGGCAACATCAATGTTCTAAGAAATATTTTCGTATCTTCATGTAGTGAAAGAATGCAAAACTATTAATCTAACGTCTTGAGATGGAGTGGTGTTTAAACCGGCCCCTACATAGGTACATATATTACATATTTCACAAGAACAGAGAGATAGTAGAAATGACTAAAACGCCTGAAGTCGATTTTTAGCCATTTCCGTTATGGTTCTACTCTTGGGAAATACGTAAATGGGGATCCCAGCTTTAACTCGCAATGAATATTTCCAGTAGTGTGATATTGGCAGCCTAGTTTTTGTATATCCACAAAAAAACTAGTGTTTCTAGTTCATTGTTTCAAATTTGAATCAGAAGTCAATATTAAAATATAGGCCTTGAATAATAGAGCCTTATATTAATAATTAAAAAAAAAACGAAAATTCATCATTATTATAAAAGACATAAAAATATTTCATATCTAATAGTAAATATTAAATTGTTTCTACAGATGAATACTTAGCGTAGGTATTATTTGCGAATGAAATCCAATGCATTATGTAATAGTGTATAAATAATATTTTTTATTCTTGTGGAATATGAAATTATTACGCGGTAAAGCTTGCATTGGATAAGCGTAAAATCTATTTTATTTTGAATTGATATAGGTATAATATAAAGAAAAACTGCACATAACTGTAAAAAAATTAAAAAGAAAGTTGCATTAATAAATATATTACCTTTTTCTAATCAAAATATTTCAATCTGTCAACGAAGAAGCACTATTAATGTGTATTTAATATAATTATTAAATTGTAACATATTACTTAAAAAAATTAAACACGCGCGCCCTTCAATAAACGAATAAAGACTGCATTGTAATACATGTTTTTAGATCAGGAACCACACTATATTGTATTTTTCCTTATCTTATCAACATTGGCGATGTTTGAATCCCAGGAAATATGTATACCATAAAATAGTAAGGTGCCGCAAGGCGCTGTTATCAAAAATCACACAAAACAGACACTCCTTATTGGTATTTTAATACTTAGCTCTTTTGGCATTTATGAGTTACCTTTTTCTAAGAGACGGAGTTTATGAGTTCAGAATTCCAAGTTTTATGAAATAAGGCTGTTCAATTGTGTAAAGTAGTGATTTTTTTTTTAATTGAACTAAACTCAAAATAATAAAAATCTTTATTCAATCTAGGCCCCAAGGAAGCACTTATGAACGTTAAAACACTATCACTGGTTCGAAAAACATTCCAGTCATCGAGAAAAACCGCCATGCAACTTGATTGGGTTTATCTTTTTTTTCCAACTGTACAAAAGCATAAATATAATGCAATAATAATAATTTTGTGGATGCATAGAGAGGGAGTCACTTCCAGACACCACTATCATAGACATAATAGTAAACCTTATAATAATAACCTTTTTAAAGAAAAACAGAAATATCAG
This sequence comes from Saturnia japonica, assembly GCA_033032175.1. NCBI lineage: Eukaryota > Metazoa > Arthropoda > Insecta > Lepidoptera > Saturniidae > Saturnia > Saturnia japonica. The sequence continues at coordinate 7,828,404 of CM065308.1, read as the reverse complement.
TAATTTGCTGTCCCGATGAATCATATTGTAGAAACTGACACTATTAACTTAAAAAAATTTAAAGTCTAAATTTATATCTATTTCTAGTATTAATATTATGCTGATCTTTGTAATTATTCATATTTAACTATTTAAGTATAAAATATTATTAATTCTGGATTATATATTTTAGTTTTATTTTAAGTTAAAATGATAGTAAGAGTATATATTTTACACATTTTTTTATTTATTATTAAATACGGCATAATATACATTTGTCAAAATGTGAGTTCAAATATCAAAAGTATCTTTGTTGATTTTAATTGTAATGAAATTGGAAATGGAAGCTAATTATCTTCTTCTTCTTCGTCGTCTTCTTCTTCTTGTCGCTCTAGATATTGATCTAGCTTGACTAAGTTTTTCTAAGTTTTGGCTTAGGCCGTGGAGCTATAAGCCATTAGAGGCTTTGGCAGCTTCACCGGGCTTGAATTTTAATGTAGTAACGTAAAACATTGAAGCAATGATGATGGCATGCATTAAGAACTTGTAAAGTGGGAGATGTAAATGAAATGAAATGAAAGTACGGGAAGTCAGAACAACGATAGGCTACACGGGTGCGATAACGGCGCGGCGCGGCTGGAGAATCGGTGGAATAAAAACGGGGGAAACCGCGGGATGGATGGAGTGCAGTATTTATACTTATAACATGGTAATAAAAATACATTTACTTCGTATCGGATAAAAAAATTGTAAAGTGGGAGATGTAAATGAAATGAAATGAAAGTACGGGAAGTCAGAACAACGATAGTAGCCCAGTCATATTAGGTAAAAAAAGGGGTCAACCTCGGAAAGAAAGATAATAAGCTGCAAATTGGTATGAACCTTTGTTTTGTCATTCTAAATGTTGTCTCAAAAGTCACAATCGTTATCGTGTCCGCGTCTCAAGATATTCAAGGTCAAAGGTCACAAAAATCGTTTTTTCGCGAATATCTGGCTTCCTATCGGTTAAATGAGATTTGCATTTATTATAAAAGTTGTAGGCTATAAAATTCCCTACAACTTTTGTTTAAACTTTTTTTTCATACAACCAACCGTTTTGAAGGTAGAGCGCGAAGAGTGCACATCGTACAGTCATATACGGCCTAATGCAAGGTCAAGCGTGAGTTATGGTTATCAGTACGTTATAAAGTCAATTATTTACTTGGAAATTATAATTATTAAACAATGCCTATTATTTATGTACTAACTATTAATTATTTATATTTAATTAAAGTAAGTAACTTGATTATTTATATATAATTATTCATATTTAACTATTTAAGTATAAAATATTATTAATTCTGGATTATATATTTTAGTTTTATTTTAGTTAAAATATAGTAGGTTAATTTTACACATATTTTTATTTATTATTAATTACGGCATAATAAACTTTGTCAAAAGTGAGTTCAAATATCAAAAGTATCTTTGTTGATTTTAATTGTCCCAATGAAATTGGAAATGGAAGCTAATTATCTTCTTCTTCTTCGTTCGTATTCTTCTTCTTGTCGCTCAGAAAATTCGCATTCAATTGATATGGTATTATCTTTATGTTTTCCAAACCTTCAAAACGGGATAATTATTTTCATATCATGATTACTTGGATCAGTGAAGCGTTGAGGCAACTTGTCCGTTGCATTGCCAAGCTAAAGAACATATAGTAAACCTGATTTTCATCAAGCGGGAAAAACCTTTTTCAATGCAAAATATAGATTAGTAGTTCGGCTGGTCCGGAGGTAATAACGTTCGTAGAACTCAGATTAATTAAAGCAAGCATTTAAGGTTAAAGTCCTTCCTAACACGTTTGAATCTGGTATAACACGTTTATTTATGAGCTGCTACTTGTGGTGGAATGTTGACATTGTAAGGTTTATTTAAGTTTAAATTTATTAATTCTGTGGATATATTTTTAGTTTTGATTTTAATGTAAAATGATAGTAAAGTATATTTTTGCATTTTTTGTTGAATATTACTTATTAAATCGGATCAATGCCAGTACATTTGTCAATAATGTGAGTTACTTAAATATAACAAAAGTATCTTATTGAATTATAATTGTAATGAAATTGTAAATGAATAATTATCTATATAATCAGTTCTTAGTTTTAATTAATATTTAGTGTACATAATAATAGGCATTGTTATAATTAATTTCAAGTAAATAATTGACTTTATAACGTGACTGATAACCATTAAGCTTTGCACGCTTACCGGGTTGCATTTTAGCGTAGTATGACGTAAACGATTGGCATTATGCGCTCACCTTAAAACGGTAATGGTTGATGAAAAAATGTAAAAAAGTTGTAGGGAATTTTATAGCTACAACTTTATAATAAATGCAAATCGTCATTTAACGCGATAGGAAGCGGAGATATTCGCGGAAAAAAACGGGGGAAACCTTTGACCTTGAATGATCTTGAGACGCGGACAGATTAACGATTGTACTTGTATGAGAAACATTTATGAATGGAAAAACAAAGTTTACCAATTTGCAGATTATATAATTCGAAGTGAAAGCCCTGAATATGAACTGGGCTATAGGCTACACGGGTGCGATAACGGCGCGGCGCGGCTGGAGAATCGGTGGAATAAAAACGGGGGAAACCGCGGGATGGATGGAGTGCAGTATTTATACTTATAACAAGGTAATAAAAATACATTTACTTCGTATCGGATAAAAAAATTAATAATAATATATATTTTGTGTGTTTCTTATCAAACAGATGAGCAATGGCTATACATGTTTACTTCGGCATTTCCGATATTTATCTTACGATTTATCGACACACGTGCAATTCATACCTACATGATTAAAGTGACGATTAATTTATTTAATCCGAATTTGTTATTATCAGTTTTTACGCTTTTTTGAAGCTTCAGGACCCCCTAGAAACTATTTTTACCTACTACGAATTTAAAGTTTTAAATAAAAACGAAGGTAAATGTAATAGGTCTTTTTTACCTATGAAATTGCCGTTCTGCAGTACTGGCCATTTCAAATCAAAATAATTTTTGTCTGGCTAAGAATTCTAATTTCAAATTAATTTTATTTTAAAAACATGGAATTCTTTTTCCAAAAGTAGTCATTTGTTTATTGATTAGTCTTACATTTTCATCGCATTTCAATCTTTTTTGTCATAATGGATAAGTTAAAAATTCGAGTAATTATGGAATATGAGTACCGTCGTGGCAGCAACGCGGCACAAGCGGCACGCAACATCAACGACGTTTACGGAGCTAACACTACAAACCAACGCACCACCTGTTATTGGTTTGCTCGCTTCCGTTCTGAGAATTTCGACCTGAAAAAAGAACCTCGCGGTCGTCCGAAGACTTTGGTCGACAATGACGAATTAAAGGCGATTGTGGAAGCTGATGATACACAATCTACGGCTGAATTAGCAGCAGCTTTCGACGTTAGCGTCAAAACAATATTAGTCCATTTGCGTCAAATTGGCAAGGTAAAAAAGCTTGACAAATGGGTGCCCCAGGAACTCAATGAACGCCAGCGCGAAGTACGCGTCGAGACGTGCCTTACACTGCTCAACAGACACACAAATGAAGGAATTTTGAACCGCATTGTTACCTGCGATGAAAAATGGATTCTGTTTGATAACCGCAAGCGCTCAGCAAGTTGGTTGGATCCTGGTTCAGCACCTAAACAATGCCCTAAGCGAAAACTTACCCCTAGAAAAGTGATGGTCACTGTTTGGTGGTCTAGCGCCGGTGTGATTCATCACAGCTTCTTACCAAACGGGGTGAGCATTACTGCAGATGTGTACTGAGAAGAACTGAATACAATGATGGAGAACCTGGCACATCTGCAACCAGCATTGGTCAATCGCTCGTCCCCGCTGCTCCTGCACGACAACGCGCGACCACATACTGCACAGCAGACGGTCTCCAAGTTGCAAGAACTGGGGTTGGAAATTCTCCTTCATCCGCCCTACTCACCAGACCTTGCACCTACAGACTACTACTTTTTCCAGAATTTGGATAACTCCTTGGCGGGAAAAAAATTCAATACCCGAGAGGCAGTACAAAATGCCTTTGTAGAATTTGTTGCCTCCCGTCCAGCTGATTTCTTTAAGAAGGGCATCAATAAACTGCCACTGCGCTGGCAAGGATGCATTGATTGCATGGGTGATAACTTCGATTAATACAAAAAAAAATACATGAAAAAAAATCGTTTAAATTTTTTCATACATAACAGCAATTTCATAGCCAATTACATAACCTAATATTTTATATGTATATATATATAACTAATTGACAAAATATTTATAAAAAATTAAATAGTTTGCGAAAATTCCGTATTATTTAGTAAGTATAGGTAGTTAATAATAAATGTGTAATAGTTGAGATATCAGAATAATTGTTACTGACAAACGCAGACAGAATAAAGCATAAGTACAAATAGTGTTAGTCGCTTTTAAATTTAAACAAGTTAATTTTTTTGTCTATTCTAGGAACGATAGGTAATTTTGTTTAGTAACGAATTAATAAGATTTGTCCCTAAAATAATAGATGATTGAATCACCAAACAATATAAAAACGCTTTCCTAAAATTAATTTATAATCACTAAATAATCCTGCCAATAAAAGTTTGACTTGTTTCTGACACTCGCCGAACGCTCCTGCGTCGCTTTTTTCGCTCGCTCGGCTCATGCGTTTCTTACCTACTTACTACCAATCTTAACCAACACAGTGCGCAATCAAGTTTGGCTACAACATAAACCATAAGAAATAAAGCAATTTATTTGGCACCTTTTCTTTTTTGGCTAGTTAGACTTAGACCAAATTGCCAGATTACTAAATACGCCTCCCAGAAAGCAGGAACACGTAAGTATATAAATATAGTTACTTAGATCGAATTTTACAGATCAGAATAAATCAGTTAGATAGCGACTTATTTGTATGTACGGCAAGAGCCGTAGCCAAGGTTCGGCCACTTTGGCCCCTCTAAGGTTTGCCTTGCTTTCACGGCTGAGTGCCTTCCGCGCTCGCACCGGGGCCCGTGAAACTGTTAAAGCCTCTAATGGCTCCAGGGTGCTTAAAGCTCACAGTGTAGAATGTCCGAAAAAAAAAATTTGGGATAAATCTATTGGTTTGAAGACAGAACAAACTAAGTGATAACCATTACAATTAATATGATGATAAAAATATGTGATGGGTATAGATTATATAATATTAAAATTTGGGAATATGTTCCTAATGACAGAAATTATTGTTACCTTTTCTGCCAGTATGTGATAAACAGTTAAGTCCGATGCTATATATTTTTAACTGTGTACAAACATGGAAAATCCTAATTCAATTTTTATTGTATTGATGAAAATTGTAACACAAAATTTCGACAGTATTTCTATGGAGGTAAAGTTTATATGTTTGTAGGAGGTAATCTCTGGAACTGACTAATACAAATTAAAAAAAATATTTTGTTGATAGAAAGGTATATTGAAGCTGATGGTTATAGGCTATGTTTGATGTTATATTATAATTAATGTGTAAGAAATCGCGTGCGGTTGCTAGCAAATATAAGTGATCTTAACTTTTGAACGGCTTGATGGATTCCGCTTATAAATACATAATATATTTGTTTTATCGAGACGTACGCTAATAGTAAGTGAAGATCCAATAGGTATCAATGTGCATCGAGCCATTAACTACCGGAAAGGGCAGAACAACTTTTTCCGGGTCAGCTAGTGTAATATAATAATAGTGTTATCTATCGTATCTTCGTGGCCTTGCTTTATTTAAAAGCACCCTATGTACCGTACACATACTGTTTATTTTATTTATTAGCCCAGAATTTCGCAATGATGGTTACTACCGTGTTTTTATAAATGCGGTTCCCATTCTGAAACTCGTTTGCGGTTATTAACGATAATTATTCTAGAACAGGTGTCACCGGTCCCCACTTATCAATTCAGAGGAAAGTCAAAATTGATGATTGATACCTAATACTATTAAGTGAACAATCTATACTAATGTTATGCTCAAGAGTTGCTTTTTGTTTGTTTGAAAGTGCTAATTTCTGGAATTGCCAGTCATCTTTGAAAAGTTATTTTGACATTGCCTATTTATTGAGGAAGTTTATAGGCTATATAACTTCACGCAAAGACTTTAAGAAGCGGAGCAGTAACCATGAACATCAATCAATCTAAAAAGCTGTAAGCAAGTTACTGAAATTGAGTGCAACGATAGCAGCTATACACAGGTGCGTTGGTTGCTGTGAGTGGAGAGTTGGTGAATTAAAGACAGGGTAGAACCGTAAGGCACAACCAGTCCTTGTTTATAATCATATCATTGGATTCTACGAAACGACTCTAACGGTTTGGATAAAATGTTGTATTTAGATAATAATATGTTACATTCCAAGTGGACCTAGATAGGTGTTTCGCCCAGATATTTTTTATATATATTATAACAGTACAATATAATTTAATTTATTGTAATAGCAAAGATATCATGTCCTGGGTAAATAGAGCCTAATTTAAGTGAACCTTGAATATTTATAAAACTATGATACCGCTACAATTTTTCAATCTTTAGTCTGTGTTTGTGGCAGTATTAGGTAAATGTAAAGGTAAAAACCCTTGTAAAGAGTATAGACGATTTCTAATGTGGTTATCAGGGAAGTTTTCTTTTATCACTATAGTGCGCTACTAAATTTAAGAATATTTCTCGATCATCAAAGTTTTCTGAGGATTTTATATATCAGGATTAATCGACGGTGTTATCTGATTATAATTTTAAAAAAGGCTCGGGAGGTGTCTTGGGGAATCCGGTAAGAAACAAGTTCTTTTCATTGTACCTATATTATGTATTATTAATTTATTCAATAAACAGCACAATTAAGAAATGGTAATAAAATTGTGTTTAATATTATTATTTTTTAGTTTTTGTTTACAAACTTATGAAAATAAACATTTTATTCAGGACTTACAGTGACCGTGTATATTTTGTTTTATATTCTCGCAGGTTAAATCCTATAGATGTATGCGCTTGTTTTGTTTAGTGTCGTTTTGTGGTCGCAAAATTTTTCCAGTATATCTCCCATCCGCCAAACGCGCGATATGGAACTTCGTTCCAATTTATAAATGTGATCACTAAGGCTGATATCTAAACAGCGTAATCAGACTATGGTCAGATTATCTCAACCTTAAGTTCCGAAATTAACAAGCTCAGCATTTGCTCAGCATTGCCTGAGTAAAGTTCAAGACATCGAATTCGACGACTTACAGAAAACTTGGGTGTTATACGGATAAAAAAAAAAGTATGGCATAATAGTGACATAACAGTGAAATTATATGCTTTTTAAATTATCTGTATTGCATGATTCTCATTGGCTTATACTGCATAGAAATAACTGTTTCTATTACGTACTACGTTTGTACATGTTTTGTAATTTTTGCCGTTTGCAGTGTTGTTTAATTCAACAAAACTATTTCAAGCGAATCGACGTAACAAATACAGATTGCGTTAGAAATTAGATTGATCATGTTCATATCCAAAGATTATATTTGAATGTTGATAAGCGTAAAAAACAGTTTATTATTGATTTCAAACGTCATTTATTTTATTTTATGTACGAATAATCTATCATTTTTACTTTAAAACAAGCTGAATATTATACAATTACCCAATTCAAATTCTATTTTAAACAACTTTTTCATTTTCTATACATAATTAGTGATTAATTTATTTGTTTAAGTTGAAGAAATTTTACAGTCCCGATGCGGTATCAAAACATTAATTGACAGTTAGTTACCAGACACCTACTCGACAATAAATTCAAAACCTAAGATTGCGCTGAGTAAATACTTAGCGAAGTTAGAGCTAAGCTAAGGTTGAGCTAATGCTGAGTATGCTCTATAGATTTCAGCCTAAGTCTGCAAACAGATGGTATATATGACGTCGGCTTCAAAGCCTCCTTATTTGGGGAAATCGTCAATGTGGTTTATTCAACTAACACAATTACATAACATAAATACGTAATTGTTCTAAAATCTACCAACCCCAGTACACTAATAATGTCTATAAAGAATTTAAAATACTAATAATAAAGATAAAATATTTATTATAATAGTTTTAGTGATGCGGAATCCTATGAGTGATGTTATAATTCGATTTGTTTACATCGCGAGTTCTTTGATGTTCTCTCAAGGTTTACGTCGTTCGAGTGTAAACTAGCTGATGATTGCTCTATGAAGCGAAACAGTCAATAATAAGACACAAAGATTCGCGACAGTGATCTCATACTTCATTATTCGAGTTAAATAATTTATTTAACTGTAAAAATTGCGTTACAAGAACAAATTTTAAGAAGTTAATTTATCGTTTCTATCCGACTTCAAAAAAAGGAGAAGGTGCTCAATTCGAATATATATTTTTTGATAAGGATGGTTAGCCATAACTTCTTTGTTTGTGAACCGATTTAGGTGATTCTTTTTTCGTTGGAAAGGGGATACCTCGGGGGTGCTCCCATTTTAATTTCATTGGCATTGGACCTTGAACTTTGAATATATACACCAGAAAACTGCCCAAAATCATTAAAGTTAGTTAAAAATTGTTTTGTCTCAAAATCATTTCCACAATTGACATTTTTATCCATCGGCGGTCGTAACAGTTATGCCGGCTTGTAAGCCTCTCAGCAACTGGATATATATACATTGGCTGATCTCGGAAGGTAACACGTCTAAAGCGGCTATACACGGCAGGTCTATCGCAGCCGATTTTTGATGCGGGGGGCACGGTCGTAGAATCGAGCCAAGCAATAGTGACGCTCGATTCTGCAGCCGTACCCCCCGCACCAAAAATCGGCTGCGATAGATCGTGCAGTTTAATAACACCTCAAGTGTGGCGTTATGACGGGTGTTATACTTGGTGTACAGTGGTCGCGATCCAATCCAGTTGGTCATAATAATTGTCGATATACAAACATGGCAATAGTAGAAAGATAGATACTTAAGAGATAAGAATCTAAGTATGAAGAAACCTATTAGGTAGTAGATAAGTGGATAATTAGACGTGCTAGTGCTCAAAACTTGGAATCGATTAGAAATATACTAAGTAATAAACATCCAGCGGTTTCAAAGTTTAGAAGCTTATCTATATACGTATTTTATCATGAGTTAAATTAACCAGTTATTTTCAACACGAACAGATTACGTGTCTCAACAAACTCAACGAGAATTGTAATCGTAAACTAGTTAATACCGGTAACAGACACTCTGGTAGTATTTTTATTGTCTGTACTTTTGCAGTAACAGTTTGATATTTGTTTTTAAAGATATTTTCCAAAAGAAAGAAATTGATAGGCGTAGTTTTATTCTAGATTGTAAATCACTGCTATCATCAAGTGAGTAATTGTTTCATATATTGAGAGTACGTCTGACTAAAGGCTTAGTAAAATGTCGACAACTCCAAGAACTTTTTGATGCAAATACAAAAAAAGATTGTGTGGTTTTATGAAACCACGGTAAAAGTGAAACTTTTTTTCACAATATAGACATTTAACTAAAAATTCACAAATGAGTAATAGTCTATACACTACACGGTCAGTTGCTGCGAACTATAGGCGCCGCCATCCCTACTCCGTGGCCGACCGTCACGCGACATGCAACACACAGACCCAAAAGTTTGAGACGATCTAATAAAAAGTTTCACTTTAAAAGCAATATTATATTGCTTGGTTCACATCACTATATTATATAGCATCGAGTATAACTATTCAAAGTATAACTTCCAACATACGTACTTATGTAAATGTATTCACACTTTTTCAATAAACTAAATATTGGCTACTGTTGTATAATAATTGTACCGTTTGTAAAAGCGTACACAAGAAGGTCAATGAAAATTGATGAAAAATACTTGTTAGTATTCCAATGTTATTCATTAAATATGTTAAATAAAATTTTTACTTTAAATAAAACTCGAAATAAATCAATATTTTCGTTGTCATAATTATCTCGTGTCCCTCGTTATATCAGTTTTCTGGCAGGTATGCGTATTACAATTAATTATCATAAAAAGTTGCTATGTCCTACTTCTAATAAAAATGAGTAAAAAAAAATTCCTTTACAGAGTGTTATGACAACGTTACAAATATAATAAAATAATAAATCTAACACGCACCATACTAATTCAGGTACTTCGTTGTCGTTCAGCACTTTTATTAGGTATGTAATACTTATATTTATAATCATTTCCCTGAACTATAATAATATTATGAGACATTCCATACTAGCACAGAGACAGAGACTAGAGACATGCTTTTAGCATATTAACATGAAGTTAGCCGAAATATTATTGTGGATGAACACAATTAGCATTAAAAAAAGGAGATGAATTTTTGGCTGGATCTCAGTCTACCATGTAGTGATTTTTTTTGTTAATATTTTTGATTCGTTAGATCAAACGTCTTATTAAATTGGTTTGGGTGTAACACTTTAAGTAATTATTGGTACGTCCTTTAAGTAATATGCGCTTAATTATGATGAGCGAATTGAGAGAGATATTAACATGGAACTAGGCTTGGTCGTTCCAATAGCGGATAGCGGGTAATTGTACCGTAGTGTAGTATCTACTTCTTAGTAGTGGTTTCTGTCGTTACTAAAACACGAATTGTTTCGTGCAACGAAAAAACTACACTAGTTTCGCTATCGATTCCAAGTTCGTTGTACGCGGTTACCGAATAGGAATTTTGACCGTTGACGGCGTTGACTCATATTATTATTAGAAATGTGGCCTTGAACTAAACAACCGCGCTTAAAAATATTTGTAAAGTGTGGAGTATAAATAATTTAAGGTGTTTATCGTGTTGTTTGAAGATTATAATTGTGAATGTGAATATAAGAAAGAAATTATTTAATAGTGATTTTTAAATCTTTATTATTAGGTACTGTATTTTGGTGTACATTCATAATAATTACTATTAGGTACCTAGTTGATAAGTAGGTATAGTGTAGGTAAGGAACAATAGTTTTTTCAAATGTAACGCGTGTCGATTATTTCTTAACGGTCACCATCTCGACGTTCATTTGTATCAGACTGGCCATGGTCAGCAGCATTATTCTCAAAAAGGGTAAGTGCCTATACAAATCCGAAACAATGAGTTTAAAAAAATAATATTATATTATATACCTAGAGTTTTAACGATGGCTTCGTTAAGTATAAAACTATCAAAACACGACAGCGACAATAACCTCGTGCCGACAAATCAGCTACTTACCTACAACAGAAAGTTATAAAACTAAAAAACCAGCTACTAAAATAGATAGTTATGGAAACCGTTATCAGTGTTCAATAGATCGTTTCTTTTCGTTTCCATAAAAAGCCATTAAGTATTATGTACCCACTGCTACATGAAACATTAATACTGAGATGCCACATGCACATATGCATGTATATACATTATACATTACATGTGTACATATTATTTATTAACACCATACACATTGTACATTAATAACAGCTGCCTACAAAATTCTAACAAGGTTAAATGGTGGCCCATTCTGGTAGATCACTGAAATCATCACGAACACACTTTGAAGACGAGAAATATTTACCCACTTTAATTAATAATAAATTAGGTAAAAGATGACGAAATATCAAAAAGTACCGTACCCATTTAGATTATGTGAAAATACCAGAAATTATGTGAGTCAAACTTCAATTTCACTTGAACAAACCTAAGCAGCAACGGCAAATGTAAGAAAAACTATTGATAATCAATTTCAGTATTATTTGCGTTTTGTGGTACGGATAAATTACTGGTAGAGATTATAAAACCCAACGTATTTTTTCTGTCTATCCATTAGTGTGCTTTGTGTAATTAATTCGTTTTATGTGATTCACTTTTAATTCATAAATATCTTCAATAGTCATTTGTTCAATTTTAGTGTATATTTTATTACGTTAGGTGACACAGCACATAAATAATTATTTATGCTAATAATGGTTAATTATATCCAACAAAGAAATTGCACAGATCAAAACACATATCTAAAAAATATTTCCGACATACTAGGTACATATCTAAACTTTATTAAAATAATAGTAGGATTTATTTTACAAAGAATAATATCCACTTATAATAAACAAACTAAAATGCTACGATCATGCGTACGAATCCGCGGGCATAGCTTGTAATATATACAAGATAAATTAAGATCATTATCTTGGTCAGCCCTGACTAAATGTTAAAGATATCATTATTATAAAATGTTATTGTATTGTTATTTAATAGAAATATTCAACAAATAATTTAAAAAAGTTACAGTTATGTGACATTTTGCATTGTACTGGAAATAAAATTTTTACTGCTATTTTATCGTGAATACGTCATAATGAACTTGATTTAAATGGTGAATTTAAATGATTATACATGCTACCACACCACCTTTAAACCAAAACTAGTAGATAATGTAACTTACTAAAATTACAGAGGCCGCTGGTTTGATTATAGTTGACCTGAGCTGATTAGGGTTTATCATGTTGATTTTTACATGCATAAATTATTGTTTATCTCTCATTGAGAATATAGAGGATAAGATTCCTATTCGATGCTTATTCCGTTCAATTCAGAGCTAATCCCCCTCTTAGGTTGAGCAGCATCTTCGGCCACATCCTCGCTAATTATCAGGCGAGAATGTTTTCAAGCAATAATTTATACTTATAATTATTAAAAACCTCAAGAAAATATATTTTGTTTGTTTTTTAACGCTATAACCTCAGACACTGTGCCATCCCATACTGTAGTTGATACCTGGATCACAGACTCACCATAACATAACAATGAACCATCGCCTCGAAAAAACAAACATAATAAGTGAATATGACCTCAATTGGTCAAGTCAATAAGTTACACGATCACTTTTTAACACAGGATTTTAACAAACAAAGAATTAAAATGAAAATTTTTCAAATTTTTATTTGAAAAGAGTAAGGTTTGGCAATTATAAATGAAAAATTATGTAGGACAAATGTCCACCACGAACACGCTTAGAGATGTTGATTCTTACATTAAAATTTTCAATAACTTTTTCGCAAAATGACTGATTTATATCGTTAATCACGTCACGGATTTTGAGTTTTAAGGCTGCAATTGATTCTATTGGCTCCGCATAAGTAGACTGTCTTTAACATACCCCCCACAAAATATAATTCAGTGGTGTTAAATCACATAATCTGGCCGGCCACTTAACAGTTGAAATTCGTGAAATTATACGATCGGGAAATTTGGTTTGCAATCAATTTATTGTTTCGGTGGCTGTGTGAGTTGTGGTACCATCCTGTTGAAACCACATGTTAGTGATATCCATATCATCAATAGTAGGCCAAAGTTGAGTTGTTAACATCTCTATATAGCGTATTCCATTGACCGTAACTGCATTCCCCGTCGAATTGTCGAAAAAAAAAAAACAGCCTAATCACGCCTTCAGATCACACAGCGCATCATACAGTGACTTGTTGGCATTCAAAGGCTTCTCAACAATCGCTTCTGGTTTTCAAAAGGCCAAAAGCAGCAATTATTCTTGTTGACGTATCCATACAAATAAAAATGGGCTTTGACTGAAAAAATGTTTTTTTTTTTCAGAAGAACCAGCGGGTTGTCCTAGAATGAATTCAGCGAATCAACGGATTCAAAGTCAAATCCTTACGCAAAATTCGCCATGTGGTCTTTGTAGATAACCCCAATTGTTGAGTACGTCGAGGAATTAATAAATTCGGATCTTCTTCAACGTTGTGGCTCACTGCTGCGATGTTTTCACTTTGTCGAACTCGCATTTGTGGCACATTATGGACCGAGCCTGTCGACTCAAATTTATAAACCAAATTCTTAATAGCGGTCTCAGAAGGATGATTGTGGTTACCGAAAATATCACGAATTTCACGAAAAGTAACTTATACAGTGATACTGGACTTCTATTATTGAAATGCGATTTTCGAGCAAAATTTAATTCGTTGTAACAATTGCCGAAGTTTTAGAATACTAACATGTTAAAAAAACTAACGTCAAAACTGTCACGTTGATCCGATTTGCCTTTATAAAACACAAAATTCTTGTTAAAAATCCCTTTATAACGTGACGATACGTCCCGCTTTGGGCGAGACAGTCCTGCTTTCGCAAACAAAGCAAACTATAATTTAAATAATAGAGATAAGTATAAGGCTTTGCCTTTCACGGTTGAAACACTTTCATACCTCCTTACCTAGTTAATATTAGTTTAGTATAAAGTGTTACCATATCTTCGTTTTTTATAAAAAGTTCTATAATAAAAAATAGTTACACGAATGAGGAAAATATATGGTTACTATAGGGTACTTTATATCGGGGTAGGCAGAGACGACGTCCTTTCACCTGCTACAATCCTGGCACACATTTATCTTACTTAGTACATATGGTAAACGCGAAGGTCCTTAATGGATCACTTGGCGGGTGACAGTGTGAACGGTTTTCGAGAACCAGTTAGTTACGAGAGCATTACTATCATCACTGTTTGTTTGTTTTTTTATGGGGTGTACATAACTGTTTACAGGTAAGTCGGCCTTGAATACCAGTGATTTAATTCCACGCAGTTCCTTTACCATTTATGTAAATACTATAATAGTATATAACTTATAGTTATTATAATGGTAAATAATATATAGTTTAATTACCTTCGAGGCAACGTTGTGTTTTATTATCTCTTTGAAAAATTCTTTAAATTCATTATCTTTTAATTTACTTCGTCAATAAATATATTATACCCTTCTCTACCGCTCGTATAAGTATAATGAGTTGGTAGTTTTTGAATTTCCAAAAAATATACTTAGTTACAGTTATTTACGATCATTAAAATAGTTTTAAAAAGCAAATATGTATTATATTTACATTAAATTTCTTGCATAATTTCAAATATTTATAATTATTATGTATAAGCTAGTTGTAATAATATTACAAAACATACATCAGAGACATTACACATTTTTTGGTAATCACCTCTCATCTATGTACAAGACTATAATTTACAATTTAAGACTAACTATACAGTAAAATATAAAATGGTATATCTTCCATGAAAACAAACATTAAAATATACCTAATGTCAAATATTGTTTAATAATAATCAATCCTTGACATAACAAACCGAAATGTTAGAGAACTATTTGTATTTGATACAATTTGTGCTATTAAAATGCAGGATTGATGAAATCCGCTTTAAGGAAACATTTTATTACCAATGGTTTTAAGATGTTAATCACTAATCACTACCTAATAGTATTTCGTAATTAGCTTTAAATGACTTTATTTAAATGATGAAATTATTATTATTATTACAATATTAAATGATTAAACCATTTATTATATATAAATAAACCACCAAATAGGTATATGATAGATGAAATATTTAAAGATAATGACCAAGAAGTTGTACGCTTACAACCTTATATGTGTGACCTGAACCCGATTGAATACATATGGAATTTAATAAAGCAAAGAGTAGTTGACCGAAAATATAAATCAATCCGAAAAAGAAATAGAAAAATTAACATGGGATGCCATTATCAGCATAACTGAAAGCGACTGGCAAAAATAAGTGAACCATGTAGACAGGCTCAGGCAGAAATATTGGGATGATGACCTACTGCAAGAAGCAAATGAAACACAAATTATAATAAATTTGCAGTGAGATACCTCTTCTGAAAGTGAAGGATTCAGTAGCGACGAAGAACCCGAATTAGAAGGAGTAGAGCCACTTATCAGTGACGGTGACTAATGTTAATATTACTATAATAAATACCTACATAAACTTAAACTGTGTTTTTATTAATTACAACATCACTTTTAGTAAACATAATTAAATGTCGTGTTAAAGTTTAGAAACGTTCCGCACGCTAGTCGTTATTGATAAAGGGATGCCGCTCGGACGCAGGTAGCTGGGGCAACAAATCCTAAATAATATTTTGCATTATTTTCTTAACTTCTCCCTTATTACCTGTTACTGACAAAGCCATTTTACTGTTACACAAAAATGTTGTCTAAAAGTATTGAGACCAGCGCAGTTCCATAAGGCCTATAAGTGCGAGCGAGAGGTCTGATAAAAAATATTTATGACTCAGTTCGCACGCTTGTAATAGCTCAAGTATAATAAATATAAGGCGGCGCTGTTCCGAATACAACACTCGTTACATTTAAAAAAAAATAGCAGAGACGAAATCGCGGGTGGAAACTTGTGTTATTTTTTTGTGCATAGTACAACCATGCGCCTGTGGCGTCACCGCCCCCAGGTCTCAACTTATTGCGCACGGGTAGTAACGAATATTTTAAAATATAAAATATCCAAATGGGTCCTCCCGTTTTCAAGTGATTAGCTTACCAACTAATAGCATATCATTTTTGATTATATAGATTAAAATTATGACGATAAATATAAATATAATATCTAATTCAACAAATAAAACAGTTTCAAGATATTAGGAGAAAATATGAAAGCGCGAGCGCAAGGGCACGTGGAGAGGTTATACAAACTAATATAATAATAAAAGAGCTTATAGTTTTAAGGTACCGCTCATTACTGAGGAGCTTTATGTTTTCAGGCTAAGACGGTATGGACATTTAATGTAAAGAGACATTGATCACGTTGTGAGAAAGTGCCTTTCCATGGATGTAAGAAAGAGAGAATGATGCTAGTCGCAGACCACTTGGATGCAAATGTCAAGAATGATATGAAGCAGCTTGGTTTGACCGAAGAAGATATTATATAATGAAGCAAATGCCACCTCATGATTAGGAATCCCGACCACGAGTAACAGGAAGAGGAGAGGGGAAAGAAGTAGAAAAAAAATTGCACAAAAAGATAGAACTGCAGCACAGCTATTGTCATAAATTTAATATAAAGTATGATAACTTTGAACATAAAATGGTTAGTATACATCCTGAACTATCTGTAATATCTCTGATCAAGTAATAAATTTCACTTGACATTTTGCCAGCCATCCTGTTTTCCAGATGATTTGATTAGTTTGCGTTTGCGCCGACTCGGCTTGGAGACGAAACATTGGATGCATTATTATTTCACAGATTTTATTTTCGCAATGCAAATAAATCGTAAAGTGTCTAACATATTTAAACCATATTTAGTCAATTGAATTTAATAAGTTGAATACTGATCTCTGTAGAATAACTTTCTTGTTGCGGAAACATAAGTCTGATGAAGTTTGTTTTTTGGAAATTTAACACGATGGTTTGACATGTTAATTTTGTGTTGTAGATAGAAGTAGTTGGTTTATTTTAAGGGAAGTTTTAAGTGACTTAATTTTATACTTAGTTTTTCTAACAAGATTTAAAATGTAGCACCACCAACACGTGTACAACCACATGTATGTACCACATCTGGTCATTTTAATTTAATGACTAATATTGATGTGGTAGAAGAATTACGTATCTTATTAAGGAATTTTAAATCTAATCAAGTAATGACATTTTATTACCTGTCGACAATCCCGGTATTAGAAAAGGTAGGTGCCAGGATCGAGTCCTCTAATCACCATGGTGGTCACGATTTAGTCCGGTACAGAGCCCTACGACAATGCTTTATTACTGGATATACACCGGCTCATCCCGGAATACGACACGCTTAAGAAGCATGCCTTTAGATTGTCATAACCTATCACCCAGCCAAAAAATAAGAGTTAATAATGGACTTCTGCTATAGTACTTTCGAAGGTCATGTCGAATTACGTGGATTTAAACTTAATATAAAACTGGACTGATGAAAGGATGAAACAAACAACGCTTTTCAAGTGTTTGCCTCAGTAGATACTACAATCTGTACAGTTAATAAAATTGAAGTGTCCTGTTTGTAATGTCAAAATAACAGTTTTTTACTAAATGCATATGAAATTATATACGATACCTATAATAAAAAGCCCATTTTTAATATTTTTGTCTGTTTGTCTGTCTGTCTGTCTGTTTGTTCCGGGTAATCTCCGAAACGGTTGGACCGATTATGACGGGACTTTTACTGATAGATAGCTGATAATATAGGGAGTAACTTAGGCTATTTTTATTTTAGAAAAAGAATTAGGTTTCCGCACAAATAAAAAAAAACTGGTCATGGTAAATCAATTTGGGCGCTTAAATGGCTTATGCTGAGTAAACCATAAGAGATATAGCAAATTAATGTAGTACATAATTTTAGGAATTAAAAAGACCTACAAAAAAGTCTGGGAATATATATATGTTCTAAGGAACACCCACAATAAGCATTTTTGTCTTTAAAATAGCCGGGAGCGGGGGAGCAAGATTCTCGCGGGCATTCTGTAGTCCACGTGAGCGAAGTCACGGGCACAGCTAGTTAAATATAACATTCTAATAATACAAAGAATATATTTCAGCAACTGCACTTGAGAATACTTTCACTTACCGTAAGGGTTACCTTGCTTAAGGTAAGCATTACCAACTTCGGTAGCATCCTCATTCAACAACAAAATATGCCATTGTGGCCAACGATTTAGAAAACAGTAAAATTCTAGTATGTTAATCTTAAATCTTACTTTCGAATATAACCGTTATTCTACATCAATATACTAGATCAGTTAATTTAAAAGGATATAAAATACATATAATTAATATAGATATTACTTTACTATATTTATAAAAAAATACATCGATACTTCTTAGCTTATCAGCAAGTTATTTTACCATCATCGTATTTATAAAAAAATTTTAGTCACTATGAAGTTTATCTGCAAGTTATTGGATCGGTTTACCGTTACCTCATATAGGTATATTAGATGTTGCAACCGTCAACGATGAATAACCAAGTTAACGATTTCACAAATAATTCTGTAAAGTTGAATGACTGGTTTTGTAATATAATAATATTGAATCGTTTTTAGTTTCTCGATATTTGATTTGTAATATTCCATTAACTTAAAGAATCTACATAACTTTAAGTATAATTACTATGCAATTAAGATTATTAGACATTTAACAGAGTTTATCTGTTTAAAGATAAACATTTTTATATTAGCTATATACATACCTATGTAGCAATAAAAACAAAGTATAAGAGAAACGCAATGATGAAAAGACGTTAAATCCTTGATCCAAAATCTTAAATCATAAGTACTTAAATTGTTAAACCAGATTTAAGATTGACAGTTGCATACATATTGACACAACAGCATCTTGGTTATGTTATCTGAAGACGTGGGTTCGGAACCTAAAATGAGCTCGAGGTTTTGTTGAAGGAGACCATGTTAATGTTCTCATATCATGATTGAACGTTATTCTCAGAAGCTCATCTGGTTAGCTACCACACGCAAATTGGAAACCTGTGATCAAGCATCTCTAGGTATTTTTCGATAGTAGTAGTCATAAACCAGTCCAATTGTATCCTTAAATTTTTAGAATTTAGCCCATATAATACCAAAAAAAAAGAGATAATTAAAAATAATTACACGTCCCTAAACTAAAAACTAAAAAAGTGGTTTTGAAAATTAATAAAAAGGAATAGTAAATAACATGTGTGAAATAGTAGTCAAGTTAGCGACGTCTTGACATATAGGTAAATGAGAAATAGAAGCTGATTTTTTACGAAAAGTAATCAATGCTCAATTGACCGCCTCTGTGATCGACTAGTGGCCGGAAAAGTGTAACTCTAAACACGAAGGTTACGGGTTTGATTTCTATTAAAACCCAAAAAATATAGTATAGATTGTCGAATCTAGTCAAGGTTTGGCAAAGTTGTCGCTTGCGTGCAATACAACTATTAGCTAATCCACAAGTAACTACCATGCACTCTCCTTAGTATAGAGATCCAGGATTAAATTCATCATGAGTATTCACTTAAAAGTGTCTCTAATACATATTTGTATGAATTATATGATTATATAAATTTTGTTTCATATAATACTTATAACACAATTAAGTGCTTTATGTAATTGTTTTATACGATATTAATAGATATTTGTCAAACATTTTTATCTAGATGTTGCATTAAAAACTTTATTATACTCATTCATTAGAGTGGTACCTATATTAAGCTGTCTCCTGTGGGTGTTTTGCTGTATAGACTACACAAAACATAGGTTCGCTACACATTTTTGTTTATTAAGATTTGATTCATGTTTGTGTCAACAATGTTTTTGGCGGACGAAAAACACTGAAATATTTGTCCCCTGCACGGGTGATTGTGAAGATAGGCATTAATTTTACAACAAGTCTCGTAGACGTCACATAATGCGCATAGAACATCGTGTTTTGTTTTTTTATGTACATCGCCAGTTTTTGTGAAGTTATTCATATAATTTGTTAGTAAGGAGCAGCGAAAGAAGTTTACTTTGTCAAATAGATATTCTATCTTCTATAGATCTCAAATTTCGAGAAAGTAAATAGTCGAACTAGTTAGGTACTCGAAATCAACAATATCTCAAGTTTTCTACTTGATACCAAATTTATAATTTCAAGAAATGATCACTTCTACATTGTGTGATGTCTTCTACATTTGAAATAATTTTGGACATGATAGTTTATAGCATTAGTGGTAGTAGATATTTTCCATCTCCCGGTCAGTATGTTCCCTTCTCTTACGACATCGGGTCCTTCAAGCATAACATGAAGAGATATGGATTTCAATCTCTCGGTAGTCGTCGTTGTGTTTGGATTGTACTGTGTTTACCATCAGAGTCAGTACCGTTAAATTGCCGATCTACTTAAAAACAAATTGAGTAGGAGACGACATGAGTATAACGTATATAAGCAAAATTTGCTTTGTGTAGATATTTTTTTGTAGTATACGCTAAGGAGACACATCTTTATAATTTACGTAAGCGTCTGGCCCAATGTTCTCTCAGTATAGTGACATCATTCAGTGGATTGTGTCATCGTAAATACATAAAGTACGCTCAAGGCTCAGCAGTGCTTGTTCACTTTATTATATAGGAAAAATTTGGAAATGTTATTTTAGAAAACTTATTTGTTTACTTGGAGAAGGTGTTAAGGCTAACGATAACGAGGCCAACATCAACAACAATATTGGTGGAAAAATATTGAAGCCCTAAGGAATTTCAAATTTAATTATAAGATATAATACTATCGTCCAAGAATTTGTATTAATTTATTTATGATAAAATTATATATTTCATTCTAAAATTTGCATTTAATAGGCACTACAATAAACAATATCATTTTATGTGTAGTATAATCAATTATATACACATTAATTATATTCTACATTGTCAATAGAAATAAATACTACTTACATAAATCTGTGATATGTGTTATTATGATAAATAATACCTATTAATATGATAATTTAATTATAGTACACATTTTATGTAAGTAATATTACTTACTACTTTTTAGGGTTCCGTACCTCAAAAGGAAAAAGGTACCCTTATAGGATCACTTCGTTGTCCGTCTGTCTGTCAAGACCCTTTTTTTCAGGAGTGCGTGGAGGTAAAAAGTTGAAATTAATATCAAAAACTAAGGTCTGCTAACCCTTGAAGCTGTGAAAAAATCAAACCTCTAAGTCAACGCAATCAAAAAATCCGAATATTGTAAATTTGTAGTTACACCATCAATAAAAATTAATTTTATTATCTTTTATTAATAACATTTTAAATTTATATCAGCTCCACCTGTCGATCGCTAATCATTATTATTAACATCAAAACAGGCGTTAGGCGCCATATATCGATAATAATCAATCGATAATACTTCAAAGGTAATAAATATTCGATGTTACATAATAAAATGTTCTTGGACATATATAATTTTCCAAGAATAATATTTGGTTAGAATATTCCATGATTCTTTTATAAACAATTGTTAGCCCACGCAATATTACTTGAGGTGAATCGCCATCTTTTTATTAACCATAAATTATTATCAGAGATAGTAAAATTTTGTATGACTAATAAGTAATTTTAATACTTAAAAAGTTCCACAATTTAAAATGTTTATCCATTATTGTTGTTAGTCAATAACTCGATGAACAAATTATTATTTGATAGTTTTTACACTAATTGTATAAATAAAGTTGTCATTATTTATTTGTAGATATTTATAAAATGTTGAATGTGAAAAGGTGGCGTCGCCATAAGATTAGTATCATCGATGTATATTATGTGCCCCCTTTAATCGTCATTTATCGATTATACCTATTAGTAATAAGTATTCTTACTAGTAAGTAATAAGTTATTAGTTCAAAGATAATAAATATGCATAGCTTTTAATAATTGATAAAGTAATGTGAGTAGTTTGATACCAGAGGGCGTTCTAAAATAATAAATCCATACTGCTCTCCAGAGACTGGTCTCTGTACTTATAATTAAACCATTTAATATATATTATGATAGTTCAATTTCATGCAATAAAAATAATTTCTATGAAGAAATGGGTTAAAATATTACTGAAATATAAGTAATTAGCGACCCGCCCCAGCTTCGCACGGGTACAATGTTCTATGTAGTGTATTTTATGTTTAAAAAATCCTGATTTATAGTTTATCGCTATAAAATTCCTAGATAGTATATAACTTCATAACTGCCTCATTAGACTAGTGATCTTAAATGCGACTTTCTTAAATGTTCGAGTTCCTAGGTTTGATTCCTAAATTGATCAATTGGGGTATTCTATGAAATTCTCAGTATAAGCTGCGAGTTTAGCTTTGTGTCTTACTAATGGCAATAAGCTTGCCCCCTATTACATGGGACCTAAAACATCCTCTGCGAACTAAGGGTGTACACCTCTACCTAATCTTTCAGGGATAAAGACGTAATATGTTACGTAACTTCATAGTTACGAATCACGCGTTTAGCTCACGTCACGCTATTTATTATAGACGCGGAGTGCCCGCCAACCGACCGCGACCGTTTTGGTGAGAGGAATTTTGAATTTGTGATATCTTCTACGGTATTTTCATTTAAATGAAAAACTGTAGAGGACAATTTTAATCTACATTAATTGCTAAAGTTAACTAACAAATTTATCTGGATTAATATTAATACTGAATTAGAAAAAATAGCCTCGCAAATAATATAATATTTTTAATTACGATGTTGAAGATAAAAATAGTTTTGTAAGTCAGCTTTAAGAGATAGACATATACCATCGCGGACTTTTCTCTAGGCTTGTTAAAGAGCTACAATTCTTTACTACATAATTTTGATGTTTCTCATAAAATTTAGCCAGCGTAAACCATGTAAGCGCCCGAAAATCATTTTTGACGACTTGATTACAAATAATTGAATTTTCTCTACCATACAAAACCTAAATTGGTATGTATTGTATACACATATAAACCTTCCGTAAAATAATTGGTAATTATAGTAAAAACCTCATTAAACCAGTTTCGTAGTTTAAAAGATCTAAGCGTACAAATGGACAGACGGCGGGAAGCGACTTTACTTTATACAATGTTGATTATAATAATATAGCATTGGTTGTGACCGATGTGATCATAACAAATAATATATGAATTAAATAAATGATGAAGCTACATAACGAATGTTTAGTGTTCAATTAAACTATTAGGAGTTTTTCCGGCAATTAACTGATGCTATTGACACCCTCCACGTATAATATCCATGCCTGTAATTTCGGTCAAGGATGTCTTATAGACAGGCAAAACCAATATAAATAGTAGTTCAAGTATAATTTTTATTATTTTTCGATTACTTTGTATGCTTGTACTTTTAGATTTTTATAATCTACGAAAATAGTAAATTGGGACTAGCTTTTAAAAATGGCTGTCGTTACTGATTAGGGTTAAAAATAAGTTTTTATAAGAACAATAATACTTAAGTGTTAAAAAAATAACACCCTTATTCTTGTCCTTCTTTTATCTAACTTGGTTATCAATCCTCACTATGACGATTATTACTGCCATTATCGAATCGGTAATTATTTCGTTTTATAAATTACTTTGAGATTATTTCAGTATTCTAACAAAATGGTGGCTACCACTAAACCATATTAAGCTACCCCGGAAATTTTGAGATATCAAAGAATTCATGGTCTATGTTGTTATTATCACGTAAGAGTTTTTGGCGGGATCTCGTGTCATGTGATTGAGATAAACACATGCATCTTTAAGATTTAGCTTACGAGAGAATGAGATAGAATAAACACGGTTAATGCAAGTCCTCATTTTCACGACTATATTCGACTTCGAATTGGCCTAGCGGTGTGACGAGCAGACTTATACGAACTGTTGTATTGAAGTATGCACGTCATTTATAAAAATTTTTACGCATTCTATTGAAACCGTGGCGCACGTTAGTACTTCTTCGCAAATCCAACCTAATCTAACCGAGCATCGTCGGTATCAAAATACTGTACAAAAACAAATAACGCACATGATTTTCATAACTGTATTTGTCGTTGAATTGATATGTCTATAAAATCAGTCAATGTATGGCCTATGGATATTCGTGATGGTAATTACGGTTATTGAATTACCTACAAAATTATTTAATCGACAAGACGTCGAACCAAAACCAAAATTTAGTATTTTTGGTAAGTTAATAGAATTTAAAATTTTCTTCCTACTCTGTCTAAAAACTCTGTGCACGCCGATGCTACCTAATTATTTTTGGGAATGTAGCTGTACAATTACGGAACCCTCTGTGCACGAGTCCGACTCGCACTTGGCCGGTTTTTTTATAATAGAACGGCACAGTGACGTCACAACAGAAACAACGGCGGACCACCGAGAGATTGGTATGCTATCAAAGGTCTTCGCTGTCATGCCGGCTTGGAAGCCTCCCTGTAGTTGGATAATTAAAAATTAAAGTTGGATAACAGGCTGATACTGAAACGTGACAAACCAAGGGAAAGCCTCCGTGACAGATTTATCACCATGTGCGTGTTGTATGTATTGTAAGTTTGTTTGGATAATTAGTATGGAGAGACATAAACGTTTGTTTAGATGTAAACAGCCCACTTGCCAACAATGAATACTTATCAATTAAACCTTAATACCTACTAAACTAGTAGATCTATGCCGAACTCAAACAAATACTTTTTACGAGTTTAATGATATAGAATTATGACTTCATAGCCGTAATGTTAAGTCTTTAATCTCTCTGAAAGGATTGCAAAATTTGAAATTAATGCTTGAATAAAATTTGTCTATAATCAGAGGGATGCTTTTTATGTTATTGTTAGTTGCAAGCCTCTACCCCAAAGTTTCACCCGTGTTAAATTCTTAAATTTATTCGTGTAGCCTATCGTTATTCTCGCTTCCAGTACTTGCCTACAACTTACTAGATTACTTGACGATGAACGTCAAGAATTCATGGATAACCATGAAGGTTATTTATTATCTGCTTAGAGTTATAGCATGAATATATATGAATAAATTGCAAAAATATTATTTGAAATCTGTTAGTTCCAAAGATTAGCGCGATTAAACAAACAAACAAAAAAAAAACAATCTCCTGAATTCTCTTTCTATTAGTATTTTTTAGAATACTATAATATACTACTATGTCCCAAAAGTATCTGACTTGTACCTGTTACTTCGCACTGGCATTATTTTTCGTCATCCGGCTCATGGCATCCTTCGAAGTACCTAGTCCCCCTTCTACTGAACAAGATGCTCCCATCGGTTCTTCCACATCCTAATGCAGTTCTGGTAATCGGTTTTCGGAATGGCCATGAGTGCATGCGGTGCATTCGTTTCAACCGTCTCTATGTCGTCAAACCGATGTCCTTTGAGCGGTATTTTAAATTTTCGGTACAGCTAAAATTCGCAGTGGGCTATGTCCGTACTGTACGGAGGCTGACGGAGTTGTTTCATATTGTGTTTTGCTAAAAACTGTTGCACGGTGTTCGATGAATGCGCTGGAGTGTTATCATGGTGGAGAAGCCATTCGCCGCTCGCCCAAAAATGCAGGCGTTTCCATCTTACCGCGTCATGCAATCTTTTCAGAACTTCGCGGTAAAACTTTTTGTTGATTGTCTGACCTCTCGGTGCATATTCGTGATGCTAGACTCCTACGAAATCGAAGAAAACAATTAACATGGATTTGACATAGCTCCAACTCTGACGTGCTTTCTTCGGTCGTGAGTCAGGTGGAAGCTTCCATTGTATGGATTGTTGTTTCGTTTTGGGGTCATAACCGTAAACCCAGGATTCGTCACCGGTAATAATCTTCAGGAGCAAATTTTCATCATCAATAACCATTTCCAAGTTGCCCAGGTGAGCGATTTCGAAGCGAAGACGATCCTGATCTACTGTAAGTAATTTTGGAAAGAATTTTGCACACACGCGAGTCATTCCTAAATTCTCGGTTAGGATTCTCGAAACACAAGTTTTCGGAATCCCGAAATCATCTTCTATCTCGTGCACACTCAAATGGCGATTTTGCGTAATCTCGAGTTGCACACGCTCGATATTTTTCGGTGTTATCGCGCTCGAAGGTCGGCCAGAACGCGGATCACTTTCTACACTCGTGCGACAGTTTTTGAATCCCTTGTACAGCTCTTTAATTTGAGTTTGCCCATACAAGCATCTTCAAAGGCTTCCTGCATCATTTCGATTGTCACTACACAACTCTTTCTGACTTAGGAGCAAAACTTTATGCAAATTCGTTGTTCCGATCCCTCCGTCATTTTCAACGATAGCAAAATCCGACGAGCGCGAAATCGACGATGTATATAAAGACACGTTGCGCTCGAAATAACAAATCTCGTCGGTTGACATGGTAGCCGATGACTTCGTGAAGAGTCATTTGTTAGGCTCGTAATTCATAAAGGTCATTCATTACTAACTACTAAGTACTAAGATACTTTTGGGACACACTTCGTATAAAGTATTGATTATTAGGTATAGAATTATTAAGCTGGCTCACCCTAATTTCATATTACCAGAGACTAGATAATACCTATACGTAGGTACCTAGTAATTTCGTATAATATAAATTATGAATTAAGTTAGAAAGAAATGTTCATGCCATTATTTTGAAGACCTGTTGGCCTATTTGCATAAATTATCTATTGTTCGTAATATGTTAATTATTGTAATTTACTTTGAATTTTGTTGGTCGATAAACTCTTCTGGGATTCTTAAATACCATAATTTATATTTTTATTCAAGTATACAATATTGTTTATATTATTTGCCGGCAATAATTTATATATATTTTTGTTTTAACAAACCTATGTACTTGTACTCATTATATTATCATTTAACAACCCTTTGGCTCCCTTACATAACAAATTTACGTGAAATTGGCATGTTTGCCATTCCCGGGAGCAGAGGTATTAAGAAAATACTTAGTATAAACAATGAAATTAGAAAACACAGTTACCTAACGAGTTTTTTTTTTTGGATTTGTATGGAAGTTTCCTACTTCGAACCTTATTTACCTCGATTTTAATGATTTTATATATATATATAAACTTGCCAAAGCTTGAGCTACATTAAGATGATTATTAGGTAACTGTAGTGTAGTATATAAATCTATATATTAAATAATAGATTCGGAAAATTAACAAATTGTTTACGATGCTTTATATTATTCGCAAATTAACGCTTGTGATAATATTGTAATCTCATAGGAAAATGGAATATTTTAAATTACCGCTTGCAGTTGTTTTGGCACTTGTCCGTGCAGCTATAAAAACTGACTGATATATTCAATTTCGTCGACCAAGTATTCAGATGTCTATTTTCTATCCGAATTATTATCCGAATAGATAAAAATGTTTCTCAAATGCGAAACATTATATTTGTATATTTGTTTAACCGTCTTTTTAACACGCTTATGCGCACGAGTATAAAACATGCTTCCAAAACGTAATATTATGCATTTCATAACCTAAATTATATTTTTATTTAATAGAGTAATAGAAATCAATTTATTTCGGTACTGAATTAGAATAGAAAAAGCAAGAATAAAAGCGGGTAATTTTTAAGATTGTAGAAAATAAACATACCTTTAATTATTTTTCTTGTAAGCATAGAAACAAGAACAGCTGAGTTCACAAACCGTCACAATTTTGTAGCGTCCTTGACATAATAGGTACCTCGTAGCAAAAATGAAATCACACTTGCGGGAAAATGCAATTAACTTCTCGAAATTTAGTTACACAACGTACAACTAACGTATCCTTTTTATATAAAAAGCTAATGAGGTAAGTAGTCTCCAATACACAGTAATATTTACGTAATTGTCAAGTAAAATATCTTGTTTTATTTTATATTCGTGTAGGTTTAAATACGGCGTGGCGCGTGCCAGCGTTCGCGGCGTGGTGATACCGGCAGCGTTCACCACGTTCTAACTCTTATGGTGGACTCACTGGACTGGACTGGTAGGTATGGCTCGTACCTACTCAGCGCAACTGATGGGATGGGGTCGGGGCCGTCCAAACACTGCATTACACATTCTAACTAATGGTATATCACAAGTTAGTTCCATAGCGGAGGACAAAAAGCCAGATAATTTTGCTAAATATTTTTACACATTTCTGTATTACCTACCTATTTCTTATCAGTTCACTTGTAAGATATGCATACGCCTTTTTATTTTTTAAATAATTATTGGTAGTCGTTTGAGTAATATATTTTATAATATGCTCTAGTTCCAGTTTTTGGCATATTTAAATATGACATTAAAAACATGCGCTAAACACGATTTGATATTGTGTAATTTGGTGTTTTTTCCTTCTAGCCTACTGATTAGTTTTTATTAATAAACTAAATTAGTATGGTAAAGTTAACATTTTGATTACTCATTATTTTTAATTAAACAAAAATATAAATTAAGAATAGACATTTTAAATACATATTACAATATCTGGGCAACAGAGCTGCGCTTGTAGCCGAGTTTGTATTGCAAATGTTTGAGAATCACGCGAACTACCTACGTTGATTCAATTGTGTTATTTTAGCTATTGATCGTTTACAAATGTTATTGTATGTTGACTTTTTAATTTAGTTATTAAAAAGAGAACAGGGATACCACTACATATTTAATGATCTGTGAGTACCACGGCAGATATGTTTCTACTAGAGAAAGAACATTATTATGATTATGTACTCGTAAAAAAGATGGATGAAAAAAAAAGTAGGTAATAAAGCAAATTCACTATGGAGTAGTACCATTGTGTATGTACTTTTAAAGATATATATTAAAAAATATTGTCACGTCATCTTCATCTTTATTTACACATTTACTTAAATATTAATCTTGATATTTTCTTCATATTACTTGTTGAATGATCGTTTATAAACGTGTCTCGAGACGAATCTTCGGATGTGGACATCGACGTGATGAAGGTCACGTCACGGTGCGTCGCGTCATCGCGACGCGGCGCGGCGCGGCACCATGGCGGCGCGGCAGTGGCATTGGGGCGCGGCGCGGCGGCGACAACCCACGCGGTGACGCTTGATGCTACTTCACCTCATAGCTGTTTCTACCAGAGGTTTCTACATATAATACAAATTGCCAGTATAAGAATTATAAAATTTGTCCCATTTTGTATAATACTACTGACTTATTAGAAGTGAATAAAATTACTGCCTCGTTAGCCTAGTGGTCGTAAGCGCGACTGCCATGAGCGATGTCCTGGGTTCGAATCCCAGGTCGAGCAAAGTGTTATTGGGTTTTTCCTATAAAATTCTCAGTAGCAGCTCGGAGTTTGGTTTCGTGCCCGATTAATGGCAATAGGCTCGCTCCCTATTACATGGGACCTAAAAACATACTCGGTGAACTGTGGGTGTATATTAGTACACCTCTGCCTAACCTTTCGGGGAATACAGGCGTGATGGTATGAATAAGATTATGGATACAATCCCAATAGTAAACGCACGGTAGGTATCTAATAAAATATTGGCCTTAAAATTTAAAAAGATAAATCTATTATTTCTATTAACCTATTAATCAGATTTCTTTGCTTGGGATATTTTCAAAATTACTTGAAAAATTAGTGAATTATCAACTAATACAATATATCGAAAAATTTAAATTAATATCTGACAGACAGTTCGGTTTTCGACGGGGTAAATCAACGGAGGACGCGGTGTTATTGCTAACATCAACTGTAGCGAAGAAGCTAGACAAGAGACTGTGTTGTAACGGTGTATTTCTTGATCTGGCAAAGGCCTTTGATACTGTGTCTATTCCTATATTGATAAGAAAACTTGAGTGTATGGGAATAAGAGGCATCCCTTTGCAATGGTTCGCTACATACCTAACTGGACGAAGGCAGTGTATTTAAATTGGACAACTTACAAGTGACTTACAGAGTGTTTCGTTTGGGGTGCCACAGGGTAGTGTACTTGGACCAACATTATTTATTATTTATTTAAATGACATCCATGAGCTTCAAATCATGAATGCTGAGATATTTTGTTACGCAGATGATACTGCGATAATCTTTCACAGTACATCTTGGAATTAAGTTCAGAGGTATACAGAAATTGGCATGACTAGGATATATTACTGGTTACAGCGTAATCTTCTTACACTTAATACAAAAAAAACAACTTACATAAATTTTCATAAGACATTCGCTTCAGCTCCACCTACACTACCTGACATCAGAATACACACATGTGCTAGACTTAATGATTTTTGTGATTGTGACAAATTAAGCAGAAATACACTTATAAAGTACCTAGGTGTTCAAATAGACCAGCGTCTTTCATTCAAGAATCATATAGAAGCACTGGCTCGGCGGTTGAGAAGAGTGGTGGGTGTTATGAGGCAATTATGTTCTGCAGCATGCCTTGCCACCCTAAAAACCATATACTTTGCTCTTTGTCAATCTTTGATTTTATACTGCATCACAAGTTGGGGCAGTGCTACTAAAACTAATATGATAGTAGTCGAAAGAGCCCAGCGCTCAGTAATCAAAGTCATGTTGCGGAAGCCTTATGGATACCCAACCACAGAGTTGTACAAAGAAAGCAGATTTCTTAGTGTGAGACAATTGTTTATACTGCAAGTTGCTCTTAGAGAACATAGAAAGGTAGCCGTCCTACCGGAATACAGTGAAATGTCAGGACGTGGTGTATTCCGTGTGAGAGCTCCCTTGGTGGGCACGGCCTTTGCGCAAAGGTTTGGCCCGTTCATTGGCCCCTATATTTAGAATAACGTACAGAAGCTGTGTTCAATTGGAGACTGTTTGCTTTACGAAGCAAGAAGGAAAATTATCGGCTGGCTAAGTACCCTGACATATAACACAACTGAGGATGTACTTACAATTCAAAAATAATTTTACATTTTACTTCTTCTCTGATTACTAAAACTATAAGTAATTTTCCATGATGGTTTTGGCTGTTGCATTTATATTGTGTGTTATTTTATTTATGATAATATGTATGTTGTATGTAATTATGTTTTTAGTATAAAATATGTGTCTGTATTGCATACTATATAACGGTATGGTATGTAGTATAATGAATAAGTAATGTGTAATGTAATGATTTGAGATGTTATTATGAGTAAGTATAATATGGTAACTCGTATGTAAGGTTCCCAAGACACAGGCATGCCTAGTTT
Source organism: Saturnia japonica (assembly GCA_033032175.1). NCBI lineage: Eukaryota > Metazoa > Arthropoda > Insecta > Lepidoptera > Saturniidae > Saturnia > Saturnia japonica. The sequence continues at coordinate 7,796,871 of CM065308.1, read as the reverse complement.
GGGGCCATTGTTAAAATTGAAGTTGTAAATTTAAGTTAAGTAATAAAATAATTTCTTAAAAATAAAAAATAATAATATGTTAATAATATAAATAGAAAAAAGTACCTATTTTTCATTGATGGAATCAAATAGTTAGTATCTATAGTTAAGTAAATAATTTAACATAAAATTGAGTTATTGGATAACCTAGCATTACCATTTTTTTTTTTTAAACGTGGAGAAACCCATCATGGGTACACACCCGCCCGGGGGGGACGAGTGGTTATGTGAGACTCCTACTCACTAAAACTCCACGGTGTACCATCCGCCGCCATACAGGGGCGACAAGGGAACTGCGGTGGCATACAGCCGCGTCGCCCCGGCGGCCGGCCCGGCTAAACCGGGCCCCGGCCTAAGTAGGAGACAGCTCAGTACACCCTAGCCGTTTCCTCCGTCCGCCGAACCTGTGCAATGAAGAGACGGACCCCCCTGACCCGGCTCCTCTGGTTCGGCTAGGGTGGCGCGAGTTGGCGGATAAACCGCCTCCTCCTGCCACCCGTTCGTCTTTGGCGGAGAGAGCCGCTTAAGGGATCCCCCTCGCGAACCCTCTCCGCGGCCTCCTTCTGCAAGATGACGTCCTCACAGAAGGAAGCCATCGCCGTCCATGCCCTCTCGCTGCCGAGCATGGCTTTCACCACACTCGGCAGCGAGAGGTCCGCTCCAACAGCTACGGCCAGAGTGTGGCGCTGTTCCTCCCACTCAGCACGCTCAGAGAGAGTGTGCTGCGTCGTGTCCTCTACAGCCCCGCACTCATGGCATGTAGTGTTGGGTTCCCTCCTGGCTATCTTGTGCAGGTACCATCCGAAACAACCGTGTCCGGACAGTACCTGCACAAGTCTGAATGTCAGGGAGCCACGCTCCCTGCTATACCACTGTCGGAGGACTGGGCGAATGGCGTCTATGGTATAACGTCCATAGCGCGCATCCGCCAGGTCCTCCTCCCAACGCCGGAGTACCTCTTCCTGCGCTCTCTTCCTGATAAGGCTAATCTCTGTCGGAGCCGGAGGCTCTCCACTTTCCTTCCTCGCCGCCGTAAACCGATATACGGCGGTGAGCACTTCCACCTGAAGCTCCCGCGGCGGGGAGCTGGCAAGAACAAAAGCCGCCCCAGATATTTCATCTGGGCCCCAATCCGGACCCTAACCCCTCCTATGTCTAGGACGGCCCCAGGGGGCGGTCCGCACCGAGGCCCATGAAACAACAGGGCCTCGGTTTTCTCGAGGGCCACGCTGAGGCCCAACATCCTTATGCGCCTGACCACAAGAGCTACTCCCTCCGTGGCCAGGCGCTCTACTTCCCTCCAGTTTCGCCCCTGGGCCACGACTAGGATGTCATCCGCGTAGCAAAAGAATCGCACTCCCTCGGGGAGTGCGCAACGGAGCACCCAGTCGTAGCCCATGTTCCACAGGAGCGGTCCCAATACCGACTCCTGTGGAACCCCACACCTTACTTGGCGCTCGACTATCGACCCCTGGCTGTCCACGTAGGCAGCAACCCTATCGTCAAGGTAATCCCCCAACAGTCGCCGCAGGTACGGAGGCACTTCGAAGTACCGAATAGACTTCCGTATAACGCTATGGGGCAGACTGTTGAAGGCGATGGCGATGTCAAGTGACACCGCCAACAGCCTCTCTCATCGATCTGTTGCCTCCGTGGACAATACCTTCAGGGCAGTGAGGGCGTCCACCGTGGAACGCCCCACCCGGAAGCCAAACTGCCCGCCTGACAGTTCCGGCCCCACATCTTTCATGTGCCGGACGACACGGGAAGCGATAATACGCTCTAGCATTTTTTCCCATGTCCGGGGCCGATAGGATGACGGGCAGTATGGAGGGCGAGCCCTCCTTCGCCAGAAGGCACAGCCGCCCTCCTTCTAGAGCTTCAGGAACCGTCCGACCGCTATACATCGGTCAAACAGCCCCCGAAGCTCTCCGCCTAAATGGCCGAGCGCCAACGACAGAACTCGCCACGTTTATGGTGGAGGTGCCCCGATACCAGCCCCATCTCCGAGTCTGTTACGGGATGGGGCGTGTCCGGCATCACCACAATGCCTGCCCGAGGAGGCATTGGCGGTGGAGGGAACTCGGGAGGGTCGGGAAACAATGTACTCACGACCCTCCCCACAAACTCCGGCTGGAGGGTCTCCGTTATGGGGGACGCCTGCCCTCGGATTTTTTCCGGGCCACCCGATACGGGCGCCCCCATGGATCCCCCTCCAGTGTTTGGAGGAGCTCCTCCCAGGCCTCATCCTTGGCCCGACTTATGGCTACCTGCAGGGACATTCTACAATCCCTGTAGGCACCATGCACGCACTGTCGCACGCCGTGTGCATGGATGGCGAGTCCTACAGGAGTTGGAGACCTTATAGGATCACCGATATATTCGGTTTGAGGTCTCCATCTCCACGGGGGGCGTAACAAACCGCCCACGCAGAGGTGCGGTGTTCCCTCGGTGGGTTAATGGTCGCTTCAATCGTGAGATGGCGGAAGATGCGGCCTGTGTACAGAGCTGGCGGTCGCCGGCTCCTTCAACGGAGGAGATCGACGCGTTTGCAGCCCGCTTCCGTGCGGCTCTCATGGAGGTCTGCGACGCGTCGATGCCGCGGAGCAATAACCATCCGCAAATAGGCGGGCGGTGTACTGGTAGTCGCCGGAGATTGCGGATCAGTAACCAGCTTTGCAGAAGCCCCAAACTGGGATGCTGCACTACGTTCCTTGTAGGCCCCGTGTTTTTGCTACATGCAGCAGCGTTTCTCCTATCTGCCGCCAGAGGCGGGCGGACCGCCAGCCTAGGAAGCAGCCGATCCTCCAAATTATCCAAGCGGGCATCTAAGATGTTGCCCACCGTGGAAATGAAGGACCGCTTAATGCGCTCTTCCATTTCCTCCAGGACTTGCCGCAACTCCTGAACAGTCGGCTCTGGCGGCAATGGCAAAGACTGAGGAGAAGGACGAGCTACTGCCTTTAACCTAGCATTACCTACCAACTCTATGTAATTCCTGCTAGCTGCCACTACAGAGTACATTGTTTATAGGAGAAGCTGCCACGTTCTTTGCAGCACGTGATTTGTACACATTATGTAGTATGATCTAATATTTATACGGTATAATATACCTAACTTTAAAAAAAGAACTAAAATAATTTTATTACCGTCTTTTAAATTTAATGTGATGATTTTATTAACACGCTTTTTGTTGGGTACTCAGCACGTCACACGCGTCGATAGGGCTAGTGACGTCAACCCGGGTTGGACGGGTTTGTTAATCTTATAGGATTTCTAAAAAATCCTATAAGAAGCCGGATGCCCGCCTCGTGGCGATTATTCTTGCCGATCCGAAGTGCTCGATACGGGGGCCTGAGGTGTGCGATATCGCCCAAGCTCACTCGAAAATGAAACAAAACTTTCACTAACAAACGTAACCGAGCCGACCGATCAGACAGATACATAGACATGTAACTGCGAATCTTCAATGTGTTCCGTAGTGGCGCTAGTGTCGATAAGTTGTTCCAAGTTCCGATGAATTCCCGTAGTGGCGCTAGTGTCGATGGTTGCAAGGTTCCGTTGATTCCCGTAGTGGCGCTAGTGTCGATGGTCTTCTTTTGTAGGCGGTCGGAGGTCGGTCGGTTAGTGCCCAGCAACGCCGCGGGATTGAGAATGAAGACTGCAGCGTTACCGTAAAGGGAGCCCCTTGCGCTCGGGCAAAAGGTGCTCCATTTCTATTTGATTTTCATTATGGTCGGCTCGGTTTTCCGTCTATATTTATGTAATTATTAAACCTATGTACAAACTTCTTACGCCTAATTATTCCATATTGTATTCCCTATCTATAAACATAACTTATTCTATACTTAATCCATACTACGCGCCCGTATAAACGAAATACCCGATCCCGAACACAGATCGATACATTCTTTACATAGTTTCGGGACGCGGGCCGAGCGCGTACTTGTATAAATTATTATTCTATCTTAAATCTATGGGGGAATAATTAGACAATTATGTACAATATTTATTTCAGTGTTCTTATCATCTATTCTACGCTAAATCTATATATTGTCAATATCCTATATCTATGTGTTCTTTCAATATCCTATATCTATGTGTTCTTTATTCCGTAATTCAATATATAACATTCTGTATTCGATAATTTATCTATTCTATATTCTATAACATCATATAATAATTCTATATAAATCTATTTCTTTATGTCTTGTATGGGGCGACACCGCTGTCGCCAACACTTTTATTAGCTTCACCTGTATGTATGTATGTATGTAACCGACCCCTTTGAGCTCGATTTTGTCCTACTTTGAATGATCAGATTTAATTCAAACTTTGCACACCTGTCAAAAGTCGATGACAATGCAATAATCCGATCAAAGCATCCGATTATTCTAATTAGATTCGACAGGATTAATTAATTTCTTTCCGCATTCTTTGCATGCGAGTAAGAGAGATAGAGCTAGTGCGCGAACTACGCATGGGTGCAGTTCCACACTTACTCTTACGGGCATGCAAGGTTGTACAGTTGATCATGCAGTCATTTATTTGGGTCCGCGATTGTTTGCTGCTGGACAAGCTTATGTGGCACTTAGTCGTGGAAGATCCTTGGACGGTATACGAATTGAAGAACTTGATTGCTCAAAATTAACAGGAAGAACTCCATGTAACAGTGAAGCATTGAATGAAATGATTCGATTAGGAGATAAACCATAAAATCTACAATCAGTCACAGAGTGAAAATTCACACTCATCCTCATTCTCAGTGCGGCCAACAGATTCGCTCCTATGATAATAATATTTTGTAGAGTGATTACGGATTAAAAATTCCATACTCAAGCATTAATGTGACTGACTGTATATGTAAATAAGGTTGCACCTCTATGTGTCTAGCTGTTTATATTGGCATCATAGAAATCTTTGAATATGTGTTCTTAACCAAGATACAATCAGAACACATTTGTACATATTAAGGGCGGTTGATAGTTAGCAAATCGAACTAAATAATTTATAGTTTAAAAAATTTAACTAAAAAATGAAAAATAAATAATAGTTTAAAAAAACTTAAAAAAACACGCTTTCATAAAAAATCCAACTAAAAAACAGAAAATAAAATTTAATAAATTTGATTAAGTACAGTGTAAAAAAAAATGAATGTACATTATTGTAAAAAAAGCGTGGAAAGTTTTTCTGGCTCTGGGTTTCAACCACACTGAAAATGTGTCACAGAGCACCTATTCTCGTACTCGTACTTAACATCCAGCTATCTTTCTACGCTTATCATACTTTTTACTATATCTTCACTTATTATTAAATAAGAGTGACGTCAAACATCTACTTAATTCCTGACAGACAACATACAGTTTTTTCAACATGCCCTGTACACCTCTACGTAAACAGGCCGAAACGTCGATTGAATAAAAAAATAAATCGAGCTCTAGACCTCCTGTCAATATCGGTATCTTACAAGACAACACACAGCATTAACTGGTGTATCTAAAAGCATTCAACTTTGTCCCGTAATTTCTTTTATATTGTGGGTGAGCAATAAGAAAGGATTTTTGAAAATTTATTTCCTACTAGAATTTAATAGATAGTAAAAATAGAGGGTTAATAGTAGGATGAATATCCGTAATCTGATATCAGGATTCGTTGTTGGGAAATCTCTTCAGGCATGTGGCTAATAGAGCGGCAGTACAAGCTAAAGTTATCGTTCATGTCGGCCTGCGAATACCCCGGTAAACGCTTTCAGGTAAATCGAGATAACTAAGATAAATAATAAATAACAATATCATAATACGTAATTTAAGTACATTATATTATATACAATATAGATACTGAATATATGCACATTAATCGATTATTTATATCAATCAATTTTTAGCTGTAGTTAAGCCTTAATACAAGTTGTATAATTAGCAAAAACCAGGTCGGAATTTTGATTAAAATGTGATCTAATTGTGAGTCATGGTAACTACCTATTTTGATTTAGATAACAATGTTTTCATAATCTGGTTACGTCGATCGACGATACCTATAACGTGGTGAATCATAGTCTAAATCAAATCAATGTCTAAAACTCTAAACTGAATAGATACTTGACATTTATCTTTGATTGGCACAAGATAAATTATTTCGTAATTCACTCGTTTCTACTAGAGTGTTAAATAATAATAATAAACAACAAGTTTGTATTAAAAGTAAAGGTTTTCCCTTAATATAAAATCATATTGTCACTGAACGAATAGTAAAAAATGTTTTGTTAGATATTTAAAAAAGAAAAACATGTGGCACAACTAATAGTAAATATATTAAGATCGGGGAAAAAGTGTTTTCGTATAACGTAGGTATAAATTTGTTATAAAATTTCCTGGCTGTACTATTTGTATCTAGCTGGTTTTGGTAACATAAAAGAAGGTTACATTAAAATAAAAAGAGAAAAAGTTGTTTCCCGCTATTTTTCACTTGTTTTTCTTTCTGTAAAAATGAGTGAATCTAATGAAGAAATTCGATACATTTAAAAATATTATTACAAAAAAGGCAAAATGCAACTGAAGCAGCGAAAAAATTTTCTGATGTTTATGGACCTAATGCAGTGTCAGTAAGAGTAGCACAAAGTGGGTTCAAAAATTTTCAGTCCGGAAATTTTGATGTTAAAAATCCACCTCGATCTGGTCGCCCTGTTACGAATAAAATGGACGCCATTTTTGAAAAAAATGGAGCAAGATCGGCATATCAGTAGTTACGTTGTGGCCAAAGAACTGGAAATTGACCATAAAACAGTTTTAACCCAATTGAAGAAATCTGGCTATACCAAAAACCTCGATATTTGGTTGCCACACGAGCTCACTGAAAGAAACCTAATGAACCATGTACTCATTTGCGATTCATTATTGAGACGTGATGAAACCGAACCGTTTTTGAAGAGATTGATAACTTGCGATGAAAAGTGGATCACGTACGACAAGAACGTGGGACAAAAGGTAGTGGTTAAAGTCGGCCAGACTTCACAGACTGTGGCTGGGCTAACTCGAAATAAGGTGATGCTGTGTGTATGGTGGGACTGGAAGAGCATTGTTTATTATGAGCTTTTACGCCCGGCAAAACCATCGATTCGGATCTCTACTGCCAACAACTGGTGAGATTAAAGGAAGCAGTTGAGAAAAAGCGGCCGGAATTTATCAACAGGAAGGGTGTGGCCTTTCATCACGATAACGCTAGACCACACACATCTTTAGCCACTCAGCAAAAAATTGAGAGAGTTTGGCTGGGAGGTGTTAGTGCATCCACCATATAGCCCTGAGTTTGTAACTTCAGATTTTCACCTGTTTCGGTCTTTTCAGAATTCTTTAGGTTTTGTAAGGTTAACATCAAGAGAGGACTGCCAAAACTATTTGTCGCGTTTTTTTGATCAGAAGTCCCAAAGTTTCTACAGCAACGGGATCATGTCTCTACCTACAAAATGGCAGAAAGTCATCGAAAAAAACGATACATATATACTGTAAATAAATGTAAATAAACTTTGAAAATAAAATATATCTTGGGTTTTCATATAAAAATGCGAAGAAATTTTTCCCTAACCTATTATTTGATATTACATTCCGAAAAGAACGCGTCTTTGCTATTTTTCATTAAACCCCAAAAATATTTGAATTTCTAGTTTTCTACAATTCAGAATAAATATGTACCTTTATGTAATTTTAATATAAAAAATCTTTCCTTGTAGGAAAATAGAAAGACGCCTGTTATATCTGCAAATGCAATATGAACGAAAAGAACATATAGCTAATATATAGGTTCTTTTCACATTGAATTAAATCCCTTCTGTAATTACTCAGGGGTGCAAGGGGTGCGAGGCACCCGGGCGCAGAGTTCTAGAGGGCGCAAGCCGATCGCCATAAATCTTGATAGGTACCACTAGCATTCTACCACAGCAACCCTCACTGACCAACCTTGTAGTTCATGCGGGTTGAGCCTCGAGCCTTGTATGCATTAAATAAGAATAGAAGCGCAAATATGCAAGTAATAGCAGTGCAAGTAATTTCAGCACAAATAAGTTACAACCATACTATTAAGAATTAAATTGAGGTACTGGCCGACAACCCGATTGATGTTAGTAATGAGACAAACAAATTAAGAAAATTGAGTCTTAATGTCGTTAGCCTTAAACATTGATTTCATATAAAACATTTTTACTAGATTTGGGTTCCGTTTTGTAAACAATCAATTCCATACTCTTAAATTATTTCGTTACATTAGCGACACCGCTGAATTCATAGACTAAGCAATAATAATAAGAGGCAATTTTTAACAAAAAAGAAAACCAACTTCTATGATTTTGAAGAGTTCCCTTGTGTATCTTCGAAGTTCAAAGTCCAATGCCAATGAAATTTAAAGGTGGTCCGGTCCACCCTTGAGGTATTCCCTATTCTTTATCTAACAAAAAAAGTATCAGTAAACAGAAATAGGTTCATAAACAAAGAAGTTATGGCTGAAAATCCAAAAAAATATATACATTCGAATTGAATAACCTGCGTCTTTTGTTGAAGTCTGTTAAAAAAGGTCAAATAACACTTACGTGAGAAGTTACGATTATTTATAATAAAAAATGAACCAATTCAGATTAATAAAATTACCTATCTTTCAAATAGCAATACTAACAGATATTTACCGATTAATATTGTAGTAAAAAGTTACAAATTACCAAATTATTTGTCACGATTGTTTGTATTTCGTATTTGCTTTTTACTGTAAGCTTTTAGATCTTGGCTTATTGAATGGAAAATAGTAGACTCCGTTAAACAAGCCCAAATAGACCCAAGAGAAAAACTAGGTGGATGGCAAATTTGGAGAAGATAATTGAGACTATAAAATTTTTGGTTGGTCAAAATATTTCTTTTTGAAGAACGTCTGAAAATTATTTCACTTAAATAACGGATTTTATTTCTAGTTAGTAGCACGTATTTCTAATTTCGATAAAACACTATCAGAATATATTGCTCGAATTCGAAGTGCTCAGCAACGCATGACCCATTATCTTAGGTAAAATATTTAAAATGAATTAATTTAGATAAAAAACTACTATACATAGTTGATCTTTTCAATTAAAGCAGTCTATGTATTATGTAATTCTAGATTGCACTTTGAAGGGTTAAAGGCGATCAAAATGATTGGTATGGTTAAAAAGATTTATGCCGAAACCTCACGAACAATGCGTTTGAACAGTTACTACTAGATTAAAAATTGATTGCTGAAGAATTAGATTTCGTAACTAAATTCACTGAAACTGCTCGTCCACGTCGCTGAAAAAGCATTTTAATTACGAGGTAGCAGACAGATCTCAAATGACCTGATCTCATGATCTCAGAGATTTGCAGATGACCCAAGGGAATATTTTAACATACTTTTTTTTGACAACGGCTATCATGAAGTTAAATAAGAGATTCGATTTGTTAATAGAACACTATTGTGTTCATCGATATCTTTTTTGTGAAATATTGAGATCTAGGGGAAATAGGAAACGGATAAAAAAGCATAACGGTTCAAACTACAACAAAAATAACATATGAAAATAGATCAGATATTGAGGAAAAGATGTATCTATTGAATAAGATAGAATTGCTGCCGATATTTTTCCATTTAATATACAACTTCATCTGATGTTTTAAGTTAAACTTATATACTTAATCAAATAATCTAATGTCCACATTTCCTATTGTTTAACACTTTCTGTGACAGAAGCTGAGCTGAAAGGTTTTTTTTTCCAAAATTTACATGAATAAAATACTTTCTGAGGAAAAAAAATCAAAAGTTAATACATAATTTAAAAAAACAACTCAAAAGATGGGCACGAAATTTAGTTTCATGTATTTTTTTTTTGGTTTTAGGGTAATAAATAAATGTAATAAAAAAAATCATTACGTTTTTTTTGGTTAATAACAGCGGGGGTGCAGGCTGACTTAATCACCCCGACGCCGAGTATGCTTAAGACGGCCCTGATTAGACTTATTAGGTATTAAAAACAATAATAATTAGAAACATTATTAGCCAGCCTAACGAATTAACTTAAAATCAAATTAGATTTTTTTTTAACAATCATATAATTTACTCGTATCAATTAGTCCACTGGATCTAAGTGTCATTTACAGTTCAGTTAGAAGTTAACTGTTGAATTTATTTAGATTATGTATTAGAATATACAATCAATATGTTTTTAACAGAGTTAATACACAGCGGCACAGCATACAGGCTGCACATGAGCCTCTAATCTGTATGTTTATCTGATCTATCTCTCTTATCACAACTAATATGTTTCTTCACTCCAGCGCCCGGAAAGGTAGTTGTGCCAATAGCCCAAATGCCTTCCTACTATATTATGATTGAGCTCATGGCGAAGGTTTGACACCGACTAGATATTTTTGTGTAGACTTTTTGGAGTGTAGGAGACCTTTATATTTATTGTATTTTCAGGTCCTGGGTATTTTTATCGATTCGAGGGATTTATACCTATTCTAGACACCCATATTACAGTATCAGCAAATATCAGTAAATTCGTGTTGCAAGTTAAATATGTTTTTTATCCTCTTTCGGCAAATTGATTGAAGTAGGTATGATAGAGTCTATAAACAACAACTAGTACCCAGACAAAGAAGAACACGAAATATATATACATATATATACAACTAGCTGTACTCCCAGTTTCATCCGTGTTATATTTATTTGACCAACTATCCATATACCTACCGTATACATGTAGCACTTTGCATAACATATGTATTTTTGTATGTATTTGTTCCTGGCATATTGTATATGATCTCAAGGTTTAGATAACAACCGTGACTTCATTTCCTGGTGCTTTATTTCGAAAACTGCCTCATTGTTATTTTAAAACATAATTATTTTTCTTCAGTCAAAAATAAAATATGTGGTATTTAGATACTGGAATCAACGAGAAGAGGCAGATTAAGGGGGAAAAAAAAGAATAAAAACAAATTAATTAAATAAAATTTGTTATCAATTAGGCAATTGATAAGTATTACTATTAGGTAAGTAGGTACTTACCTAATTTAACTTTCTCATTTGTAGTACTAATCATATAGATTTTAAATAGGTAATTTGTATAATTAGGTGAAATTAAATGAGCAATTCTTGTATATAATGTAACTGGTTTCTCTGAAATGGATTTGGTTGAAATTTTGTATTTCGATAATGTTTTACATTTCAAGTTTACCTACATAAAATTAACCTACTTGTAACAAACAATAACTTTGAAGAGCAAAAACATAATATAACAATTTGCATATTGTAAAAAGGCAGGCACTTCTGTATATGAAAACTTTATGGAAAAAGTATAGGAATAGTCGATGCGGTTTTGGTCAAAGTCTATTAGACATAGAACTTTTATGCTCGTCAATTTATTTTTACGTCTGGTCCATGTTGACATCGATTTTAATATCGATAAGTAAACATTTATGTCCGATAAATCTATCTCTATACAATTAATAAAATTGAAGTGTTTGTTTGTATTGTCAAAATAAGAGTATTTTACTAAATGCATATGATATGTACGATACCTATAACAAAAAGCCCATTTAAACTACCTACTTAACAAAAAACTTAACAAAAAAAACTGGTCATGGTGAATCAATTCGGGCGCTTAAATGGCTTATGCTGAGTAAACCATAAAAGATATAGCAAATGAACGTACGACATAATTATAGGCATTTAAATAACCTATAAAAAATGTCTGGGAGAGTATACATCTATCTTCTGAGGAACACCCACAATAAGCATTTTTGTCTTTAGAATAGCCGGGAGCGCGGGGGGGGGGCATGATTCGCGTGGGCATTCTGTAGTCCACGTAAGCGAAGCCACGGGCACAGCTAGTATTAAGCAAAAATGAAAATGTTAAAAACAATACACCAAGAGTATTATTGATATCTAATTGGGCTATCTTTTTTGGTGCTACTGCTATCGTTGACGGATTTTTTTGGGAGCTTTAGGAAACATAATATCAATGTCAAAACATAGAGGTTTTTAATCCCAACATCGTTGATTCAAAAATATTTTCTGTTGCTAAAACTTATATTCGTCACTAATATGTATCCCTTAATTAAAATTATATACATATCCCCTATTTATAATATAATATCTTTTCACAAGAAATATTTTTATCATTATATTAATTCTATTGGTATCACTTAAATCGTTGTCATCGGAATAATAGATTTATCACCAAATAAATAGATTTGTTTCATATGGTTAATATTGTAGCCAATCTTGGTTGTGCACTGGTTTGTTTAGGTTGTTTTTTTTTATGGTAAAAGTGGGGCAAACGGGCAAATGGCACACCTGATGGAAAGTAACCACCGCCGTCCACAAACATCCGCAACATCCGAGGGCTCGCAGATGCGTTGCCGGCCTTTTAGGAAAGGTCCCAGGTGACAGTTGGTTCCACAAAGTGGTTGTGCGAGGCAAAAAGCGCCTTAAGAAACGCAATGTTGTGAAACGCTGGACATCAAGCTGGTGTGGATGGAATTTACGATTCCAACGCGATGTCCGATGGTGAAATTCAGCAGCCGGGATCAATCCAAACAATTCCTCGGAACACTCCCCATTGTAAATGCGGTAGAAGATGCAGAGTGAACCAACATCTCTACGCAGAGCCAATGGATCTAGCCGATTGGAAAGACCTTAATCGTCAATAACTCGAGCCGCCCTACGCTGAATGCGGTCTTTTGACCGTAGCTGGTACTGGGGGGTTCCCGCCCAGAGATGGGAACAATACTCCATGTGGGGTCGAATTTGCGCCTTATAAAGATTTAGGCGATGAGTCGACGTGAAGTACCGTCTAGCCTTACTGAGCACACCAAGTTTCTTTGAGGCCAATTTGGCCGTACTTTTCAACTGACCGCGGAACTGGACGTCACTCGAAATGACGACGACAAGTATTCCGATACTGGCTGTGGCAGACAGGGGAGTATTCTAAAAATGAGGAGTTGTGACAAACGGTAACTTTTTAGCGGTTAACGCGCAGACTTGTGTCTTTTTAGGGTTGAACTGGACTAAGTTTAGTCTACCCCAGTTCGAGACTAGTTAATAAAGACTCGACTTCAGACACAAGTTTGTTCCGGCTCTCATCAACGTAATCCCGAGAAATATTAGCACGGCCAGTGTACAAGACATCCACAGTGCTATCGACAGCATAATAATCAAAAATAATAAGCAAAATTAACCTATTCATCATGCGCACATATTTTTACGTTACCAATCTTGAAACAGATAACATCATGTACTTGTACTGCAAGAAGCTTCACGAATAGTTCACCATAAAATATCCAGTTTCCGCAAAAGAATATGCTGACCAAAGATGAGTTGTAATCAGAAATAAATTACTATCTGACGAAGCTATTAAAAACTTAAAATTTCTTGCAGGATAAATTTATAATCGAAAATGAACTCTCCACTTGGCCTAGGTCAGTGGTTTTCATAATTACCGAAACTCTTATAGATTTGAGAAAAAGAAAGAATCGTAAATAATAATAATAATAATACTATGGCTCATCCAATATAAAATATAGTTAAATCGATTTTAAAATGATATTCAAGATATCAAAATTTTTTTGAACTATGAACACATTTAAAGGCCACTCCAAAAATAAAAACTACTAAGATTGCAATGGACAGTGGAAAGGGAAAACTTCTTTTTAATGACAAGTGTTCAAGTGACAGTTATATCCAAGCCCTTAAAATTAATCAACAAAATTAAAATATCTATAACATGTTTAAAGATTAATTACTTGTATTTTTACAACCTATTTTAAATGAAAATACACGAGAATGTTTGAGTAATACTAGTTGTTCTCCGCAGATCCATCCGCGTTAAATTTGAATTGTACGTGCCTGTTACATTAAAAAAACATATCAAATGTGGCAAACAACCGCGTACGATGATAAGTAATGGACGTAGTATGGACGCCTGTAATACGATAAGTGTTACTAGCGCGTTGCGGACCTTGAACCTCACTACCCCAAAGAGCTCCGGAAACCCTACTCACCGCATAAACACGACACTAGGTGATTTGGCTGCGATCTTCTGGAGGGTAAAATAGAAATATTCCAGCAGTCGGACTGCCCCAAGTAGAGAGAAATCTCCAAAAAAATTATTAATATATTAACTGGTTGCCTGTAGATTGCCAGATTTATTACGTTTATGGTTACTGCCTCCCACTCCTAAGGGTAGTAATGTCATAATCTTCCTCGATAAAAAGGCTATAAAATGCAAAAAGAGTTTGTCAAGTCTGATAGAAGTTCCAGAGAATAGCGCGTCTAAACAAAAAAAAACAAAAGTGCAATTTTTGAGTTTTATTATTAGTACGGTGTGAGTTACCATGTACTTATTCCAATAAAACACTAAAACAAAAGCTATGTTCTGAAAACGTAACAATACAATAGTTTACAGATTTTATACATTTAAAGTTTTAAAAGTGACAAGTCTAAAAGCAATAAACTTAACAAATGTAATTTCTTTAAGTTAAATAATCAGAACCTGTATTATTTAAAACCAAAGGCATATATTATTTAAGGAAATATTATCGAAAAGAAAAGAGAAATTCGAATATCTTCTACTTTTATGAAGAGATGAAGATAGGTGGGGAAAGTGTTACACAGCGTTACTGAAACTATAAGTAAGAGTGGTTGCGCACGCGCACTTCAAAGCTTCGACTTATGCACTGTGTCGCGGGCGCTGTTGAGTTTTTTACTTTTCAATATAATTTTGAATTATTAGTGCTATTTCAACAGTGTGTGCTAATTAATTAACATTATTTGGACAAAATATTATACTACATTCGTCGAAAAAGGTAATTTTTATTTTTTATTTCAGTATTAAACAGTTCAAGTGTTTGAAATTTAACTTACAAAATATTTTTTTCATATAAAAAATTATATTAGTTATGTATTAAACTAAGAAGTTAATTCAATCTGCATAAAACTGTTTCCTATAAAATCATCTATGATTTATAAGTATTGCGATTTTATGAGTATTCATTATCATAAAACTTAATGCAACTGTTCGTGCTAACTTGACCTAGAATCAATATCATAACAATAATTTGTTATTGGGGTAATTCTCTTCAGTAATGGCAATTGAGTTAAAAAATTTGAAAATGACTTAAGAACATTAATATACATTGTTATGATAAATGTGACTGACATGCTCCGTTGAGCTATGTAATATTACTTTATTGAAAAAACAAAAATATTTATGTAGTCTACAATGTATATGTTGCTATACTGTAAAATTATTTAAAACGAAGTTAATAGAATAGATAACAATTGGAAAAGTTGTCGTCATATTTATTATCCAATTTCCTTCATTTTTACAGTAAATTTAACACATGTATTTTATGCAAACAAGGAATAAACTCGAATATCCAATAATATTGAAAGTAAAAAAAAAATACAGATAAATTGAATTTCTTGATATAATGTGACATTAATCACCGCAATAATACTAATAATTGTTTATTTAATTAAGCCTGTACTTGAACAAGCGTTCAATAATAAGAACGAGGGATAGAAAGTTAAGGGTGGACTCATGTTAAATATTTTGAGGACGTGAGTCTGGTTTACCTCAATTTCTTTTCGAGTTTACTTAAAGTAATTACTGAAGTTATGCATTTAACGACGTGCATAACCACAGAATGACTTATATGCACCTACAAATTTGGACGTTTAAAGAAGAAAAAAAAACACAGCCATTTTTTGTATCATTTTTATATACTTTTTATTTTGATGCGATGATGACGTATTCGGACACCATGTTAGTCGATGTAGGTTCGATTCCCAAAATGACCCTAAGCTTAAAAACACATAGTGGTGAAAATATAGCACGGTGGTAAGGTACTTTCTAATGCCTGCCTGATTAGCTACAACCCTTAAACAAAAGATCTTTCGCTATTTTTTTTTTTTGAACTGACTTACACTGTTAGCCTTAGGGGCCCTATCCAAAAACAGAGCTGCTGCGGCTTTTACAGCTTCACCGGACTTGGACCCTTTCGCTATTATCTCCAAGCACCTATAAGTGTATTTTGGCATCTGTACTCGGGAGCCCGTATCCCTCTAGGCTTAGTGTGTTACCATCTAAGTTTAAGTCCACACGACCATCTAGCATCAGGTGTAACTTTGGCCGAAAAAGCTTAAAGCTATAATGTGTAAAAAAATCATAAAAATTATTATTAACTAAAAAAGTCACTACGCATTCGACTTCAACTATCGTAGATATTTGGGAATATCGATCATTAGTTAAAAATCATTACGTTTTTCTACGTAAGGCTTAATCAATTACGATATTGTATTGTATGTATTATATTGTATTATATGTGTACTGTATTATATGTATGTAGATACTGTATTGATATAGATATTGTATTGTATTGTATAGTAGTTCGTAAATGTGATAGAATTGATAGAAAATAATTAGTTTAAATTAGCTCACTACGCAAAATAACGGATGTTACAATATTATCTACCAGGAACATGCATGAATGCCTGTTCGTTGGTAAGCGCATGATTTAAGGACGATTGTACTGATTTAACTTTTTTTAATGTTAGTATAATACGAATAAGGTTTTTAGGGAAATAAAATTTTGAAAAGTTACCCTTAAAATTATAAATTTTTGGAATAACTAAAATTGCTTATTCTACTCTTTTTATGAGCTCAAGACCATTGCACACGATTCACGATTCGAAAGATGGGTGCATAAGCGTAATTCTTTTTGTTTCTTCTTTACGGTTCTGAAATAGTAAACAAAATCGGGATATGTAGCGCAGCATTTTTGTGTGTTTCGAGTGAAAGAGTGGAAAAACGTCTGCCAAGCTAGTCAGCTTATAATAAAATGGATTGAAAAATAAATACTATGACAAAATTAGGAAACTAGAAGTATAAATGTACTGTTGTCTTAAAACTTTTAGATTATCATAATTATGGGGACTACATTCGACGATTTACTTACTTATTAATTAACTTACTTACTTAATGACTGACCTATTATATATAAAACTAGCTGAGCCCGTGGCTTCGCTCACGTGGACTACAGAAACCCGCGCGAAACTTGCTCCCCGCTCCCGGCTATTTTAAAGACAAAAATGCTTATTTCGGGTGTTCCTTAGAAGATAGATGTATACTCTCCCGGACTATTTGTAGGTATTTTTAATACCTATGATTATGTAGTACATTAGTTTGCTATGTCATTTATGGTTTACTCAGAATAAGCCATTTAAGTGCCCGAATTGATTCACCACGACCAGTTTTTATTATTTGTGCGGAACCCTAATTCTTTTTCTAAAATAAAAGTAGCCTAAGTTACTCCCTATATTATTAGCTATCTATCAGTGAAAGTCCCGTCAAAATCGGTACAACCGTTTCGGAGATTACCCGGAACAAACAGACTGACAGACAGACAAAAAATTTAAAAATGGCCTTTTTGTTATAGGTATCGTATATACTTTCATATGCATTTAGTAAAAAACTGTTATTTTTTCATTACAAACAGACACTTAAATTTTATTAATTGTATAGATAATGTAGATCTCTATATAATAAAGTTGTGATATTTTATAATTAAAAATTTCAAGGTTACTCAAAGAGCAATGGAGCGGGCAATGCTAGGAGTTTCGATGAGTAATCTAACCAGAAATGAAGAGATCCGCAGAAGAATCATAGCCCTCCGAATTACTAGACTTCAGATAAATTTGAAATAAAAAAAAAAGTAATGAATAGATAATAAAAGCCATTATAGTTATCACAATTCACGATTGATGACTGACTTTGAGCTTGAATAATTTGCGTGATTTGTCATTGTGAAGAACAATGCTGTCGAGTTTTATTTAACCCAGTTTTACATTCTACAAGGCTCTCTAGTAGGCTTTGATATTTACGCTTTAATACTGGGAAATTACAAGCCAGTAACAATTTGGTTTAGATTTCACGTTGATTTTCGCTTCTTTCTGATTCATTAAAACTTTTTACATCCGTTCTGGTTCAGAGTGTTTCTTACTTCCCATTAGTACTTTTTCTATTTTATTTTTCTTTTCTATCTTAATTTTTACAATCTTCTTTCTAAATGTTTCTATCCCCTTAAGTCCTATTTGATCCGGGTTTCTACTTCCACATATGATAACATAATACATAAAATCTTTGGCACCTAGTTATTTTACGTATTTTTTTTCATTTCTAATGAGATCCACTAATAACAAAACTATACGTAAAGAGTTAAGACAGATTTTTATTTCTTTTAACGTATCCTGGCTTCACTTTCGTACAAATTTTATCACAAACAAGGATCTATCTAAAGACTGCTATACGTACTTATTAGTTTTATTCTTTACTAGCGGTGTGCACGCGGCACCGCACGCGTTTGGTATTATATTACACAGTAATTATTTACAACCCGTAATTTAATTTTTATACAAATTTATAACAATTTATATATTCACTCTATTAATTTATAACTTTTTTCAAATACTTGAATCTTTGTATTATGTGCATTCAGACGGAGATTTTTACGTTCGCAAATATTTCTCATATATGTGTCAAGAGTTTATACGCTATTCTTCACCCTAACGACAAGCACCAAATTGTTCACATAAAGCAGCCAACCACTTATAAATTACCCAGATTTAGACAACATTTACAATCTTTTGTTTTACTAAGACAAGCATCCAAACATAGAATGAAAACGCAGACCGACATTACAAACCCCTGTTTGATGCTAGATCGGATATCGAATAAGGTTGAAAGGTATCGTAGGTAGGTAAAGTGATCTCACTACTAACAAACATTTTCCTTACTAAGTTAACATTTGCTATAGTTCTTACAGTTATTAGTATATCACAAGTTTGCCAAAAGCTTTTCGTAATGTCAGAAAATCGCAGAATATCTTTTAGTCTACAGCTAAAAACGTTCACTATTAAGCAAAGTATATAATCAAATCGGCATTTAAAAAATTGATGCAAAAACTATGAAGTTTGGTGCTTCTTACCGACTACGATGGAGTAGGTACCTACTACAGAAAAAGGAAAGTTTGAAGAATTTGTACAATAAATTTTTTTCACGAATCTGTTTCTTTTTGTAATTGTCGTCTTATGAAACTGGTTATTTGACTACAACAAGAAAAAATATTCAATTTCTTCTTGACCTTAATTTGAATTGAAAGAAAGTGAAAATGCAGCTGATCTGGGATGTATTATTATATCATTTGTAATTTCAAAGTACATCACCATTATATATACAATTGAGTAAATTAAATGAAAGTGTTTCTCTATTCTATTCCAATTATTACATATACCTCTGCATATGCTATGGTCTTCTTGACAGGAAAATTATAACCAAATCAGAATAAAATTTAAATTTTGCAAAAAAAGTATTACACGTAAATGCCTACATCATATTTTTCCATGCATTAAACTTAACCATAATAACTTGATTCCATCCTATGTGGTTCATGAATTGGTTAAGTACCTTCAGTCTTTTGTTTTGTTTCACAACCACGCACGGGCTTTTTGTATTTATCTTTAGCTTCCATAGTGTTAAAAATAAATCATGTTTCGTATGATAAATGGTATTTCTTTCTGTTTTCAATACATCGAGATGAAACCATGTCATGTTGGTTGAATATTTTCTGGGGCTCGCCTGGGTAGTTACCACCTGTAACTTAGAATAAATAAGCAGCTATTAGAGTTTTCAGGAGCCGCACTTGAATGCTAATCCTTTTATTAGGCTCAAAGTTAATCAAACTTATGATTATATCATTACATAATAGCAGTTGTGATTCAAGTCAAACGAACGCCTTATTTCATAACAAAAATTATTAGTACACTCCAAATTAGATTAGTGTTAAATTATAACTATTTGTCACTGTGAGTAAGTCGCATTAGCACTCAATGTACTTTAAGAAATACGATTTTAAAGCTATGATCATCACCATTTTAAGTAATCTGATCGTTTGTCATGTTTATTTGCGATCTTTAGTCAAAGGTTCTCCTAATATGGTACAGAGTAAAGAACCATACAATACTTTTTTAAACGTACGAAGACTATATTGTATACAACTTTAGTTACACAAGAATTTAAGATTTTACAGAATCATAATTATTAGTAGTACTGTGTTTATTGATTATTTATATCAGTCATAATTACGTTAATTGTAAGTAAGTTATTAAAAATATTTGTTAATTGATCCTAAGAAACTGGAAGTTGAAACAAATTTTGTGAAAGTATCAAATAATGCTATGTAACTATATACAGGTAAAAAACCGTAGAATATTTTAACCCTTAGATTAATTATTGCTCTGCGCTGGGCTCTACTCTAAGGGTCAAATAATTACTAGCCCTTGGTTGAAAAGAAATTGAATATATGACAAAACTAAGTAATTTGTTTAAAATAACCATGAAAGTGAGCGGAACAACTGGTAAAAAAAACCTAAAACGTAAAGAATTTCATGAGAAGCATTAAGAAAACAAAGTGATTTTATTATTCTTGTTGGAACTCTCATCAATGTGCAGTATAATAAGAGTACAGAGTATGGTTTATACCAGTGCGGGTGAAGGCTACGCTCCAGTGCAACCAAAAATTATCGGTAACAACATAACCGCAGAAGCGCAATGTTTATTACTGCAAAGATGCACGAACTAGCTCTTGTACAGTGCAAAACACGACTTATGAATCTAACTATCTAAAAAATATTAAGTTAGAAATTCTTATATATCTACATAATACTCTTATTTAATATGTATATATAAAATATGCAGATAATTTATTTACTCAATAAAGGTATTAAATACTTAGAAAATAGGACCACTATATTATTAATTGATATAAAATGTTCGTACTGTCTAAAATTCTAAACCTATGAAGGCAACGGTCACCGTATTTATAATTTCTTAAGTACCTTTATTTAGTTAACAAAAAACGAATTTAATATAACTAGCGATAGCCCTAAGGTCGAAATTCGACCAGCGATTTTTGGATCATAGACAATTTTCTGTTTGACATTTGCAGTATTCATGAACCTAAACAATGAGTATTAACCAGAGATAAATAACAATTGTATTAACTAAATCACTTGCTGTCACTTTTGGTTAAGTGACATTGTCAATATTTTGTAGGGTCTAATTTCAATGGCACTGGTATTGTTAGGATTCGCTATATTAATTAATTTAATTTAATATATTAGTAACAGATATTATAGATAAATTTTAGCTTTCTGCACTCCTTCTCTATAAAACTTTAACCATGCCAAATCTCAGTCTTCCGTGCACGCGATACGCTTAAAAAGGGGTAGAAAGTTTTTGCTTCACGTATTAATGTAATAATTCTGATAATTTAATTATTGTGCTTGGACAAGTGATATATGTATGTAATTGGTTTCTCGGAAATGGCTTTAAAGATTTGGATGAAATTTTGTATTTATATAAAACTTTACTGTACTTAGCTAGACAGTTGTTTTCTTTTAATTTTTAAAAAACGATAATTAACGTTATCATTTGTATAGATTAAACGAAAATGGTTGAAATTTGAAACTGAAACTCATTTAAAGTAAAGGTCTCTATTTATTTTCATTTTAGTCTTGACTATAAAATACTTAACAATCTTGTGCCGTGTAGTTATTTTGTCGACCTTAGATGATATAGTATTATTGTATTCCATTGTCTTAAATAAATATTTTAATTATAAATTTATAAATATTATAATTGAAGCTTATAATATTTTACACAAAAACTTTTTTTATGTACATTCAATATTCCTTTGAGACTGTTTTTTTTTTTTCTATGAAATACTTGAAACGAATTTAAGAAGAATTGAAGCCCAAACTTTATCTAAAAATTATTATTTCCGCCTAGAAAATTAACCGGGAAATTATGTATAATAATAAAGCGCTGGTGCAACCTATTATGCCAACGATCTGAATTCAAGCCAAGAGTTATCGTTAAAGCTATCGTTTTATAAACTTTTAAAGTCATTATCATTTTAATAGAGAACATTTTATGTGACAATATAATTCTTAATAAAAAAGAAAACCAACTTTAATGATTTTGAAGAGTTCCCTGGTGTATCTTCGGAGCTGAAGGTCCAATGCCAATGAAAATAACCATCCTTGAAGTAACCCCTATTAAACAAAAAGAGAATCATCCAAATCGATTCATAAACAAAGATTTTATGGCTGAACATCCATAAAAAATAATATATACATTCGAATTAAGTAACCACCTTTGTTTTTGAAGTCGAAAAAAATCGAGAACCCTGATTACATCATTACGTTTTGAAGCGATGTGTAATGTGCCTGAGCTTTCTCTGAAGGAAAACATCGAGATGAAACCATAACATGGTGGTAAGCCATTTTCTAATACCCGCCTAGCAGATACCACTTAAAATTTGTTGCCAAGCACCCCTATTAGGTGTGTTCCGGCAATTATACAATTTCCCCACTTATCATCAGGTGAGATTTTGGCCAAACGTTAAAACATACTTTTGGCTTCATACAAAACTTATTAAATATAAAACTACTTTCGTTATCAATCGGTGTATTCGGTTTGAATTGTATTGTAGCTGAAGTTGTTTCGGCACGCCATCTGTGCATAGTTTTGCTAAACATTAATTGTATTACAAAAGGATTAACTGAATCATGTTAAAAACACAAGCCCGATGAAACTGTCAAAGCCTTTTGAGGCTTCAGGGCCCTTACGGGTAATAGAGTAGTCAGATCGAACATCATGTTAAAAAAGTATTGTACAAGGAATAAAAGTGTAAAGACGTAACGCTGTTTCTCTGATATTCAGCCTGTGGTTTAATGCTTTTACAATACATAAAAAGATTGAAGAATAAAAAAAAAACGATTATCCAGGAAAAACTTTATACCGCACTGTAAACTTATAAGTATGTGTTACGAAAATTTAATATATGTACTTACAAAAAAATTACTGTGTATTCATTAAATTGCAGTTAATTGCATAATTAATTATTACATTAGCTCGTTAGCATATAGTTTTTAACAAAAACTGTAGTTCAATGATCTTACAACAATGAGTGATAATTATGTAGGAAAAAGTCAAACAAATAAATATTTACTTTATAATTTTTTTCAATAAAGTACAAGTACCTTAATATTAAATAATAACTAATCAATGTTTACAACAAGTTATTGTGATTATTCCTAAGGAGAATAAGTAATTTGTTTATACAATAACAATGTTCTATGTAGTTATAGCAGGAATCCATCAATATATATTTGTAAAATTGCTAAACACTATCCGCTATAGCGTCGTGGCGACCTCTTTGTGTTATATGAAATTTTACGACTCTACTAGCATTGGGACGCATTGGTTGTAAAATGTTCGAAACGGTTGAATCTACAATATTCTATAATTAGTTGTGGTTACATGATTTAATAAATAAATATAACTTAAAATAAATATAACATATAACAAATTAAATTATTACTTGAAGTATCTTGGTAATCCTCGCATAATTTAATCTTAAATCATATTCAAAATTATTTTTTATATAATGTATAAATTTTACACGTTAAATCATTCACGTAATTTTGTCATAGACGCACTTCAGAGACACTTGTTAACCATCGAAGAATTTTTTTTTATATTACGTTAAGAAATGTTTCCAGTTAAATTTAATAAAGAAATATGTCTCCAACGAATTACTGATTACAATTAAGTATTTACATTTATTTGAAACCAGCAATATTGAGCGTTTTTTAATGTGTTAATACAAAAGCCATAACCATCAGGAAACACGTCGCTTTCTATACGTGAAAGAATTTTTATAATCGGAACAGTTTTGGGATCTATCCCAAGATTACCACCTACGAATAAACGAACAAACTATACTTCGTCACAATAATAATATAGATAGACTTTAAGCGATATGATAATAATAATTTTAAAAATCGTCATAACTCTGTTGTTTAAAAACGTTGGGAAATAAATATGACGAGAGCCCAGTGAAAACCGGTGGTGTGTTATAAATAGGTAAAACTTGTGAAAGTTTTTTTAAAACGTAATCTCTAGAATCAGTGATGCCAACATAGGGATTTTCCTCCTAAAGGCAAAAAAACATTAAACAGGATTTTTTTAAGGGTAATTCTTTTGGAAATGTCTAGCGATTTATTTGGTTTATGTTTTTCCAAAATTCATTTAAATATGATATCAAAATATTAAAATTACAATATACGAGGTGCGCCCCAAAAGTATCCAACCCGTAACCATAACTTCGCGCCTAAACGTCCGAATGACCTTTATGAAGTACGAGCGTAACAAGTGACTCTTCACGAAGTCATTGTTATTTCGAGCGCAGCGTATCTTTACATGCATATCGATATCGCATTCGTCGGCTTTTGCTATCGTTGAAAATGACGGAAAGATCGGAACAACGAATTTGCATAAAGTTTTACTCCAAACTCTGAAATAGTTGTGTAGAGACCATGGAAATGATGCAGGAGGCCTATAAGATGCGTGTATGGGCAAAATTAAAAAGAGTGACAACAATCGGTCAACAAAAACGATCGCACGAGTGTTGATAGCAATCCGAGTTCTGGGACGCGATAACACCTTAAAATACCGAGCGTGTGCAAAATCGTCGGTTGACTGTGCCCGAGATAGAAGATGATCTCGGGATTTTGAAAACTATGTTTCGAAAATCCTGACCGAGAATTTGGGAATAACTCGCGTGTGTGCAAAATTCATTCTAAAATTGCTCACAGTAGAGCAGAAAAGGGTTCGCTTCGAAATCTTTCAGAACAACATGGAAATGCTTATTGATGATGAAAATGTGCCCGGAAGATTATTATCGGTGACGAATCCTGAGTTTACGGTTATGACCCTGAACCTAAACAACAATCCTCACAATGGTAGCTTCTATCTGAGTCACGACCGAAGAAAGCACGTCAGAGCCGGAGTAACGTCAATTCCATGTTAATTGTTTTCTTCGATTTCGAAGGTGTCGTGCATCACAAATATGCACTGAGAGGTCAGACAATCAATGAAAATTTTTACCGTGAAGTTCTGAAAAGATTGCATGACGCGGTGAGAAGGAAACGGCCGCATTTTAGGCGAGCGGCGACTGGCTTTTCCACAATGATAACGCCAGAGCAGAACCTCGTGCAATAGTGTATAGCGAAATACAATATTAAACAAGTCCGTCAGCCTCCGTACCCATCCCGGCATAGACCCCTGCGACTTTTGGCTGTTCCAAAAATATAAAATGCCGCTAAAAAGACATTGGTTTGACGACAGAAAAATGGTTGAAACTAATGCGACGCGTGCGCTCATGGCCATTCCGAAAACCGATTACCAGAAATGCATTAGATGTGGTAGCACCGATGGGAGCGTCTTGTTCAGTCGAAGGAGGATTACTGCGAAGGATGCCATGAGTTGGATGACGAAAAATAATGCCAGTGGGAAGTTACAGGCACAGGTCAAATGCTTTTGGGACACAGTAGTATCTGATGTTTTTGTAACGTAATTACTTCTCGCTTGATGGTAGCTAAACTGTAAAAAGTGACCGAACCGAACGAACTAAAAAAACTCATACATAGGTATATAGGTATTTCAAAACTATGATAGTCGTGGAGTTGGCTCAGCTGTGCTATAACCAGATTTCTACAAATTGTTAAATGAAGTGTACAAGTGTAAAATATTTTGTTATTAATTGTAATTATAAAAATTAAATATAATTTAATTCAGTACATTCAATTCTGAATAACATAATTTATAGCGAAAGGAACTTCGACATTTTTTATGATATAGTTTAATGTATTAAATAGTTATTTTAACATGTTTGGTTACACTAAAAAAGTGGTAACTTATTTCACAGTCAGAAAGTTTTGTTTTGAATTTAGTGGGCTTTGAAATTGGACTAGGTGGATTGATTTTAGAACAGTGCAATGTTAGTGACAAGGTCTGGAAACACTGATTCAATTCTAAAAATTATTTCTTTATTAGATCTACATTATCGCTGAGTTCATAATAGATGTTTATTGTTGCGCGAAGTCCCGGGTGGAAGCTAGTACATAGTATTTGTAACTATTGCAAAACTTAAATTAAAAATTTTCGCATATATAAAGTTGTTTGAATAATATCTGTATTAGTAAGAAAAACAACTATCGATACGTGAAGATATCATCAAAGTATATACAATGGTTCTTATTAACCATGACCTCATAGCATATTTGCATTGTATTATTTTTTGTTAACTTTCCAAGATCTTCCAAGTACACTTCAAGTCAAAGAAGTATAAACTTTTATATTATTTATACTCTTCTTCGAATATGCTTGTATATTATTTAGAAGATTATGAAGTGTGGATAAGCGTAACTACAAGGCATTCAATGGTCTTCATCTGTCTTGTTCATGATTGAACAAGATCGATCTCAATCAATATTCGGCAACTTTACGGACTTTATCTGAAATTTCGGATAAGCTACCGGAAGATTCAGCTCTTGTGGAGGAATGATGGAACAGTGGTAGCGTGTATGGACTCCGGGTCAATCAATGTGTGTTCGAATCCTTACAATAAACCTAAGTTTTCGGTGAAGGAAACATCTAGATGAAACCATAGCACGGTAGGGCATTTCTAATGTCCACCTGGCCAGCCACCACCCTTAAATTGAAAATCTGTCGCCAAGCACAATAGGTGTGTTCCGGCAGCAGCACTTGAAAGTAAGTCTTCTACTAGGCTTAGCGTGATACCATTCTGGCCATGTAGTTCACCAAAACAATTTTATGAAGTTTAATTTTGCCCTTTATAGCATGTTATTTGGGCACATCGCTTAGGAGATAATGGAAAATTGACATAATTTATACTTGCGGAAAGTGAGAAAGTGCGGTCTTTGTCCGATAAAATTAACACGGGTGAAACCGTGAGCCACGGCTAGTATTAGTATAATGTTTTTTTTTAAATATTCAAACAACTAGTAATAATAATAGTCTAATAACAATTATTAGATGATTTAATATGATTGGTATTATATGAAAACTAAGTAACTCTACCCGAAAATATACTCTTCATGCATGTGAAATTGTAAAATTGTACGAATCATTGAAGAAAGCTCCTAGCCTAAGGCATAATTTTTTTTGAAAGTGGCACATGTCGGAAAATGAAAGACATTTAAAATACGTGACTCAAGTCGTGTGTATGTTGATAAAATACATTTGATAAGAGTTTATTTGAAACTTATATTAATTAGAAAATAAGTTTTAATGAGTTAAAAACATAAAAATTATTAGATCTAGCATACAATACCTATATAAAAAGACTTTAAAGATATATGCTTATTTATAAACCGTGTACCTACAACAAAATTTCCACTTAACAAAACTATAATACATGTATTGTATGAAGTAGGACTTGAAGCCGATAGGATAATATTATTTTGGTAGCCTTGTCCACCCAATGTAAAAGCGTATAAGTGTCTCTAAAATTTCAGTTTACTACCAAAGGTATGAGCTAAGGCAGATGGCTCAAAATTCGGATGTTAGCGATCTACCATAAAATATCTAAACAGCAAGTGATCGACTGCCATTTTACTTATTTTTTTGTCTAATGGCGACGTGTGTTTATACACAACTACGCCAATACATCAGGTATAAAAAATCGAATTCCAATTTTCCTTTAGGAGCTCGCTGTTGATAATCGCACGATTATGCCACATAACTGACAAAGTCATTAAAAATATTAATACTGACGTTCAGGTGATAACACCAAAACCTAACGTGTATTCATTTAAAGTATTCTTTGGTCGTGTAGTATAACAATGAATAATGAAATTTGAAAGATTACCCAGGGATGTATACGATATAGCATTTTTATGTTTGTAGTTAACTTAATCGAAACAATGATGTACGGAATTCCTGGAATGAGCCTGAGATTTCGATGAAAAAACATTTTTATGAAACCATAATAATGCTCGCCCGGCTAGCTAGTGCCCTCAAGTTGAAAATCTGTCATTGAGCATCTACAATCGTAATTCGGCAGCTACGATTGAGAGCGACAGTAGACCTCCAAAAGGCTTAGGGTGTTACCATTTTGTGCCAAATCGTCACTTAAGTTCAGGTGAGATTGTGGCCACAGCGCTAACCTATATCGATGAAAAAAAATAACGAAAATACATTAAATATAACCTGTTTATTAATATATTATAGATAGCTAATTAAGAATTAATTCACGGTAACATCCCTAATTGTACCTTATTATTTCGCAGCATTTCGTATGAACCAATTATGACGCTGAGTTGCTTCCCGTGTATTGTAATTATTTTCGAATAAAATGATACACATGAATACTCCACGTGTTAGATATTCTGTTGACGTCGGTTTGTTATTTACCGGTGAACTAATAATACAGTATATTATATATCACTTAATTTATTTATATCTTTATCTTTTACATTGATAGATATATTTTAGTATTAGTAAAATGCAAATAGAATACAAACTAATTTTATTTGTTTTTTTTTTTTTTTTTTTAATATTCATAAATATTATAGATTGCGTTGTTTCGTGTAATCGTATGGGTTATATTATTGAAATTGACATAGTAAAAGTGACATCCTTAAGGTTCGCTTCGTGCCGGCCGGGGCCGGGCCGGTCGGCAACACGTGGTTACTCTCTACAGGCAGTGCCGTTCTGGGTGAAAGTGAGTGACGATCCCATACAATATTATGAACTAAGGCTCACTCGCAGTCGAGGTCAATCGCAAAACTCGTTTCAATCCTATTATTTACTTTTTTTTGCTAGGAAGTAAAAACTTGTAATGTTACCAATTACGTTAGATTCATTATTTATGAAACAAAACGTTAGAATGCGATTTAGATATTAATGGGATGAAAATTTTTGCTTTTTACATGCATACATGTATTTGAGTCATAAAAAATTAGGTTTCTTGCATATTTTTTCAAATATGTTCATTTGTACAATATAATTATTCATTTCATCCTAAATTAAGAATATATAGCTTTACAGTAATCAAACAGTTTTTAAGTTATAAATACATATTGTAGATAGAAACAAAGGGGGAAAAAGTTTATCTCACATCTGGTATTCAATCAAACCCAATTTATATAAAATTTAACAGTTGAGTTCTGTTAATTATATATCAATGTTCTAGTGTTGTGGTCTTGCTGTGAGTAGGGGTTCCAGAGCTCTCTGGGTAGGGGGGTTCAAGGTCGTCAACGCGCTATTATATATACTTATGTAATTACAAGCGTCCATAGACTACGGTAGCCGCTTAACATCAGCCGGGCCGTATGCTTGTTGGCCACCTTTGTTATATAAATAAAAAATATGACTTTTTGATATCATGGCTGTTTCTTTACTTCTGCATAAAAGTTTAAATACGGGAATAGACTTTGCAAAAACCTTAACAACCTACCAGAGGCTTCGGCGCCCTCACGTATCAACCCCATTAAATTTGTAACGATACATTAACCTCGTTTGACCTAAATAAATATTATGAATTATAAAAACGTCCTGCATTATGGCTAACACGTCGAGTCATCAAATGTTTTTTGAGAACCTTTTTTAATATCATCGCAATAAATATTATATAATAATATTTTTTCCATTATTAATATAAGTCGCATCTTTCGAAATACAATGACGTAAGTGCAAAAATATGCCAGGAAATAAATTAAAAAAAACTATTACGTGTAAAAATGATGAAAAAAACCTGTAAGGGTTAATAAAATTATTGTATGTAAAAATAATAATTCTATGGTCGCTAATCACATAATTGTTGCAATAAGTAATTACTTTATCTGTGCTAACTGTCACTTTTAATGGACTTTTCTTAACTTGAGGGGAACCCCCAAATCGGACGGGCTACAAAGTAGGGCGGTCAATTTAACAAAGAACTTCTAAGAGGTCAAAACCTCGCGGCAGTTGCTGAGAAAGAACACGTCCGCAACACTGTGCAAATATACCTAACTAGTAAATGTCTTGGAATCATTACGAGTATTTACAATTGTAGATACTCACACCTATAAGAAAGTTCACGCAATAATTTCAGAAAGGACTTTTTGCATTTTATGTATAGAAATATAAAGTAAATAATGCATGAGTAGTTGAACTAACTTCACCAACTATGAATATATCAATTCTTTTTAAAGGTAGAAGTGAAAAATTGAGAAAACATAAAAATATTCACATAAACGATACATGTGAACAATTTACCACGCTGGCTATGACTAATTTTCCCAAGGCTTTTTAATACATAGAGCACACACACACAATGAGGAGAGCGAGGTAATAGGAAATACTGTATAATGTATTCTATCTCATTCTCTCGCAGGCTGAATCTTACTTTTTTTAGTGTCGTTTTTCATTTTATCGAGTTTCTAATCACAACGGTGCTAAAGAAATTTTCACTTCAACAATGCTACGTTTGAGTCCCAACGCGCGACTGCAGTTAACTCTTTAAAAACAATTGTCTTGGAATATAGGTACCTATACATACAATAGGCAAATTAAAATTAATTATAAACATATCAAATTATAATACAATATATAATATACAAATTATAATATCCCAAGTCGAGTGTATGCATAATATAATACTGCGTTCAGTATAAGATGCACGAATAAGTTGCGCAGAGGGGCAACAAAACGACTTCACTAATTTTATCACTCTATTTTGTTCCCTAGCTAATTGTACCGCGGGTTATATTTTTTTTGGCATATGATTATTTATTATTATTAACCCTAAGCTTATTAAATAAAGTAAATAAAACAGTGTTTTGAAGTTAAACTTCTTCGCGCATGAGGGTAAAATGTTTACAGATGAAACGCGTCACGAAGATGTGAAACGTTTTGAGAAAGAGAGGGAGAGAGCGATTGAGACCGATTGAGAGAGAGTGAGAAAGGGTGAACGTAGCATGAAGCACGTAGCCATGGAAACGAATTTGTAAACAGTGTGCTAAATTTATAAATATACATTTTGTGATACATTTGTAAATCGTCCTATACTAAGCATTTGTTCAGATTATGTAATATATTTGTTATCTTTTTGTTAATACTTATACAATTTTTTATGTTAATTCGTTTGAAAGTTAGGAAGTTTTAATAATTACAAATAACATGTGCCATTTTTATTTTGCCACTCGTCATTTAAGGATTTAATATGCTATTATTCATAAAATATAAAATATATCATAAATTCTTTTTTCTACATTTTAATTTTTTTTAATAATTCTAATATTTAGTCTACAGTTAAATAATAATCCAAACCCACCAGCTACAAATTCAGGAACGACAATAGAAGCTATTTTTACAAGATATTTAGACAATATTGAAACGCGAACATATATTGCATATTTTATCTGGGCAACCGAGCTATGCTCGGTGTCTTATATTAAAAAAAAGAAAAACACCTATCTAGATAAACTTGGAATGTAAAACATTATCTAAATGCAAAGTTTCATCCAAATCATTGGAGCAGTTTCCGAGAAACCAAATATATATATTATATGAATTGCTCACTTAAAATAATAAGATAATGCTTTAGTCACAACAATACCAATAGAAATTGCATCAAATAATGTAGATAACGATGAAATAAATTAAAATTAAATATATAATTTGTATTAATTCTCGATACTTTTAATATTTTAATGCCAATTAAATTCAGTAAATTCCTAACATATCTTCCTTTTTCCCACACACTAGGTCTCGTAAATCTAAAGCTTTAGATTAGTATAAATATAAACGAGATTTAAAAACAAAGAAGTTTCACTTCTGACATGTGTACTTTGTACGCACGCACATTTTTTTTTTACAAACTTATAAAAATTTATTTGGAATTCCAAAAATCCGTAATGTTAGAATTAAATGTTGCAAATATTACAAACTTATTTTGTTCATTATATTTAATAGACTACTTGTTTATATTTCCACAAAGTTAAGTAATAAAGAAAGACTTTTTTATTCTTATATTTTAGGGGTTTTTATGCAAATCGCACGTATCAGCATCAACGTAGCATAAACCTATTAGTATCCATTTTTTATTAAGCAGATGTTTATTTATATTAACAATACCTACTAAGTCTGAAGATATTTGAAATCTCTATACACATCATGTAATTAGCGGTATCTTCATCAGTTTATCACAAACAGTTACACTGGTAGTATTTGCTTTATGGTTTGTGATATTAACTTTGTGAAAGTAAAACTCTTGTAACCATTTCACTATGCAATTCCTTTAATAATAATTATAACTTTCTAATAAGTAGTATAGTAAATATTGTAAAGAATTCCTATTTATTTTCCAGTTTTAAAGACATTTTCCTCTTTTTTTTGGCTGACTATACTGTTAGCTAGGCTTAGGCTGGACTTGGAAAAGTTTCCTTTAACCTAGTAACCTATAAACGAATTTATGACATTAATTAATTTTTATTTTATTCTTGGGGTTGCGTAACTGACAAAAAAAACGGAACCCATATAGGATGACTTTGTTGTTCATCTGTCTGTTTGTCTATGTGTCGAGACCTTTTTTCTCGGAAACGACATGAGTCATAAGTTAAAAATGTTTATGTCAAAAATTAAGCTTCTAGGTTAACGCATTAAAGAGATAAGTACGGCACGTCATATGAAAACAATGCTCACGGATGGATTATCAAAACCTATGTATTTCCCGCAGGCCTTTGAGTCCTGACACCATCAGGTGATATTGAATTCTAGTGGGAGAATCGAGGCCCAATCTACCAAAAAGGGTAAGTACCGTCCAAAAAAAATGTGCCTTTTCTTAAAAGATTTTAGTCTACATACGAACCTCTTTACCTTGCATCCGAAAATAGACAACTTTTGGAAATCTGTTTTAAACTCTTTATATGTGAAACGAATACCCGCGAATTAACATTTTTTCATTATTATTTTTAATTAAACCTTTAAAAATTGTATAAAATCTTTTTTAATGTAAAATAAACATACTGAAAAAACGTAACGGCGGTGACGACACTATTTAATAAACAAAACTAAGATTAAAATGTGTTATACGCAAAGTTGACTTTACTAAAATTTCAGTTATGAAATTTATTAAGCACATACAAAATATTTATATTAAAGCCACTATTTTAACGCTTAGTAATAATTTTAGAGTTATTTATCACTTATCACAAGGCATTTAACACATCAACTGCGTATATTCATTGGGCGATTATATCCCATTTTCTGTATGGCATTTCCACAGGGAAAAATCAACAAATGCCGAGATAAGTAAATGGATTAATGAATATGTCACAGAGTACATTTAGGATAAATGGTTAGTGAAAAAATAATAATTATTATTATTGCATAACAAACGCGTGCGCAGTCGCGGACACACCGCTAGTTTTGTATAGATATCAATAAAATATTTCAACTACCCAATCTTGTACATTACATCTTCAACATCATTCATATTTGAAATGTTTTGCTATTGTAACGTAGTAAATATGGCCAGGTTTACATACAAGAAATTATAATTGGAAAAAAAAAATTAGCACTGAAATCACTAATACCTAATGCTGTATTAACTATTAGGAACGCGGGTGCAGCACCGGACGTAGAACGTTGTAATTAATGTAAATATATTTTAACGGATAATACATGTTTAATTCTTTATGAAAACAGCTTAAACGTTTAGCACTTTGCTGGTTCGTCATGAAGAGAACGTGTTTCTTTTCATTCGGAAAGGTTTACTTTACTGCATTTAAATATTATTATATTAAGTGAGCAATTTTTGTATAATATATATATGCAATTGGTTTCTCGGAAACACCTCTAACGATATGGATGAAATTTCGTATTTAGATAATGTTTTACATTCCAAGTTCAAGTATATAGGTATCTTTTTTAATCCGAGCAAAGCTCGGACGCCCAGATATTTGTTATAATAAGAAAGCAATCTTCTAATAATTTTTGAAGTTATACTTCTTTAGATGTTTATAAAAAAAACATGGCCGTCACGGGACGCCCGGCAGATGTGAAACATCTTAGTGAATATTAAAAACAGACCGAGTGATCCGAAACACCAAAAGAAAGTCACTGTGGAAATTTTTATTTTATTACTTTGTGTATGGTGATCGCGATCCTTACCAACCGTCCCTACAAAGCGTCGCTACGCTAGCAACCGGTCTGACCCGCCGCATTAGATGTTTATTGTGGTGAAGATAGTTACACTCGAGTGTGACTATTCGAAGATGTGTAACTTCTAACTCGAGTATTAGGTACATACATAAGTACACACATCCACTTTTATACTGAGAAAGTAGGTAATACAACTGAAATATAGTAAGTTTAATCTTATTTCAAAAACTAGTTTGTAAATATCCCACTACTATTAGACAAATACCTCTTCATAAAGGCAGGCACGTACGCGATTCACGCGGTATTGATAATTACAAACAACTAAAATTAAAAGAGATAGGGTACAGAAAAATGTTTTTGTAGATATCTCTCTACTTGAGGCAGCCCCACCTCTGGAATCATCTACCCTACAGAAGATCGAAGCCAAATAACCTTGTGTTGTGTTCCTGCGGTGAGTAGGATTTCCAGAGATCCTTAGGATGGGGGTCCATAGGCTACAGTAGCCGCTTACCATTAGGCGGGTCGTATGTTTGTTTGCTACCTTAGTTATAAACAAAATAAAAGTAATATTGTATTGTTCTGTATTTTCCCAATATATATGCTCGTAAGTTTTCCCTCACCGTCAACCAATATTGAACAGTGGTATGTTAGTATATATAATTTATTTTTATTCTGTATTCGCTCATTGTTTGACCACAATGGCATTTGAAGGCAAGTGACGACGTAACCGAAAAATTTAGCCTACTCAGTAATGTGGACCGACCGTCAAATGTAGTAGATATCACCGTAATAAAATTAAATGTCTGTCTTTGTAACACAGATAAATAAAAAACTGGGTTCTGTAATTCTGTTAGTTTACATTTATCTAAGCTATCAACCGCAAAGTAGCAGTATTTATGCAGTCTTGTTCTAGGGCGAATAGTTATTTTAACGAGAGTAATTTATACTCCAAGAATAACGTGGACTAAATATAGAATTATTAGAATTATTAACGGGAATGATTAACCATGGCGGAAGTTTCTAGATAGCTCAATAAACAACAGGTGACTTGGAAACATGATAAGACTAAGCGAGTCTCAGGTTTGTCACAAAATAGTGATCGGTGTACTACACACTGGTAACCAAAGCATTCCAACTTAGTGTTAAGAAGTTGGAAATGGAGTTTGATTTGTGATTGGTTATAGTTGATCATCATCCGCAGTATCACTTATTTGATGTTGGACAGAGTACATGCCGGTTTGACACTTAACATAATTTTTTTATCGAGTGAAAGTATATTGCTCTCCGAGAATGAACAGATATTAGATGCGATTAATAAAATAGATCATTTTAAAATTTATTATACTTTTTAGGTTCTTTAAAATACAATTTCACCATTCATATATGTTTAATCTGTTTTTAAATGTAACTGTGTTTGACAAATAATCTAATTATGTATAATAAGTGAGCTATTCTTGTATAATATCGGTTTTCGAAAACGGCTCCAACGATTTGGATGAAATTTCGTATTTAGATAATATTTTACATTCCAAGGTATTAATAATAATATCTGGATGACCGAGCATTGCTTGGTATCATAAAGAAAAGCAAAACACCTATCTAGGTTAATAATATCTGGACGACCGATCATTGCTCGGTATCATAAAGAAAAGCAAAACACCTATCTAGGAAAATAATATCTAGACGACCGAACATTCTAGGTAAACTTGGAATGTAAGAATTAACTAAATGCAACATGTCATCCAAATCGTTGGAGCCGTTTCCGAAATTACATATAATTATAATATGTACAAGAATTAGATATAATCGTAGTAATAGATAGTTATATTTAAAATGCACGGGCATGTTTTAAAGAAATAATTCTACCCATTCCATTCTTGTTTTAGATACTTTGCCTTTTTAACCGAATTAAAAAATGAGGAGGTTCTCAATTCGATTGTATATAATTATGGATGTTCAGGCATAATTTTTTAATATCTTTAATGATGTCTTTGATGCTCTACACGAAGAATGTATCTTACTAAAACTTAAACAAAAGTACTTTTAAAATTATAAATTTTCATTAAGGGCTTCGTAGGTCTTGTAAAAAAACACGATAATATCTAGCCTAAATACTTCCTCGAATTACATCATAATTAATTTAAAAATACTTAGACTTTTTATACATTGTTAGACGAGAAGCTCTTTCGATTTCTTTTCTATTGTTGTGACTTCAATAAAAATGCTGTCGAATACCCAATCTATTCATCCATCTCTAACAAATAAAACTTTCTAACTGTAGGTATGTGGTTTAAATCTATATGAATGCTGTATCTACAACGTATGACAAATGTATACAATACATATGTCTACTAACAGCTAACGGCGAAACGTCGGTCATGTTTTAGCTAGACGTCTTATTTTGACATTTTTTGTAAAGTCCTGAGTGTCTCGTATTACGTTATTATTATTTACCCACCAATAACCAAGAAACTACTATATTATATTTACTAAATTCATATAAACTCTCATATATTATATAGCTTTGATATGTTATTTATATTCTTAGATATTTTTCAGTAGCACGACAAAGTGATTGCACTTTGCCTGATGCCGGTTGTCGTTGTCATGCCGCTCTGCAAGCCTCTCGTCAACTTTTTAAACGCTAGCTAATCTCGAAACGCGACAAACCAAACAAGTGTAAACCAAAAAACCAGTCGGATGCAATTGTAGTGTTTTACAACCCATCAGTTGTAGTACAGTATATTGATAAAATATAATAGTATTACATAGTAGTTATCTACAAATAAAGAAAAAAAAAGAAGAATAGAAACAAATACAAAATACAGGCAATAAAATGGTAGTAAAATTGAAGTTATTTCTATAGTATTTACTGAAGCAAAGAAAATGAATATTTTTTCGCATATTATAAGTTACTGTTACCTTTATATTATTTCTTTACCTAATAACTACCGGTCATTATCATGCTTTCTTAAAATAGTACAGTGACTGCAACATGAGTAAACATGCGTACAATAAAAATAAAAATATAAGTTGCTGAGATGTAACTCATTCCGTTACAATAAGGAATTAATTAATATTCCGTATGTGTAGTCTAGATTTTCGTTTTTATTATTAAATAGCCTTAGGTTGGCCTCATACATATTATTCAGCCGGAATATCTCTATGAATTTAGAGACAACAATCGACGTGAGTTCGAATACCTGCAATCAGCCTGAGCTCACGATCACGGAAAACATCTTGACATGGCATTTTCTAATAACACCCTCAACTTGAAAATTTGTCGCCAAGTATATATAGGTGTGTTTTGGCAGCTGTACTTGAGAACCAATCCTCCACTAGGTTTAGCGTGTTACCATTATGGTACACATCGGCACATAACATCAGGTGAAATTTTGGCCAAACGCTGAAACCTATAAAGAATTAAAAAATACCTTCCTTCTTGGGAATTGTTTTTGGGAAATCTTAAGTTTCCCGCATTAATTAAATAAATCTACTCTGATATATTCTAAACTAAATAAATATATTGAGTGTAAGTTTGGAAACCTAATAACTTTAAAAATATGAGGATAAAAATAAGATGTATGATTGAATTATATTATTAAGCTTATTGTGTAATTTTTTGTTTTGTTTTATTTCAGATAATCAATATAAAGATTCGACATAATGCCGAGCGTTCCTTTACTTTTGGCTGACAAATACATGACCAAATCTACAGAAAATAACACAAACGTGTCACAAACAATCTCAAATATATCCAACAGTAAAAATCGCGATTATGAGTAAGTAATATTTTTCTTCATTTTATTTATAATAGTAAGTAGGATTTCGCTCTCTTAATAATATTTTCGTACTGTACTTTTACTCAACTGTGTACAAAGTTCCATTATTATTGCTTCGACATAATTTCACTGTAATACATGTTCTCAATATTTAAATTAAAATCCGGCATTAATAAGTGATGTTGTACTTTTTTTTAATTTTAAGTTTTATTAGCTTGGCAGTCGTAACGGTTATGTTTTACAGAAGAGGAAAAGGCGACACAATAGGAATAGAATACAATATACACAATAGAATACAATTTGGTAGGATATCAAATTCATATTTTAATATATATTTTTATTTTTTATGTGATATCGCTTGTGCGTACGATTTTGAATACTTACTAGGTGAAAGTTTATAGACGTGTTAGTTTTTAATGTGAATTACATGTTGTCTAAATTTTTACTTCCTACGTGTAACATACATAGCAAAGCTCAAGTTCTAACTCTAACACTTCTGTCTTGTCGACTATTGTAAACTTTAAGATAACCACGTAGGATCCACCGGACGCTATTCTGTGTATACATTTAAAAGAAAGATTGTAATAGGTAGCACTGCATCTCATTAGTATACCAAGTACATTTTTTAATACGTTTCATGGAGTTTTTGTTGGGATCTTCATCTGTCATGTGGTGGTTCTTATCTTAATTCACAAACTTATGTTATTCAGACCTATATTATGTAATTTTGGCGGAAGTTTACGTAATGTAGTTTGGTTATTGTACACAAGTGAAATTAAATACAAATAATATTTGGAACATCATTGTAAGTTACCACAAACTCTCCTTGGACAGTTTAATTAAGAAGTCACCAGTTTATTAGAGCTGTTTGAAAATTACAAGAATAATTATGAAAATATTCTATTCACGCGACGTTGGCAGAATTGTCGATGAACAGCTGAAATAAAGAAAGGAAGAAGAATTAGCATATTTTTAGATACAATTGAAGAATTGTAATAAGGATAATTTTGGCAATGATGAGGTTAAAGATTGCACTGAAGGTTGTTTTTGTGTTTACAGGTGGCAAGTGGTGTGGAGGAACGTGCTCGCTTTTGTATATTTACATATCGCAGCGCTATATGGATTTTATCTCATGTTTACCGGCAAAGTTAAGCTCTGGACTGTTTTGTTTGGTAAGCTAAATATTTACTAAAGTTAAAATTGTTTAAATGATTCTGAAGGAAACGTAAATTTGCTATGGTTTTTTTTTTTTGTAATTTGGGAAACGGATATGAAATCCACGTTAGGTTCAGTGGTTACACAGGTATTTAAGAGATGGTTTTAGATGGTCTCTGAATCAGCGCGTTACGTAATATTTTCCTTTTGTATTGGTGATTAAAAAGATTAATCATTTGGAAATTACAGCAACATAATGTAATTCATATCACAAATAAGTATTTTTCTAATGCGTACGGTAAATTAATATGGGTAGACTAAGAGAGGTGGGGTGCCAAAACCCCTAAATCCATCCCATTAACTGAATAAGGTAAAAATAACTTGTGATACGTATGATATTCTGTCGCGATTTCCAAACGATTGATTCTTTTGGTACCTACATACTGTTCTTTCTTCTTATGTCGTGAGGTCACGAGCAATAGTTAGTTTACATTTATGCGAAGCTGGACCCTCCTATGTGAGAGCTATAGCTACGCCCGTGGTCATATCTAACCACAAATAGGAGTGCAATAATCCGCGAGTCCTCTTGAAGGCGGAGGTAGAGTGCTTCGTGTGCAAGTACGTGTTGCCAATAACTCTGAGCAGAACCTAGTCAGTTGCGGGATCATTAAAGATTTAGGACAAACATAAATTGATTGTGGTGCTTTTACAAATGAAGTGAAAGTTCCCCTTATTAGTCGTGTCTCCAATCGATTTTCTTTGTTAGTAGTTTGTCATCAAT
The DNA here is from genome assembly GCA_033032175.1 of Saturnia japonica. NCBI lineage: Eukaryota > Metazoa > Arthropoda > Insecta > Lepidoptera > Saturniidae > Saturnia > Saturnia japonica. Next base: position 7,756,982 of record CM065308.1, on the reverse strand, counting down.
TAGTTAATTAATGAACCAATATTTAATGATCTATCATTTTGTAGGTTTGGGGCACATTCGTAATTTCTATTATGTGATTATGACGAAGTGATTACCAATTAGGCGTAAAAATTCATTGTAATTTTTATTATTCAAAATTACTTAAAAGTAATTATGTACCTAGAATATTAATTTAAATAAATTGGTGTTTAATAAGTGAGGTTCATGGTGATTTTTGTTACGAAATATGAAATGATATAGTTAAGACCCATTTACAAGAAGAGAGTTTCTCGACTTGAAGATACGAAAGTTTCTTCATGTAGATAAATATTCGCGATTGTACCCTTCCACGTAGACCATAATTATTATTATTATTATTATATTTGGTAAGACACACTAGCAGCTAATTAGCTGATGCGTGCGTATCAAATAGCTTAGAGATATCTTCCTTGTCCAATCTGCTCTTAAAGGAGGTTATGGTAGGAGCCATCACAACTTTTTCTGGAAGTTTGTTCCATGCTGTGACCACTCTGTTACCTTTGCCTCGCTACTGAATAATAATCGTCTTTGTCTAAACAGAACTTGATAGCAAAATTCGTATTTCGAGATTTTGTGCTACACGCTACCATGCATGCAGTGCGCAAGGTTATTTTAATTAATTCTGCTCTTCTAAGTTAAATATGAATCTATTTAAATATATTTATAAATATATAATATATCTATTTAAATATGAATAGCGAGAAGAAACACTTGAAGAATCTAATACTTTGTGTCTTTGACACATTTTAAATTCTGATTCTCCTTATTCCACAAAAACTCGCAACTTCCATGAAGGACTTAATATTATCAGCAGTTTCAAATTTAAATGATTTTTGTGTCATTTCGAAAACAATAAATACTGTAGTAATCACTGAACTTGAAAGACAAATCTTACACTAAAACCGGTTCAAGCCGATTCGTATGAATATGAAAAAATGTCATACGATATTAAACAAGTCGTAAACTCGTATGCAAGAATCTTCTTTAAAAATATTACCCCGTGTAAACAGTTGCGGTAGACGATAAGTTACTTGCGAATCTCGTAGGACATAATCGTAGGCGAGAGTTTAGTTCTTGTCTCTATGTAAACATTATTAAAAGATAATCTTATGGCGATTATTGTTTGTGATAACAGCGTACGATGTCTCGCCCCGTAACGTGTGATAAACTCTCTCCACCTAAACGGGTCTTATCTCCTCCATTTGCTAATTGTATTTATTTTTCTGGAGATCAGTGATCTCAGAAATATTGGTTCATTAATTAATTAATTGATGACAAACTACTAACAAAGAAAATCGATTGGAGACACGACTAATAAGGGGAACTTTCACTTCATTTGTAAAAGCACCACAATCAATTTATGTTTGTCCTAAATCTTTAATGATCCCGCAACTGACTAGGTTCCTTTTAGAGAAAAAGAAAGTATTTAAAAAAAAATTAAATTATAAAGAAATACGTATATATTCTTTAATATTCTTAAATAACGAGATATGACTAAACAATTTAGTGATATTTGTTAAACAACTCCGTTTCTGCATTACAATTTTAAAGTTATTGTGCAATAGTGTGAGATTAAGATTAAAACAGATATAAATCATAGAATAAGTTCATAGAACTGGTATTTTAATGTTTTAAATACGTCGTATGAGTAATAAATGTATCGGCGGTTCAAAATCATTTGTTTGCCAACCAGTATAACAGTGAGGTAAAATTTTCGCATTATCGTATTCCGATAATAAATGAGAATTTAAAATACATTTTCCTATTTTGCCATCGGTCAGAAATTGAGCCCAGTAGAAATAGGATTTGAAGGTGTTAGTATTATTGATTAGAAGAATGAGCCAGTACATATAAATATTTTTATCTTGTAAAGTATACATTAGGTATTTATTACAAATTTGTATTTTTCTGTTATTCACAGCGGCTACTTTTGCGATCATGTCCGCGATGGGAGTGACAGCCGGTGCGCACAGACTTTGGGCTCACAGAGCTTACAAGGCGCGATGGCCTCTTCGATTGTTTCTTGCTGTAATGCAGACAATGGCTTTTCAAAACCATATCTACGAATGGGTTCGCGATCATAGGTACCTAATTATTTTTTAAATGTTATAAACTATTTAATAGACATTCTTCATCCAGCTGATGTTAAGTACTCACTGCAGTCTATATCTATCTCTAGGTAAGTTAACATATAAAGCCCAAGAGATTGTTTGTTTGAACGCATTAATACCTGGAACAGCCAGTCAAATTTGAAAAAAATCTTTTTGCATTTTATAGCCTATTTTTTGGAATAAGTTATAGGCTATATGACTTCACGCTACAACCCTAAGAAGCAAGCAATCATGTAAGATCTAGGCAAGTACTGGAAGGGAGAACAACTATAGGCTACACGGGAGCGTTGGAACATAGATAACACCGTGGGGCAAGGCTAGTATAATAAAACTCGAAATAGACTACAGTCATGGAAAAGCAATGATTAGTTCAAGCTCAGTTAGTATCATGTCCGGACTCCGCGTCGGTCGACGTGAGTTTGAATCTCGGTGAAGGAAAACATCGTGATGAAATCATAGAATGATGGTAGTGCTTTTTCGAAAACCCGCCTGGCTAGCTACCACCATCAAGTTGATTATTAAAGCAAGTTAATATTAGATCTTTACATATGAAATTGACGTTTTGTACGGGAGGAATATAAAGTCTTTTTTTTTAAATATATTTATTTAATCAAAGTATGTACTGTTGTTATTTATGCACTTTTGCCATCCCATAGGTAGTTCATTAATCCCTTTACTAATAAAACCATGGGGGCGAGAATCAATAAACTCTTTGAAGGTGGTGCGGACTGCCGCATCGGAGTTTAATATTTTCCCTTGTAAGAAGTTTTCCAAATTCCGGAAAAAATGGTAATCTGTTGCAGCAAGGTCCGGGGAGTACGGTGGATGTCGCAGACATTTCAATTGTAGCTTATCTAACTTAGTGGTTGTTTGTAGTGCAGTGTGTGGTCTTGCGTTGTCGTGAGGCAGCAGTGGCCTAGAGCGATTGACTAATCTCGGTTGTTTAGCAGCTAGTTCTTCCTTCATGGTTTGCAGTTGCTGACAATAAATATCTGCCGTAATCGTTTGGCTAGATTTTAGAAAGCTGTAGTGAACGACACCGGCGCTAGTCCACCAAACACTCACAAGTAATTTTTTCTGAGTCAATTTTCCTTTAGGGCAGGATTTGGCTGGGTCTCCAGGGTTCAGCCATTGATAAGAGCGCTTCCGATTATCGTACAGTATCCACTTTTCATCACAAGTAATGATTCGATTTAAAATCCCTTCATTATTGTGTCGGTTGAGCAAAGTAACACAGCAGTCGAAACGTGTTTGTAAGTTCGATTTACTCAGTTCATGAGGTACCCATCGTTCAAGTTTTTTTTACTTTCTCGATTTGCTTCAAGTGGATTAATACAGTTTTATCACTTATCACGAAGCCTGCAGCTATCTCTGAAGTGTTTTGTGGTGGATCCGCTTCCACAATAGACTTTAATTCTTCACTTTCCACTTTGGTCTCCGGCCGTCCACGGAGTTGGTTCTGAAGGTACTCGTACTCGTAAATATACCGATATTTCATGTTTTCCATAGTGCGGTAATAAGCGACGCCAAAGAAAAAAATAATGAGGAAAAAACAAATGAATGACTGTTTTCAAAACTCAATGAATTTATAAATTTGAATTTGTAATTCTTAACCAAAGAGGAGATATTTCAGATCAAAGTGGTCAGTACGATAAAACGCTAATTTCATATGTAAGGACCTTATATTAGCTTACTGCTTTGGAGAACTGGGATCGGGCACAGGCGCGAATCGTACCACCCCCGCTCTCAATTATTTTAAAGACAAAAATGCTTCTTGTGGGTAACCCTTAAAAGATAGACATAATATGCTCGCGATTACTTTTTTGTACTAAAATCAAAGTACCTAGCCTAAGCTACTCATTACAGATAAATAATAAATAAACAAAGGTACAGTACATACTTTCATATGTATTTAGTAAAAAAAATAAATGTTATAATGACATTACAAAAACACACATTTCAATTTTATTAATTGTATATATAAAAATAAAAATAAGCAATATGTGTACTTACTTTATATTTTGTTTATACGTATTAGTAAATTTTGAATGATATTCAGACCTTTTTCTTAAATCTGTGCATTCAGAGTTATTTTTATTCATGCTGGCCTTGGCGTTGCAATTCCCATTCATTTTCATAAAATATGTAAAATATGATCAGCATAATATAAAGTGCCATGTTTATTAATGAAATTTAGTTTTAGTTAAATTTTAACAAAACACCATGTTATTAATTACTGTAATTATTTCCGCAGGGTACATCATAAGTTCACGGAAACCGATGCGGATCCCCACAACGCACGACGAGGATTTTTTTTCTCTCACATTGGTTGGCTGATGGTGAGGAAGCACAAGGATGTCTTCGAGAAAGGTGCTTCAGTTGATATGTCAGACTTGGAGCAAGATCCTATCGTCATGTTCCAAAAAAAGTAAGAACCTAAGTAATTTTTAAGTTTAAAAATACCACACAGCTGCACGTCATTTGCATCCAGTTCTTTTTTAGAAAGTTATACTTAGCAGTAGTTTTTTTTTTTTTTTTTTTTCTTCACTATTGTTGTGGACAACAATTTTTACTACATTGTTTTTAAAACATAATTTCTTTTATTTTCTTGAGCATCAATTCTTGGTTCTCCGTTTATAGGAGGTATAAAATAGAAAGGTGTAATATGCCATATCACTTTCTGTAGTTATCTCATAAAATTACCACGCTCTCAAAATGATTTCAAAAGCATTCCATTTTATCGTTTCGGTTAAAATGTATTGGAATAAACATGAACGTATCTTAATCGTTAACTCTTGATCATATCGAGAGTAGGTGTGATGAGATCAATATTGGCAACATATCGAAGACCTCAGTCTGATAGGGATATTTGTATTTATTACATTAATAACGTGGAATATTACATTAAAAGTTAATGGGAAACTCACCAAACATAATAATTAGGTACATCTTTTTTATTCCTGGATTATGGCATTATAACAAATATTTTTACACTATACAATCTATATCTATCAATTCCATGTTGCTATGTTTTGATTATTTCCACAAATTAATTATTACTAGCGTTCGCACAATGATCGAAATTCGACCAGCGACTTTTTAATCATAGACTATTTTCTGTTTGACATTTGCAGTATGAACCTAAACAATGAATATTATATCACTTGCTGTCACTTTTCATTGAGTGACAATGTCAATCTTTGGTGGGTCTAAGTTCAATGGCACTGGTCGGTTTAGGATTCGCAGTATTAATTTATTTTATTTAATATATTAGTAGCAGGTATTATAGATAAATTTTAGCTTTCTGCACTTCTTCTCCAAATAAACTTTAATCAATCATGCCAAATCTCAGTCTTCCGCGCACGCAATATGCCTAAAAAGGTATCGAAAGCTTTTGCGTCACGTATTAATATAATGATATTGCTAGAAATGCCCAGTTACGTCACCCTTCCCGCAAAAAATATGGTTAAATGGGGGTTAAGCAAAATGAAGCTGCGACTGCGGTGATACCCAAACCTTGGCACATTTCATATATTTCCCTCTATTGCCCTATTCCTGCGCATTAATTTATCTATCGGTAGCCTCTGTAAACGCTCAGAAGGTGGTCGAATTGATAGACTCAATTTATAACAATCATCGACACGGAAAGAAAAAGCAAAAACAATTTACAAAATAGAATAAAAAACATTGAGACATGGCCTTGTTTTTCTTTTATGTTTAATTCGTAAAAAATTAAAATTAAAATCGGCCCAGGAGTAGGAAACAGGGGAATACGAATTTATAATTACCTGTATTTTACATAGGACAAATCAGTCCGAGTTGTAATTGTCTCTCTCACGCTCTATTCCGTTGTTCGGGCAAATATAGCCCTAAAATATACTAACAAATATATTATAGGTGGCATTTAATTTTATTAAATACAATACCTTGTATAACTACTTTTCAGAACATACTTAGTGGTCATGCCATTGCTGTGCTTCATATTGCCAGCTTTCCTGCCAGTCTATTTCTGGAATGAACATCCATGGTACTCGTGGTATGTTGCGTCCATATCGAGGTACACACTAAGTCTTCACTTCACCTGGCTGGTTAACTCCGCTGCTCACATATGGGGCAACAAACCCTACGACAAGTGAGTGATACCAAATTTTGTACAACGTATTGATTATAATTATGGACAAATGTTGAGACTAGGATGGTCAGCCACCTTAGAGGGAACCAGTACATCTAAGCTAGTCTAAGTAAGCAGGCATTCAGACATATACAGCTTTGTGTATTGCAAGGGCTCTGAAAGTAAGCAGAGTACAGTGCAAAAACAATAGCAACTATTGAGAGATTAACAATCCATCACTCGTCGCCGCTGACATGGCGCAGGTGGTCTGTATACCTCTCGGCACCTCCATACACACTGGCTGATTCCGAAAGAGAATAAACCAAAGGAGTGTTATAGTTACTGATTTATTACCATCTGCATGGCGGTCATGTATATAAGTGAAAGCTAGGTGTGGCAGAAAAATCATGAAAGTAAAATAAATGCAGTTGAAATGAGAGCGCTAAGAGGTATGGTTAGGAGTGAAATTGAGTAACAGGATAAGAAATAGTGTGATAAGAGAACTTTGTGGTGTGAAAGAAGATATAGTCACATGGATTGAGAAAGGGATGCTTAAATGGTTTGGGCATGTTGAGAGGATGAATGAAAGAAAAATGACTAATCAAATTTATAATGCGAGTGTAAAAGGAAACGTTGGCAAAGGAAGGCCTAGACGAACGGGGACGTTCTGAAGGAAGGTCAGTTCAAGAGTACTCTAAACCGGCGAGCATGCATGAAAAGATTAATGACTGTTGAAGAAGTGAAAGATGTATGCCAGGATCGGAGCAGGTGGAAGAACGTGGTCTCTGCCTACCCCGTTGGGAAATAGGCGTGATTTATGTATGTATGTATGTATGCACGGCAGTCGCGAACCTATCGGGTCTGTACCCGCTTGATTACTGGATATACACCGTTATTACTAATAATAATCTCATACTACCCGTACCAACAACTCCGCTTGCTTGGACTACAGAATGCCGTCGATCGGGCACACGCGCGCTTCGTACTACCCCCGCTCCCGGTTAGATAAAAATGCTTATTGTGGGTGAACCTTAGAAGATAGACTGCTCTCGCTGACTTTTTTATAGGTCTTTTTAATGTCTACAATTATATAGTATATTAATTTGGTAAGTATATCTCCTATGGTTTACTCAACGTAAGCCATTTATTTATGTTCCCTAATTAATTCACCAGTTGAATGACCAGTTTTTTTTATTTGCGCGAAATCCTAATTATAGGATAATAAAAGTATCCTTAGTTACTCTCTATAATATCAGCTATCTGCCAGTAAAAGTCCCGTCAAAATCGGTTTAACTATTTCGGAGATAACCCGGAACAAATAGACAGACAAATATTTTTTTTTTTAAAGTGGTGGTTTATTATAATTACCGTTTATACTTTACTTTCATATGTAATAAGGAAAAAGCTGTTATTTTGATATTACAAACACACACTTCCATTTTATTAATTATATAAATAAACTTCATAAAAAAGACCATTAGTAGGTATACAGTATTTTAAATTATGATTACAGTAAAAAATCCCTAAAGACGCATATAATTTTGCCATAGTTATAGATATATTGGAAACTAGTAGTTATGTACCTACCTACTTGCTAAAGTTATGAAACAGTAATTCGCTAAAATACGGTGAAAGTTAATAAAAAAATGTTGTTTTTACTTGACCTGGTTCCGCTCAAGTAAGCTTGCTTACGTACTTTTATCAATTTATTTACCAATGATGAATAATTTATAAATTATTACTAATGAGAAAAGTTATTGAATCCCTTTGGATTGTATTTTATTGTAGGTATTAATATTATTGTGATAGTAGAAGCTTTGTTCAAATATTGACATAAATTAAGCTATCGTATTTGATATAATGATTTATTTGTGTTACTAGTATTATCAGGAAGTTAAAATAAATATTCCTGCGGGTTAAATGGATCCATAATGTTTTTAATTAGTTCGAAATGACGGCCAAATAAATTGATTGAATGAAGTTGATTGAATGTTGGTAATATCATACAGTTACAAATACTATAAAACAATTTATAACAAAAAAAGAAAGTGTGTGCGTGTAATCTTTACGCGCGATTGAAGTAAAACTTCTTTGGCGTTGACGGCATATATCACTGAAATGATTAAATTTTATTTTTGAATATTATAGAATGTTACAATCGTTTGAAAATTTATTTATTACAAAAGTAATCAATAAACAAGTATATTTAGAGATTTTCAAAAAACTTTGCAATTGAATTTTTTTTTTTAAACTATTGAATTTTTATTCACTTTGCTATTCACGATTGATCCATTTGAAAATATTGGAAATAAATAATACTAATTGATTATTATATTTGCCACTAGCTGGCGTATAAGTCAAGAAGCGTGGAGTATATGACATATACTTACGACCAACCCAAATTATTATTTTTGAATACCTGAAACTACGTAAGCGTTACTTCCGTCAGAAAAAAAAATCTGAGTTACTCCCTAGTCGCGCCTAAAGAAGTTTTACTTCAAAAATAAATCCAACTTCAATGATTTTGAGGAGTTACCTGGTGTATCTTCGATGTCAAAGGTCCAGTGTAAATTAAATTAAAATAGGACCACCCTTCTCTTTACAATGAAGAAGAAAAAACATCTAAATCGGTTCATACAAAGAAGTTGCACCTGAACATTCTTAATATATACATTAGAATTGAGAACCTCCTCCTTTGTTTTGAACTGGGTTAAAAAAGAAATCATAACAGAAAGTTAATAAACAATAAAAAAAATATGAAGGCAGTGTCTTTATCTTTGTCCATAAAACCCAATAAAATATGACAGAAATATCAAAACGCAACAGGGTAAACCGTTTTACCGGTTTTATAATTTTTGTCAGAATAATGAGAAATCATTGAATCTATGATTTTTCTTTACTAAGAACCTGTTTAATAAAATCTTAAACCGACTGACACACAACACACAGTTTAAACCGATGTGTTTAGAAGCAAGAAATTTTGCACAAATGTTTCATAATTACTAACCTAGACAAGATTCTTTGGAAATTGATTACCGCGGGTTTAACAGGGATGAATCGTTTTGCCGATGAGAAATCACATCGGGCACACAGTTAGTTATTGTAGAATATTCAGTATCAACATAAGTAATTTGATAAACATGCGTTTAATACTATGAAGCAGTGAAAAACTAGGCAAAATTTTAAAATAATAAGTATGCTGACACGTCTAAACAATTATTATTGTTTTTAACTAATTTTGATTATTGTTTGTACAAAGGTGATGTTTATTTCAAAATAAATATTAGGTGTGGAATTGGTATGGGTTTCTTAATAGTATTCAGAATCGAAATCGAATATCCAGCAAGTTTGCACCTACTTAACTATCGAAAACTCGTAGATCATAAGGGTGAGGGTTGTATACCCGCGAGAGTTAACTTGAAACCCAAGCGAAATGCCCGTTATCGCTCTTGTATTGCGGTATCGCTTGCGTACCACATAGTCAGTACTCATAAATAACCAGTATTTCTTATACAGTATATAGCTCGGCAAAATGGCTGTACATCGCCTGTCGGTTAGTACAGTGCAGTCTACAAACAATGCCGAAGTCTCAAGTTAATTCTTGCGGGTTATAGCTACGTCATTTGCAAATACGACCATGATTTAGCTACAACTAATAACTCTCTACGAGATAGAGAATAGTCTAATTTTATGTATCTTACAACGAAGTACAAAAGATTATTTATGTAATATTTTCTATAAAAAAATAAGTACAATGATCATTACTTAAAGGTGCTTTGCTATTTCAGATACATAGGCGCAACTGATAACAAAACTGTTGCGATTTGCGCTTTTGGTGAAGGCTGGCATAACTATCATCACGTGTTCCCGTGGGATTATAAAGCAGCTGAGCTTGGAAACTACAGCACAAACCTTTCCACCGCTCTTATCGACATTGCAGCGAAATATGGTAGGTAATCCATTTGATCACATAATTCATTTCTAATCGGGCCTTCGGTTTCATTCGTGTTAAATTTATTTGAGAGTCTACTGCACCTTATACGTACCGGTGTAGTCTATCGTTGTTCTCACTTTTCGTACCTACTTGCCTTGCCTAGCTAGTGCTAGTTTATGGTTACTACTCCGCTCCTTAGAGTTGTATCGTGAAGCTATTTAGTTTAAATCCTTCCTCAATAAATTAACTACCTAATAAAAGACTAAATGATCAAAAAAATGCAAAAACTATTTTTTCAAATATTACTAGCACGTACTTCCAGATATTATTAGTGTGTTCAAACAGACAATTTCTTGATATTGAATTTTATAATATTATCATACATCTGTAAATGTGGTCAGGATTTTGTAATTTATCTACACTTCATGATAGGAAAGTCCATGGCATCCATCATATAAAAATATCCATGAAATTTAATAATAGCTCGTGGAAGCTCGTAGTCGTAAATAGAAAAATTGCAAATATAAGATATATTATAATGAATGTGTCCATGTTTTAAACTGCAAGTTGTTCGCTATTAATTACGCCTTTGTATACCTATTACCATTATAATTAATTTATATCATAATATGCAACTGGTACATATTCTTCTATTATTGGAAATTACTAACATTAACCTAAATCAACTCATTAACAACTAGCGGTGTGCCCGCGGCTCCACACGCGTTTGTTATTACTCAGTAATTATTTTCATCCCGTATTTTATTTTAGCCGAATGACATGTACTTCCTCCCGTGTACAATTTTCATCTAAATTAGTTGAGAATAATTATCAAAATTGTTTTTTTTTACATCTTTCTGAAATTATTGTTGACGATTCTTATAGCCTATCAATTATGGAGTCAAGTATGTTTCCGTCTACTAAATTGTGTCAAAATTGGTTAAGAATTAACGAAGATAATTTTTTTCAATTTTTTTTTACTATTTCTAAAAGTAATATGTACTGAAATTTCTTATACCCTATTAATTGACTAATGATACAAGTATCCACTGTACAAAATTTCATAAGAATCGGCCGAACCGTTTTTGAGTTAAATCCAGACAGACAATAAAAAATGGTATATCGTGATCAGTATCGTTAGTATATTGTGACTATCGGGAACCTTCGGACAAATATTAAAAGTACAGACAGAACTACATATTTATTCATATAGATTACGTTATTATTATTTGAAACTCATTTATACTTACTCAGTCATAATATACTATTATGCTTACTGCTTGACGTTCCATTGGTTACCTACCCCTAGTGAATATCAGAGAACAGTAGCCTCTGTATCTAATAAAAAATACAGTACATGTGATCTACAGATTTGTATAATATTAGATAAATTAGAATAATTATTCTGATTCTGCAGGTTTAGCTTACGATTTGAAAACAGTGTCAGCAGATATGATTCGTAAGCGAATTGCGAGAACCGGTGATGGATCTCATCCTTGTACTAAGCAGCCGGAGAACATAGAAGATGATCACCAACACCCAGAAAATCCTATCTGGGGCTGGGATGATCAGGACATGACGGAGGAAGAAAAAAAGTTTGCCGAAATAGTTCATAAAAAAAATGACTAGTCTTCCATATAAGATAGAACCTATGTATATTGTAGCTCCTACTGTGTAGGTATATTTAGGATTTATTTCAGTACCTATATACGGTTCATACACCTATCATTCACCTAATAGTTCATAATATATAGTGATGGTTAACTTATTATTAAACTTTAGTTAAGTACTAATAATCTCAGCTAGGCGTTTTTGTCCTTTGTAATTTATTTATTGTAAATCCGGCTGCAAAAACATTAATTTTTAATTTTTAATAAATTAACGTTTCAGATCAGCACTTTTAAACTTTCTAGAATTCTTTTGGAAATCGTCAAAATTATTTATGTAATGCATAGTGCCTACCTTTATGCATCTTATTAAATATTATCTACTTAATATTTCTGTAATTCTGAATATTCGATTCAATTTTAATTTTATTAGAGTAAAATGGTTTCTTGTGATATATTTATTATATTTGTAAACATACATAAAATAAACTGGTAATAAATAACAAAGACATTTTTAAAGTAGATACCAGCTTTTAAAGCTGACACTTATTATTCAGCATAGTTTATATTAATACGATGGACTGATTTCTGAATAAATAAGTATAAGTAATATAATTATAAATTGCACAATATACAATCTTCCTCTAAGAATTATTCTTTTTTTATAAGAAAATTTTCCTCTGTTTTATAGAAATTTGTGTCTTTTAATTATATGTGATTTTACATTATCTTTTTCCAGAATTAATTGAGGTTTGTGGAATGTTTTATTTACTTTATATGAGTAGGTAGTAAAGAGCTGTGGTAGTATATGTTCATAGAAAATTAATTTAAAATTAAAATTCTCCACATTCGTTAATGAGAGGTTAATAGTATTTTCCTGTATATAACTTATTAAAATTTATTTTAATGAAATGGTTTTTTGGAGAGAGTAAATTGTACATTGGAAAAAATACGAGTGAGAGTAATATTTATTGTGAGCAATGTTTTAAATATAATCGAGTAGTATTATTTAAAAGCGTATTGAACATATTTAATGGTGAACATAATAAAGGTGAATGTTGTGAGCACTTGTTTATTTCAATTATATTATTTTATATCTACCTAACTCCTGTTAAATAATTCAACACATAATTATACATATATATTATATCATATACCGAGCCCCGACTATTAGATATACACACGTATATTTTAAATGTATTAAAAGGTAAAAATAACGCCTCCATGTTCTAGGAAGTCGGAATAACACCACGGAAGTCATACGTTTGATACCAACTTATGTCAACTGAATCAAATCAAATCAAAATATTTTATTTTACTTATGTCCTGAGAAGTCACATATGAATTGGTCAATACGCTACCACCGGTTCGGAAAACATCTCAGTTATCGAAAGCTACCGGCGTGAAACTCGATCGCGTTTATCAACATTTTCTTTTAATTTGGTTTTACAGTGTTTTTATAGTTTACAGATATAAATCAAATTCATAGTAGTTCAGAGCCTTCATAGGACTTTAAGTATTTCATATTATTTCTCATATCTATTTGTCAAGTCGGTTAAATGACATAATAGGTAACGGATATAAAACATTAAAACAACCACTATCAGCAAAATGTACATAAACAATGTAGGTACCTAATTACTAAACAATAAATATATAAAATTATAGAAATTAAACATATAATTTATTAACCACTCTAGAAAATTTAGCAGAGTCCATACCAGTAGTTTATGTACACTAAAGTATATTCATGAAGTAAGAATATACTTCTATTAATGACAAGACTTACATATCTTATTTTATATGCAACAATCAAGTTTTCTTTGTGTTAGGTTTTACTTTATCTATGTCCTTTCTTTTAACGCCGTTAAGACCCGCATAGTTAACATTTCCACCATAGTATTCCGAGAACCAATTTGAATTCAGTGGCGGTTCTTCTTGTTTATCAAAATCCCCTAAACCGTGATCAAATGGATTAGATTCAGCATAATAACTGTCATAGTTTTCATGCACGGGAGCCGGTTCTTCCTCGAAGTGTTCAGCGTTTTTCATTTCGTTTTTGTACCCAGCATTAACGTACAATATTTTGTGTTTATAATCGTTGAAGGCATTATTTCTTAAAAGTGTAAAAACTGCTCCAGTTAGGGCCATGTTATTTAAAATTCCAACTGCTACAGTCATCAGTTTTAGAGCCGGCAAAACAAAAGGTAATACAGCGGACATAAGTAGTCCAGGCAGTAACAAGAACGGTACAATTTTATAAAATGCTTTCTTCATCTTTTTACTGCTGCCGCGACCCGATTCTGTTTCGTCGCCTGTAAAAAAAGAATAAGATATTTAGTAAAAAGTGAAACTAAATTGTCTAGTAGTAATAGTAATCTTTCATTTTACTTTCATTTCTTAAAGAGCCTGAGTGAATTTAGATATCAGATAGCGAGAAATTGGTACATTGCCGATTTTACGGCGCATATACTGAGTTTATATTCATACATCTACAGTAACTATACCGTTGAGGTTCTTGACAAATAGATAGATCAGTTGGAAAGAAAATATTGGTTTAACCATAAATATCTGTAAGGAAAGCAACAAGAATATATTATTATTATTATTTTTGAATAAATTTTCTTATAGTAACGCACGGTATAAGTAAATATCTTTAATATCTATGTGAAAAGAAGTATTATTATCACAGCAATGAGACCATCGTCATTCTTTGTGCTATTTCCCACAACTTCTTAATTTCTATAACAATGTCGCAGAATTCAATAAGCTGTTGTTATGAAAATGGTAGCAATTGTGTTGTTCAGTTTACGTTTCTGTAGTACAGAAAATATAAAACACGTCAAGTGGAAATAATTGTGTAGGAAAGCAACGTGATGATTTGCCGTGTATGTTGCTCTAGTTACCGTGCTTACTTTTAACATGATGATATCAATTTAAACTGATACCTTGACAGTCATTAATAATTTAACTGTATCAAGAAAGTCACGCGACTTGAGCGCATGCGATGCATGGCATTTGTTCGAAATTGCCTTTATAGCTTTCTATTGCTAAATTAAGTTTTTTAACATATTCTGCAGTCATGCGGATTGATTTCACAGAATAATCTGATTAGACGAATTTTCAATATATTTTACGTTAATACTTGTGTTTTATAATAAAAGAATCCTCTGTGGATATCTATGAAAGAAACGAAATTAAAGCAGCAAATTCGTAAGTACCTAAGGTTACCTTCTTTTAAAGAAGCAAACATCAATATTAATCTATACTAATATTATAAAGCTGAAGAGTTTGTTTGTTTGGTTGAACACACTAATCTCAGGAACTAGTAGTTTGGATGGAAAAAAAGTTTCAGTGTTGGATAGCCCATTTATTGAGGAAGGCTGTAGGCTATATAACATCACGCTAAGGACAACAACAGGAGCGGAGCATCAATGAAAAATGTTGGGAAAACGGGCAAATTTTATTTCTTTTGAGAGCTTTCATTTGCTTTCGCTGCGTAACTAAGCAACAATCGTGTGTGATGGAATTATAGCTCTTAAAAAGTTCTAAAAAAGTCAATATAACTTTTTATATTAATAAAATTTGCTCTAAAATAATGAATTATTAGCGAAGGTGTTTTTATATACATGGTATTAATCCTTATCGAATTAAGTTATTCATCACAAGTATTTAATTTTTAACAAAATTGCTTTTTACCGTAATTGATTTAAATGAATATCTTATGAGATATAACAGTTTTAAAATAACTCGGCAGCAAAATAACGATCAAGTACCGCGAGCGGATTTTTATTATGTAGAATAATGTGGTAGGCTGGCGGCTCCTAATAATACAGTGCCTACGGCCCACTCTCTCTCTAGTCTTTTCTCTCTCTCTAACATGATGCAGACGCAGTTGCGCGGGTTAGCTAGTACATCATAAAATGGTAGAGAAATGATATAGGTTATCGTTGTTTTTTTTACGACAAAGACATAGATACCAACATAATCGTAGGCTAAAGAAATTGATAACTTTGTTAGCTCTCATGTTATTTACATTCGAAATCCCTTTATTTCTAAGCTTGATTAACAAAATATATATTTTTTAAATGTCCAAGAACTTCAAAAATTAGTACAACTTTAACAAAACAAGTATTATAAAAAAGTATGTTCAGTACAGTATACGTATTATTAGACTATACTTACTTTTATATACATCAACAGAAAGGGAGCCATTTTTACTGGATTCCAGTTGAAACTTATATCCCTGAACATCTAAAAATAACGATCGATGCTCCAGCAATCTCCGAGTGCCATCACATAGTTGTGAATATAATTGTTCATCGGTAACATTACTGTATCTTTTCCAGTCAAACTGTTCTACATCTTCAGTCAGGTTGAAAGATGCGTTTTGTTTTTCCGCAATCGCATCGATAGCTCGGTCTGCGCGGTACGCGCTTAACGCACTTAAACATTTTGTAGGGCCGAGATTCCGTGCGCAGGTTAAGATGTGTCTTATAGCAAGGTTGTTGCCGAGAAATGTATTTAGCACACGGGGTGATATTTGCGATTGGTAGTGCGCGTGTGAGGCGCATAAGCACACGAATAACAGAACGGCGCTGAGCGCACGCATAGCTGTCGGTAGACTGAGCGCGCAGTCCGACCCACACCACTCACACCATAATGGAAGGGACATTGACATTACAGCGAAAGCGAATCGATTTTATACACATTAATTAATTTTTTTTAGGAAACGCGATTTTCTCATACCTATATATTATCTTCACTCCACCCACTCGACATTTGATTTCTCTGTTATATAAAATATTAAATTTCTTTTAATTTATAACAATTTACAATATACGTAACTGAGATAGTGCTATTAACAAACTATTAATAACATATCTTCTAACACATTATCGTTTCTATTAAATCTATGGTTATGTAAGTAAGCGTGGCGGGTTACGTACGATCAGTCGGTACCTACTCTTTTCATTGTGCAAATCCTTAGAGTCCAATACGCCTGGAGCGATTTTGATAAAATTTTTAGACAATGTTCATATTATTAGCCCAGCGGGTTATCCTGTATAGTTCGGTAGCGATCGGATCAATGTTCCACAAAGACTCCAAAACGGCACAACAACGCGTGTCCGGGTTTGCTAGTGTCTAATAAACGGGTAAATAAATAGAAAGTAACAACGATTAACTGAATACATTTGAATAAAGATTTAATATTTTAATGATATAATGTTTTAATTACACTACATATTACGTAGTATAATTAAAACTAATTACAGTAGGTCTGATAGTAATTAAAGGCAAGACTATAAGAGTAAGCACAACATAATTCAAATATGTAACAGTCGAAAGTTATGGATCTATCGACAGTCGCTGCGTTTTTTGATAAGTATATTACAGTCAATAAAGAACAGCGACCGTCAGTGACACAAATTTCATCAGCAGTTGTCGATGTCATGTCAGCCTGCAGAAATGCCTCTTCACGACTCGTTTGAAGAGCTCAATATGAAGGAAGGGAACACGTTGGCTAAGACACTATTCGACATTAGCACGGTACGGCAAAGATAAGAAATTGCGAAATTCTTTGTTCGTGCAATGATGGGTGCTACCATGTAGCTGTGACTTATATAGTGGAAGGGATATGATTGGATAAGGTTAAAGAATTCTTCATAACATTCACCATGTTACAGATGATGTTACGTTACAGATGCTGTTATGGTGGCCTTCAAATGCCATTTCTCTTTCATTATAGGACCACACGTACTGGACTCCGGAGCCACAGCTTTACCGTAAGCTCTATCTCGGCACGAATAAAGAATTTACTTATGTCATATATTTGTCTCTGGAAGCGACCGTTCAAATGTTAACGAGTGTTAGAATTTCGAAGGTAGTCAGATGACGAGCGCTAACGCGCGCAAGCTGCTCTCTTTGGTTACCAGCGACTAGAGATATTTTTCCTAAGCGTTAATATGAACGGTTTGAGTCAATATATAGAAAATCTAGGTAATCTAAACGGGCCCAAAGTTGTGGAACTGTCTCTTTGCCTTTTTTCCTACAACATGAAGTCCTTCAAACACAACGTGAAAAGACATTCTATCAAGCCGGCATAATAGTGACGACTAGCGATGGATTCTAGATTCCTCAGTGGTTGTTGGTGAAATTGGATTGCCCTAGGCTTCTCGCCTAGGGATGCCATCGCCTAAATTGTTTACGCCGGACGTTGACATAAACGCCCCCGGACATATGTGTGAAATAGAGATTTTTCCAGAGATTAATCTTTTTTATATCCTAGTTTTTATTCATTTAAACATCTTATTTTCGATATATTTTGAAATGTTTGACAAAGATAAGTTCTTTCTGGGTTCCTCTAGTAAGAAAAGTTATTAGAAGAGGTCCTCTTTTTGGCATCACATTACAAAAAATATCGTTAAAGCTATATAAAATTTAAATCATACCGTAATTACCAACTTAATTTCATTTAATTAAGTTGGCCTATTTTTATTTATTTGTTACCTAATAAAACAAACGAGTTACCTGGACATTTTTAAAGCCCCGCCAAGACGTTTCCTGGACGTTTCCCGGACGCCTTTCAACTAGAACAAATCCAGAGTAACCTGGACAGATGGCAACCCTATTAAAAAAATACTGTGGCCGTATCCAATGGATATCTGGATATACTATATTGGTGTTATACAGCGATAGGCAAGATATCCCCCCTGTGAACCTGTTTATTAATCACGATCCAATCATACCATTCCACCTTTTTTGAATTTCTTAAGTAGTTTTGTTAACCTTGCGAGATACGAATACAACTTTTAATTCAATTCTTATACCTTTATTATTATAATATGAGGTTTAGCATATTATTTGCTACTAATCAAACATATTTATCCATCTCATAAGAATTTTGTTTGAATTGTAAAATGTGAAAATAAGCTGTATTACTTTTAGACAGACAAACTTGTTCTGTATACTAGTTGGCCCCCGCAAAGTTTGTTCTGCCCTTGTTTACGTCTTGTTGCTTCAGTGCAACCTAACCGAAGATTATTCGAAAAAAAATCGCCAGGATCATAACGAACAAAAAAAAAACACGCATATCTATGAGTTCATAAAAAAAACCAACAGAAAGAGTAATTTCAGATTTTCCAAAACGATCATATTTTCCGGGTAACTTTTCAAATTTTTAATTTTCTAAAATCCTTTATTCGGCCTATGACTAACATATAAAAAGAATTAGCCAAAAAGGTTAGGAGTTCTGAAATGATGCGCTTACTAACGAACAGCATTTTTTATTTATTGATATAGATATAAGTGCGCATTACTAGTGTAAAATGATTAAAAACCATAAGGCTTCTTCACGAGAGACAGTTACACGAAAGCTTAAATCTAGACTGTACTTCAAATTCTAGATAGGTACACGCGTCGAACGGTTCTGTCATGTCGATCGTTTTTCGGCGATCCATGTTGACAGGAAATGGCCTATATTGCCAAATAAAGTTTGTGATTAGCATACTCATTGTCACGGACACGAGTGCACGCACCGCCGCCGCCGCGCCGCAGCGCTTCGCCGTACAACGATGTCTCGACAACAATTTGATCGAGTTTCTCCGCGACACAAGTGCCCTGACTACTAATAAAACAATTACATGCTTAAAGTATACCTACGTATATCATAATTTCACTAATCATTCTTACATGAAAATTTAAGCATTTATTACATTGAAAGCTAAATGGAATTAGGAAGTGATAAAAATTAACTAAGTAACTCTTGTTTTTCTTATAATAATTTATTATCGTCGGCTGTCAAAACAGGCCGAATTATGCAAGAGTAATACTTATAATTGAGTAATAAAAGGCTTTATTTAGCTAATATTGTTGTTATTTTTGCACTATTCGGTCCATTTTCATCTAAACTTTTATCGAACTTCAAAATTAGTTTTCGATTGAAAATGCTTAGCAGATAAAATTGTTAATATTTCTGTTTATGGTCTAAAATATACTACTATTAATAAAAATGGGAGTCTCTGTTTTAAACATTAATTTTCAATTAAAATTAAAAGTGTACGATTTTGACATTCACATTGTTAAAGTGGTTTCACTGCTGCTGGATTTTACCTTTTATTGGTTCAATTGAAGTGAATGATCCAAAGTGCATAATTATTTTTTTGGTATTGTCTTCAAAGGTGCTACAATAGACAACTAAACTGCATAGTTAAACACTTTCACCGACTAATATATTTCGATAATGATCAGGAATCCTTGTCCACGGGGAGGTACACGCGTCACAGCTACATACATTGGTCCTTAATCGGCTTTCAATAACGAGGCCGCACATTTCTACAGCGTCGTCACGTTGTCCTGCGCTTTCTTTTGTCGTGACTTTTTGGTCTCGCCGACTATTGTCTTCCGGATGACACTTTATATCCTGGCATCAAACCAAAGATTCCATCAGTCATTTTCCGGGCAGGCAGCAGCAAATCATCGTTAAAAATTACAACTAATTGCCCGACAAAATGTGTAACAAATTCACAGTGTTAAGTTTGGCCTATGTTGTTATATTTATAACGGTGGTGAAATGTGAAAACAGTGTTTCTTCAGTGAGAATAGCAGATTTTGTAAGCAAAGGTAATTTGTAAAGATTCTCTCTGTATGTCATATTTTAAGTTTTTAGATGTCATTGCAACGTTATACAAAATAATCACAAATTAAATTAACAATTTTTAACAAAAAAGAAAATCAACTTCAATGGTTTGAAGAGTTCCCTGGTGTATCTTCGAAGTCGAAGGTCCGAAGCCAATGAAATTAAAATGAGAACACCCCTGAGGCATCCCTTTTCCAATAAAAAAAAAGAATCATCCAAATCGGTTCACAAAACAAAGAAGTTACGACTGAACATCTATAAAAAAATACATTCGAATTGAGACCCTCCTCCTTTTTTTTGAAGTCGGTTAAAAATGATTAAAATTGTATCTAGATTATCTTAATTACGAGCAATTTCATAATTGTATACTTTGATATTTATTATAAAGTAAATTAGAGTTTTCGTGAAATGAAAGAAAGAAAGAAAATGATTTATTGTTATAGTTAATGAGAACAAATAGCATTGACATTGGTTCTTGGTGATTTCTATTCACTTTAGTAGATGAATTATGCCTCCAATACACTGCAAATTTAAAAATGTATCTATTAATAACAACGAAAAGTTCATAAATCATTAGGTCTGTAGTCAACAAAGTTCAATGATATACTTAGCTGTAACGAGATAAAAATCCCAAAAAAATATATTGAAGAGTTTTAAATTACCATAAATCAGAAAACATTTGATTTCATTTACACGCTTTTGTGAATAAATAAAACAAAACTTCCCAGTTTTAACAACAATAAAATGAAATATGTACACCAGCTTATTTAAAAAAATCTTAAGGTAAATTCTGATCATGTAAAGAGTTTTGAGCAGTATAAAATAACTTCACGTATCTGCTACTTAATAAAACCTCTCTAAGTTACATTATAAACGCCAAAGGTCAGCTTTCCACCACCGAACGGCCGGGGTTCGTGAAAGTTACGTCCTTATGTTGTAGGAAACACGATAAGATACCGACAGCGGTTACAAAGTAGGGCTTCCTAATTTTAAAGAATATTTACAGCTTAATAAAAGGGTAAATTGATTTAATTTCACTATATTTTGCTATTACACTGTTTGATTTTATTTTTTACTAGCTGTACCCGTACCCGTGGTGCTAACGTGGACAACAAAATGCCCGCGCGAATCTTGTGCCCCCGCTCCTGGCTATTTTAAAGACAAAAATGCTTATTGTGGGTGTTCCTTAGAAGATAGATGTATACTCTCGGACTTTTTTGTAGGTCTTTTTAATGCCTATAATTATGTCATAAATTAATTTGCTATATATCTTATGGTTTACTCGCAATAAGCCATTTAAACGTCTGAATTGATTCACCATAACCAGTTTTTTATTTGTGCGGAACCCCAATTATACCCCAAAAATAAAAGTAGCCTAAGTTACTGGGGAGTAACTTGATATGATGTAGGAATGATAATGGGGTTATCATCAGCTATTTATCAGTGAAAGTCCCGTCTAAATCGGTCCAACCGTTTCGGAGATTACACGGAACAAACAGACAAACAGACCGACAGACAAAATAAAAAAAATTGACTTTTTGTTAAGGGTAAAATAACTCCGCAGCAAAATAATAATCAAGTACCGCGCGTGTATTTTAGTGGAATGATGTGGGAGTCGGGCGGTACCTATAATTGTATTATATTCGTATTACTAGCTGCGCCCGCGTCTTCGCTCACGTGGACTACAGAAAGTCCGCGCGAATCTTGCTCCCCCGCTCCCGGCATTTTTAAAGACAAAAATGCTTATTGTGAGTGTTTCTTAAAAGATAGACGTATACTCTCCTTGACTTTTTTGTTGGTATTTTTAATGCCTACAATTATGTAGAACATTAATTTGCTATATCTCTTATAGTTTACTCAGCGTAAGCCATATGTATTTAGTAAAAAACTGTTATTTTGACATTACAAACAGACACTTCAATTTTATTAATTGTATAGATGTATTACATTACATATCGGTAATGAACATAATGATATTATAATTATTATATACGTAGATACTACATAATGTACCACATGATACATGTCTTTGCAGGCATAGGTAAGACTTATTACTAATTTTATGAAGTTATCAAGGCTGTTAAGGTAAACCGACAAGTTATGTCTATTTTTTTAAATAAATCGTCTTAGTTAAAACTCAACAGTAAATACAATTATTATATCTATAAGTCTGTAAATAAGAATTAATAAACATCACGTACATATTAGGAAAAAAGAGAAATTACCTTTTTTAAAGTCGGTATTTTTTTACAATTTAATCTTACATTTATGTAAATTACTTCTTTTTTATATATAAATATTAACATAATTTTACCAACAGTTTGTTTGAATATGAGAAATTTAGATAAATCAGCATTAGCATGACAAATTAAATGTATTTTAGGGATGAGACAACTTTAAACCGAAACGTTAAAATCTCAGTTGCAAATGCATTGATTTTTTTACTACAAAAATAACCAATGGTACAATGAAATAGTATATAATGAAATAACATTGAGTTTGCTTCGTTAAATAAATTATTATCTCCCCAACATTTAATAAAAACGATAAAATTATCTTTCATCTTATTTCAATTTAAATGATCGGTTTCAGATTCGGACGTCGGCCGTACGTTCGGTCATAATGCTCTCAAACGCCTATCGTTCATCTTTTTACCCGTCATGTTCACATTGGGCGTCATCTCTACACTCCTGATGGCTTTGGCTGTGATATCTGTCAAGAACTTAGCAATTGGTGTCGTACTTCTCATTGTGGCTGTTAGTCAGGTAAGATTATTAAAATGTATTGCTTTTCTCTTTGTATAATACTGGGTGGTAGGAAAATTGTGACCATAGTGTCGCGACCACCATACACCAGGTGTAAGTAGCACGCACCGTATGGAACCTCCACGATCACCCACTCCAGCGGTAAATCAAGCCTAGGTCAGTTCCTCCGGCGTGGAGCCCTTGAGCCACGCAGCCGCTCACGCGATACAGTGACACTGCACTTGCAGTCACTAGCTACACTACACAGTATACCACACAAGGTATATTAAAGGTTCTGTAAGAGACCTTTTGAAGTAAAACTTCTTTAGGCGCGACTAAGGAGTAACTCAGATTTTTTCTGACGGAAGTAACGCTTACGTAATTTCCGGTATTAAAAAATTATAATTTGGATTGGTCGTAAGTATATGTCATATACTCCACGCTTCTTGACTTATACGCCAGCTAGTGGCAAATATCATAATCAATTAGGATTATTTATTTCCAATATTTTCAAACGGAACAATTGTGAATAGCAAAGTGAATAAAAATTCAATAGTTTAAAAAAATATATTTTAAATTGCAAAGTTTTTTGAAAATCTCTAAATATACTTGTTTATTGATCACTTTTGTAACAAATAAATTATTAATAAATTTTCTGACGATTGTGACTTTCTATAATATTCAATAATAAAATTTAATCATTTCAGTGATAAATTCCGTTATGCTAGTTAGATCAAATTATCAGATTACTAAAATACATAAATATACGCATGTTTCTTCCTTCTTCCCAGAAGGCAGGAACACTTATATATGTATAGTTAGTTAGATCGAATTTTACGGATAGGGAATTAGTTAGATCGCTACTTATATGCATATACGGCAACAGCCCAAGCCGAGGTTTCGCCACTTTGGCAACCTTGAGATTTTTGCCTCTCTTTCGCGGCTCAGTGCCTTCCGCGCTCGCCTCCAAGCCCGGTGAACTGCACAAAGCCTCTAATGGCTCCAGGGTCCTTAAGGCTAACACTATAGTCAGTTAGGAAAAAAAAGCACCATAGAGGCTCGCTTAGACGTATCGCTTTCCAAGATCAGCCGGTATATATCAAGCAAGGCGGTACTTCGGTGTGTCTAAGCCCATCATAGTGACTTTCTTTTGGCTGTCGCATTTCGGTATCAGCCAGTGTATATCCAGGTGTCGAGAGGCTAGGAAAGCCGTCATGACCAGCGATGGATTGTTGATCTCTCGGTGGTCGTCACTGTTTTTGGACTGTACTTTGCCATGCTACTATAAAAAAATCTCTAACTACGGCTGATTAGAACAAAAATGTTAGTACTCTAAACCCTTTCACGATACATATGATTGGTATTAACCCATTAAAGAATTAATTTCAATGATAATTTACACTTGAATTCTAATATCAAATCGTTTGGGAGTTATTTCTCCCATTTACTACTAGGCTGCCGATTTATGCGCATTTGTATCCCTTTATAAATTTAAAAGTAACTTTGCAATCCTTTACGAAAAGGTAAGTTTATTTAATAACTTATTTTTATAAACCATTATTTTCCAATGTATATAATGACGCTTAATAGTATGTCTGATTAGTATAATATAATAAAAATCTTAATTGAGCAAAAATACCAAATAACGACGTATATCGTAGAAATCTATATAGAATAGATATTCTTACTTTTTACATTTAAATCTATCCCAAATATTAAAAAATTAATAAAAGCCCGTTCTTAAGTTATTAATATGCGTGCTTACAGAAAATATATTTAAGTGTGACAATCAATTTCAAAAATATGTAATAATTTAAACCAAGCCATACAGCGCCATCTATTTGTTTTACTGAAAATTGAAATAATTTGTCATCTGTTCACTTTATTTCAGTAAATATTTTAAACATATTACAGAGTTACATAGTATAAATTCATTTTTATATGTACATAACCTAAACGCAATTTATAGACAATACAATTGTCCATACGTGTAAAAATACCATCGTAAATATACCTTCAGACTGTAAGCTACAATCATACCAAATTTCATTAGACGCGGTCCAGTAGTTTTTGCGTGAATGGCGTTCAAACATCGACAGACAGATAGACAAAAATTTCAAAAACTATCGAAATGTGTTCTGTTCATGATTATAAGCCCCCCGTATTATTTTTTTTTCAAATATCTTCAATGTACAGATTTCGTCTCCTTACTCATTTATTTTACGTATAGATTTTTAGGGTACTAACGGTGTAGTACTTATATTATTTATTGTCAATTCATACACTGTATCAGTTGAGGAGTGGCATGTATTTTCCGTGTAAAATTTTCATCAAAATGGTGCAAATTATTATTCTGTTCTACAATTTCTAATGTATTATTAACAGTTCTTATACCTCTCAATTATGACATGACGTATGCTTCCCGTTCACAAAATTTTATCAATATTGGTTGACAATTGATGAAAATTTAATTGTTTTTTTTTTACGATTTCTTGTAGTAATATTGACTATTGATATAGTCCATCAATTATGTAATTACTTATAGTTACTTACCGTGCACAAAATTTCATCAAAATCGGTTTAGAATTATTGAAATTTTAATTTTTTGGATTTTTTTATGATTCCTTAAAGTTTTATTGATAGTTCTCATATCTGATCATTCATGGAGTGACTTATACTTCTCGTGTACAAAATTTCATCAAAATCGGCCAAGAATGAACAAAAATAGATTTTTTGGAAAAAAAATTACGTTTTCTAAAAGTGATATTAAAATTTATTATAACCTATCAATTGACCAATGACTTGAGTATCCCGTGTACAACATTTCATAAGAATCAGTCAAGCCATTTTTTATTTAAATCTGGACCTACAAACAGACAGGAAGACAGACGGATAAAAAAGTTTTGAAGGTCGTTGATGTATTCGTGATAAGTATTGTTTATATAGTACGTTTATCGGGAAATTTTGGGAAAAAAATAACTGTACAGACAGAACTACAGATTTATTAATATATATATAATACCTACCTATATGGCAGTACGTATAAAGTGATTTTATATAAACAGAAATTACCCTGAGAAAGCGCTAAGTATGATTTGAATAATAAGTATACAATATTTTGTTTTTGACTAGAACTCCTCGAATTATGTAAAATCTTCAAACCGTCGAATCAGCTGAGTGGAAACTGTTAAATGTAAAAGATACGCGGGTGTTACGTTACTTTCTAGAGAGCAGAGGTTGACTATCCATACTATTATTATAAATGTGAAGGTAACACTCTCTGTCTGTTGTTACGTTTTCAAGCCTAAACTAATTTTGATGAATTTATGTATCGAAATAGATTGGATCTTGAGAAAGGACATAAGCTACTTTTTGTCGCGAATATAAAACTTTAAGGGATGAAAGTTTGTTTGAAGAATCCATCAAACTAATTTTCATGAATTTCAGTAGAGGGTTATATAAAAATTATAACTTTGATTTCAATTGGTACAGGCGGTTTCTCGATTGTTCTCCGTGGCGACAGCCCCGGCTCCTTTGGTACTGCATCCTCGAGCTGAATTCCTTCCTGCGCCTGCAGTACCTGCTCCGTGGCCTGCTTCTGGACCTCTCCTATCGCCCTGGGCCAGATCTGACAACGAAGCCACCATCACCGATTAATGGATAAAAATTTATACGTAAGACGATACCTACCGATATTGTTGTGAGATGAACATGCCAACTAATTTATTATAAATTAATAATTATTGCGCCATAACCAGAATTACTATAAAAATAGAAAATGAAATAATAATCATTTAAATATATTCAACAAAAAGTAGACTTTACCTCAATGCCTGATAATGTTCGAAACGAATCTAAATTTATTTATTTAGATATATAATAAGTAGGTATGTTTATTACGTAATAACTGCTGTATACAAAAGTATTTAAATATACCCAAGTATGTTATATCTACCCCCAATATGAATAACATCGTAACTTTAATTACAATAAAATATACATATACAAAGTAAATACAGAAAAATTCCATATTTAAGTTTTACAGCCCTATCTCTAGACTAATAGATCCATTTTTACTTGACTAAAATGATCATTTGAAATTATAAAACGAAAGATATTTCATGTCTAATATAATCGTTATTAATTAATTCATTATAATTCACAAATATCTATTAGAAAGAGATTAAAAATAAATATCTATCATCCAATTGAAATTTCAATAATAATGGAGCATCATGAACAAAACAGTCATGAAGTTGCTTTTTTTTTAAAACTGCTTTTTTTAAAACCATAGCCAAATGAGTCATGATGTTATCCATGTTGAGTATCGGTATATAATTACTACTTCGTCTACCTCTCGCAAATGTATGGAATTTATGATCATTCGTGAAAGATAGACGACGAAAAGTTAGTCTTAACTATTTATTTATTGAAATAAATTTATTATATAACACAATTCAAATACTGTTTTTATTTCTTCTAAGCATATACTAATGTAGTTGATATGGATATGAGAAAACTAAAATAACTATTGAATTGCTATTTTATTGCACTTTTCGATGCGTTTATATAAATTGTAGCTCTCGTGGTCGCTATAGTGTTTGACTGTACGTACTATGCATATACTATTAAGTGATTAACTAAATTAAGTTAGTCTTAAGTAGGTGAGCGTTTACACATATTTAGGTAAATTGTTAAGTAGTTCCAACTTTCACAACATTTCATGGCAATTATATTTCTCTATAAACGTTATTGTCGCATTTTCCGTCCATTTGTCATTTGTTTATAAATTTCATCCTTTTTGAAATAGAAACACAAAACACAGAATACTAATTCTAACTTATGCACTTAACTAAATTGTTACAGTATTCAACAATTAATACATAAATATCTGGGCGACCGAGCTGGGCTCGGTGTCTTATAAACAAAAAAAGAATAACACCTATCGAGGTAAACTTAGAATGTAAAACATTATCTAAATGCAAAGTTTCATCGAAATCGTTGGAGCCGTTTCCGA
The DNA here is from genome assembly GCA_033032175.1 of Saturnia japonica. Taxonomy (NCBI): domain Eukaryota; kingdom Metazoa; phylum Arthropoda; class Insecta; order Lepidoptera; family Saturniidae; genus Saturnia; species Saturnia japonica. The sequence goes on along the minus strand of CM065308.1, from coordinate 7,728,802 downwards.
GAAACCAATTACATATATACAAGAATTGCTCACTTAATATAATAAGATTTAATAGGAAGCCACGACTACGTTTTCAGGAAAAATATAACTGTTGTTGAGTTATTGACTATTGGAAAAGACAGAACAACATCTGTGGTTCCAAATATTAAAGTCTAGAATAATAATCAATCTCTTCTCAATTTATAAAAATAATAAGGAAGAATAGCTCGTAACGTAAAATTATTGCACTTCTTAGAAATATGTATTACTTTTGTTATAAATGTAATACATTACAGACAGTATAGGTAATAAATGCTTCGTGAGCTGTCACGTGTAGTAAGTAAGATTGTATACCTACCTAAAGTTGAATCTCGTAAAGTTTTTAAGAGAGCGCGTACTTAAAGCCTTTTATCAATTAATTTATTAAATATGATACTCTAAAAGAAGTTTCTAAAGAAGTTTTAATTACACAAAGTGAGTTTTAATCTGTATTGAACGGAATAATTTTAAATTGGATCTTTTTGTTCACGGTCAGGAAATTTATACTAGGATAAAATTCATCATTGCTGTATAAAAAATGTAAAACACAAAAATAATTAGGAAATCTATCGCTGAAAATAAAATCTATTTTGTTATTAAAATCTTGATTATATTATGTTCAATAATTAGCTAACCCGTGCGAATATTTGGCACCAGAGACAACTTCGCATATTATCGATATACAATGTAAATCTATACAAATTAATAAAATTGAAGTGTCTGTTTGTTATGTGAAAATAACAGCTTCTTACTAAATTCATATGAAAGTATGGATACGATACGTATAAAAACACATTTTTCAAATTTTTTTCTGTCAGTCTGTTTGTTCCGGTCATTTTTTAAACGGTTAGACCGACTTTGACGGGACTTTCAATCACAGATAGCTGATGTTATAAAGAGTAGCTTAGGCTATTTTTATTTTAGAAAAATAATAAGGGATTCGCGCAAATAAAAAAACTAGTCACGTAAATTAGAACACTTAAATGGCTTACGCTTTGTAAACCATAAGGGATATATCAAATTAATGTAGTACATAACTATAGACATTAAAAAGACCTACAAAAGTCAGTGAAGAAATACATACAATGAGCGATTTTTGTCTTTAAAATAACCAGGAGCGGAGGTAGCAAGATACGCGCGTGTGCCCGATTGACGGCATTCTGTAGTCCAAGCGAGCGAAGCCGCGAGCACAGCTAGTAATATATAAAAGCTGGCATGTTAGTTAAACACATTGTTAACAAATTCCGCCTCCTATATGTTAGTTAAATATATATTTTCATTGGGAATGCCACCTGTTCGCAATGCATACATTCGCTTTTTATCAACTAAAATATTAATTTTAAATTAATTTATATTTTTTGTCGATAGCGGGAACATAAGATTTAAAATGATTGGTGTAAGGTGTATCGAATGAAATCTTTAAAAACGAGGCAACTAAGCCAACTCAGGTACACGTGGTGCTGCACCCTGCAGATTAACGAACGAGGAAATGGCGAATGGTAGGGCTATTTTACTCGACTGGGTCGCGACCACCATGCATATGGGTAAAGTCCGTCATAGTGACTCGGTTTTGCATGTTGCATCAGCCGTGCATATCTAGTTAAATTATTGAAGTCCGGCATTACAGCGGCGACTGTCGGTAGCTTCCCATCTCTCGGTAGTCACCGTTTTTATGATTGTACTGAGCAAAACTGAGCAACGGAACAATACCGTCAATTTACCGTGCTGATATTAAAAAAAAATTGATATTGACGGTAAGCGGCCACCGTTCCCTATGGCTGCTTGTAATACCATACCTACCACTTAAATGGACGTTTGTACAATAATTATTCGTTTTGTTTTTAATTTAATTTATTATTTTTATATAAGTAATAACGTTATTGACCCTAGTTGTAGGAGATAATCTTTGCAACTATCGATCTGATTCAAAAAATTATTTCACAGATAGAAAGCTGCAATTTTATTTCAATATTCTTATTTATTACTAGCTATGCCCGTGGCTTCGCTCTCGTGGACTACAGAACGCCCGCTCCCGGCTATTTTAAAGACAAAAATGCTTATTGTGGGTGTTCCTTGGAAGATAAATGTATACTCTTAATGACTTTTTTGTAGGTATTTTTAATGCCTACAATTATATTGTACATTAATTTGCAATATCTCTTATGGTTTACTCAGCGTAAGCCATTTAAGCACCCGAATTGATTCACCATAACCAGTTTTTTTTTTTTTTTTTAATTTGTGCGGTACCCTAATTCTTTTTCTAATATAAAAGTAGCCTAAGTTACTCCATATAACATCAGCTATCTATCAGGGAAAATCTCGTCAAAATCGGTTCAACCGTTTCGGATATTACCAGGAACAAACAAACAAATAAACAGGCAGACAAATTTTTTAAAACGTTGTTATAGGTAAGTATCGTATATACTTTCATATGCAGTTAGTAAAATATTGTTATTTTGAGATTACAAACAGACACTTCATTATATATAAATTCTGCTTACTATTTGGCGTCCATTGAATACAAAAATTCATTTAAAGTGGTGAACACCACCTACATATGGCGTCATATAAACGGACGTCACTTTATTTTTCTGAAATTTATACATGATGTTTTCTTATTATATATAACGGAGCAGGTGTACACACAGGTACTTCAAACAAGTATACACAGTATGGTCGTATTTGGTTTGCATGTTACAGCATTTAGCGCGTTCTTTTGAACTGGGGCAGAACTTCAACTAGGGCGGCACGTCAACAGGGCGGTCTTTGTAGTACCCTTCTACCGTACCTTCTACTTCTTGTAGTACCGCTTACGGCACCGCCATTACAACAAGTGTATTTTGATAACAAACTGATCCCAATAATACGAACACACGGCGCATCCGCACTGTACGACTTTTTATTATAAAGTTACAATTTTAATCTACATTAAATGCCCAAGTTAACTAATATATTTATCTGGATAAGGATTAATAGTGAATTGGAGAAAACAGCTTCAGAAATAACCTAATATTTTTAATTATTATGTTAATGATAAAAATAGTTACTCTGTGTTAACTCAATCTTAGGAGATAGACATATGCCATCGCGGAATTTTTTTAAAGGTCTTTTAAGAACTACAATTCTTTAGTACATTATTTTGATGTATCTCTTAAGGTTAAGCCAAAGTAAGCCACGTAAGCGCCCGAAATTCAATTTAAGTAATATTGGATTTGCTCTATTATACAAAAACTTAATTGAAATATATTGTACCTATATACAAACTATCGGTAAAAAAGTGTGTGAGTGTGTGTCTGTTTCTTTTCCGACGCAGGACTGTAGTTTACTCCTGAAGTGCGATTGTCTTTGAATATGCAACAAGCAAAGAGGTGATTGATTGGTCGACTGGTTGATGGACTGACTGACTGACTGACGGACTAATGGACTGACGGAGTGAAGGACTGGCGGATTGGCGGACTGGCGGAATGACAGGCTGACGGACTGACTGACTGACTCATTGAGTGGTAAATGAATTATCTAAAAGCAAGATGATGTTGTATACACATCGTAACACTTTTTGTTAACGCTAAACGTACGGCTTTCATAAATTTCACACAAAAAAATTCCATACCGAGTTTCTTATATATAAATGAATTCTTAAGGAGTAAACTCCAAAAAATATCTAAATGACAGTGAAAGCCGTATACATATCCGTTGCTTAATTTAGAAGAAGTAAGCGGACAAACAGACAGACGCGGAGAGCGACTTTCATTTATACTTACATTATATTATATTTATATTATATTATTTATACTTACTTATTGATTATACAGATATTATAAAACAGTTGAACAAAATATTATAAAATAGAATTATCATCATAATCATGTTGATAATATATACAATAAATAATTGCCAATAAAAAAATTGATGTGTTCGATGTTGAAAAAAGTTTGACAATTTCTGTTTCGCACATAACATTGTAAGGCGAATTACAAAAAGTAAAACGCATTGTTTCCACAATTATACGACAAATAAATACTCTCACCACGCGATCACGACACTTTGAAACAATTAATAAAAACAACTAAATATTGTAATGAATCATTGTAGAAAATTTCACTTCAACATGAAAATGAAAGTTGATTATATATTAAGTAACTTGAATACATCTATAAACAAACCAGTTCGGGTTGAGTGATTTCCAGGGGCATTCCTGTTTAATATAACTTTGGTAACGAAATTAGCATGTATCATTTTCGCCTTACCATTAACCCTGATATCCATAAATAAATTCAAAATATTGCCTATTACTATATTATTTTTTGTTTTTTTTTTTATTACTTTTTTGAAAGTATTATTATACGGTGAAAGTCATTCCTAATTATAAGCTATGTACAGAACTGTAAAATTTCTAGGTGGAATGACGCAGTAATTTGACCATATTAATGAATCTGTAGATTTATCTGTAAAGGTACCTACTTTTCCCTGGATAAACACATCTATTATATAGGACATCAATGACGAAAATGACACTAAAAAAATACTCGTTTGTCTGTTTGTATGTTCGGAATTAACTCCAAAACGGCTTGACCGATTTTTATTAAATTTTCTACACAGGATGCTTACGTCGTTGCTCAATTGTTTGGTTAAAAGAATAATTGTCAATAATACTTTTAGAAATAGTTAAAAAGAAAAACAAAAAAAAATTAACTAGGGATGCTTCTGCTATTGCAAGCGTCTATAGGATACGGAATCCGCTTACCATCAGCCGCACCACACACTTGTTTGCCAACGTCGTGGTATATACAGTGTAAACTCTTTATAACGAAACTCAAGGGACTGAGCATTTTTTGTCGTTATAGAGAGTTATCGTTATATGAAGTGACCAAAAAAAAACAACCAAATTAACAAGAATTTTTAATATGTATGTCTTAGATAATAAATGCTTATAAATTATTGTTTACACATATAGTCTGATAACTTTGACGTTTTTTGCTATGCCAGTACTTGTTTTGTATTATTTTATGTATTCTATTCATATCTAGATATGTGGTGGAATCGTCTTCCTAAACATTTCTTCGTAATAGAGAATGGCGTATCGCTATAAAGAGTGTTTCAATATGTGGGTTTTAACGCAAACCAACCAAGTTGGGCTCACTTCAACGTTATAGGGAGTTAATCGTTATAAAGGATTACGTTATAAAGAGTTTACACTGTATATAAAAAATATTTCTCAGCCGATTTTTATGAAATTGTTTACACGATAAGTAAAGTTAAATGAAATGTTTATGAATAATAATAATTACAGCGTATTTAACGCGTGCGAAACCTCCTTGTACCACTACTATGATAATAAATCTAGAAAGGGTAACTAACGAAACATATCAATTATTGTTTTACGACCGTTTTCAATAACTTATCTGAGTTTACTAACCCCGATTAGTACATACCTGGATTCTAACTGATTCTAAAGTAGTATCTGAGCACGTTATCACAGTGATGGTATATCTACCATTGGTCAATTGGTCAATGATCCAAGGGCAGATGTCGCTAAAAGTTGGTATTACAAAAAAGCTAGTACCCTGGACGACATTTTATTTTTTAGCTCGTTGGTGCAAAATGTTAGTAAATGCCGGGGGCCTTAATCCATCTTCTACCTTCTTTTCTAATCTTTTTTTTAACTCCTCGGTATACCTACAAAACACTGGGAACCTTGATCGACATTAAAAGTTGGCATTATTGCTTACCAGGACAATTTGTTTCTAGTGCTTACCTAAACGGTACAAGACCCTGAAATCTGGTAATTGTGTCTGGAACCTGGTACGTCTACCGTAGCTGCGTTACCAACATTGTTTCATATAGTTTATACATATGTATACATGTATAATTTATACAGATTAAAAGAGAACATACTGTGGCTATTATTGGACTAGTGTGAATATAGTGAGGCATTTTTTTCAATAAAATTAAATGTACAAACAAGCGTACGGCCCGCCTGATGATAAACGGTTACCATAGATTATGGACGTTTGTAACACCAGACATATCACTAGCGCATTGCCGAGTTTGAACCCCCTTTCCCCAAGGAGCTCTGAAACCCCTGCTCACCGTAGAAACAAGTTCATAGCTATTTGACTACGATCTTCTGTAGGTCTAGAATCTTCTGTCGATTATATTATAATATCTTCACATATTTTCAAATATACCACCTTACTCCTTCTTATCTCCTTTATGAGACTTAGAAAATAGTTATGAGAATGGATTAAATACGTATGTTTTGTTACATAAATGCATTTTTTATTTCGACTAATAACAGGGTAAATATGACTGTATTCTTAAGCTTTTAGGTTTATTGAATAAATGGGTAATAAAGCAAAAAAATGTATTTTTTACGTATTAAAAATATTTTATTATTTATTTTATTCAGGAAGACTCTCTAGCTTCAAAATAATAACCTGTTTACTGCTAAGAAAAAAAAATCTAAAATGTCGTCATTTTATAACTCAACAACGGACAGAGATGAAGAAATCTCATCAAACCAAAAGACTGAAACTTTACAAAGCCACGAAAATATTAGAAATTTTCAAGTAGTTAACTAATCAAATCTCTCTTTGAATTCGAATATAATTCCTCAAATTTTATGTTTATCCAAATAAGTGCGAAGGACGGCTATACCATTTATAAATAAATAGTACCAACTTATATTAAGTACATAAATTAAGGATGTGTTGTATGTAACACACTGTCTAAATTCGTTTTCTGAGACTATTAATAAGAGCAAGATTGGTCGTAAATTATTATAATATTTCCAACGATTACATTGATGAAAAAAGATAAAGAAGAAAAAAATATATTGTGACATGACAATGTCTAAAATTTAAAAAAAAATCAATTATAACTAAAAAGGTTTCTTCCGATGCTTAAACACACGAAATAATATTGAACGCGTAAGAATATATCAAAAGAGTCAGCAATCTTCTTTTCACTTCTTCTTTTTAGATAATAGGTTTAGATTTTAGGTAAATAGAATACTTTTCTAATTATTCTTGTAAACTTCAAATACAGCTGGAACAAAATGGTGGTTCCTTGTTAAAATTCAAAGTCCATGTCACCTGTGCATAATAACCAAACTACATCCCGTAAAATGTCACCAAAATTACATAACGTATAGTCAAATAACAAAATTTTATTAATTAAAATAAAAACGACCACGTGACAGATCAATATCCCGCCAAAAAACTCTACTTTCCACTTATGAAAAGCGATAAATGTATAACATTATTAAGCTTAGTGTTGAATAGGAGCATCGAATAAAATTCATCATGAAATTCGTGTCAAGTCGAATTATTAACAATAATGTAACAATATAATATTCAATTGAAGTCCCAAGAAGGCACTTATGAACGTCAAAACACTAGTACCGATTCGGAAAACATCCCATTATCACCGAGTTGAACCGGCAAGAATCTTGATAGAGGCAAACAAAACTATCGATTTTAATGATTTGTGCTATGTTAATTTTACTGTATATTTGGGAATAGTTTATGATAAAAATAAGGACAAATATTCTTTAAATAGTTTTATGTTTAACTAGTTGCTTGGACATTTACTTGTCTTAGTAAGTCTACAAGATCGAATGACTACTTTATATTTGTTCCTAGCATTAAATTTGTTGTTATTTACGAGTTCAAAATCATGTAATATTTTCGAACATACGTTAAATTATCCAAGATGGTTGATTCTTAAAACTTGTTCCTTAGTGATTCGCGAGGTTCCATATTGTCATAAATTGTTAGAACTGCTCGTTTTTGTAGTACCTCAGCTGCTAACCCCATAGTAAAATACTATAGAAAATTAGACTAGGGAAGTTAGCGAAGTAGAGTAACCTAAATATAGTATGAAAATTAATCTTAATTCTGCTCGGCTTTATCTTTTCTAGTCACGTCTAGTCGACGCTAAGCTTCACAATATCCTTCGTAACCTAATAAGTAATAACACAAGTAGTTATTAAGATTGCAAGTTAGGATTTGCACCAACTAAGAAATCACTTATAATACCTAATTAATATAACTATTGTATAATCCTCATATTGCTGTTATTTTGCTTTAAATTGCTCAATAAATATCTACACATTTTGACAGTATTGTAAATACTTATTACATTATTCGATTTTTTACCACTAGTGCGGTTTATGAATTGGTTTTATAAACAAAACATCAAACGGTTTTTAATAAACACATGCAAAACAATCAACAGGCTCTGGCTCATATCGCGCTATGTATTACAAACTAGCTGTGCCCCACGGCTTCAGCCGTGTTAAAAAAATCATACAAACTTCGAACCTCCATACCCCTTTAAGGGTAAAATATTCAAAAATCCGTTCTTAACAGATAGGTACGTCATAATAACTATTTGTATGCTAAAACAGCCCAATCCATTCAGTTTGAGTTATGCGTTGATAGATCAGTCAGTCAGTCAAAGTTTCCTTTCAGTATAAATTTAGATAAAGAACGAGTTATTAATAAAATTATATAATCGTGTAAGCAGTTTTCACTTTCTACGACACAGTACCAGGCATACCACATTGGGGCGTAACAAAAAATAACATAAATTGTGCATAAAGTTATGTTCTCTATTTTTCATATTTTATTCCCACTTGCTTTCTGTCAGAAAAGTTCCAGTCGCATTGTAAATTATTTTTTTCATCTGAAATAATTAATTACAATTTTGAGATACTTTCAAAATTGAATTTGAACAGTGTTGATTAAATAATTAGTTAAAATAAAATAATAAAGTGAAATAACTAGTTCAGATATTTAAAAAAGAAACCAGTGAAAAGAACGAGTGATAGTAGAATGATGATAGTTATATGAAATTAATACATATTTTTAATTAAATTTATGTATTAATTACTGTTTTTAGAAAATATTATTTCTATTGTGGTACTACGATACAATTTTTGTTAGTCAATGAACTTTATTTTGAGGTCGTTAAGTTATAACTTAGCGATCTAGGTTACATCGTATCCATATCCAGGCAGTAAGTCAGTAAACAGTTTCTAACCAGTTTGTAATTATGTATATTAATACTTGTTTCTTAATAACCTAAGCAGCGTTTCTATCTCTCACAGTTTGAATTACTCCTGTAATGCTCATCAACAACTGCTAACAGACTTAACCAAAAGCTCATATTCTTAATTGTTACTGTATAAATTGGGTAATTCATTTTTCTGCTATATTTACCATACTTTAGTATGTATTGACTATAGCTCATATTTACTGATGTGTTTCTTGTTAAGTTTTAATGTAATTACTTGTAATCAAGAGATCGATAGTCTGGAGTTATGTAGTACAGGTCACTATACATTTTCGGACTCCAGACATCACATTTTGTTTTTCTTGTTTGTTTGATTGATTGCTGATTGAGCAAATAATTTAGCAAGGTGTGAGTTCAAATATTAAATAAAAATCTTATTATTAAACTTATTATTATGATTAAGGGCATCGCACTTTATACTAAAATCAGTAATCCATTAAACCAAACATTACTTACAAATTTTATACTTATTACATAATATTATATACTACGTCGTTTAATGGCATTAATCTTGCTGCTTAGCCAAAGGTCGTAAATTCAATTCCTGCATATGCTTAATGTTTATAATCATTATTTTGTCGCCATAGTATTATAGAAACCATAGACCTAAAATATGATATCGGTTTGTTACGAATTATGTTTATTACCAGGAATTAAATATTCATGTGAGAGATTGTCTACAAAAAATATTTTAAGTTCATAGCTTGTGTAATTACTCGTTTATATTCTTCAGGTTACCACGTAATTCCAATTTAGTGCAAGCTTGTGTTAGGACTTGGTAATTTTTTAAAACAAGTAAAGTGGCAAACTAGCATGCGAACCGCCTGATGGTAAGCGGCTATCGTATCCTATGAACACTTACATATTTATAGCATTCCCTAATGAGCTCTGAAACCCCTGCTCACCGCACAAACACACACAAGGTTATTTGACTGCGATCTTCTGTAGGGTGGAGCTATTCCACTAGTCGGACTATAGCAGAGTTAACTAAAGCTGGCACGTTCACAGTACTCACACTAATGCTATTTTACCTTATAGCATGATCACAAATTTTTTCGAATTTTTTTAATTTGAATTTTTGATTTTGATTCAAAATGCGATTCTAGTCTAAGTGTAGACTAGAGTTAAGTTTTAGGAAAATTAGGTACATTGTGGATAAATAAAAAAAAAATAGTATTACTTGTTTTAGTACATATTATGATTATTACATTATTGCTTTTAATCAGATTCGTAAATTAAATCTACTACCCCACTCAAACTTTCATCGCTCGAAGAACTTGATGTTTCGCCGTCGGAATTTCCTAGTGTTATTATAAATGAGTTAGTGAAAGGTATCCAGTTTTGGTTCCAGTTGAATATATTCTTTCTCATGTTCTCGCGCCTTTCTCCAAATATCACTAAACATATCAAGAGTAATAGAATTCGCTTCTTTTCTAAATAATTCTTCCACAGTTTTCAAGTTAAAATTAACATTTTGTGATGCAACTTTCCCTTTAATAATACCCCACAGTAACTCTATTGGGTTGAGTTCTGGATGGTAGGGTGGTAGGCGCAATACACTGTGTCCGTGATCTTGGAGGATTTTATCAAGTACAAATTGTACATGGTTTGGCTTATTTTTTTTAATAATGTCAAATAGCACAGGATTTGTATTTCTTTCTGGATATGATATATTATATTTGTCTAACCAAGCTAACATGTCACTTTTTTTTTAATTTGATGTTGGCACTAGATCCGATACGACGTTATGGTACGATGCATTATCGACTACTAAAACTGACTGTGGCGGTAAATTTGGAAGAAGTTTTTCATTAATCCACTTCTGATAATTACTAGCATTCATATTACTGTGATAATCTCCCGTTTGCTTTTTTGACGTTAACCGGTTGAAACCAAAAATACCATCCTGTATAAATATACAGTAGCAAAATCAAAACAATAACCGTCGCCTTCACACTCATAAGCTAGGCCGCGCGAGAGAGAGACGGGCAGACTTTTCGTGATGTGACGTCACGCCGCGCGCTTATTCACAGACACTACACAAGCGCAATCTGTAAATGTGTTGAATGTGCCAGCTTTAGTTAATCGACCTCTACCCTAAATAGAGATAAATCATCAAAGAATTTCTCTATGCCCTACATCTCTTATAAAATGGTCATTAAGCTTACTAAAAGTTTATCATACTACAACATGGTCTAACATTGTGTTACACGTTTTCCTTTTTGCATTTTATAGCATATTTAATAAGGAAGATTATAAACCTATATAGCTTCACTTTACTACCTTATAGAGCGGAGCAGTAAACATAAACGTCAGTCAAGCAATTCAGCAATCTGTAGGCAAGTACGAAAAGTGAGAACAACGGTAGTATGAACGGCAGGTGCGTTGGCAAGGGCGCGGTGCGGGCGGTGGGGAGTTTGTAGAACAAAATTATACACCGGTGAAACCGTTGGGCACAGATAGTTAAAATACGGTATTTTCGAAAATTTTATTTTACATTTTTGGAACGAAGTTTCTTAAGGGGCGTTGCGGAGGGGTACCCTAGTCTAGCCGGCAAAAAACGTCCGTAACGTAAGATTATTTTTGGAGCGTTAGACTAATATAATTTCAGTAATTCTAAGAATGTGATCATATCGAATGTGATCGTATCCTAGCGGTGGTAAGTGTCACTGCTATGGCCGAAGACCTAGGTTCGAATCATCGCCTTGAACTTTTTTTTTAAATCTTTACTTAGACTTCATTTAATACTGATGTAACTTAATTCGAAAATTTATAACATAGAGTCTTAGTATTAATATATATATATATATACTTTTTTTTTTTATTTGCTGAACATAGAATAACTTTTTTGTTTATAAATAAATTTGGATTACTCTTTTTTTTTGTTGGATAGCGGATATCTCAAGAGCGGTGCCATTTTAATTTCATTGACATTGAATCTTTAACTTCGAAGATACACAAGGAAACTTTTCAAAACCATATAGTTTATGTATAGTCTATGTATCGTGGCTATACAGTGTGTAATGTATAGTCTAAGTGATGACTGTTATTATTATTCATGTAAATAGCTGTTTCTTTGTATATTATTATTATATATTTTTATAAATCATTGTAAATAAAGGTGTTAAGATAATTTTGTAAAGTAGTTTTTTTAATTTTTATCATAGAACTTGAAATTAATATTTTATAATAAGGAACTTCGTTCCTATCTGTTGTCCCACGACACCACACGGTATTTATTATATATACCTATTTGGTAAAATTACACATGTTTATGACAATGAGAAAAAAGGCGGTGTGTGTCTTAAAAAAGTGAACACAGCTTGAAATGAATGAATAATTTATTTCGCACTTTACGTCGTATACTAGCAGCTTAATACTACAAGACCACTATTTTACGATTGCTTTAAGATTAAATAAATTATAGTTTTATATCTTAAACTGGTTATTTCGCTCACCACACTGTTTATTGGAACTTGGAACAACCACACCACTAAAGTTTCGAACTGTGTTGAACCTGGAGGGGGCGTGCGCGCTTCGCTACACTGCCCGAATGTCCGGCAGAATGCGTGCACTACAATTGCTTGTCTGCGTTATCGCGTTTTCGATTATAACGGTGGTTTCAGCATCAACCGAATCGCAAAAAAACCATGAAGAAGTTAAACATGTTGAATTATTTAATGGTGTGTCCGTAAAAATTCCACAAGGCAATAACACAGGGAAAATAATGTCCTTAGAAGTTAGCACTGATCGAGGCATTGAACAAGGTATTCTTATATATTTTCATTATTTTATTTTATAATTTAGAATAATATTAACATAAATATTGTCTTAAATCGTGCGTTCAAAAAACATTTATGTAGCTTGCTTAAGCTATTAAGATTTAAATTCAATTTCTGTGACAAAAATAATATTTCATAATGTCCTACGCTTATTTCTTTAGTAGGTATTAAATCTAAAATTTTGCTTAATATTTACAAAGAATTATAAGATAAATCGAAGCAAAAAATATAAGTAATATGCATATTAGCATTAACTATTACGAAAAAATAATTTATTTATGCCATCAATGCAATATACTTGTACAAGAACCCTAACAGTCACTATTTGTATGTACCTATAACTTATTTATATACACACCTGTCCCATAAAATTCATTATTGTACCCATATTTTGGTGGCATTTACGCGGATCTGATTAAGTTGCAGGGCTGCCATCGCTAGTCGGATGTGTGTCTGTCTGTTTCTAGGTTCAGTATTCGTTTTTTTCTGGGCCGCGGCCGTACCGTACTGACCAACAGGTCTGGTGCTGTGAAGTTATTTTGCGAGTATTATAATATGTAAAAAAAACAATTTCCGCTTCAATCTTATCGAGGCTTTCATCACAAGCAGTACTTGCTATATAATTAATTATATTAACGCTTTGCCCGCAGCCTCACTAGTGTCTTAGTGATGTTTTGTCCCATTACTAATAGAGTGGCTAAATACCAATTTTCATAGATCTATCTTCAAAAATGACGGATTCTCATACAAACTTTCATCCCCTTTTTTTGAATATCCTAAAATGCTTCCTTAGTGCTCACCTACAGTGTAAGAGGAACCGCATCCAAATTGTCACGGTCCTAGCCACAGTAGTTTGGGCTTTGCGTTGATATGTCAATTAGTCAGTCAGATATCCTTTTATATAATTACTAGCTGTGCCCGACGGTTTCACCTGTGTTAATTTTATCCGGCAAACACCGCACCGGTTACACACTCGTGTAGCTTCCCGCAAATACAAATTATTTAATTTTTTCATTATCTCCTAAACTATATGTTCAAATAACATGCTATAGAGGACAAAATTTAACTTCATAAAATTACCTTTATGAAGATGTAACTTTTGCTCGTAAGAATTAGTAATGCCATGTCTAGAAATAAAGCACATTAATTTTTTTTTTTTAATCATCATGCTTTCGGAATCTTTTATTCTAAGGACCAATATTTCTGTAGAAGATTGTATTTATGTACCATTAACCATTACGCTCGCGCACGCGGATAAAGCAATTCGGGAGGGCTTCATCTGAGAGTTGTAACCTAATGTTAAATAGCCTATACTATTCCTCGTGAATCTGGCTATCATATACAAAATAATTTTTCAAATTCGACTGGTAGTTCCAGTGATTATCGTGTTTAAATAAACAAACAAAAAAACTTTTCCGCTTTATTATATTAATATTAGTATAGATATAGTTAGTATACATATATTTATACAGATAGAAATTTAAAATGTATAGGATAGTTATTATCTTTGCATACTTAATATTAAGGAGAAAATGTGTTTCTTTTTTTTTTTTGTTAATTTATTCTTCAAAAGTAAATTTGTAATTATTTTACAAACTCATTTACTGTTAGAAAGTTACCTACCTACACATAATTGCAGATGGAGAAAAAATATTTAGTAGAGATAATATACATCTAGAACACAAGCTAAGCCGCTGGAAATATTTTTTGGTAGGTAATAGTAATTTTGATCTTCGACCGTTGTTTCTTTCAATAGCGTATGTTTCTTTCGAAAGTATAGAAAACGTGGACAGAATACGAGACAATCAGAGCAGCAACTTGCGCTGAGCGGTGTTCGTGATCGTTGTAGGCACTTTCGTGAATTCGATTAATCAACATTGTTGAAAGTGATCCGATAGATGATAGCAAATTTCAAATTGGTTTCACCGAATACTGATACCTTCCGCTACACTCAGTGACGATAACTTAATTTAACGGATATATTTTTAAAGGAAGTAGCAGACATATCAATAATCCAATTGATGCTTAACATGAAATTTAATTTTACTTTTAGTCCCAGTGGTCTGAGCCGCAATTTAACTTTTTTTATACAACTAAGGTGGCAAATAATCATATGACCTGTTCTGATGGTGAGCGGCTATTGTAGTCAAGAACGCTTGTAATGCTTATGTTTAAATCTCTGCGGTTTGAATGATTCTATTTCTGATTTACGTTTTGGATATTCTTAAATTTTTTTTTAGATATATTATGACAATCACTATGATTCCGTTTTAATTATAATATTGGTCTCTTATAAAACCGAGTTAAATAACTAGCGCGTTGCCGACCTTAAGTTGACCTTGACCCCTACCAGAAGGAGCTCTGGATACTCAACTTACCGCAGGAACATAATACAAGGTTATTTAGCTGCGATCTTCTGTAGGGTGGGGGTATTCCACCAGTCGGACTGCCCCAAGTAGAAAGAATTCGACGAAGAAACTTCTCAGTACCTTTACCTCACTGAAAATATAGGTAGGCATTACTTACGTACGTAACTGAGGTCAGTCAATAATAAGTGTGGTATTCCCTCGTCTTTTGTAAATTTTTCTTACCTATGAAAAAATAGATAAAAAATTAAAAATAATTGAAATTCTACTACGTTATACGAAAAATTAGTAAAGATATGGTCATACTAAATTTGTTTCAAGGCACTGTAATGAGGAATGTGACGCTGGTAATGAAGAAATAAATAAAAATTCTATATGAAATCACCTTTTATTTCTGGTTACAATAAGAAATGAGGCTCTTGGTGTTTTAGTTCAAAACGCAGCATCAAAAATGGGCAGTACCTATGCCATAAAAATTTATTACCTCAACAACATTGTTATTACCATTGCATACCATTCTCCTAATAGTATATGGTAAATTGTAGTAATGAGAGGAATGATAATTGTATTTTTGAACTTATTTTGGAGTAACTTCATAAAGAATAGCAAATACATAGGTATACACGTTCAGAAATTATTCAGACTCATGAATGATAAAATATGTTAGCATGTACGATATAATAAACAATCAGCAGTTACCTCAAAATAGTACGGGCGGTAATGAAAAAATAAATGCACCAAAGCCTAAAATCTAGTTTTACTAGTTTTGTTGTAAATGTCTGCAAGCTTCTGCCCCATTCTCTGATCACTGGCCGACTAATGTGTGCAAGGAAATGGGTGTGAAACTCCACTAGGTAAATCTATATGCTGATTTTGTTAGAGTTAAATTAACGGTAATGAGTTTTTTTTCCGATAAAATTATTTGTATCACAGGGAACGTAAAGAACAATCGTAAGGTACCCACTTCTTCATTTCATAATTCATACTGTAAAGATACCAAAACAACAAAATATTGCAAAGCATCAAAGTATTTTGCTATTAATTTACAACTCCCAAAATTTATGTCCCAACCGGTGCTGGTAATAATTTTTAATAATAATGATAAGTGTTATTTATTCAGATAATAAATTCATTATGTTACTATTACATAATTATTTATGTACTAATGTTAGTAGTCATTAAAAAAGAAAATGTGTCGTAAAATAAACTAACGCATTCGAAACTTGGACAAACTTTGCCAATTTTAGATTTTTTAATATTGGAGTGCAGTGATTTTGACGAGATGAGATGTTGTTTTTAAAGACAAAGTTAAAGATGTTTATAAAAAATTAATATCGTGTTTTGTTACAGGCCGAGGCAAGAACAAAAAGATGATGGAAAAGATCCTGCCCCTGTTCATAATGCCGTTTGTGTTACAATCAGCAATCGTTCCCTTATTCCTAAGCATGCTTAAATTTATGTTATTTAAGTCGCTTATGGTCGGGAAATTAGCACTCTTCCTTATAGTGCTGAACGCTTTCAAAAATCATAATACGTTCAAAGGCAGAGATGCAGAAATGGCCGACGTGCATTACGGTTACCATGGCAACGGAATGGAAGAATACGGTTCATATTTAAATAAATAGGCTCCCTTTAAGTATTATTTTTACACTCTTGTTAGCTTATTATTTTCTAAGTCACTAGTATTACTTGTTTAGATGCAACTTTTGACACAGGTAGTACCTATCTACTTAATGCAATTTTGAGTCTAAGTTATAAATTTCTAGATATACAGAACCTTAAATATCCGCTACTACATCTATGAATAAGCTTATGTATTACGTCACATACAATATAGGAGAAGCTTCAGTGATTTGTGATAAAACAGCAAATTTTTATAGAAATAGAAAATAGTGTTACTGATGGATATGTCTCTTAAGTCAGAATTCAAGAAACTTATTTATGGAGGGTACCTAAAAGAGAATTGTTTTATTTTTAATAAAATGCATACGTCATCACACTTTGTATAATTATATATTGTACTAATTATACGGTTAATGATTTAATGTTTACACTATTTTAATTTAATTAGTTAATCTACACAATCACATTTTGTGTTTATTACTTAGATACTATGTACCTACTCATTAAATTTGTTGAATCGATTCCTTTTTGAAATGTACATTAACATTAAGTGAGCAAAAATTCACATTTTAAGTTTTACATAACATTGTGAATAAAAGAACAAAAATAAGTTAATAATTTATTTTAGATTAAGTTATTTATTTGTTATGTAAGTTAAATATTATGAAGATATAATTTGTACTAGCAACTAATTTTAATTGTTTAATATTATAAAGAACCTAATTGTCTCATATTCAGCCCAAAAACAATTAAAATTATTTTACAGTACCTACTTGTTGTATGAGTTTTTCCTTTAAAACATTTGTTTTTCACCGGTAGATTAGTATTCTTTGTGATTTTGAGCATTCGAACAATTTTAGAGCAGTTTATAAGTTGGGAACAAATAAATTAGAATAAAATATTATCTTTGCAATAACTTTCAACTAAGATAAATTTTCAAGCTAAATAAATGTCTACGATAAAATGTTTTTTTACATATGCTACATAAGAAATTTATGCAAACAAACAATAAAAACACATTTAATTCTTACTTGGCCATAAAACTTATATGTAAGAAATTAATTACACGCCAAACCAAAAATTCATTATGTATTACAAAACCTTTTGATATTGAAAAATCCCGTAACTGTCGTTACACTAGAATCTGTAAATGCCGTTTTGAGATAAATTTATGTAAATACGCACAAATAAATAAATAATTCATTATCAGTAACGAGATAGGTATATTAACTAATAGTGTGGCAACCTGGCAACAGTATTCGCAATATTGCATATAGAACCGATCGCTTACAAGTGAAACTAAAATGGTGTAATTTTCATCACAAATGCCGTGCGAATTTTAATCATTACTTATAAAGTATTAGGAACAGACGTGTTCACCGTAATTTATCAATCGTTTGAACAATATAACAGCTATTCAGTTTATTATATAACTTTTTAAATATATTTTTAAAGTTATTATGCATAACTCGAAATACCACTAAAAGTTTCTAAAAGTGAGAGGGATTCCAGTAAGGTTAGTTAATTTTTTCTTTTTAAATATTCAATGTCTATTTGAATAAATTATACCCGCGTTTGTAGACGCATCCAATTTCAAAATAACTAATAAGTTTTTAATAATAAAATAACGCACTTACTTTTACGTATAAATGGTCCTGTTTCTTAAATCTGTGGTTATACATATTATGTATTTATGAATTCTAAGGAAACAAATATATTCGACGTATTTACCTGCCGACCCATCTAAATTTTATGATACCTACCTTAAAGGACATTATAGGAAGGCAACAAGTTGAAAAGCCTTGTAGACCTTAGGTACATGTAGCAAATATTTTAGGTACATTATATAGATAAATGCCTAAACTTATGCGATACTTTCGATTGAAACCGTGACTGAGAAATTCGATCTCAGGACTTAGAACGTCTCAATAACAGGAGCGTACCGAAAATAAAGCAGTGAGTGAAGCAACTTTTACCATAACTAACACTTTAATTTGATTCATAAAAATTCCTATTAAATTTTATTGTAGCTGTTATGCTGTATAAATTTAGAAAGTTTTTTTGAACCAAGATTTTTGCTAATTCTATCTATGTAAATAAAATGATAGAGATTTGCCGTTGTGTGTGCATTACGCAAAGACTAGGTAATGGATAGATTTAGATATTTTTTTTATCTACTTTTTAAAAGGTGCTTGGTCCTTAGCTAAAAACATATCATGAAATTATCACTAAATAAAAACTAAAACTTATTTATGGACTACGTGGTCAGCGATGTGTTTTCTTGTCTTGTTGATAATGTACCTAATAAACACTACAGGCGTAATCGCGGGTGGGGTATATAACAAAATAAATAAAACTTATTCTTTCAGATGATATCCAACTTTATTCAATGGAGTCTTAAAAATAAATTACTATTACTTTTTGAAGTACTAACATTATGTTTATCTTTATCAACTTTAACCTTATCAGTTCGCAATAGAACTGTTGGTAGGTGTCCAAAGACACCAGCGGATGAGCATTTGTTGCATACTTTAATTATTAATGAAACCTCCTCTGTGGAAGATATTTATGAAGTAAGTATTCAATCCACGGATTTTACCTAATCTATTTTAACGGCAAGGCATAAAGGCACACAAGTTTCTGAAAGGTACACATTATATATTCTCCTTTATTTCTTCAACAAACTTCATTATTCAAATATCATTTAAAAGCTTATGTTCTCCACACTATTATAGAAACTTAGATAAAAATGAAAACCGCGCGAGTTGAATATAGAGTTAATGATTTCGATATTATTGTAACCTTATTAGAATTATTGTTGTCGTATTGAGAATGTCGATAAATTTCAAAGCTTTTTTAATTTTAACATTTACATCTTGGTTAACATAATGAAAAAACAAGCTAATAATTTGTGAAACATTTTTCTATCCATTATTCCACTCAAATCAAAACAAAACTCAAATGAAATCAAACAGAAAAACTAAATATCTGAAATTTAATCATCATCAGATTCATTTTTCGCTATTTTTTCGTGCTTGACGATGAATTTCGTTTATCAACCAAAATTGTTTTGTTTTTTCTTTTTTGTAACAGCAGTTAATGTGGTCGGATCAGTCATTATTAAAAACAAAAATAACACGGAGCAACACCTTGAGTATTAACAGTCAGTAATCGTAAGATAATTGTCAAAGACAGCACACTCGCATCACTACAGAACTAAATAAGGGCGGGGCGCCTAGCTTGGGCGAGTGAAGCAAGGTGTGTGCTCCCGTTCTCGGCTATTTTAAAGACTAAAATGCTTATTGTGGGTGTTCTTTAGAAGATAGATAGAATATACTCGCGCTGACTTTTTTGTAGATCTTATTAATGTCTACAATTATGTAGTACATTAATTTGGTATATCTCTTATGGCTTACTCAGCGTAATCCATTAAAGCGCTCGAATCGTTTCGCCATGACCAGTTAAGAACCCTAATCATTTTTCTAAAATAAGAGTAGCCAAAGTTATTCCTTATAAAATCTGTTATCTACCAGTGAAAGTGCTGTCAAAAACGGTCCAACCGTTTCGGAGAAACAGACCGACGATAAAAGATAAAATGGTTTTTTTGTTATAGGTATCGTATGCATTTCATATGCATTTAGTAAAAAAATGTTATTTTGACATTACAAACAGGCACTTCATTTTTATTAATTTTATATATATAGACTATGGGCCCTAGTAGACACTCCGTTTACTTTCTACACTCTAGAAGTTACGCTTGATTAATAATTACATTTATTTTAACATTTTCAGGCTGATTATTACAGACTTCCAAAGAATGTTATCCCAAAGAATTATAAATTGATCCTGTCACCGAATTTTATAAATAGAACTTTTAAAGGCTCTATAACAATTAATATATATGTTATACATGACACAAATACAATATCCATTAATTCAAAAGACCTCATTGTTGAATCAATTATTCTCAAAAATAGCAACAATGTCACCATTCCTATTAAATCTACACAAATACTTTCGGATAAAAGAGAACGAATAAACATTAACTTGAAACAAAATATTCTTAAAGGATATTACAATCTAGAAATTATGTTCACGGGGGATTTAACAAAAAGAATTGTCGGATTCTACGCAAGTAATTTGCAACACGGTGGGTAAGTAAGAAAATATTTAATTTTTGAAGTGAAAACTTCTTTAGCATCGTTGTGATTTGAAAGTCGATGAAACGAAAAAGCGAAAGCGACAGTATAAAGAGACAGACACATAGATTCATAAGATTTAACGTGGAAGAAAATGAGATAGCAAAGTTTTAGGCAATGGTAAAATTGTACAAAAGAGGTTTGTTGCCACGCAATAATGAATTTTATTACATCACCAAAAAGGAACGAAACAAACCTTTTTACACTTTTTGAAAATGTAATATAGCCTATGTCACTCTGGGATAGTGTAGCTTCCCAACAGTGAAATAATTTTTCAAATCGGTTCAGTAGTTTCGGAGCCTATTTAATGCAAACAAACAAACAAACAATCAAATCTTTCCTCTTTATAATATTAGTATAGGAGTATAGATCAAGCGATACTTACCATGAAATCATGATTATCTTTTATCCTTCTTTTGCCCTTACGTATTTATTATCTTTGTACTCGACCTACATAATTAAGTGGTATTTATATCGATTTCGCATTTTTCCCCTATTAATAAGTAGGTACTAATAGGTAAAATAAAAAAATATAACCACATTGAGGAAAATGTAGTAAAGGAAAGCAACTTTTACTATCGAAAGTCTTTCATAGGGTTGATCACTAACATTACGTTAAAAAAAAATGTCTGGATTGGTATGACTCCCTTTCTGTACCTTATTTTTTTTTTAACTGGAGAAACCCGTCATGGGTACACACCCGCCCGGGGGGACGAGTGGTTATGTGAGACTCCTGCTCACTAAAACTCCATGGTGTACCATCCGCCGCCTCGATGGGGTGACGCGGGACCTGCGGTGGCATACAACCGCGACGCCCCGGCCTAAATAGGGGACAGCTCAGTACACCCTAGCTGTCTCCTCCGTCCGCCGAACCTGTGCAATGAATCCCCCCTCGCGAACCCTCTCCGCGGCATCTTTCTGCGAGATAACGTCCTCGCAGAAGGAGACCATCGCTGTCCATGCCCTCTCGCTGCCGAGCATGGCTCTCACCACACTCGGCAGCGAGAGGTCCTCTCCAACGACTGCGGCTAGAGTGCGGCGCTACTCCTCCCACGCCGCACACTCAGAGAGAGTGTGCTGCACCGTATCCTCCACAGCCCTGCACTCATGGCACGCAGTGGTGGGCTCCCTTCTGGCTATTCGGTGCAGGTACCATCCGAAGTAACCATGTCCGGATAGCACCTGCACGAGCCTAAACGTAAGGGAGCCCCACTCCCTTCCGCACCACCCTCTGAGGACCGGGCGGACGGCGTCTATGGAGTAACATCCATAGCACGCGTCCGCCAGGTCCTCCTCCCACTTCCTCATTATCACGCTGCGGCCCTCTTGCCGCAGCTGCGCAATTTCCGTAGAAGCTGGAGGCTCCCCTATCTCTTTCCTTACCGCCGTGAATCTATACACGGTACCCTCGGACAGCTGTGACAACCATCACTCTCTGCGGTTTTCGCAGGAATGCAAAGTGTTGGGCCATCAGGCTGTCCGCCCACACTGGAGCCCCATATAAGACCATCGACCGTACGATCCCCAGGTAGAGCTTCCGGCAAACGGAATCTGGCCCCCCGAGGTTTGGCATCAGCCGAGCGAGCGCGCCTGTTGTGCCCATGAGTCGGGGGGTCAGCTGCCAGAAGTGTTCTACGAAGCTCCATCGGCTATCGACGACGACTACCAGGTACTTCAACGTTGACCCGATGCCGATGGAGACGCCTCCCACTATGATCTGGGACCCTTGAGGTGGTGCATTCCGAGGCCTCGAGGCACACAGGACCTCGGATTTACTTAGGCCCACCTCTAGTCCCAGAGGCCTAAACGACTTACGACTTCAGCTACCCCATCCGTGGCTAAAATTGCCACGTCGTGGGGCGTCTTCCCTCGCTCTGACAAGGGTTTCGTCAGCATAGCACTGACCTCTGTGGAACACCGCTAGACATGTCTCTCCGAATCCAGCTTTCTGGACCCGGGAAGGTGATGGTCCTCTATGTGAGATAGTTCCCGACGATGCGGCGGAGGTAAGGGGGCACTCCATGGTACCGAATCGCCTCCCGTATACTGCTCCAGGGCAGGGTGTTAAACACGTTGGCGATGTCCAAGGACACTACCAGCACTACTTCGCCCTGGGAGATGGCATCCTCCGCCAGACTCTTCACGTGTGTTATCGCGTGTATGGTGGAGTGCCCTCGGCGAAAACCAAATTGGTTATCCGCCAGATCCGCCTCCAAGGTGGTCGCGTTCTGCGGTCGGCTACGCCTCCGCCTGAGCCTGGTGTACTGGCGTTTGTCGCGACGCAAGCATCACGCAAATGCGCGATCTCAGCATTCCACCAGTACACCTGGCGTTTAGCGGGCATTCTCCTTATACGAGGCATTGCCGCATCGTAGGCACGCGTCATTGCCTTGCGAAGCCGTTTGACCTCCTGGTCAATATCGGCAGGCCTGTTGGGAGTTCCATCTAACACCCAAGCCTGCACGATAACAGCTTCGCTAAACGCCTCACTATTGAGACGTTTTAGCGCCCAACGTGAACCGCCCTCTATCAGAGTTTCTGGGACCGGTCTGACCCAGGTTTGGGCAGAGACGTCGAACCGGATATACCGATGGTCCGACAACGTCTCCACCCCGTCTAGGACTCTCCAATCTCGAACACGGCGAGCTAGGGCAGTGCTAACGAACGTTAGGTCCACCATGGACCCACCCTGCCGTTGCACGCACGTGTATACCGAACCACTGTTGAGAACGGGTAGGCCAGAATTTAGGGCCCACTCTTCCAGCTCCTCACCCCTAGCGTCTGTGGTCGGGGAGCCCCAAGCCATAGATTTGGCCTTGAAGGGTCCGAGCACTAGCACGGGGTGAGGGCGACTACGAATGACGACGTTACCTAATTCCTATCATCGTGTCTCCAAGGCGCGCCACTACGCATCCGCTACCCTTTGAGATGTTGACAAAGGAAGGGGAGACGGCAGCGGCCTCAAAGACCAATGGTTACGGTCACCTACCCAGTTATTACCAGGTGGGACGCAATACGGTTCGGAGACCACCTCGACGTGAATTGCCCACTATGCCAGGCTCTAGACCAGTAAGTCTTGAGCACTGGCACAGTGGTTTATATTGACCTGTAGGACCCGTAGCACCATTATTAGTGGCACTCCATATCCACCTCTCGTGCGACCGGCGACATTATTTCATTGGCCGACGAGCGCATGGATTGCCAGGGTGCGGCTTTCTCGCGCTTTCTTCCTCGTTTCCTCCTCCTGGTCGTTGATTAGCCGTTTTGCTTGCTTCAGCACATATAATGCAGTGCGGAACTGCAGAGCAACCAGACGCCCTATGGCCAGACTGACTGCATCGTAGACACAGCTCGCTACGGTCCACCTCTTTGGAGCACTGGGCACCAACGTGTCCAGCGTGGAGGCAACGGTTACATATTTGGGGTCTAGGTTGTAAGATTCTCACTTGTACTGACGCCCATCCAACCAGAAGCCTTCGATTTTTTTAGCTACCTCCACTTAGCATGTCACAACAGTTGTTCCCGTTCCGTTGAAGCCACGACGGATGCCGTCGAACTTTATTTGGTCCAGAGGACACTCTGCAGATCGGGCGACGGCAGCAAGAACTTCACCGCTTTCAACGGAGTCATCCAGACCACAAATGCGTACCTGTGCACACCTTATTGGTCTGGAGACTCTAACATCATTCGCTTCGGGTGATTCTCTTAGCATCTCAGCTAACGCATCCCCTTTGCCACCGCCGCCAGAGCCAGGTACTTCAATCAAATAAGCCCCTGTGGCTGTTTGCCTGAATTCAACTGCTGTTATGTCAAGGCTAACCAGATTGACCTTAGATCTGGCTTCCTATAACACATTTTTGTACGTGAGGCCCCTTTTTACTGCCTCTGGCTGCAGTGTGAGTGCCACTGCCGCAGACTTAGGTGGTCGAACCTATTCTCCCATTCTCCATTCAGGTGGTTTGGGCATAGCAAATTCCTCTCTGGAAGGTGGAACAGTCCCGGCTTGTCTTGTACCAGCTTTTGTGCCACTTTTTTTGCCTCTTTTCCTCTCAGTTGTTGTTTGAGAAGCGGGCTGGCTATTTGCAGCAGCCTTGCGATCTGCAGCGAGTGGAGGACGCTGACATGGCGGCGGAGGTAGCAACCTGTCCTCTAACGCCGCATTTCGCGCATCAAGTAGTGCCCCCACTTGGATCATGACTGATCGCACAATTATGTCTAGATCAAGGACTGGGGGAGCATTTATTCTAGACGGAGGAGGCTCTACCCAGCCTCTAACTGTTTTGGCGTCGGAAGCGGAGGAAACACTTCTCTCTCTTTTCGTCACGACGCTCGTTTTTCCGGTCCGGAAGCCACCATTACGTCTGTGCTTACGGAAGCAACTTCAGCCGGTTTCGGGAGCTGTGGCTTATATAGTTACTTGCATGACGCTTACTTGTTCACACATTGCGATAATACTGTCCGACCGTTGTTATTGTCATCAAAAAAAAAAAACGAACGACCGATAATCGAGGGCAGAATTGTTATATCTTCAATAATTTGTTATTTGTTGCGTACCTAGGAATAATGTATTACATTATTAGTTATTGTAATTATGACCACCTCTATAATAATAATTACAAAAGTAGCTTTTTTCTTTTATCTAATAAGAAGCCGTGAACGTACACAGAATTGTTATTTATCTCTGGTACACAGCCAATACAAAATCTCGTCAGTTTTTGAGTTACTAAGTGAAAAATTTTCATTTGGATACATTGAACTAATACTGTATATAATATGATGGTTCTTATCAACACAGAAAAAAAAGAATCTTGGTTGAAATGTCGGTTCAGTGCTAAAAATTGTATAATAATCTTTTCGCTCCAAAATTGATTCTTTGACTAATCGATCTCAGATTGTCATCCCTAATTCATATTACAATAGACATAAGCAACTCAGCAAAATTCCTTACGACTACTCAATAGTTCAAGTGCAGCTTACTGCGCCTGCGTATTGAGTTACCTCTAACTTGCGTCATGGTGTAGCATAATGCTACGCGAGGCAAGCGAGTTAGAGAAACGAATGAGTCGACTGACTGGTGCAGCGACGTGGCTCCGCGTTCTGCCTTGTCGATTTTCTGCGCTGAAGTGCGCTATGCGCCAACACATTTGAGATAAGTGTGTAATGTGTTAACACACCTAATACAGTAAACTGAGTTGGCGCAATTGTGCTTTGTAACACAGTGTTACACATGTCTATAGTATAGCATATATTATAGCTGTTTAATCGCAACCAGACTTACCCCAAGTCACAGTGAAGCTGTAAAAGCCGTCAGAGGCTCCACGGCCCCTAAGGCTAACAATATAGTCAGACAAAAAATATGACTTACAACATACTGACATAGAAATTCAGCACAATTCTTTGCGTCTAATTAATAAATCAAGCGCAGCTTACTACTCCGTCCCGTTGCATTTAGCTAATTCAAATATGCGTCATGGTGCAGCAAATTACCACGCAAAAAGTGAGTCGCTAAACGCGCCAGCTATCTCTTTAACGCAGGAATGAGGAAGCATACTTTGACCCAGCGTTCGCTCAGCAGCGCTGGCTTAATGAGTGAGCTCTGAGAGAAATAAAAGAGTGGGTGAACGGCGCGGCAGCGGAGTGGCGCTGTGTCGTGGCTGACTGGCGCAGCACACGGAGCACGGCGCGTTAAAGCGTTATTACACTGCAGGTCTATCGCAGTCGATTTTTGATGCGGGAGGGCATGGCCGCAGTATCGAGCCAATAGCGACGCACAATTCTGCGGCTGTGCCCCCTGTACCTTAATTTGGCTGCTACAGATCGTGCAGTCTAAAATAATACCTTCACGCTGAAGTGCATTGTGTACCAACACATTTGGAATAAGTGTGTTGACACATGTAGCGCAGTGAACTGAGTTGGCACAATTACGCAGAGTAGCGCAAGCCCCTGTGAGTGGTGAATTGCTGAATGTAAAAGATCCGCAGAGGGTAATGATTTGCATTTGCATCATACGAAGTGAGCAGTTCTTTTAAGCAACTCATTCATGAGTGACACAAGTCTGTCGTAGACGTAGCGTTACCCGTGTCTAACTAGACTAAAAAAAATATCAAAATAATAACATAAAAATTTTATTGTGTACAAACTGTACAAAGCAAAGAGTAAATTAACTAATAGGGTACAAAGTTTCCACGACATGTAGTTGGATTCTGTTAGATTGGTTTTTAATTTTCAGTAGTAATGTACATGTTACAGTTGTTACGTTGTTGATTTTATGTAACATTTAAATTAAGTTTCTATGCATTTTGTATGTTATAAATTTAGTTGCATAATAAAATCCACTAATTATTTACAAATAATCAAACAGTTTAGTTTTGCCTCCTCAACGGAAATAATTAAAATGGAAAAATTATTGGAAAACATTAAATTAAGAAATCGACTTTCGCAGTTAATCTGTCCTGTTCATTATAAACTTGTGTTACGCCCAAATTTAACAGCGGGAGTATTCCAAGGGAGTGTAAAAATTAACGTATGTTTAAAAGCAGAAAGCAAGTACATAGCATTGCACACGAAATTTTTAAATATAAATAATGTTGAAGTATTTAAAAATGGCGATATAATACATGTTTCAAATCGTTTGGAAATAAAAAAATAGAACAATTGTACATAGACTTTGATAATGTATTGAGCTGTGGCAATTATGAGATAAACATTGATTTTAATGGAGATTTGACTCGCAACATAGTTGGACTGTATTCATCTCGCTTGAAAGATAATAGGTAATGCTAATATAATGATAATTACTTTCATATTTCTGATACTTAATAATACAAGTGTACAATAAACAACCTCATATTAATACATACATACATATTATATTTTTTACAGTAGATACTAAAAACTTTATATCAATTTTATTGTTATTGTGAAAAGAGTTTGTATTCTATTATTCTTTGTATTGGCGGAATTATTTTTAAAATGGCTTGTGCTATGGTGAAATGATTGGCCAGTTAGTGAAGTTGGAATAGGAACTGAATGTCCAGGTTGTGTAAGACATACATACTCTGGCATCATCACATGTGGAGGCTCTTTTCATACACCCCATAATCTATATAAATAAATGAGTTATAAGTAATATAAAACATTATCAATATAAATGTACTAACCAAAACAGGGTAATTTGAAAAATAAATGAAAGTTATTGTGTTTTGTGTAAAACTTGTAAACATCAAATTAATAACTATTTAAAAAAAAAAAGAAATTTGGATAATTCTACTGTTATTGGAATACAACTACATTTTAGAAATGATTTTTATTAAGCTTAAATCCCGAATTGATAACTAATGATAGATAAAAAAAACTTGTGTGTCTCAGGATGGTTGACAGAAGTGTTAACTTAAACTAATCTAAGTTCAACTATTTAATATTGAAATTGTTTAACTTGAGAAAAGCTTAGGTTATTACTTTAACTTTATGTATAATAATATGATAATGTGAGGATAGGTTATTTATTAATAAAATCTTTTATTGATTATAAAATATATTTTATCCTTAGTTACAATTCTTGAATATGTATATTAGAACACTGAGTAGAGAAGGGAAGCCAGATAGAGTGGCGCTGTAACACGTTACATTAAGAAGCGGTTTACCCTCCTATACGAAGTTGTCACTTCAAAAACTATTTTATGATTTTTTTATGTTCTAGCATCATGGTGGCCAGTAAATTTCAACCAACTTATGCTCGACAAGCATTTCCTTGCTTTGATGAACCAGACTTCAAAGCGACATATGATATATCACTTGTAAAACCAGTATCTTATAAGGCACTTTCAAATATGAATGTAAGATAATTTTTTACCTATCTAACTTTTATACATAAAACAAATTATTCACCTCTGTAGTCTTTTAAGGTAGGTTGGTAGCTAAGAGTGTCCAGTTAAATCTATTACTTTGAATTCATCTAATTCGGACCCTTATAAGTTATAATTTTTTTTTAATACATATGTTTTTAAAAGGTTGTTATTTGAAAATAAAAATTAACATAAAACTTATTGATGTATGGAAGGAAATACATCAATATGCATTTAAAGGTAAAGTTTGAAATTATTCTAGTTTTGCTAAGGCTGTTCTCCTGTATGCCTTTTAATAAATGTGTACTAGTGTGTGTAGTGTGTGTTTGATACAATAATTTGTACTTGGAATAATACTGTACATTATGAAAATTGACTTCCAGGAATTATCTAAAACAATAGATCCTAACACAAACTTAGAAACAGTGTCATTTGCTACAAGTGTGCCGATGTCAACATATTTGGCCTGTTTCGTGATATGTGATTTTGATTTCAAAGAAACAGAGGTAAATTCTTATGGAATAGGCAATAACTTCACACTGAGATCATTTGCACAAAAAGGAGAAACACATAAGATTGACTTTGCTCAATACATTGGGAGGAAGGCTACAGAATTTTATATAAAATATTATGAAGTGCCTTTCCCTCTTCCTAAATTAGGTAAGATTTTTATTTAATAAGTGCATGAAATTTTATTTTGTAAGGCTTCAATTGTGGGTCTGACCTGCGTAACATTTGCTCAGGACAGACAAGTCGTGTACAAGAAGGGGCTTTACTCAACAGTGGGCAATTACGGGTTAAAAATGATGATGAAATGCATCATTCATATTACATACTAGCTATGCCCAAGGTTTCACCTGTGTTAAATTTATTCCACTAAACTTTTCACTGCACCGTTGCCAATGCATCTGTGTTTCCTACCATTCTCATTTCCCGTACTTGCCTAAAGTTTTCAGATTGCTTGACGGTTATGGTTACTACTTGCTCCACTGCTTAAGGTCGTAACGTGAGATTATATAGTCTATAAATTTTCCTCAATAACTAAGCTATAAAATGCAAAAACATTTTTTTCTCCTCCGGGATGAAAAGTTCACTTTTAGTCCCTGTAACGCGGGAGAAAAGTACCCGATTCTCTCCCGATGAGATGGCAAATGTGCGCATGCGCGTACTTTACTTTATCTCCTGGTAACCTAGCAACTGCGTGTTTATATATAAAATATATAAACTTTTCATCCCGGAGGAGAAAAAATTGTAAACTCACCTAGGGAGAAAAGTAGGACATCCCCACCCGAATAATTGAATATCTACCTTCTAGGCAAGCATGCTCCATCGTAGACCACATCATCACTTACAATCAGGTGAGGTAGTGGTCAAACGCAAGCCTATTATTATACATTGTAAAAAATAAAGAACGAAATTTGAACATAATCGGACCAGTAGTTTCGGAGTTTATCTCGAAGATTTTATATATTTAAGATATTAATAAAATATGACATATTAATTGAGTTTTTATTAAAAAAATTAATGTCCTTGCATTTATTATTAACCACGTAAATGGTAATAGCAATGTTGCCTTAAATGTAATATTATTTTATATATTTCAGATATGATTGCGATTCCTGACTATGTATCAGGTGCAACTGAACACTGGGGCCTCATCACATACAGAGAGACTTCTTTCCTTGTTGATGAAGCCACTGCTTCTGCAAGTAATAAGATCAATGTTGCAAATACAATAGCCCATGAACTGGCACATATGTGGTTCGGAAACTTGGGTAAGTTTTATAATTATTGTTGGTTTCTGAATGAAGAATAGTTCTAAAAGGTATCCTTTAGCAAACAGTAAATATCTTCTTTTTTTAAATGTATACTTTATTTCAATTGTATTGAAAGAAGTTCCTTACAGGTTTTTCTAATTGATAGAACTGGATGGTAATCTCTCGAGATCATAAGGACATAAGGGTATAATAGCAGTATTTAGATCCTGAAAATTTCAGACTTTAATCTTAATCAGTTTAAAGAAATTCAATTTGTCAAAACTGATTAAGATTGAAGTCTGAAATTTTCAGGATCTTAAATTACTTTGATAGTTAATCATAAAAGGCATTTTTAGCCTGCTTATTCCTATATATATGCAACCAACGAATTCATTGCTGCGTTCTTGTAACTCACGTATATTTTCAGAGACTTAAATGGTCTGGCTCTTGATAAACAACCAAATTAATATCTGGCAAACGAATAATACATTCTTTGATCACAGAACTATATATTATAGAAAAATTTCAGCTTTACTAAACTGGGTAAAGAAAAATACTTCAACTCCATCTGGCGCAGTGTTAGCAACAGCTAAAAA
Source organism: Saturnia japonica (assembly GCA_033032175.1). NCBI lineage: Eukaryota > Metazoa > Arthropoda > Insecta > Lepidoptera > Saturniidae > Saturnia > Saturnia japonica. The sequence goes on along the minus strand of CM065308.1, from coordinate 7,697,539 downwards.
ACTTAAAAAATTATGAAATCTTTTTTTCTCCTAAAATGATTTTTAAAAACCACAGTTTTCACATGTACCTAGATAGGTGATGTGCACAAGTAAACGCAACATTTTCCAGGTGCTAGAGATAGTGTATCCATAGGTACCTAATTTCAATGAAAAAAGATATATCAAAAACAAGCTCTCCAATTGTTTGTTGAAAATGTATTGATAGCTCTCGTACTATTCGATTTTATTAATTTATTCTATAGTGATGTTTATTTTACATTTTAGTAACAATGAAGTGGTGGGAGGAAGTTTGGCTGAATGAAGGCTTTGCATCATACATGCAAGTTAAATCATTAAATTTTATTGAACCATCCTGGACAATGGTAAAAAAACTCTTTGAACCTATAGATTTGAATTTAAAACAAGACAATTTTTAACAAAAAAGAAAACCAGTTCATTGATTTTGAGGAGTTTTCTTGTGTATCACTAAGTTCAAGGTCCAATGCTAATCAAATTAAAATGGGACTACCCTTGAGATAGCTCCTATCCAACAAAAAAGAATCATCCAAATTGGTTCATAAACAAAGAAGTTATGGCTGAACCATCCATTAAAAAAATATACATTCGAATTGAATACTCCGTCTTTTTTAATTAGGTTAAAAATGCAATGTTTAATTACTAAAGTTAAATCACGGTGTTGTGATAATTAAATGCACACAATTGAGTTTTTTATAAAGCATAAAATATTTTTACATTTAAAACCTATTTTTTGTTTGTTTTAGCTTGATCAGTTCCTTACAAAAACATTGCATTCAGTATTAGTTACTGATGCAAAATTGTCCAGTCATCCTATAGTGCAAAATGTGAACACACCTGACCAAATCACTGCTATTTTTGATTCTATATCTTATAATAAGGTGAGAAACTACTGTGAAACAAATGATATTTAAATTATAGTATCCAATGTTTAGCGAATAATTTAAATGGTGACAAAATAGGATAAAATACAGGTGCTTATCTAGAGTTTAGGTTGGAGGGGATCTTAAAAATGTTCGCCGTTAAGGGACACCCGGCAGTTGTGAAACATCTTAGTGAATATATAAAACAATTAGTTTGTATGTTGTTCAACTCCAACGCGCGACTGGAGTTACTCCTTAAGTACGATATACATAGCCAAGAAAGCCAAAAAAAAGGATTAGATGTTTCACATCAAAAAGCCTTGCTATGTTAACAACTGGATAAGATTGGTAACCAATCAAAATTAAATTTATATAAACAATAACACCCGTGTTAATTTTATACGACAAACATCGCCAACGCACCAGTGTAAGCAATTTTTTTATACGTTATGTAAAACTCGAGATTTTAATTAGGAATAAATTAATTTTTCAAATTATAATATAGACTATGCTACTCGCTGATACTGTAGTGGCTTGAAAGAAATTTTAAAATCGATCCAGTGGTTTGTGATATTATCCAAAAAAAAAAAAAAAAAAAAAAAAATTCGTCCGTTTTTCGTATGCGAGCGTAACAATACAAAATGTATCTTCTAATTATTTAGGGGGCTTCGGTATTGCGAATGCTCGAAGGGTTCATCGGCGAAGAAAACTTCCGCCTTGGTGTTTCGGATTATTTAAAGAAATATGCGTATGGTAACACAATCACACAAGACTTACTCGGCACATTGGAGCCCTATTTTCAAAAAGATAACCCTAACTTGAATCTCTCGTAAGTATGATTTTAAATGTATGATACATTTTCGAGAATAGTCTGTTTATTATCCGCAACATTTTAAGAGGTCTCTATAAGTATTTTAAAGTGTAGTTAACGCTTCAAATTAACCATCCCTTCATAATTATTTTTAATGGTGTTAGTTGTTTTTTTACTCATACAAGTTTGTGAATTAGCGTTACCTTCCTAAGTCATTAAGTTAATTTATATTTACAGATACATCATAGACACGTGGACGAGACAGATGGGATACCCAGTATTAACAATTAAGCCAGGAGACGAGTCCAATACATACGAAATTACTCAATCTCGGTTCTTACTAGACTCTGAGGCCGTTTATGATACCGATTCGCCATACAAGTAGGTTAAGAAGTTTTTGCATTTGTTGAAATATTACGGATATTTTTCTATTATAAAGGAAATGTATGTTTTTACTGTACATCTTTAGTTACAGATGGTTTATACCTATCACGTACAAGACTAACAAAGGAGTTGACGAAAATATTTCATGGTTTTCCGATTCTGCGAACAGTGGTAGGTATGCATTAACAATAATTTTAATAGCATTAAATTATTGGTGTAACTGATTAAAACGGGCTGTAATATTTATATACGAAATTAATATTGTAACAATGCAACAAGTTCATAGGTTCGTATAAATACTAGCGGTCGCCCAGTGATCGAAATTCGACCAGAGTCTTTTTAATCGTAGCCTATTTTCTGTTTGACTATTGCAGTATGAACCTAAACAATGAATATTATATCACTTGCTGTCACTTTTCATTGAGTGACAATGTCAATATTTTGGGGGGTCTAAGTTCAATGGCACTGGATGGGTTAGGATTCGCGGTATTAATTAATTAAATTTAATATGTTAGTAACAGATGTTATAGATAAATTTTAGCTTTCTGCACTCCTCCATATAAACTTTAACCATACCAAATCTCACAGACTTCCATGCACGCAATACGCTTAAAAAGGGGGTACAAAGTTTTTGATTCACATATTAATATAATGATATACCGGATGACCTCTTACGCATTGCTATATTACATAACATACCATCACGCCTGTATCCCTTAAGGGTTAGGCTGAGGTGTACTAATGTACACCCACAGTTCACTGGGTATGTTTCTAGGTCCAATGTAATAGGGGGCGAGCCTATTGCCATTGATCGGACACAAATCCAAACTCCGAGTTGCTACTGAGAATTTCATAGAAAAACCCAATAAAACTTTGCTCGACCTGGGAATCGAACCCAGGACCTCGTGCTTAGGACCACTAGCCTAATGTGGCAGTTTGGTTTTGTGCCTGATTAATGTCAACAGGCTCACCCCTATTACATAGGACTTAAAAACATACCCGGTGAACTATGGGTGTGGGTAACTACTATATTACAATATTAATTATTAATAGGTAAACATTTATTGTTTGAAAAAGAAGTTCGGCTCACTTATTGGGAAATTTTCATACATATATGTGGCTTGAAAAAAAAACCATATACATTTATATACAAAGGAGTGCAAAGCCAAATCCATGCTTGGCAGTTGTTAGGTTATTATCGTAAATGGCTGGTTAGCAAGAATCTTATTAGTTGTATGAAATGCGGCATTTTAGTTTTCCTGTTATCCTCGTTCCAGTAATACTCAAAATTGGCGATGGAGTCGATTGGCTTAAAATAAACAACAATCAAGTTGGTTATTACAGAGTTCATTATACAACTGAAATGTGGCAGTCGCTAATAATACAATTGCAAACAAAAACAGATAAGGTTTGTGTTAGATTTAATAATTATTATTTTTTATATTTTACGCATAAATATTTCTGATTCCTATGTATAAGTAATAACCAATATATAGTCTTTATGAATATTGCAAATCAAAGTTTGAAGTTGTTATCTTTATTTTCAAGTGTCCAATATGGATAACAAGGGGTTTTAGTTAAGGAAGCATTAAATAATTATTAATACTTTACTCTGGTCAAAATAATTGTAGTAAAACTAAAAATTGAAACTTTTTACCTATTATAAAATAAATCCCATCATAATCGGCTTTTATACTTTTCCAACAGTTAACCATATCAGACAGAGCTCACTTATTGAACGACGCCTTCGCTTTAGCCGAGGCTCAAATGATGTCCTATGAATTAGCTTTGAATCTCGTCACATATCTGCCAGTCGAGGAAGACTATGTGCCGTGGCAGACAGCTTCGACGATATTTAGTAACCTGGCTAACAGACTACTTAATTCTTTAGCATATAATCATCTCAAGGTACCTATGTATCTATATGTCAACTACACTGATAAAATAAAATATTGTAAATTTCATTTAAAAAATAAAATAAAGTTAAATACAAGTAAGTTATTATTACAACGTATGAAAAACTAGTACTAGAATAAAATTATAATTTAAATGAATAACATAAAATCTATTGCAATTAACGTTTCATTTAAGTAATTGTAATTTCGCTAAATGCATCCATCCATCCATCCATCCATCTATTCATAGCATTCTATAATATAGCTAATATAACAAATGTTACTTTGTTTACATTCTATGACGTGCAAAATATTCGCATGGGTCAGCTAGTTCGCTTTTATTTTATTCTGATAAAGTTTTAATATTTATGTAAACTATTTAATGTAAATTTCTAGATCAGGAATATATTGTACTGGTCACTTACTATATTAATCATTGCTTATTGTGTTAGAGTTCTGCCATTTCATTTATGATGTTATAAGCAAAATATCCTGTTATATTTTTCCTAAGTTATATGTTCAGAAACAAAACGTGGGAATACTATAATCATCACTTAATATTGTTTTTTTTTTTTAGGAATTTATTCAACATTTAATAACACCATTATATGTTAAACAACACTGGGAAACAAATGACGTTGGAGTTATCAATAGGTAATTAATCTATATTATTATTACCTTGTGAATTGTAACGTAATCCAACTTACCTGCTTACTATTATTGTTTTGTTATTCATAACCCCTGAGATTAAAGCATCACAATACAATATAAACCCAAGGTAATCCTATAATAAGACCGATAATTGGATTGTACACCTATAAAAAAAAAACAGATAGGCTACAGAGATTAAAACTTCACCATGAAGAATTAAAAACCTTTTTGTAAAAAATGTGTGTATACATAGCTAAATGCTTAATTATTAAAAATATGCAAAAGATGATTACGAATATATTAATAAAAATACTTAATATTATTTAATGATTTGTCCTTTTAGACTGTTGCGGACGAGGATATTATCATTAGCCACGCGTTATGAACTACCAGAAGCTGAAGTTAAAGTAAGGAGCTTATTCCTGAACTGGCTGAATAATCACGGGACACCGAAAGCTATAGAAGTACAGCCCGATCTGCGTGATGTTGTTTATTTTTATGGTAATCACGCTATTTAGTTGTAGGATTTCTATTTGCTTGCTTCTTAAAAAAACATGTGCAATTCACACGCGGTAGAAGTGAAACCTTCAGAAAACAAAAATATCTTCTTTAAAAATTCTAAATCAGTGTGACTCGAACTATCGACCACCCATACTATATATACAATAGTGCGTACAAGTCTGGTCGTCACACCGCAAAGCCAATTCGACGATGATTATAAGTATAAAAATCAGGACTTGTAATTAAGTTGGGGAAAAAGTTTCTTCGCATTTTTATATGAAAACTCAAGACTTTTTTTTTTCAAAGTTTATTTACATTTATTTACAGTACCTATATATATATGTGCCATTTTGTTCGATGACTTTCTGCCATTCTGTAGGTAGAGACATGATCCCGTTGCTGTAGAAACTTTGGGACTTCTGATCAAAAAAACGCGACAAATAGTTTTGGCAGTCCTCTCTTGAGTTTAACCTTATAGAACCTAAAGAATTCCGAAGAGACCGCAATAGCTGAAAATCTGAAGGTGCAAGGTCAGGGCTATATGGTGGCTAAAGATGTGTGTGATCTAGCGTTATCGTTATGAGAGACCACACCCTTCCTGTTGATCAATTCCGGCCGCATTCTCTCAACTGCTTCCTTTAATCTCATCAGTTGTTGACAGTAGAGATTCGAATCGATGGTTTTGCCGGGCGGTAAAAGCTCATAATAAACAATGTCCTTCCAGTCCCATAATACACACAGCATCACCTTATTTCGAGTAAGCCCAGGTTTAGCCACAGTCTGTGAAGTCTGGCCAACCTTAGACCACGACCTTTTCCCCACGTTCTTGTCGTACGTGATCCACTTTTCATAGCCAGTTATCAATCTCTTCAAAAACGGTTCGGTTTCATTACGTCTCAATAATGAATCGCAAATGAGTACACGGTTCATTAGGTTTCTTTCAGTGAGCTCGTGTGGCACGCAAATATCGAGCTTTGTTGTATAGCCAGCTTTCCTCAATTGGGTTAAAACTGTTTTGTAGTCAATTTCCAGTTCAGCTACATCGTAACTACTGATATGCCGATCTTACTCCACTTTTTCAAAAATGGTGTCCATTTTATTCGTAACAGGGCGACCAGAGCGAGGTGCATCTTTAACATCAAAATTCCGGACTGAAAACGTTTGAACCAACTTTGTGCTACTCTTACTGACACTGTATTAGGTCCATAAACATCACAATTTTTTTTCACTGCTTGAGTTGCATTTTTGGCTTTTTTGTAATAATATTTTAAAATGTATCGCATTTCTTCATTACATTCATTCATTTTTACAGAAAGAAAAACAAATGAAAAATAGCTGGAAACTACTTTTTTCTTTTTTTTAATTATTTATTTTTAACGTATCCTTTTTAATATTACCAAAACCAGCCAGATACAAATAGTACAGAAAAGAAATTTTATAACAAATTTATACCTACGTAATACGAAAACACTTTTTCCCCGACCTATAATATAATGTAAATGTATTTATTCTACCTCATTCTCTCGTGGGCTAAATCCTATAGATGTACGTGTTTGTATTTTTAACTGTCGCTTTTTTGTTTTATCGCATTTCAAATCATAATGGTACTAAAGAAGTTTTCACTTCAAATACTGCTTTTATTTAAAAATATCTATCATCTATCTATATATGTCTATATCTTTCAATAATATAAATGGCTGGAATTAACGAAATTTTATAATATATTACACGAACGTTTCCCGAGCACAGATTATTTATTTCGTGTTTATGTTAAAAAAGTATTAATTGCTTTACAACTATAAACAATGAAATGGTAATTTAGTGTAAAAATGTATTCACATAATTATCTACTCTATTAATCATATTCAGGTATGAAGTCCGCATCTCAATCAGAATGGGACAAACTTTGGGAAATATATTTACAAGAAAAAGATGTTCAAGAAAGTACTAAAATGAGAAACGCTTTGGCCGCACCACGCGATACTAACATTCTAAGGAGGTAAATACAAAAAAAATGTGTGTACCTACGTCAGTGTACATAAGTACCTACGCACGTAAGAAGTCATACTTTGGTGTAACAAAAATAACAAAAAAAAAAATTCACATATCAACGACATGGGGAAGTTCGCCATGAATCATCTTTTTTATTTGTGTAAAAATAATTAAATGTATTTATAGTAAACTTAATTTAGATTATTACTATTGATGACTACTTCCATCACAATATGAACGCATGATGCGCGCGCAGCTCTCAATTTTACCTTATACTACTAAAAGAAGCGCGTCTAAAGAAGTATAGAAAATTTTTTCGTTAATCTTATGTTAGAATATTGCTATTTGGTTGCCCATTAAGTAAATTTCGTCTTTGATTATTACAATATTAGCATTAAACTAATGTAATTTTGGTGTATTTAGATATATGGGTCTCGCGTGGGATGAAGCTAATATTCGAAGTCAAGACTACCTAACAGTATTGTCACATATCAGCGATAATCCATCCGGTGAAGCTTTAGTGTGGGATGATGTAAGATCTCGTTGGACAGATCTTGTAGAGAGGTTTACGCTTAACAGCCGATATTTAGGTAACCTGATACCGGCTATAACGAATAACTTCAACACTGAAGCAAGGTTACAGGAGGTATGTATTTATTATTCCGACAGTGTTTCGAACTAATTAACTGTTAATGTTTTGACCCATGTATTTGACCATTCCTCAATTGCGCGCTAACGCACCCGTGTAACCTATCGTCGTTCTCACTTCTCGTACTTTCCAGATTGCCAGATTGTTTGCTGTTCATTATTACTGTTCCGCTCTATAGGGTCATAGCGTGCACTTTTATAGCCTATAACTTTCCTCAATATATCTTCTATATATTATAGAAGAAAGTCGCTATCGGCGTCGGTCCGTTTTTCTGTTGCTTCTAAACCATGCAACGGATTTATATAGGGGTTTCAAAATTATTTAGAGAATTTATTACGGAAGTTTATACAATAAATTCAAATTGTATAGAAGAGAAAATCATATGTTTTGTAATGAAGTCGTCAATAAATCAATTTTCGGGCGCTTACGTGGCTTACGTTGGCTAAAAACCTTAAAAGATACATCAAAATAATGTACCAAAGAATTGTAAGATCTTTTCACAGTATACTAGCGGAACCGACTCCTGGTCCGGCTGGTATGCTGTGGAACTTTATTGTTAATAGTTATAGTATAAGGGTTAAAAGTATGTAGTACTTTTTTAATTTATGTAGTTAATACATAGTTTTATTTACTGTAGGAATTTGTGTATTTTTGTTGAATTTGGATATGCTCCGATGGGACTGGCATACACCAACTGTAAAAGCCCCTTAGATATACAGAAAAAGAAGGCCGCGATGGCGATATATTTCTCTCTTAATGTTGACTCGCAGTAACCATTTTTGTCTTTAAAATAATAATTAGAAATTTTCGAACCTTTTTTCTACAATGCAGTATTAATCCTTATCCAGATATATTTACCCAGTTAAATTGGGTATTTAATGTTGATTAAATTAGTCCTTTTACGCGCAAGCAAAGAAATTACCGCTGCTGCCACCCGCGTGGTGGCCTACCTATGGGCTATGAATTACGCGTCGCGAGTTAAGCGCACTTTTCGTAACCATGTTATGAATTATTAATACTAAAGCGATAACTTCCAAATCATCCTTTTTTTTTTTACATAAAATATACCACTTGGTAAACTGCACCCTTATGAAGCTTGGGCACGTCGCTATACCATTTCCATTTCTTTATTTTCTCGATGACAGCTCCCGTGAAAACTTGAACGAGCGTCTTTTTTACATTATGTATGCATTATTTTATAAAAATATGACGTTTACACACGTACAAGGTTATACCAGATTCGGAGAAACTGATAGGGATGGAGCTATATTGATAAACGTAACACGATAACAGACCCGATATTTTTTTACAAAATATAAGAAACTAAACTACTGCCGGATACTTTTGTACAAATTTATTAACTAATATTATATTTCATTACAAGATGTTACACGTATTAGTTCTTGATTCATAATGCCAACTTATTCAAAATTTTCGAAGCTGTTGTAAAATAAGTAGGTATAGGTAGGTAGGTACTCGACAATGAAACGAAATAATTATAACGACAGGTAATCTTTATTTATTTATTTAAATCAATATCTGATGAATCGTCACTACTTATTTCATATCGATATTCATTCAGATCGATATCATTACTTATTTGGTCACATCACTACAACTATCAAATTAGAACTGTAATCGAGAAAATAAAGAAATGGAAATAGTATAGTAAGCTATAAAATGTAGAAAGAATTTTGAAAATCTGACTGGTGGAGTTCCAGAGATTTATGTGTTTAAACAAACAATCTGTTGAGATTCTTCAAGATTAATACTTACCAAAGTTTCATCGTAATCGGAAGAATGGTTTAGAACGCAAATGAGACATAGAAACATGCCTTTACGCGTTTTTATTTATTAACTTTCTTTGTTTCTACTATGTGTCAAATCTTGCAACTGAATTTTAAAGCAGTTATACCTGATTGAGCTGAAATTTTGCATACCCGTTTAGTTTGGATGATAATGTATGGTAAGCTAAGTGACGTCATTCTAATATCAATATGACGGACTCCCAAAGAGGTCGGACCAGTTATTTATGCATCCCCATGATGAAGATATGAAATGAAAGGGTTTATTAAAAATAATATATATATTTATTTAGTTACGTATATAATTAAATATTGAATAAAAGCTTGTTTTTAAAAAGCTTTTTGATGTGAAATATCTATAGGCGAGGCGTAAACCTGATTGTTGGCGTGGCGATTGCCAGGCGTCCCGTGACGGATTTCCTTTTTTAATTTATAATTTTGTTATTATATAATTATTCAAGAAAAAGGCGTGTTATTGATAAATTAAGTAAAAAGTATTTATTTCATTTATTTGTTTGCAACTTCAAACCATATTTGTGCTCAAAATTCCATCATTTATGAATACACTTTACAATAAAACCGTCTTTAACTATATTTTAATTTTACACGTAAATCGTATGTAATCAGCTCGTCAAATCGATTTATACAAAGTTTCTTTCAGTAATAATACAGTAAACTTAAAACACTTATATTTTGATATGTAATTTTATCTGTACTAATGATATTTTTTAATTTTAATGTTATAAAGCTTTAGTGATTGTTTTTTTTTCTTTTTGTTAAATGCGCTAGTCAGGTTTGAAAAATTATTTTTGCATTTTATAGTTTATTTATTGAAGAACCTTCTAGGATATATAACTTCACGCTACGACTCTAAAGAGCGGAGCAGTGACCATGAGCGTCAAGTAATCTGGAAAGCTGTAAACAATTATGAGAAGTGAGAACCATCTAGACTATACGGGTGCGTAGGTGGCGGCGCGGTGTAGAGTTTATCAAATAAATTTAACACGGGTGAAGCCGTGGATCATCATAGCTAGTGTATTAATAATTATAATGTTTCGTTTATTGTCTATTTAGTTTTGAATATTTTTTTTAGATGGAAGCGTTCTTCAAGCAGTATCCAGAAGCGGGCGCGGGAGAAAGTGCGCGCGCGCTATCGCTCGAGACTGTTCGCAATAATGTGCAATGGACACGCACTAACCAAGTACAAGTCGCCGACTGGCTTCAAATGCATCATAAGGCATAAAATATTGCTTAAAACGATTATTGTTAGCATATTGCATACGTTTTCTTTAACACGCTTTTATTAACTTCAGTTGTAACTAACAAACAATGTAATCAAATATTTGAAGTCAATTTTGAATGTCACTTCTGAATGTCGTATCGAAATGAAACTTTGTATGTTTAAGTAGTTCAGATGACAAAACTATAATTTGGTATTTTGGAAGTAATCTGATGACGAAACCAGAAGGTGGAAAGTGAAAATCTTCAGTGGCTCATATGATTTGTTTTGACGAGTCCAATAGGTTGGGCTTGATAACGAGGATCTGGTGATGAAACCAGGAGATGCTTTATAATTTTTAGTGCGTGTTAATTGCAAGTTTTTTAAAACTACATACTTTTATAATTCAATAACTTTGTAGAGGTTTTCTCGTAACATTAAAATTTACCATGAATGGGTTGGGCAGAGAGAAAGAACCAATTGATAACATGGTTAAAGCATCATCACGCATAAATCCTTACCGAAAATGATTATTGTTAGCATATTTCGCACTTTTTTTATTGCACAAGATTAATATCTAATTAAGATGTAAAAATAAATCTGTCCTAATGAAGGAATTGCTATTACTTAAAAATGTATGTAAAATTATTTTTATTTCGTTGTGTATTCGGTAGGTAATTTGTATACATAATATTGAATTACATACTAAATTTAGCAATTATTCTAAATGTAATTTTTTTAATATAAATTAATGTAATATTGTTTTAATGGGTAATAAACTTATATAAAATATATTTTTTATGTTGTTTTTTATTTCATACGTTGTTTAGGTAACTATTATGTAAATGTGAATTCTAGTGTTATAGTTAATTTGTGTTTATCTAAAAACTAATGTTAAATATGCTCGATCAACCGTTAAAAAAAAATTGAATCTTTATCAATTATTTTTGCCCAAGTACTGCGTAATAGCTATAAGCGGCTCGTACAATCTGCGAACAAACAATTGTGTATATATTACATAAATGTATATTATTGTATATAAACGAGTATTACATAAAAAAAATCCAAATAAATAATTTACGACGTAACATCAGCACGGTTGCATGACCGCGACTGGAATTAATTCATTTCCAATGAAACCAAATCTCTAGATTTTTCAAGCATTTGCTAAGTTTCTACTTGGAGCAGTTATATATTTAATAGACTATAATTAACAAACATTACGCACTCCTTATATAAACTTCTATCGTGTACACCTGGAAGAGTGGTACAGAATGCGTTTAGCATTGAGTCGTCCATTGGTAGATACACATAAGTAGATACTTAATAATTTTCCTATTTGTAATTAATAACTTTGTTATATTTGATTGCTGTAGCAATCTAAAGTAAGTATGTACTGTTACTATTACATTATCTACTCATAATGACTTTTTCTTAGATTTCTTGCTTTATGCTTCCAATTAATAATTCTGGCCTCTTAAAGTAAATCATTACTTATAACATTCGATTTCGTATGATATTACTCTTTGCGCCCATTTTCAGTGTGTGAATCTGGCCTCAGGACTGCGATCGTTTTTTAGGTTGGTTATAAATAGCTGCCGGTTGCAGTGACCACCTAACTTCAGGTATAACGTATGCCTGTTCGCTACTTCAAACAATAAAATAGGTGTAAGTTCTTAGAATCACTGCTTAATTAAATTTATATATTTGGAAAATGTCTGAAGAAAACCGCATAATGTTAACGTACCTGTATAAATGAAGGTAAATCAAGTGAATTAAACGGACCGGCTTGCAACCGATGAGAGCGCATCATGCCGATACCAAGTATCATCAGTTCACCACGTATTTTAGGGCTTAGACACCATATAGCTGCGCCGAATGGTCCTTCACACATTTTGACTGAACTCTGTACACATATCATCATAATACATTAAAAGTATAATTACATGCTTCTATTTACATTATGGTTCTGTAAGGTAGGTACAGTATTCGCAATGAATATGGCGATAAACCTGTCATAGTGACGAATCTTTTGGTTGGTCGTGTTTCGGGATCAGCTTATGTAGATACTATCCATCTGCCGAAAGGCTTTCAGTTCGGTATGACAACCGGCGATAAGCTGCCGATCTCTCGGTCATCGTTGTTTTTGCATTTAATTGTACTGTACCCAACAGCAGTTGCACATTCTCGTGTTAGGTACTAAAAAAAAAGAAAAGTTAAGTACTTAATTGAAAATTTTAAACCAAGTAAGTAAATACCCAGTTTATTAATTATAAGAAAATTAGAATTTATTCGGTACCTACCTATACAATATGTATGAAATACCCCGTCGAATCTGAAAAGGGTAAGTATATAGGTACCCCAATGACATTAACAAAAAAAAAAAACAATATTTTATTTATTATGAAAATAAAAATGTTATTGTGATTTCAAATTAACATATTTAGTTTTAGTTTCCTTAAAATTTAGAAAATTTTTAAAACGTGATAACATCGTCGCCATCCGCGGCCGCGGCGCGTCGCGTCCCGTCGCAGCAGTGCATTTGATCGTATGGCGGTACTCTGCGCCGCGCCGACTGCATTGCCATGTAAAATCCTAATTTAACTAATTTTTTTTACATTTTATTGGGGGTAATTTTTTAACTTATAATCTGAGATATATAACATAAACAGAATATAATCTCGATACCTAATAACTCATTCACGGATCCGGCGGGGTTTTTAATACATGCTGTATAATGCAAATTTATACAACTCCACACGTGACCTATACTTGACATTAGAATCGCATCATACGTGTAAAATTTATGTAAATATGAGACATATGAAATGACAATGACGTCAAACTAAAGTCATGTGTTCACTGGGTAACGACTTGAATGAAGGCCTCGATTGATATTAAGATTTACCATTTAATCCACGTGTTTTTAAAATTACCATTCGATTATTAACATTTTACTTTACAACTAGTAGTGCCCCACGATTTCACCCATGTCAAATTTATACTACCAGGCTTTCCATCACGTCTCCGCGCCGCACTTTCCTTGTTTAGCCTATCTTTGTTCTCATTTCCTGTTGTCTACAGCTTTCCAAATTACTTGACGATACTGGTCCGCCCTTTGGAATACGTAGCTTAAAGTTATATAGGCTATAAAATGACAAAAAAAAACAATTCTAACCGCCAGTGCAGAGATTAACGCATTCAAACAAAAAACAATCTCTTCGAGCTTTATATTATATTATATTATATACTTATTTGTAACTATAGAGATATAAGTTTTAGCAAGTATCTACTATTTAGGTAATAGAATGTCATTTGTGAAAGTGATCCCGAATCTGTTAGCAGTTCAGTATTATAGATAAAGACACACAGTTAATTTTAATACGGTGGGCGATGCAGTTAGGTACATAATTTAATAAGGAACTGGATATGTATTGGCGAAATGCAACGCGTATAAACGAATCACTGACTTTTCACCACAACATGCATAGGGTTTCCATATACGGCTAGACTCTTCTGGACACAAAGAGAAAAATATTACGAATATTTATTTATTGACAAATTATGGTGTAGATATGCAGCTTAGACGTAGCTTGATCTTATTTTATTAAAGTTTATCTAGATCTGAAATACTGACTCCACAGTTTTCGCAGGAGTTAGTTTCTTTCATCGCTACACTGGCTCAATATTAATGAAAATAATATTTTCACGGCGGCATTGTGGCCAGGTAACGCCAACAAAATAAATAAATATTCGCTTATTTTGAGCGTATGGAATATTAATTCATGATTTTTTTGTTCCATTTAAACAGAATAACCACATTTCTACTACTTGTATAATTTTTCTCCTTCCACTCTTCCGATATAACTTTGTCCTCGAAATGTTACTGCTGAAACCAATCGTCGCGACGCTCAAAATCACCGCATTATTTTCCTACTTCCCCAGGTCAAGTAATTTGGCGCACAATTTTAGATTGTCCTTATTGAGCTGACAATCGAGACGTAATAGAGTTTTGTGGCAACGCGGACGTCGCGACAGAGAGGATAATGGCGGTGACAGTCTCGATATATCGGGTCGAATGGCAACCCTACACATGCATGATGGTTCCATTCTAGTCGGGCTGTACAGCCCTACCACCTCGTGTTGTAGGTATATTATTTAGTTACCTCATTGAAAACGGTGTTTCCATAACTGCAAAATAGAAACAGTTGTGTTAACGTAGCACACATGTATTGTAACAGATTCACAAGCTGCATTACGCTTATAGTTTCCTGAAATTAAAATTGATATATTAATACATTATAGTTTACCTTAGGTTTTGATTATTTTAGAATATAATTATTCGTAGGTAAACATACTGTTTTAAGCCTAATAGCAACGCAGCATAATGTTAGTGTGGCAACGAAAAAATAAATCCCCAAAATGTTCTTTATTAGACGATCCAGTTCGTGGATTAAACTGAAAAAAAAAAAGAATATTAAAAATATTTTATCTCAAACATGCATGGAAATATTGTCATTATTTTCGAAAAAAGAACACGCGAAGTATCGAATTTACGGACAAAGAAAATCAAATCCATTGCAGTAGCGGTTTTGAATTTGGAACATTACAACGCTCCAGCATTGTTGTATGAAACGGCGTGCTGGGGTTATTAAAAAAGTACTCTTTGATTGGATTTTGTAGCACATAATATGATAATCTATTAGGGCTTCCAAACAATTATACATACCATTACGCCTGTATCCCCGAAGGGTTAGGCAAAGGTGTACCTATTAATTTACACCCACAGTCCGCCGAGTATGTTTTTTTATGTCCCATGTAATAAGGGCGAGCCTATTACCATTAAACGGGCATAAAGACAAACTCCGAGGAGCTACTAAGAATTTCATAGAAAACCCCAACAACAATTTGCTTGACCTGGGAATCGATCCCAGGACCTCGATCATAGCGGTCGCGATTACGACCACTAGGCTAATATACAAAATTTTATAAGTGTATGTGTTTGTCCACGCATTTCTCCGAAACTATTCGTCGGATTGTGACCATTTCTTTTTCATTAGCTTACATTTATTTCAGCTTAGGGAACAGTGTAAGTTTTCAAGATATGGACTAATACGTGTAACGACCTGGCTTATTGATACAAGCTACGGGTGTGTTGTCAAAAGGAAAACAACTCAAAACTTTGGTCTAATTCTAGTGCATATAAGAAAACTAAAAATTACGAAATAAAAATTAATTTCATAAAATTAAATTGACTTCAAAATGAATTTACTCAAAGTACCTATGTAATTGTAACGAAACAAATTAAGGGTCAACAAAAAATTTTGAGGTCAGTGCCAGCAAAGAAACGATATACTCAGTATATCGAAAGCGCTTCCGTTTTAAGAAAGTTCTTTATTGAACCGATTTGCCAGCACCAAACTCAAAAAAAAATGTAGGCCCTTTTAATTTGTTTTGTATCTACTTTTGATTTAATTTTGTTGGTTATTTTCTTGTAGATATACTTATATAAAAATATTAAATATTTCATAATTTTAAATTAATTCATTTTGAAGTAGACTTTTTTTTTTAATTAACATTTTTATGTGTAAGTATGATTAATGATTGTGTTTTGCCTCGTGTGTGAAAATGTTTTGCAAACCACATCCTTAGGATTAGAAGACACCGGCGAAAGCACAACTGCTTTGCGGCAGTGATCCTTCTACATTCAAACTAAGTGACTAGCTAAACTAATCAAAGACTTACAAGTTTTACTAGTGTCAGTAGTTCATTAAGGACTAGCTGGTTTGCAATAGTCACACGAACACATCGCTACTTAAACCAAATTGCTTTTCCTGAAAACTCTTCAAGGATCCATAACGAACACAAAATAAATAAAAAAAAAAAACCAATGGAGGCATAAGGACTGCCGACAGAAGTAAAACTTGATTTTGAATTTTTAAATCGGTTATAGTCTGAATTATTGCAGGGCATATCAGTGACGCGAAATCACAAGATTTTACTCAACCAAAAAGTCCAAGACACATCTAATACAGTCGATTATATACAATGTAGTGTATTTATGCGTATACACTTATACAAGCCGCTATACTACGCGTCGCTAGTCTGACGCAAACGTAATACGTCACGAGCACGTCGAGGTAATCGGTGACGCAAAGGTCACGCGAACCCATAAGTTTTTCCCCTACCAAAAATCGGTCTAAAGAAGTTTTCACTTCAACAATTACGCATATCCATCCTTTAAATCGTGAGTTATGGTCTTGAAGTCATACAAAAATCCGATATAAAATAGGACGATCAGTTTCTACCGAATTTGAAAATTTTCTGGGAAACTTTTCTAATTTTTCTTACCCTAGAAACCTAATTCAAACTCTTAGGAATAATTTAAGACAAAAAATAACTAAAGCGTTTCAGCGGTTCTCCATGCCCTTACCAACGAACAGATTTTTTTTTTATTTATGAGGACCCAGAGCGGAATAGGAAAGACGATTTACAGAAGATAGAGTCCACTAGCTCAGTTTGTCACAATACGTCAATGTGAAAGTGGTTATCGTAATTCTATGCGCCCGCTGACTGATATAATTTTGCGTATTATTTTTGTATCTATTATTTACTAACTGTGCCCCGCGGTTTCACCCGCATATAATTTAGAAGAAATCACTGCTTGATGATTTATAATACTTCAATAAAGACAATATTTTTATCGCGCAGCCAGATGGTCACATCGCGGCATCGCACGTCTCGTTCGCGCCGCTAACTACTATAGACATATACCCGAGCCGAGTGTTGAATTATTTTAATTTTGTATTTTCTCTCAAACTATGCGTCCAAACAAAATGCTGTAAAAGACGAAGTTTATCTTCATTATAAATTGTCTTTATGATGAAATAACTTTTGTTCGTAAGGATTAATATGTCATGCTTAAAAATAATACTTATAAATAAATTTTTAATCTTCAACAAAAAAAAATCATATTACCTTATTGTGGCTCATGTATAAGAGATAGATATATGCTATCGCTGACTTTTATATATATACTAATGGTCAATATTTTTATAGAACATTGCATTGACGTATCATTAACCATTAAGCTAGCGCATGCGGCTAAAGCAGTTCGAGAGGGCTTCGACTTCCAACTTACGTATAAAGATCAATATTTAAGGCTAGCTATAAAATGTAGCCTAATGTTGTATAGCCTATACTATTCTTCGTGAGTCTAAATCGTGAGTATAAAAAAGAATTGGCTATCATATAAAACTGTGAACTACTTCATTTAAGAATCGAATCACACAATATAAGTACTGATAGAAATCTCCATATAATTTGTGTCTATTTACCTGGATCAGGATCTTCGCACGACAAATTGTTAGGATATCTTAATTCTTATCTGAATAATTGTAGTTCTTTAATTAATAATCATTATTTATTATAGCCAGCCGACTTCAACTTGCCTCATATCAGATGGCACGCTGACGATATTGATGGCTATTCCTTGGCATTAGGTAATTTTAGCCAAAATCGATTACTCTTTACGGAACTATTATCAGAATGGGAATTGAGTCAATTTATCAGAATAATGAACGACAATAACCGTTTACTACATTTTGTATTTTGTAATACGAACGTAGAGGTGCGACGTTCTGACTTATCTATATCCAAAGAAGATATTTCCCATCACCCTGCTCTGATAATGAAATTTACTAACATAAATATTAAACTGCTAAAAATGATACCAATATTTACAAATATAAAAATGCTAATTATGATGAAATTAACAGTTACTTAAACTCGTTTCACTGGAAACTCGATATCAGCAAAGAAACAGTTGAAAGTTCAGTCACGATTCTTTACAATAGATTATGTATGGTGATTGATAAACATGTACCTAAATACAAAAGTTTCCTTAAAAAATTTCCACTATGGTATTCTAAGCCACTAATGAGTATTGTCAAAGAAAAAGAGAAATTTCATAAGAAATGGAAGAAGTATGATATACCTACGGATACATTTTCTCTGTTGAGAAGAAGATTTAAAAAAATGCAGATAGCCTGCTGGAATTTAAAAAATTGCACGTATTTTACATGATAAAACTGAAACTTCTTGAAATAAAAATCAGTGATGGGTTATTACTATGTGTACGGTGGTCGCGAACTTTATCGTTCATTCTATCTTTCTTTTTCCTTTCTTCTTTTCTTTCTTTCCGCCTTCCTTCCTTTCTTTCTTTCTATCTTCCTTTTTCTTTCTTTCTTTCTCTCTTTTTTCTGACTTCTCGCTACACTCGGGATTCTACTATAGAATCCTTCGCTGCTCTAGGGATTCAACTCAGTCCCTCGGATTAAATTTCCTCTTCTTTCACTTTTTGTGTAATCTACTATTATTGTTTTATTACTGTTTGTATAGTGTTGACATTCACTGAGCCTAAATCGTTTTTTTTTTTTTTTTTATTAAGGTTATTTATATTTACTCACTTGATTAGTTTAACGTGAATACGATGGCATTTAGCAATTCTTAAATGGGCTCGAGCATTCCTTTCCTTAGTAATGTCACAGTGTTTGCCTTGACCGCCAATACGTTCACTGTAATACCGAAGTAGAGAGAATTGGGCGCAAGCGAAAATCATCAGACCAACAGATGTTAAATCGAAAGCGACGTGAACAGAAACACAATAAGCGGCTGATACAACTTCACATAAAACTGTTGCTAAATATCCAACAAAACTTATATTGTCCATAGGTCTCCAGCCAGGTAAAATATGTGGATATCCAACACTGTTATCATCTGCTTGCATTTTAGTCAGAAAATATTCAACGAAAGGAGATAAAATAAAAATAATTGCTGTCGAACTGTAAACTTTGACCAACATATCAGAAGTTCTTTTAAACTTCTCCGTATAGCCATTTATGTAGGAAGAAATATTATTTTCTTTTGCGTCATCGTCAGAATCATAGTCTTCACAAGGTAGGTCCTTTGGTTTAATTAGATGTTCATTTTCTAACTCTGAAATTTGATCCAATAAAAAATACCAACGGTTGTACTTTCTTCGAAGAATTGCGAGTTTGAACACACCCATGCCACAAAATGATAAAACACTAAAGCATTCGAACAGTTTTTCTGGGTCATTCTTTGCCATTACTAGTGCAATAACTTGTAAAAAACAAGTCCAAATGAAGCAAATAATAGCAACATTGGCGAACCAATGAACTGTACAGGACGACTTTCCAAATCGGATTCCCATGTTATGAATACAACGAACGATTAAATATCTAATGTTTTTGAAATTCCTGTTGCCATTGTCAACGTTCAGATGGTATTTAACCATGTTTATTAACTGTAAAAAAGTTAAGAATTAAATTATTACGAGTCAGTGGTTTATACCGTTATTTCATATTATATATCGTGTTAATTGAAAAAAATCTATACCTAAAACCATTCAATGCAATAATAAATAACATAAAAAAATATAATAATATCTTATAAACATATAAAGCAATAAATAATCTTTGCTATTCTGAACAACTAACAGAAACAGAGAATGCAAACTAGTGTTTTGATTAAGTCACCAGAGAGAAGTGAACTTAATATCAAAGTTGAAAAGGTAACTCTAGATACCTATTTTATATCACATGTAGTCGTCAAACTTCATAATAAGGCAAAATAACATAAAGTAAGATCGTTTTTAAATGGAATTGAATTATCTACCTATTATTTACCTACCTACATAAAGAAAAGGTTTTTTTTTTAGATTGTCTAATTATTAACATTATATATTTTTTCATGATAGTAGGTATTGTCGATACCTTTTAGTATGTACCTTCATTTATGAATTACTCGTGGGAAAAGCTTTTTACAGTGCAAATAGTTCTTGTCGGTGAGATTCAACTTAATGGATTATATATTTCATAATATCGAGAGTCAAATTTAGGGAAGGACATCAGGAGCCTCAGTGCCCACAGACAAGCTTAACAATATGAGCTTTTAATTATTTTAACACTCGTGCTGACAAAGAAAAACATTTCTCTTACACGAAGCACTTTTCTTTAAACATCTCAAAGCACAGGTACTTGTTCATAATTTATATTAAAATTATGAAGTTTGTTCTTGATAATATGTGTAGTGTATGCGCAAGACACATTAGCGTGGCAGTCGCTTACCAACTGTAGGCGAGTGTGGACGTGTTCTGTTTACGCATAGAGTACTATTTCAGTGCTGATAGTGAGTGTTTTATTGGCTCCCAAACAGTACAATATGTATTCATATATGCATTGAAGTTTAATGTCGAAGCTTAGAATGTAATAAAAATGTAGAACACACGTGTGCTTTTCAACTCTCATAGATCAATTTACAAAAATTATTTTTATCTGATTTTTAATTATAGTCCTTGGCCCATAAAAGATGTCACAAAATAATAACGAAACGATGTGTCATGAGTGTTTTTAAATAATTGGTCTTTACCTATGAAATTGCCGTTCTGCAGTACTGGCCATTTCAAATCAAAATAATTTTTGTTTGGCTAAGAATTCTAATTTCAAATTAATTTTATTTTAAAAACATAGAATTCTTTTTCCAAAAGTAGTCATTTGTTTATTGATTAGTGTTACATTTTCATCGCATTTAAATCTTTTTTGTCATCATGGATACGTTAAAAATTCGAGTAATTATGGAATATGAGTACCGTCGTGGCAGCAACGCGGCACAAGCGGCACGCAACATCAACGACGTTTACGGAGCTAACACTACAAACCAACGCACCACCTGTTATTGGTTTGCTCGCTTCCGTACTCGGAATTTCGACTTGAAAAATGAACCTCACGGTCGTCCAAAGACTTTGGTCGACAATGACGAATTAAAGGTGATCGTGGAAGCTGATGATACACAATCTACGGCTGAATTAGCAGCAGCTTTCGACGTTAGCGTCAAAACAATATTAGTCCATTTGCGTCAAATTGGCAAGGCAAAAAAGCTTGACAAATGGGTGCCCCACGAACTCAATGATCGCCAGCGCGAAGAACGCGTCGAGACGTGCCTTGCACTGCTCAGCAGACACACAAATGAAAGAATTTTGAACCTGTTACCTGCGATGAAAAATGGATTCTGTTTGATAACCGTACGCCCTCAGTAAGTTGGTTGGATCCTGGTTCAGCACCTAAACAATGCCCTAAACGAAAACTTACCCCTAGAAAAGTAATGGTCACTGTATGGTGGTCTAGCGCCGGTGTGATTCATCACAGCTTCTTACCAAACGGGGTGAGCATTACTGCAGATGTGTACTGTGAAGAACTGAACACAATGATGGAGAAGCTGGCACATCTCCAACCAGCATTGGTCAATCGCTCGTCTCCGCTGCTCCTGCACGACAACGCGCGACCTCATACTGCACAGCAGACGGTCTCCGAGTTGCAAGAACTGGGGTTGGAAGTTCTCCGTCATCCACCCTACTCACCAGACCTTGCGCCTACAGACTACTACTTTTTCCAAAATTTGGATAACTCCTTGGCGGGAAAAAAATTCAATACCCGAGAGGCAGTACAAAATGCCTTTGAAGAATTTGTTGCCTTCCGTCCAGCTGATTTCTTTAAGAAGGGCATCAATAAACTGCCACTGCGCTGGCAAAGATGCATTGATTGCATGGGTGATTACTTCGATTAATACAAATAAAAAATATATGAAAAAAATCGTATAATTTTTTCATACAAAACGGCAATTTCATAGGTAAAGACCTAATATCATGTACCGACCTACATATTATCATAATCATAATAAAAAGATATGTTATTATAATGATTATATTATGCTTCTGATGTTGAGTATTTTTTAGCTATATAATTTATTGAAGTACAAAAAATTACAAAGTACATTTGAGAGCCAGGTTATGTATGTAACAAAGATTGTTCGTACGTCATGATAATAACGTCACCCCTCATGATGTCATTACTTACATAAACTCGATACAAGGTTCAAGTGGGCGTGAAACTTGTTTTACCTAATTTAATTCAAATATATACAAGGCAACCGCTCGGATCCGTCCAATTGCAGGCCTATAGCCATCACTTCCTTGTTCTCCAAGATAATGGAATCCATTATCAACTGCCAGCTCCTGCGGTACCTAGAGGAGCACTGGCTGATTAGCGACCGCCAGTACGGCTTTCGTCGGGATAGCTCGGCCGGGGATCTTCTAGTTTACCTGACACATACATGGGCAGAAGCAGTTGAGACCAAGGGAGAGGTGTTTGCAGTCAGTCTAGAAGTAGCAAAGGCCTTTGATCGGGCTTGGCACAAATCGCTCCTTTCAAGCTACCTTTCTATGGACTTCCCGCGAATTTATGCAATTGGATCACCAGCTTTTCGCCGATCGGAGCATCAAGGTCGTCGTCGACGGTGCATGTTCTGATCCTAAATTTCTCAATGCTGGGGTCCCACAAGGCTGTGTACTGGCTCCAACTCTGTTTCTTCTGCATGTCAATGACTTGTTGCAAATCAGCAACATTCATTGCTATGCTGATAATAGCACTGTGGATGTCTTGTACACTGGCCGTGCTAATATTTCCCGGGAATACGTCGATGAGAACCCGAACAAACTTGTGTCTGAAGTTGAGTCTTTATTAACTAAAGTCTCGCACTGGGGTCGACTAAACTTAGTCCAGTTCAACCCTAAAAGACACAAGTCTGCGCGTTAACCGCTAAAAAGTCAACATTTATCGCAACTCCTCTTTTTGAGAACACTCCCCTGTCTGCCACAGCCAGTATCGGAAGACTTGGCGTCGTCATTTCGAGTGACGTCCAGTTCCGCGGTCAGTTGAAAAGTAAGGCCACATTGGCCTCAAAGAAGCTTGGTGTGCTCAGTAAGTCGAGACGGTACTTCATGTCGGCTCATCACCTAAACCTTTGTAAGGCGTAAATTCGACGCCACATGGAGTATTGTTCTCATCTCTGGGCAGGAGCCCCTCAGTACCAGCTACTTCCTTTTGACCGCATTCAGCGTATGGCGGCTAGAGTTATTGACGGTCAAGCTCTTTCCGATCGGCTTGATCAATTGGCTCTGCGTAGAGATGTTGGTTCACTCTGCATCTTCTACCGCATTTATCATGGGGAGTGTTCCGAGGAATTGTTTGGATTGATCCCGGCTCCCGAATTTCACTATCGGACACCGTATCAGAATCGTACATTCCATCCACACCACCTCGTTGTCCAGTGATCTACCACAGTTCGTTTCTTAAGGCACTTCCTGCCTCACACAACCACTCTGTGAAACCAGCTGTCGCCCGAGGTCTTTCCGAGCCGTTATGACCTTCCCTAAAAGGCCGGCAACGCATCAACGATCCCTCTGGGTTACGGATGTTTGTGGGCCGCGGTGATCACTTTCCATCAGGTGCGCCACCTGCCCGTTAGCCCCCTTTTTACCATAATAATAATAATAATTTCTACTCTAAGCTTTTAACATTTTAACACACCGAAATATAACATAATCTTAAAGCTCATACATTTTTTAAATTATTTTTTTGTTTGAAGTTTGAACTAATTTCTGAAACTACCAGTCAGTTATGATTTGCATTTTATAGCCTATTTATTGAGGAAGGTGATATAGACTATATAACTTTAGGCTACTCTACCCAGAGAAGTTGAGCTTTAATCGTGAACGTCAAGCAATCTGGCAAGCTGTTGCCAACGCAAGTAGGTACGACAAGCGAAAACAACAATAGGCTTCAAGGGTATTATAATATATCAGAGGCGTCGACATTCGAAAGCTGTTTTGTTAACTTTAAACATATAATCAGTTCTATCATTTTGATATTTTACTGTAACAGACACATAAATAATATAAACAATATTTTAGAAAATAAATTACGTCTGTAATTACGTTTCACAGTTAAACAAGTTTATAATTATTTGTCATAAGTTTGAGGGCGAATTAAAAAACTACTTTCTTAATAATATAATTATACCATGTGATTATCTTCTTTACGTATGTTTACAATAATTACATTTAATAAGAATGAAAAATCTACTTCTGTCTGTTTGTTTCGATATCCGTAATTTAAGCAGTCATTTAAAACAACAACAAATATTGCAGAGTTTTTAGCGGGATCTTGATCTGTCATGTAAAAGATTTTATTTTAATTCATGAACTTATGTTTTTTGCCATATATTATGTAATTTTGACGACATTTACATGACGTAGTTTGGTTATTGTTCACAAGTGAAGTGAATTGTAAGTAATAACTAGGAACATTAATACAAAAATTCCCTGGATATTTTTACTTAGGGAGCCGCCATCTTGTTAAAGACATGTTTGACGAATATTCAAACAAGAATTTTCACCTGACGTTAGCAGAATATTAGATGAACACAGTTCGCATGAAATAAAAAGAAAACGAAGAAAAACAAATATTCCCGGAGTTTTTCACTTTAAAATAATAGCTATGTAAATAGTTAGATATTTCTGAATTACGAGTTGTCACATTATAGATACTTCATATCTTAAATTATTACAAAACGCAAATATGTCTAATCATAAGATACTAAAGTATCTAGTAGGATTATAAATTTTACGGTGGCAATAATATTTCAATTGGCAGCGGTATCACAATCGCTAATTACATGGAAACCACCCTTTTCATGTAACATTAGAAAACAAATAGGTTGTACAGACTATGTGGATAATAAAAGACACCTGTTATAATCTCAGCCAATAAAACACATAAAGTTTTAATAATATGATATTAAGTTAGTAGCTAATATACATAAATATTACACAGCAAATTAACTCAACACTTGGAATAGTTGTCATATGCAATAAATAAAAAGCCGAAATACAAAGTTTATAAAGCGAAATTACCACCCCAAACGTTTTAATATCGATAAACTAAATTTGTACTATCCCAGCTATTTACCTCGTAGTCAACCCAGCCTCCAAGAATGCTGCATCCGCCATTTGAATTTCGTATATTTCCTTTATATCCAGCAATTAAGTTGCGTGCATTCCATCCGCCGCTTGATGGGTATCCACTTCTACTATTTGTTCCGAAAGTTGGTCTTCTACTCAGTTCTCCCGACCAAGTTCCATAATAACCAGAACCTGGCTACTGAATGGTAGTCACCAAAGAAGAAGGTATCACTACAAAAATCACTGCTTCCATGCCATCCGCTGGCACGTATTTATAATAACTAGCGATCGCACTAAGGTCGATATTCGACCAGCGACTTTTTGATGATAGACTATTTTTTGTTTGACATTTACAGTATTCATAAACAATGAGTATTATCTACATCATTTGCTGTCACTTTTCGTTGAGTGACAATGTCAATATTTTGGGGGGTCTAAGTTCAATGGCACTGGTCAGGTTAGGATTCGCAGTATTAATTTATTTTATTTGATATATTTGTAACAGATATTGTAGATAAATTTTAGCTTTCTGGACACCTTCTGCATATAAAATTTAACCATGCTAAATCTCACAGTCTTCCGTACACCCAACACGCTTAAAAGGGCACCGAAAGCTTTTGTTTCACGTATTAATATAAAGATATTATTTTATCCAGTTTTACAAACAGCACCTCCAGTGTTTTAAATTAGTTTTTTATTATTTAAAATTCGCTTTATTAGATAGTTGCCCTTTATTTAACTCGTGAATTCCCAGTTTCACCTATAGGTGACAGAGATTGGAGAATTTATTTAACTTATAAGATACAAAAATAAGTAAAAAATATACAACTACGATAAATTGAACAGTCAGTAGTATTTATATATTTTCTTTGGCTACACTGATCCAGACGTCATCTGTCAAATTATTCAATTGTTTCAAACGGTTTCAACGGCGTGGGAGCGGTTTTGTAACTTTTTATTGCTGTAAAAATGGCAAAAGGGTAAGGTACTGTAATACTTACTTATTTTTGCAAATTGTTGTTATGGAATGTAACTTGTAATCTAAATAATTTTATTTCGAAATCAATAGCTTTTGTACTCAAAATAGCGGTCAAATTCGCAAGTGGCAACTGTAGGTGATACTGGGCATTATTACAACAAAATTCCTGTTTCGGCTACGTTCATGATAGGGTCTTTTTTTCTTTAGGTTGACGTTGAATGAAATAGTTGATACATTAGAAGGTGAAGTTGGCTTAGATGGTGACTTCATCTTATTTCCGCCTGGAGATGAGGTATTTACCGATGAAGACAGTGGGGACGAAAATGAAACTAATTTTCTTCATCTTCCGAGTAGAATGTTACGTTCAGAAATAGAAAGACAGACTAGACTAAAAAACAAACAAAAATACAAGTTGACTGCCCATCGCTTACAAAAATGTATAACAAATATATGGGTGGCGTAGATCGCTTTGATGAGAATGTCGATTCTATGAGGATAGGTTTACGAGGAAAGAAATGATGGTTTCCACTGTTCGTCTTTGGACTGGATGCATCGTGTCAAAATGCTTGGATGATCCAAAGAAGGCGTGGTTGTAACTGGACTTACTGCGAGTTTCGCAGGGCTATCGTAATATCGTATTTACAAAAATACGGCAAACCCCCAACCAAAGACACCAATTGCGAAGTGACTGTTGAATCGAGAGTTTCAATTGAAACTAGACTATCAGGCAGTT
Source organism: Saturnia japonica (assembly GCA_033032175.1). Lineage (NCBI taxonomy): Eukaryota > Metazoa > Arthropoda > Insecta > Lepidoptera > Saturniidae > Saturnia > Saturnia japonica. The sequence goes on along the minus strand of CM065308.1, from coordinate 7,670,161 downwards.
CAGCTGATCATACAGAGAAAGATTGTTCACAACGCCGTTGCGGACTATGCTATGAACGTACAAGAAAAATGTGTTCTAAATGTAATATTGGTTTACATCTCAAATGCTGGTACTAATTTCATAATAAGTAAAAAGTAAAGCACACACACAAACATACATATATACACAGATATGTTATCTAATACATTACCTAAATTTATAATCATTTTAGAGAACAAAATAAATTGTATTATTTTTATTACCATATTAAGTTAAGGTATAAATAACGACCAGTGTCACATGTAGGTGCCACGCCCCTGACAAAAAAAAAATGGATATAATTTTTTTTTTAAATTATTTTTCATGTTTTAAATATCTAAACAAGTCAATTAATGCAAAAAAAAAAAAACAAAAAAAATCCATTTTTCCCAGAAGCATGGGAATTGACGGATTAAATTTACCCTGTATTATATAGCCCTTATAAAGAAAAACGTGTTATAATTGTAATTTTTGAAACTCTGAGATGTCACTGATGTCAGACTTGAAACCCCGTTCAAAATCCAAAGTACTAACCAGATTGTTATACGTCTTTTGGTGTGTTTGAGAAATTCCTTGGTTTTTGGTTTAGATTTAATTATAGTGGATATCAGAATAGATGCAAGAGGGATTTTCATGTGTAAAAGGTAATTCATAAAATTAATTGTAATGACTTTACAGTCACGTGTTTGTAGACGTGTCACGTCACGTTTCAATAATCAAACGATTATATAATACTAAGTTAAACTAGCCTCGTGTAAAGTCAAAACATGTGACACTGTTTCCTACATATTTGTTTTATAGCAAATTATTCCTAATCATTTCATATACCTACGTGATTAATACACGTAACTAACTCAAACAATCTGTATAAATAAGATAATTACAGTTATAATAATTACTAATTATTAATTAGTAATAATCAGCACTTTATAGATAAATGTTATGTACTTCGTTTTTCTAATATTATATTGCTATTTTAAGAATATTAACTTTAAAACCTGCAAACTGTGTTTGGATGTTATAAAAATCTTGCTACAAATATCTAATGCAAAAAAAAAACAATCTTCTGACTAACTTATAATTATGATAATCAGTGGCGGCCTTAGGGGGTGGCGAACAGGGCAACCGCCCGGGGCCTCGCGTCAAAAAATACAATATTTTGAACTATATTTTTTTTAAATTTAAAACTTTTGATTTTGTTTCTTAATTATTTATTAAGGTTATAACATAACGGTAAATTCAAATAAAGTTAGTTAACTAATTCATTCATTCAAATTATAATTGATAAATTTATTTTGTAGTACTTGAATATCGCGCCTCGAAACACTTAAAGATCGGTTTTTTAAACGCATAGCACTCGGGACTAGTATAGTATTATATAGTCGAGACATAATGTTCTGCTCATCTATCGCTCGGGGAATCCCGGTCGCTAGAGGAATTCTTTGTTTCATTTCGGTCGTCAACTTTTGTCACCTTGGAATTATTTTGCTTGCAGTATGAGTTACAAAATCTTTGCTGTACCGTACAATCTTTCAATTATATTTAATATTACGCTCTTATAGTGTTTCAAGTATTGAGTGAGCTGGAAAAGTGTAAATTATAGTATTTTAGGTATTGAGTAAGCTGATAAAATGTAAAAAACCTGTGTGACACCAACTTAAAAATTATTTCTGACTATTTGTGCGAAACAAAACAAGATTTACGAAATGAAGAACGTTTCAAGAACACGAATCTGAACCCGTGTCTAAGTCTACATCCATGACTGCTGGAATGGAAAATCTGAATCCTCAAAATTACCTCGGTTTATGGCCCATAACAATTACTGATGTATACCGAACTGAGATTGTATAAAGAGGTCCAATCCAGATTGAAGTTGAGTTATTTCCCGTAAATGATAATGGACGGCGATTCAGTGAACATCATTAAAATAAGATAACAAGATAAAAAAGAATAACGGTGAAAAGTTTAACAGGCGCTGGATGATTTATTCACAAACAAAGGATGCCGTTTACTGCTTTCCGTGTCGAATATTCGGGCTAGAAAATACAAAGACTGGATCAAGTGAAGGAGTGTGTTATTGGAAACACTTGGGTTCAACACTTGATTACCTAAAGTCTCACGAATCTATTCGACAACACAAAAATTGTAGGCTGAAATGGATTAATTTAGAGAATAGTTTAAAAGCTGTTCCACTATTGACTCCTTGGCTCAGTCACAAATTGAACAAGAAAGGCAACGTTGGAGAGATATTTTAGAACGATTGCTAGCAATTGTAAATTTTTTAGCATCTCACAATTTGGCCTTCAGAGGTCATAGAGAGAAGTTAACATCTGACTCAGGTTCGAGTGAGACATGCGGTAACTTTATAGATTTAGTAAAGTTAATAGCCCGATTTGATCCCGTGCTGAGACTTCACTTACAACAAGTAAAATATAAAACGATTAATGACCACTATATCGGAAAAAATATTCAAAATGAGCTCCTACAATCGATGGCAAGTCACGTGAAAAATGAAATTGTTGAAAAAATAATTAATAATAAATATTACTCTATTATTCTTGATTGTACTCGCGACATTTCTCGTGTTGAGCAACTATCAATTATTATAAGATTTTTAAATACAAAAATAGCTGAAAGTGAAGAACATTTTGGTTTCATAGCCGTCGAAAAAGCCACAGCTGAGAGTTTGACTAATTACATAGTCATATAATTAGAACAGTTATGTATATCATTGCAAAACTGCAGAGGCCAAGGATATGATAATGGTGCCAATATGCGTGTTGAAAAAAGTGGTGTCCAAAAAGGTATTATTGAAATTAATCCACTTGCTTATTTTTTACCTTGTGGGAGTCACAGCTTGAATGTCATCCTAGGAGATGCAGCATCGTCTTGTGTCCAAGCAAAATCTTTTTTGGTTTGCTCTACACTCTGTTTGCCGGCTCAAGTCAGAGGTGGGCTATTTTAAATGCTCATGTAAAATCCTTATCGCTAAAACCACTTTCTGAAACTAGATGGGAGTGCAGGGTAGCATCGGTGAAAGCCGTTAAATACCAACTAAACGATATATGTGATGCTTTAAAGGATTTAGCAGAAAATACAACAGATTGTCAGTTGGTCAGTGAATGCCATTCTATAGAAAAGGAAATAACTACCTACGAATTTGTAGTTTCACTTGTCATATGGTCTGACATTCTTACAAAGATAAATGTTATCAGTAAAAGGTGGCAAAGCGAAAACATGCACTTAGATGTGGCTATACAACACCTAGACGCATTCACAAATTGGCTCGATAATTATTGAGAAAATGGTTCTCAGTCATCCCTTGTAACAGCGAGAGAAATAGCCGAGGAAAATGATACTGACAGACAGTTTAAAGAAGTCAGAAGACGAAGTAAAACAAGGCATTTTGATTATGAAGGAGAAGATGAAGCTCATGAATTGAATGCGGAAGAGATTTTCAAAATAAACTATTTTTATGTTATTGTCGACAATGTGCGCGCAAGCTGCCATCCTAGGTTAAATGCAGCGACTTGCAAATATCTATGACTATAGGAGAATCATGTGATATTGATGGACATGAATTGTACGAAGAACTGAATATGTTCATCCGTGTGTATGAAAGAAACGATGACATTATCTCGGTGCTGAAATACATAATAGAAAAAAAATTAACTGAAATTTACCCCTACTATCGAAATAGTTCTAAGAATTATTACCACCACACCTGTTACGGTTGCGTCTGCTGAAATAAGTTTTTCGAGGCTTAAAATTATTAAAATATATTTGAGGAATTCGATGACACAGGATCGGCTTTCAGCCCTTGCTATTCTTTGAATCGAAAATGACGTAGCTCATTCGTTAGATTATTGGGTTTTAATTAAAAAATTTAGTCTTAGTAAAGCCGCAAACATCAATTTTAAAATTTATCATCTCTGTATTTGTTAATTTTGTAAATCTTTCAATGTAAGTAAAATATTTTAAAACTCAAATTTTATATATTTGTATAACTTTAGCATTTCTCGTCAAACGTAACGAATACCTACCAAACAACCAGACCTACTTTCGCATCACATAGGTACTTTTCCGTAGGACAAAAGGCCTCGCAAAGACCTGCCGCCCAGAGCCTCGCAATGGGTAAGGCCGCCGCTGATGATAACGTATTGAAAGTTGAACATAGAGTAGAGCGCCAAAATATTTTAATTTATTTAGTAGATACCTAAAGTGCGTAGAAATATGTAACTTTGTCACAAAAAAATATTTTATTCGGAATATCCTCATTTGGCTTACATGCAGGCCTTCAATCTGTCTGGTCATGAATATATGGGTTTACGCACAGTTTCCATGGGAAAATTAACTTCAGCTTGCTCTAGAAGTTTCTTAAAAGACAATGTCGGCATGTCGTTTAGAGTAGGCCATTTCTTCTAAAATTGACCATAATTTGTAGTTCAAGGGACTAAGATCTGGATTACACGAAGACTAGTCTTTCACTCTTATAAATCCCGGAACATTAGCTTCGAGCCAGGCTTGGGTAGTTCGTGCCTTGTTGAAAATGGAATGTTGGAAAGTTCACGATATATTAAGTACGTAATACATAATAACTCAATGTTATATTTGTTTAGCTTCTTTTCAATTTATTTTGTCTAAACTTTTCAAACATATCGTTATTGTTTTACGTAGATATAGAAATTTTATCTACAATATCTAATTGACTAATGCCTAAGACTTTGATTACATAAACATCTAGATACCGTGTCGCCTTAACACCGATGATATTTTTGTGACACAGCTTCGCTAGCCTAGTGTGCGTAAAGGCGTTGTTGTACACTCGCGTTGGTTGTTGTTGTGTGCTGTATAGGGAATACCAAGTTTAAACTTTTTACTTTAAAAGGGGGGAAATCGTAACCATTAATTTAAAAAAGTCATAGATATGCTGTTGTTTTGAAATTAAATATCGGTGAATGAATCGGCCTCGTGCGTTGTTAACGGTTAATGTGTTTGATGCTATTCACACCCTTCCTTCATACTCTGTGAATGTCTCTGACTCCCTAACCGCTGCATGGAACTTGCAGTCAGTAGTAGAATTATAGAAGTACAGTTATTGAGACTATTAATGCATTAACGATTAATAGTACATTGTAACCGCCAAGAAATTATCTATATTATTTGTAAATAACATAAGAAATATTATTTCTTAGTAGCGTTTTTGTCGTTATTAAAACACTTATACGCTCCGTGCAAGGGACAAATGTCATCACTTTGAGTTGTCATCTGTTGTCGCAGTTTTGGTTATCGAGACGAACTGGTGACTCCACAGAACCAAGTTCCTTATGACTGAACATTGGAGCTATGGCTCGTTTTTATGCCTGCAATACACCGGACTACCGGACTACCGGAGAGACTTACCTATGCAGGTGTGCCTGTTTATCGTACTTCGTAAATCGACTTTACACTGGTCGCCTACGCAGGTTTAAAAACCTTACCTTTGCAGGCACACTTAGAGGTCTCTGGTAGACCGTAGCGTGTGTGATTGGCTTAAAGAAAAGTGCATTTTCGAATGAAATAATAATTGTAAAAAAAAAGAAAAATAGTAAGATATGAAAGGAAAATGTGACTACCATACATCAGCACATAGAGGCACACTTAGATGGATATTCATCTTGTATGTCGCGTTCAGGAACAGCTGACTGAAATATATCCAGTAATGAGTCGGAATGGTAGGGGTCGCGACCACCCTACACATGGATTTAAACCCGTCACAGAGATTTTCTTTTGGATTGTCCCTAACGAGTACTGTCTTGCGTTAAGGTATTGAACAGTTCCTATGACCAGTTCGTTGCTTCATCTTGAGATCCTGATCAGGTACTAACAACCAATTACCCATCGAAACGAACCTAACGAGCACAAAGTTAATGATTTTACGTAAAGGTAGTGTGGAGTTCCTATCACCACCTTCCACCAACTACTCAAAAAGTATATATTTATCCATGTAATTTCAACCCATACAGTTATAATAGTATTTTATTGCTAATAACAATTATTATATAATATTGTTAAAATTTTAATAACCGTCAGAGGAAATTTGAATGCATTTATAACAGCAACACTGACAATAAATTACGTCTTCAATTTTATGATATAATTATATTTGTTTATATGAATTTAAATTATTTATTTATATGGAATCACAATACTTACTTATGGAATTTAATCTTTTTATTATTATCTTCTTAGGAAATAGTTTTCGCAAAGTTTATTGACACAAAACGCCATTTTAAATTATAATTGCGAGATCAAAAATACGTCTATACTCTATGATGCGCTAAATGAACTGACAGCGGTTTCGAGCAAAGAATTTAATTTTCAGGTATAATATGAGAAGGACTTCTTAGAAACGCCGGATAATTAATCTATAAATGTATATTTAATAAAAGGCCTAAGATACCTGTAAAATATTTCAGAATTAATAAAATATATATGAAGGTACAAATATAGTTAAAGGAATCATTACGTGAATGACGGTGATAGCTGGAAGTGATTTCCTCTACGTATATATACTAAAAATGATAATAATAATTGTAAACAATGAAAATAATGTAAAAATAATTTTAAAAAAATTTGTTGATAAACCCGATCGAGTTTCTTGCAGGTTCTTCGCGATGGTTGGGTTATGTAGTCGGGTATTATGTTACATTATACTAGAGGCACTTCAAACTACAAGATTTTATTGAAGGTGACCCAAGCTCAATTTAGTAATTTGCATACAATATGGTCGGAGCGCTACTTCAATCGGTAGACTCTATTATGATCAAATGTTACACGGTTAGCAGTTAGATTAGTCTAAGTGTTAGCACTGGTTACAGTTGTATTTTCAAAATGTACAAGTGTTTATCGTAATATTTAGGCTGACTTAACAATGCCAAATTAGGTCGATTCGCTGGTCGCCGTTCTTCGTGGTCACTAAGATGAAAAATAATCACTTTACTCTTAGCTTGAATAAAAAAATGTTAGCCCTTTTACAACTCTACTAATACGATGTGATTCTTCTTGTCATATTAAGAGGAGTTTGAGCTATACCCATTTTTTATTCGACTGAAGTAGACAATGTGAGTATTCGCGGATACACAATTAACAGGTGCCATTACAATCCCACTACTACGATGAGATCTTCTTCTCTTATCAGGCAGAGTTGGAGTTGGGGTCTATTTTTTTTATTTGACTGTAGTCGTAAACAGTGTAATCCAGCTGATAAGAAACAGTATCTGTTAAGTCAACCTATGACCAACCTAAAACATGCTTAATAATAATAAATCCTTTCAATTATAAAATTCATAATATGTATTATGTTATTTTTACACAGAGTGAAACTAACGATTGAATTAATTTTTACAATTCCTAATAATTCACGTTGGCGTCTATACCTACTAGTCGTGAGGCTGTATTGCACCTGACACCTCATTGCGATATTGGCAGCCGCCGAGATAACACGAGGATTATCTATTTTCGCATTTATCATTCCAGATTACATCGGAATCTTTTTATAAATAACACAATAATAAGTAATATCAACTATAATAAAACAAATCAGGTTAGTTATCGACACATATAAAAGGCAATGTCCTGACTGATTTATCATCGCCCAGCTCAAAGCACCTACCTACTAAGAATAAAATTTGAAAGGAGAGGTTGTTCACTTAGATAGATAGATAGATTTGTTCTTAGTTTGTCAAGCACATGCTTTCGCTCTAACATTGCCATAAGCTAAAATATCACTCTACTACAAATGGAACGCAGCATCGAAATCGTTTCAGCGTCACAAGGAACACAAGTTGAAGGAGATCCAAATGTATTTGCTTGAGACGCTCTAGGTCGCATCTACACTGTGCATCCAAATAACGACAAATGTTTCTATCATCGATTGTTGTAGGTGAATATTGGTGGTCCGATGTCGTTTCAACAACCGAGAACCCTTAATAGGCATCTGTGTGCAAATTTCCGTGAGGCGTGTTAATTGTTACAGTCTCTGAACAACGATTCGCATTGGGACAATACGCTCAAAGATTTAGTCATATCAAATTTGCACATTGTTTGCAATTCTCATTAATGCACGCGTTTATCTTCCAATCTGAATGATTTGTGCATCAAATAATAGAACGATATGTCTAAGGATGATTGCTTCGTGTGCATCACCAGATTTTAAATTACTGCAGAAATTCACAATAACACATTTATCATGATAGAAGCCATATGTTTATTAGTGGCAATTTTTTTATTCATTTGGGAATAATATAACCCAATAGTTCTCAGCACGATGCATTTCATCACGTGTTATAAAGAGAACAAGAAGAAGAATAGGCATTAGCCGAAGCTGATCGTAAAAATGTTTTACAATTGCACCAACAAAAAGAGACTGCATACGACTCTTTGATAGAAGCTGTGAATAATGGAACTGGTGGAATTTGGGGCGAAGGCACGATGGTCCAAATGAGGTCACTGGAGGTGCTGGACAGAACGTTAAAAAATCTTCTTGACAATGATAAAATTTTTGGTGGAGCCATGATTCTGTTGTCCTGTTATTGTTGTCCGACTCTTCTAGTTTTTCTATGACCAACTGTAGCTGACGAACTAAACCCGTGCTTAGAATCTTCCAATTTAAAAGCCGCATGTGAAAATACCTCGATTATCGACCAACAACAAATGTCAAATGTTTTCAAAAAGGTCGCGTCGCCATCGCACCGATCAAGTAGCCTATCATTATTCTCTTCCCGTACTTCCCTACAGCTTTCCAGATTGATTTACGTATATATTTATTACTCCGCTCTTTAGAGTCGTAGCGTGAAGTTATTTAACATCGTCATCATATTGCTATAAACCTTTAGTGAGTTGTTGTGCGTACACCCGCGAAAGTTCTATATCTATCAGTACAACCATTTCATATCAAATGTCGAGCGAGTATGAAAGTACTGAAAGACAACGGGAACACACAGTCACAGAAAAATCTAGTATTCTGTAAAAGTATCGCACTCAACCTTAACTTTATGTTTACTAAATGAATTACTATACTTGATACCTTTAATTTTTATATGTTTTTTTAATGAAGAAACCTCATCGAATTACTTTTTATTGTTATTCCAGTCCGTATGTAAATTCTTAGTCAAGCTTATAAACATTTTCAAATCATTAATTTCAATACCATAGTTTAATTTCATGTGTCATATTATTAATGTAGTAAATGTTAAGACTTTTTTTTTTGTAAATTGTTCGGACCAAGAGTGCGCAGAGATAAAAATAAATAATAATATAAAACATCTGCTCAGCTCACATGTGGTAAAAGTGAAAACTTCAGAAAACATAAAAATATTCATATAAACTATACACGTGAACAATACACCACGCTAGATATGACGCCTTCTGCCAAGGCTTCGTAATACGCAGGCGGTTACATGCGTAGGAAAAGCAGATCAAGATAATAGGAAACAATGTATTCTATCTCGTTCTTTCTCAGGCTAAATCTTATAAATTTATGTTGTTAATGTCGCTTTTTCGTTTTATCGAGTTTCAAATCACAATAGAGCTAAAGAAGTTTTCACTTCAAAAAATATGTACCCAGTTTCACGCATCACACTGTACTGTACTCTGATACCAAATATGCAAAGAGTTGTAGGAATGCAGTCATATATAATTAACAGGTAACAAGACTACTGAAATCGATCGAGGTCGTTACTCGTTTCAGCTGCGACATCGAATATCTTGATTGCTTCAGCGCGATTTCATCAATGAGGTCGATGTCCTATTTTATTGTTATTCCAATTAATTCATTTTATTGTCTCCGTTATTATAATTTCGTATCGGTTACAGTAGTTTTGGATGTGCGTTCATCTCTAGTCATCTAGGAGTCAGGACTCATTAATTTTTAATCAACATATAATATTTATATATTTCAAGGTTTGATTCGAAAAAGCTTAAATCTAGAAACGTTTAATAAAGTAAATAAAAATATTATGCAGCATATTTTGAGTGTCCGTTATTTACTACGTTGGTTTTTCACATAATCTAATTTTTTTTTTTTTAGATATAGTTTTTTGGATTTTTTTCCAATTCTATATAACCTTGCCTAAGTGACGATACTTTTAATGTACATTTTATATTGGACAAAAAAAAAATTCTACCTAAAGGGATCATACTTGACGCATAATTGACACTATTTGGTAAGTTATTGAATACTAGATGACCCGGTGAACTACGTACCACGGAAAAATAATTTGGTTGTAACTTTTCATAGGCGATTATCAATCCTAATCAACCTTCTAATTCCAATTCATTGAAATCTATAAAATTGGCCGCAACGTGTACGACCTTAAGTTTCGTTGGGTCATTAAATCGAAATGTCTTACTAGCGAATGTCTTAAAACTACATTTTTTGTTTTGATTTCCAGTGTGTAACTGAACAAATATGATAGAATAGTTGTCCATGCGCAAAATATGGAAACTCCAAGTTAAATCTGCAAACTTTCAAAGACTGGTCTTGTAATTTAGCCTTGATGGTCATCACAAAGCATGTGAAATTTCAGCACTTTAAAATCAGTTGGAATCATCGGGATAAGTGGAATCAAAACATTTTCTCCTTTGTACTTTACCATGATAATTGTCACCTCGATGACGCTTTGTTTAATATATACTTTTTCATAATCAGTCTTGTTCTATTGAGTCGTTCATAGTCGAGGTTGATTAATGTTACGCAACATGAAGCGCGCTTTCTATTGCAATTTGTGAGATGGTAATCCAGGCAATTCCAACGAATTCAAAAATTTGATAGTTGACTAACCTCATCCTGGTTAACCGATTTGAAGGAAAACAACTGTTCTAGAATGAAATTCTGAATTGTCGGGTTAAAATCATCGACATCTTTGGTTCTCGATAATTATACGATTCGTTCCCGTCAATTATAGTTTTTGAAGTTCTTCGCTATGTTCAGAAAAACACGTTGACACGTTCACTGACTATAATCATTGGGCATTGTGATGAATCCGATTGAAGATGTCAAACTGCAATTTCCCCATTATCAATGCCCAAAAATGACTTCGTAAACACATCTGCATTTCGACGGCGCGAATGAAAGTTGGTCGAATAAATTTAACACAGATGAAACCGTGGAACATGGAACCGTGGAACTCTATAAGCTAGTAACATATCTTTATAATATTATAGAGCTATAACAGAATATTATAGCTAGTTTCATAATATTATGTCGGGGTGGGTCGTGATGCGAAATATCGCTCAAAGTGCATTGTGTTGGAGCGCTTCTGTCGTAACGGCAATTTCAAAGTACGTCACGTTACTGCGTTAAATGCAGTCCCATACTGTAAAAACATCCGATGAACTAATTGAGTTATTGCGACTATTATATTACTATTTGAAAATACATCCAAGGATTCTAAAGACCAATCTTGTAATGATTGGCTTTATACCAATATATTTCATTCCTATACAGTATTAATTATATTATTATTGTTTAAATTTAATCGTTTCACATTTATATATTTCGTAAAGTAAACTCGAAGGTTTCTATTAGTATTTGAAAACCAACTAACCAATTAATATATGGATTATATTGAAATAACTGAATTAGAAATTTATGGACCATAAAAAGAAGATCAATATTCAAAAATATACTCGTCATTTATAAAGGAATACTACTTATAATAAGTTCATTTTATATTTCCATATATCGTGAGAAACGCAGATCTCCGAGGAATTTCTTCGTCTATTCGAGAATTACAACAGGCTGATCTGTTTGTGACTTTTTATAGGACGTCAATTTCTGGACGGAGATATATTTTAAAAAGGAAAACGAAATTTATGTGATTTGGATGTGTAGGTACTTTAATGTTAATTCTTGGTATCGAAGTATATTTTATTTTAGTTACTTACTTTTAAATTTTAACAGTTCTATATTAGTTTTATATATTTCAATTTGTAAGTTGCCTTCGGGAATATATGTATTAATTTTATTTTTATTCTCATTTCATTATCTATTATTTCTTTCGGATCTAAATTTGAATTCATTGTCCACGCGACAATCTATCGGGAATGCTATTTTAGGAGGTAATAAATAGCAAAAACATTTTCTTTTTGTTTAAATAGATTCGTCAAAACAAGAAATTATATGTCTTCATCAAAATCACTGTCGGTATCGGATGACTCTGAAAAAAAACAATCTACGCGTATTCACACCGCAATAGCCAATCTATTTAATGATTTCAAAACGCATTACACGACACAACATAATTATGAACACTACCTTACAACAGATAGCGCCCCGACATGACATGGACACGTCAGGACACGACACACTCATATGAACCAAGCTTTATATAAGATCGCTAGTAATAAATCATAATAATCTTTTTTATAACTGACCTCTGCACTTGTATTTTGTACTTCACGTTACCAATAATTTCACTCGAGTGCAAATCACTATCGAGCCTGTGATAAATGCTGGAATTAAATTCACACTATTTGCATTATTAAAGCTGATACAGTAAATATACATTGAACTACAAGACCTTCATAGATGAAGACTATTTGCTTTAGTTTGTTATTTCAGCTTTGTTATTTGTAAGCTTAGAATAGAAAGTCAGCTTAAAGCTAGTTTGGTCATGAAATCTTAAGCTAAGCATTTTAAAAGTAAGACTAAAGTAAAATCTAGACGTGCTGTGTGCCTGTCAAAATGATTGTTGAAAAAATAACATGTTTAGAGCTGTAGTAAAACCTTATGTATTCGTTATTTACCGAGTAACGGGTACACCCTGTCACGAATGGATTTGGTTACTTGCATTTTTCGTATTTTCGTACTTATGTTAGTTTGATTGATTGTTTTAAAAACCAATACAACTGTTTTGGTTCGCACAAGTACCATTTATGCGTGAATTGGGTACTTCGATGAAAACGATATAACTCTAAAAATAAAATAAAACAATTCTTTGATATAATTATATTAAATTTGAGAATATAATTTTTTAATTAGTCGATACATGATGGATTGCGGTGTTATTGTGATATTACATATTATCAGGGATAAAATATTCAAAACAGGAAATCCATTGAAAATTCAGTAGTATTCCGTTAGATCCTAGGATTAGTTAAATTACAGTTTACTTGCAGTCCTTACCAATTTACCTATTGAATAAATCTAATTGGATTTACTTAACAAGTCTTTACAAGCCTGGTTAAAAATACGTTAAAGTTAAAAAATACAGCGTAAACAGCTAGAGGGTATGGAGTAGTAACGAGTACTGATTGCTTTAATAATGAATACATACGAGTACGCTATATTTCGTTACTTTTACACCTCTAAACATGTTATTCTTCTTTTTCTTTTTATTTAATGGCAACTGTGTTCTTTCTGCCAATGTCACGTGGATAAAATGTTTTTTTCTAATTAAGTACCTATTATTTTTGTAATCTTCAAACATACCTCGGAAAAGAGGGCAGTCCCTTGCATGCATGCAAATGCATGTTATCGTTGAAAGATTTAACTTTATGGCCATAATCTCACCTGATGTTAAGCAACGATAAGCCTAGTAAACATGCTAGCTCTGCAGTACAGCCGCCGGAACACACATATAGGTGTTTGGAGACAGATTAGAACATAAGGGTGACAGGCAGGCGGGTAGTAGAAAGGGTTGGACTTTAGAATCGGACTAGACTTTAGACCGCTGAATTTGATGCTGTTAATGGATGGGAGAGGGAGGAGAAGGTGAGAGGTGAAAAAGATGATGAGATTTTATTTTTTATTTTTTCCATCTAGGACTCCTTCTTCTGTCGCAAAATGCACTAGCCAGTGTCAATGTTTTAAGCCTTCGTAAAATTTTCAGATATGTATTATGGTACAAAACAGGGTCTTCTGACAAGATGGTGACTCCCTTGTCAGAACTAACTGGGGCGTTTAATGACATCTCAAAATGCTTCTTTACACTTTATATTCATAATCCACTTCACTTATGCACAACAACCAAACTATATCACGCAAAATTGCTCCAATATTACATAAGGTCAAAAAACCCAAGTAATGGTTTAAAATTAAAAACCACTACATGTCACTTCAAGATCCCGTCAAAAACTCCATCTAGGACTTGTATATTAATTTTCAACCGATAATTATTTGTTTCTGCCATTATAATCACAGTTCAACCCTAACCTAAGCAATTTTATCACCACAACGGATTAGGTTTAAGTTTAGGTTTAGATCATATAAACAACACGATAATATTCAAAAAATAACAACACAAAACCACACATAACAGTTTAAGATTCCGCCAAAAATAACATACCTACTATTCTGAATTGGAATCAATTACGACTCAGTTGCAACATGTACGGCACCGTTTGCATCGATGTGAGTTCGAATCCCTGCAACGAGCCTGAGTTTTCAGTACAGGAAAATATCGTGAAAAACTATAGCATGTAGGTAGGGCATTTTCTTATGCCTGGCTAGCTAAAATCCTCAAATTGAAAATTGGTCGCCATGCTACTGTAAGTATATTTTATCAGTTGCACTTTAGTGTCTGTCCCCACACTAAGCTAATGCTGAATGCTGAGACTTTTATAGAATAAAAAATAATAAATAAAAAAGGACGGAGGAGTTTTTGTTTACAATAAATAAGTGTATTTTCGATTTACGCTTTGTTTCACCAATAATGATATCATAATGTATACCTAACTTATAATAGTCACGAGACTACAACATGAACTTATTGAATCGTTGATATCACAAGGCACACGAATCTTTATGATACATGTTTGAATTTTTTTACAATGTAAGAGCAAAGTCCGCTTCTCTGTGAAAAAAATGAATAATACACGCATAAGACCATCTATATACAATTAATAAAACTGAAGTGTCTGATTGTAATTGCGATCTCTTCCCGCCAAGGTCTTTTTATGCGTCACGAAATTCGTTAAGAATTTGTTAAGCATAGGTGTTTGTTGTCTTGGGTATTGCGTCAAATTTCCTCTAGCCAACTCGCATGTTTTGTTTTGCCCCTCAGCTGTACGCCACTTTTTTTTTTTTTTTTTTTTTTTTTTTTTTTTTTTTTTTTTTTTTTTTTTTTGGAACTGACTACACTGTTAGCCTTAGGGGCCCTACAGCCGCTGCGGCTTTTACAGCTTCACCGGACTTGGGGGCGAGCGCAGAGGGCACTCAGCCGCGAAAGTTTTGTGGACGACTCGCACGAGGGTGCCAAAGTGGCCGGACCTCGGCTCGGGCGGTCGTCGCGTTCGCAAATAGGTCGCGATCTATTCGCATCCCTACACCTACGATTCGAGCTAACTAAATATACACATAGGCACGTTCCCTTTCTCCTGGGAGGAAGGAAGGAACCGTGCGTATGTGTATTCAGTAATCGGAATGTTTCTACACTAACTAGCGCTAACTAACTAGCGTAAAAAAGAAAAAAAAAAGGTCCCTCACAGAACCTATGTACCTGTGTGGTGTGCACGTGTGTATGTTCATACGTGTGTAGTGTTGTATGTAGGTAGCTAAGTGATGCACGTACAGTGTCACTTGTATCGCGCGGGCGGTTGCCTGACCCAAGGGTTTCACACCGAGGAACGGACCTAGGCTTGGGTTACCGCTAGAGAGGGTGGACGTGACGGGTGTGCTGGAGCGAAATTGACCGCCCGCCCTCTGCGGAGAGAACGGTGGTTACGCGGGCGTGGGCGCTGGCACGCTCTGTTTGGAGAGACGGATGTGTAATATTTATTCGAATTTTCGATGTGATCGTCGGGATCAATAAAAATATTGCGCGGCCGGCGTTTGCACCGGATGTCCGTGGGTCCCGGAACATAAGTGGCGGCTGTTTTTATTAACGGATTCGCGTGGTTCGACGCGGTGTCGAAATACGAACGGGAGAGCTGTTTAACGTAGGCATGTATCGAAGGAAGCTCCATATCTCTATGGAGATCTACGCTTCGAACATACCACGGGGCCCCGGTGAGACGATAGAGGAACCTATTCTGTATCGATTGTAACCGTTTGAAACTCGACTCGGACATATGTGCGAACACGGCGCAACTGTATGTCAAAATTGGTCGAATACACGTCTTGTAGAGCGTGAGCTTATGTCGCGTGGACATTTTACTCACCGAACACAACAGAGGATGCAACCGGCCCAGGACCCACGCGGCCCTGTTCCTAACCTTACGGATGTGGGGTCTAAAGGAGAGCCTACTATCTAGGGTTACCCCTAGATATTTGGTCTCTCTTACATGCGGAATCGGATTATCGTAGAGCTTAACAGGTTTAAGCTTCCACGGTATCTGTGACGAATCCGCATCGAAGAGCATCGCGGCGCTCTTCGAGGGATTAACGGCTATACGCCACTCGTTAAACCACTTCCCGAGAGTGGTCACGGAGCGTTGGACTTTATGTCTGAGGTGGGATCTATTCCTATCTGAGGCATATAAGACTGTATCGTCAGCGTATAGCCCTACCTCGACCTCCGGGAGTCGAGGTAGGTCACTGACGTACAGGTTAAATAGGCTAGGAGCCAGGATCGAACCTTGGGGAACGCCTGAGCGTATTGGACGGGGCGTGGACAATTCACCTTCCACTCTATAGCGGAAGGTGCGATCTGTTAAATAGTCACGAATTATTTTAATTAGCCTATCGGGGACTTCAAAGCGGTACAACTTGTAAATCAATCCCTCGTGCCAGATCTTATCAAAGGCCTTGGCCACGTCGAAAAAGACCGCAAGTGTACGGCGGGGTTTATAAAGTTCAGCAAAATTAAATGCAACGTGCTCCGTGAGGCGGTGCACTTGATGAGTGCAAGAATATCTAGCACGGAAACCGAATTGCTCAGGCGGATAGAGGTCTTTCTCCTCTATTATTGGCTTGAGACGGTTCAGAAGGATCCGCTCGTACATTTTCCCTAACGTATTTAGGAGACTGATCGGGCGATAGCTGTCGGGAAGCGACGCGCTCTTGCCGGGCTTACGGATACCTATGACTATTGCCTTTTTCCAGGCGGCTGGAAAATGGCAGTGGACTATGGCTACATTGAAGATGCAGACCAATAGAGCTATGAGGCGATCAGGAAGAAGCCTAAGTACTTCATTCCTGATCCCGTCGGGACCTGGTGCTTTTCTGAACTTAAGGCTTTTTATAATGGAAAGAACCTCCTCAGACGTGACTGGGGACAGGGAGGCTGTCGCGGGGAGCTTATCCAGCTCCCGCACGCATCCATCGATACCCTCGACCCGGTCGGTATTTGCATCGACACTGTTCGGAGAGCACTGGCTCTCCAAACAAGTGGCGAGGCACTCCGCCTTGTCGCTGCTATCGAAGGCGAGCGGTATACCGGGACCCCTCTCGAGGGGGGGCATAAGATAAGAAGCCTCTATTTTGAGGCTGCGAGCTAGTTTCCAGTAAGCCAGATGCGACGGCCTTAGCCCTTCGACGAGGGCGTCCCATCTGTGACTCCTGAGTTCTAATATGCGGGCTCTAACCGCTCTCTGAAGCGCGCGTAAGCGTGCGCGGTTTTCCTCGGTCGGATAGTGGTCGTGCGCACGAGTCGCCGCGTTCTTTTCCGTCAACAACGCCCGCACGTCGGCAGGGAGTACGAAGCGGCGATCGCTCGCCTCTTCGACCTCTCTCGAGGCCTCTCCGATGCCGACCTGCAGGTGGTCGACCAGGGAATCGATCGCGAGATCTACATCCGCAACGGACCCCAATACGTCCAGGATCCTATCTAAGCTGGACGAGGACGGCCTGTCCGCAAGATAATGTTTTAGCTTGGCATAGTCAACCACTTGGACCGAAGGAGGGCTAGAGTCGTCTGGTTGACCTAGCTGCATGATGACCGGACGGTGGTCGGAGTCGAGCTCGTGTACGACCCGAATGAGTCGTAACCGAAGCGCGATACCTTTAATGAGAGCTACATCAAGCACTGTCGGCATACAGTTGTCTTGAAAGTGGGTGGGAGTGGGTGGCGCTATGACATCAAAGTTTAGCACGTTCGTTAGCTCTTCGAGTTTAACCCCATTACTGGAGTCTCTCCAATTGCCAAACGAAGTGTGTCCACAATTGAGGTCACCCGCTATAATGACCGATTCACCGAGCGAAAGTAGCTTTTCTAGGTCAGACCTGAGAGGCTCTTTCCTCGGCGAGAGATAAACTGAAACTAACGTTATGGACGGGTGGTCGGTCATTCCTAGTCTACACACGGATACTTCCATATTGGTAAGTATCGGAGGATCTACCGGCGTACAATATAATGATCGTTTGTAATAAATGAGAGTGCCGCCCCCGCGGCCGGCCCGGTCATTTCTTACAATATTGTAGTTCGCGATTTTCGGATCACGTTTAGCACGCTTTAAGAGCGTCTCCTGCACTAAAAGAACATCTACTTGGTGATCTTTAAGAAAGGTCGCGACGAGATCACGCTGCGGTAGTAGGCTTCGCGCGTTAAAAAAAGAAAGATTTAACGCTTTCGGCTTAAACTTTGCCATTGAAAGGCCCTAAGTTATTATTACACGCCTCACGGTCGAGACGTTGTAGTGTCTCTGAGAGGCGGGGGAACGCGCAAGCGGTCTTGATGAGACCGAAGCGCTCCAGATGGTCATTGTAGTCAATGAGCTCGCGGATATCGTGCTCGCGAAGGAGCAGTATCATTAAGTCGTTACTATTAACGACAACGTTAGCGGGCGCGCGGGGCGCGGGAATATCCATAGCCATAAGGGGCTGTGGATTGGGGCGACGGGGGCCCCATGCGTTCTGCGATGAACGCACGGGTTGCGGTTGCACCGCGCGGGGTGCGGAGAGGCCGGTGGCGGCCGGGGACTGGCGCGGGACCGGCAGCGCGGGAAATTCCCCTGACGCCAGCGGGGGTTGCGCTTTGAGCTGTACGCCACAATGGACCGGGCTATTATATCCCATATGCGTTTTATGGGGTAGACGCTATCGAAGGCGTTGTGGTCCGCCTGTTCGATTTTGGTGCGGTGGCAGTTCCGACAGATAGGCGGCTCTCCGTCTGCTCAGACCTGGCTCTGTGCTTTGCGATGAGTCCCTTCGCATTGGCTGCAGAGGTCCTCCTTTTTGCTAGACATTTTTCTGCCGTGGCCATAGCCCAGACAGCGGGTGCACTGGACCAAAGGTGTTTGGTCAGCCACCTGCACGCGTTGCATGTCTATGTAGACATGATCCGCAGCCGTGAGTGTGCTCCACAGCCTCGGAGATGCCTGGAGCACAATGTGGCTGGCCTGTTGATTTTGTACCTGCCGGCTGTACTTTACCACCACCCTGTAATCATTTGCTGGGATTTCTATCAAGAGTTTCTCGTTCTGAGAACGGAGCGCTGCCAGAACCTCTTCGTCAGTGACATAGGACATGACATCCTTTATCACAACCAGGGGTTCTATGTTGCGCGCTTTTGATACTATCACTTTCAGAGCCTCCTCTTGTATCCGTCTGGTTATGCGATCAAGGTCGTTTTTTGTGCCTCATCTTATGATGTCCTTCTAGTCCTTGGCCTTTCGCATCCGTTTCACTCTTAGCCCAGTATTTACCGCATGCACTACCTTCCTGATAGTCTTTAAGGCTTCGACACTCGAGTCGCCGTCATATGTGGAGGTGATAATGATGGAATGAGTTTGCTTGATGGTTGGTATAGCATGTGTTTTAGTTTTTTCCGTGCTCCCTTTCGAGGTCTCCTCCGTGGTCGTAATTGTCTCCGTCGTGTTTCTAATTTTGTCTACCTTCTCACTCAGCAGACTTATTATCCCCTCTATTATTACGCTTTCTATATGTGCAATTTTGTCGTCTTGGTTTCTTTTTATTGGCCCCGTATATATTTACACATATGAATGTCATTCTGATATTAACGTCTTAAAAATATATTTTTTGGGAGTGTAGCAAACGTCTGCTATAATACTGGCTATACGGAATGATATCTATTCAACGAGAGAACAAATGACAACTTGTTTACTACTTACACTAAAAATATTATTATATCACCTATATATTTACTTGATATTACCTAGATATTATTACACAAATTCAAAGCAAAATATGTTAACGATGAACGAACACATCATGAGGAAATAAACTTAAACGCTTGCGAAATACGAATATTAGCGTAGTTTCAGCGCTATATATGTACGCAGTGAAACAATATAAACGTATCACATTTTATCGTAATCGTATCGTAATCGCTATTACGTCAAATCTGTATTGTTGTGGTACTTGAGATTGATGTTGTACCCTTGTTTTCCTTCGTTATGAGACCTTTGCCCTGCAGTGGTGGGAAATTACAGGCTGTTATGTTAACTAACAGTACAATTACATCACAATATTCTGCGTTACACTAAAGATTATGCAGAATTGTATACTTTATTATACATAAATATTATATTAATTATTGGAAATCTATATTAATATTATAAAAATGAAGAGTTTGTTTGGTTGAACACGCTTATCTCAGGAACTACTGGTTCGAACGGAAAATATTTTTTAGTTTTGGATAGCCCATTTATCGAGGAAGGCTATATAATATCACGCTACGACCAATAGGAGCGGAGCATCAATTAAAAATGTTGCAAAAACAGGCGAAATTTATTCCTTTTGAGAGCTTCCACTGCGTGCGCTGCGTGAATGATTAAAGTTACGTAACAACCATGTGTGGCGAAATTGTTTCTCTTAGGAAAGTTCAAAAAAAGCCCCACACAGTACATGGCTATCTTTTATGCTTTACTCAATATAACCTTTTTTATGGTAATAAGATTTGTTTGCGAAGGTGTTTTTGCTTATATGGTTTTAATCCTTATCGAAATAAATACGTGATTCATCACGTATTTAATTTTGAACACAATTGCCCTATACAGTAATTGATTTCAATGAATATCTTAGGAGATATCACAGTTTTAAAATAACTTGGTAGCAAAATAACGATCTAGTATCGCCAGCGCATTTTTATTATGCAGAATAATGTGGGAGGCGGGCGGTACCTATAATACAGTGCCTACGGCCCACTCTCTCTAACCCTTTCTCTCTCTCTCTCTTATATGACGTAGACGTAGTTGCCCGGGTCAGCTAGTTTAATATAATAACTTGTAGCCCTTGTAGGTTGTAGATGACAGAAAACAAATACTTCATAACATAATATAGTCTTGGAAAACAAAATATGTAGAAATATATAAATAAAAAATGTGTTTATTTATTATGTTAATTAATTCTAAATCAATTGTAATTAATGAAAACATTATAAAGCTGGGCGTTCAAGAAATGTACCGATATTTAGTGATATAGAACAGTACTTTATATTGATTTGGATTTGAAATCGCCAATATGCAGGTTTTTGACGTAATGATTAAGCTTGTGTTTTCTCGATATTTGAGTATTTATAGATGGCTATGTTAATGTAATGAATATACAAATATTATCTAAATTGGTTAATTATGTATGAATCACAAGTAATTAATCAAAATTTATTATCATAGATATAAAATATGTAATCATATTAGTACAACGAACTCATTTGGCTTTTCTTTGTCTTTTAGATATATACTTCAAAATACTACTATATATTACTTATTATATATGTATTTACAATGTTATTTTCCGCACTATACATATATAATTTAAATAATATTAACGGATTTTGTGGTGAATTACTACGTAGTATTAGGACCATTTAACTAAGTCTCTTTAAATCCCTTTTATTATTTTTGATTTAGGGATAATAACAACTACTACAAAACATCTTAACCTTATCTTGCCTGTCAAATAATTTTTTTTTTAGTTGAGTTTTAGACGAATTTCTAAATAAGTAAGTAGAATTTGAACACACTACTCAAATTGTAACGTTAACATAAGAAGCACAAAAACTTTGAAAAAATATTTTTAAGGAGGTTTTAAGAGACTAAATTTTGTTATTTACGCAAAGTATGTTTCCAATCAAAATAAATCAGAAAACACTTAGCTACTTTAATAAAACTTCGAATGAATTTAATTAGCAAAACTAGATAATTTTTAGTAATTTTGATAAAATGATAAGCAATGGCAGATGTGATAGCCAAAAACGCAAGCCTCACACGGACGCTTTGTTCACGCAATTAAACTCGCGTCACACATATATATTTATATATAAATGGGCCGTGAAGAAACGTCTTCAGTATTTCGCGACTATCAAGTTCGACAAGTTCTGTTTCAAAATTGCAGTGAATCGTAGTGTTATTATTTATTGCGACCTTATTCGTGTTATTACAGGTGAGGATTTCTTTGTAATTTTTGAATTTATAAATATTATGGATTGGAATGGCATTTTCATTAATACTTAATGACAAACAAATATATAATAGTCATCGAATAACATTTACCTCTATCTAAATATTTCCATTTTATAATTGCATTTATTAGCCTATTAAGTTTTACGTTTAATGAAACAAGTATGCCTTACTAAGTTAATAAATCATTGCACTGCCCGACTTATGTTTAATAATTATATAGGTTATGCAGTTGATAATATTAGGAAATGATTTTTATATTATATCAATATTATCCCCAATAATATAAAATATAAAGTCGAAACTGCATACATATTGTATAACATATTGCACAAACCTGCATTGTACCAGAATAATTAAAGGTAAATTATTTTGTTTCATTAAAAATTTTCAATTTCAGTAACTATTTTGTGACTTTACGTAATATTAATGTCATTATACAAATAATTATAGTGCAAAATTTAATCGCAAACTCATTTTAGAAGACTAGACTAATCCTTTTCTTCACCAAATTTTCTAAAACTAACAACGAACAATTTCATTTCAACTTAAGCTAAGTTTAATACAAAAATAACAGAATAAAGATGAGTTACTGAAAAATCTGTTTTAATTTTTTTATAAATATATAATGAATAAATTTTTCGTAAAATATGTAATTTACATAATTCAAAATAATATTATTAAAAATTTAGTTAAAATAATTAATAGTAACTAAAATATTAGCTAACAACGTCACAATATACTAATATTGGTTTAAATACAAATGCACATTTATGCATATGAATTGACAATAAAATGTTTGTAAGCTCGTTAGGTACATAGATCTTCTGAACTATGACCCCATTCATTGCACCATACAGAATCCACACAATAATAATTATTATCATCTCGTGATCGGCGTCCGATTGTACCGTCGCGCATCACTCGGAGATCACGCACTCGTGCAACCTATTATGTCCGTCACTTCATTATCATACCAATTTGAAGGATAAAAAAAACACAATACAGATAAAGTAAGATAGTTAGGGCGGCACAAAGAAATTTCTTTAGAGATTTCTCTCTACTTGGGGCAACTCGACTGGTGGAATACCGCCAACCTACAGAAGATCGTGGTTTAATAACCTTTCTTGTGCTCCTGTGGTGAGTAGAGTTTCCAGAGCTCCTTGGAGTAGAGGGATTCAAGGTCGGCAACGCGCTGGTGGTACCTATTAATTAACATTAACTTTGTTACTTCACTACCCGTGCGAAGCTGGGGCAGGTCGCTAGTTGCATATGATGCGTACATTTAAGGGTTGCGATAATTGTTAGAAACTGATAAGGGACACTTTATAATATATTAAACGAATAGACACTTTAAAATGTGGCTTATTATTAGAAATAAGAATATACTTCTAAGGAATTATGGCTCAAATGTATGTAGCTTGTATGGAAATCACGTCAATCGACATGAGTTCAAATCCGTGCAGTGAGCCTGAGCTTTCGCTAAAGAAAAACATCGTGATGAAACCATACCATGGTGGTAGGGATCTTTCTTTCTAATCTCCGGTTGCTAGCTATCACCCTCAAATTGAAAATCTGTCGTCAAACACCTATAGGTGTTTTCCGGCAGCTGCACTTGAGAGCTAATCCTCCCACTAGGTTTAGCGTGTTACCATTCTGGTGCTCAAAACACTAAAACCTATAACGAATAAAAAAACAAGTCCAGTCATATTTTGATGTAGATTTAACTTTATTAAGGTTATCAGTTTTGTATTTAATTGAAAAACGAAGCATAAAAGGGTCAATAAGTAGCAAAACGGGACTGAAAATACAGTGCCAGTCCTGTATACATATACGGTATGGCAACACAACCTAACAATATTTAGAGAGGCAGAACCTGAGTGAAGAAGAAGTGGCTTCACCGCCGCACCTATACCGCAAAGTAGCAGTGCTTGCGCTACTGTACTCCAATCCTAAGAGTTTAGTTGGCAACACGCACTCGCATATGACACGTTCCAACTTAGACTTCAAAAACGAAATCAAAAGATACTTATTTAAATTAAGGCAATTATTAACGCCAAAAACATGTCAGCCAGTGCTCCCCAAACTGTGACAACATAGACGCCGCACATGTCAACGGAATCGAAATCTCGGTACAGGAATTCAGTTGGGTGCCCCCTACGCATACCCTAACCCTGGTCACATCTGACGAAGTCTGTTCCGTCATCAAGGGCGTTAAGCTCAAAAAATCTCCCGGTCCTGACGGGATCAAGAATGAAGTACTCAAACTTCTTCCCGATCACCTCATAGCACTCTTGGTTTGCATCTTCAATGTAAACATAAACCCGGCAAACAAGCATCGCTTCCCGATAGCTTTCGCCCGATTAGTCTCTTGGATACCTTAGGTAAAATCTATGAGTGGCTCTTTCTAAACCGTCTCGAGCCCGTGATAGACGACAAAAATCTATACCCACCGGAACACTTCGAGTTCGTGCTCGACACTCCTGTGTGCACCAAGAGCAACGACTCACGTAGCACATAGCGACTAACTTCGCGATGGATAAACCGTACCGTACGCTTGCGGTCTTCTTCGACATCGCCAGTTTTGGCATGCCAGACTAATCCACAAGCTACTCTACTTCTCTACTTACAAATAGCAGATAGATTAGTTCATATCATCCGCGATTACCTCACCAACCGCACCTTCCGCTACCGAGTGGCGCCTTGTCTTTTCAACCTGTACGTCAGTGACCAACCCCATCCCTTAGAGGTCGAAGTAGGTCGATACGCTGACGATACAGTCATTTACGCTTCCAATAGGCACAGACCTCAGCTCAAACATACCGTCCAACGTGCCGTTACCACTCTCGGTGAATTATATCGTAAATGGCGCATAGCCATCAAACCATCAAAAAAGAGATCCCCGAGGGTATCAAACCTCTCAAACTCTTGAAAGACAAGATCCCCTGGGCCACCGAGACTAAATATCTCAGTGTGACCTTCGATAAGACGCTCACCTTCGACTCTCATGTCCGTACAGTTCAGAACAGAGCGCCGCAATGGTCATAGGTCGACTACAGCCTCTGATTGTAAGCAAAATGTCCCTGAGACACAAGCTTACTCTATTCAAAATGTGTGTCCGCCCGATTATAACATATAGTTGCGCCGCATTCGTACATATGTAAAAATCTAATAACCATATATTCCAAGTCCTCCAAACGCGATTCTTACGTAAACGTGTCTGGTCCCACGCCCGCGTAAACACCGTTCCCTCCGCAGGGGACTGGCGACTAACTTCGCTCCCACACACCCACCGCCGCAACCTCCCTCTCTCGCAGCAACTAAAGCCTAGACCCGTTCCTTGGTGTGAAACCTTTGAATATGGCAGCAGCCCGCGCGATACAAGTGTCACTCCACTTGCAATCATTTAGTTACCCATATACATCATTACACACAATATGTTCATCCTTCCTTAGTTTAGCTCAAATTTTACGAATAGGGAATTGAATTAGTCAGATCGTGACTTCATTGCAATCGCGGCAACAACCCAAGCCGAGGTCCGGTCACTTTGGCTTTTGGCGCCCTGAGTGGCTTCAGCGCTCGCTCCCAAGCTCGATAAAGCTGTAAAAGCTATCAGCGGTTCTATTTGTTTAGGGCCCCTCAGACTAACAGTGTAGTCAGTTCTAAAAAAAATAAAGAGATTCTAATTAAAAAAAAAATTACTATTAAGTAACTAGTTGTTGTCGGATCCTAAGTACATAATTATTCACTAATAGCTGGTATCAGCGACTTCGTCTGCGTATTGTTGGATATCGCTATCTGTAAACCAAATTTCATCTAAATCCGATCAGCCGTTTTTGCGTGATTGAGTAACAAACATCCAAACATACACACTTTCACATTATTATTATTTTTATATTATTATTATATATATCATATTAGTAATATGATAAAAATAACATCATTGAACATTTACTTATATCAAGTACTTATGACGACAAAATAATTTATTTTGATGAAGCCTATTGTTTTACAGGTCAAAAGTCTACGTAAACAATTCTAATTTTAGATGTAACATAAAAACAGTTTTTAAATAACTACACTTAAATATAAACTTAATATTTTATAGATTTTCATTATTTTGCAAGAAAATGCGTTGAGGATGAGAAATCATAAACAATTTAGAATAGAATATAAAGGAGGATTATAATAATTAGTACTTGCGGGAAGTGAGAATACATATGAAAACAATAATACGTAGCCACATGTGTGTTGGCGGCGCGGTGTTTAACAGATAAAAACACGGATGAAACCGTGAGCACAGTCAGTTTTGTAATATATTTAAATATTGTAAGTTCTAAAAAACATATTCTAAATCGAATTCAAAGCAGAAAAATCAGTGAAGTAAAAATTACAAAACTACTATACCCTACTCAGAGTCGTCACAACAGATTGTATATTGTATTCTTCTTCCACTATCCTTTATCAGGTGGCATCGCAATGTTCACACCTTTTATAAGCATATAATTAATTCCTCACACAATCCATCCATCCTTCTTTGGTCTTCCTATACTCCTATATTCGTCCATACTTTTTTTTTTGTTCTCAACAAAGGTAGCTACCGTAGCCTACGAACGTTTGTAACAAATAGCATAGGTATCTTTAGTACGTTACCGACCTTGAAACTGTCTTCCCCAAAGAGCTCCTGTAAACCCTACTCACTGTACGAACACAGCACTAGGTTATTTCACAGCGATCTTCTGTAGGGTGGAGGTATTCCACTAGTTGGACTGCCCAAATAGAAATAAAAAAATCTATTAAAAATAATCTAATAATTATTTTAATCTATTAAAATTTATTAAATTAATTAAATCAGTATAATATAGGATTTACACTAAACTATTTGTTGGGTTCGCGTCACTTCACTTCCTTTCTGCGTGTGAGAGGTGGAGGCGTGACACTTCTCAGTTTGGAAGGGCGAATTTTTACAAAGCCGGATGCCCGTCTCTATACTGTTAGCCTTAGGGGCCCTGGAGTCTTTGACGGCTTTTACAGCTTCACCAGACTTAAAAACTGACAACGATTTTGGCCAAGTTTAAGTACTCCACAGATTTACCTTAAGGAGATCCTCTATTTATTATCTATTTTATTATTTACCTAAGTTATATAAACAAGTTATATATCAAACTGTTCCTTGTTATAATCCCTATCTATTAAACATTAATACATTATATTCATTACGCACGTATTCCATACAAAGGCAAAAACAATATAAATTACGGGCGTTTTTACCGCGTATTGTTCGTATTTACAATACATTCAATGTGATATTCTCAACAATGTCGTCCATACTAATATTATAAATGCGAAAGTAACTCTGTCTGTCTGTCTGTCTGTTACATTTTCACGCCTAAACCGCTGAACCAACTTTGATGAATTTTGGTATAAAGATAGATTGGACCTTGGGAAAGGACATAGGGTACTTTTTATAGCGAAAATAAAACTTTAAAGGTAGAAAATAGTGGATGAAAGTTTATATGAACAAAATATGGTAACACCAAATGCACATGCGCGATAATGGTGAAATGACATTGGCTGCCATACCAACCAGTTTGTTGACATATTGACATTGTTATAATTAATAAGAAATGTATTGTATTCCTAATAATTACCTATTAAATGATAGTCCAGTATTTCAGTCAAGATTGGCTGAAGTGTTTTTAAACTGTTTAAGTAGGCAGTACGGCATAATGACTGTTTATATGACATGCGCTGTCAATCGCGGCTCGCGGGAGTTTATATATTCTAAGCGATACCTATAATTGTAAATTATTTGGATTATACAGTTGTGCTATGAGTGAATTATTTAATTGTGTTATTCCACATATGGTGAAAATAAAACTTGGGTGAAAGTTTATATGAAGAACCCGTCATGTCTCTAATTAAGGATATTCGTATTTATGCTTTTGGTAAGGAAGAAATAAGAAGAATTATTTGATGAATGAATTGTATACGGGAAATACACGACATTCCTCAATCGATACGGCATATGAATTGTAAACAATATGGGTAAAAATAAAATTACGGGATGTTAATAACTACTGCGTAACTATAAACGCGTGCGGAGCCGCGGGCACACCGATAGTTTTTTTATGAATCTTATCTTTTCTATCGCTATTTATCTATTCTTATATACAAACATATAACACATAACACATAGCACGTAGTAGTTACACAATGTAGTAGCTAACAGATTCTATATAAATCTATTCTAATGTTATACATTCAATATTCGATTACACTTAACACGTAATGTAGTTACCAAACACATTCAATATTCTATACATAATCTATAATGCAATCGCCACATGTTTAATATTATATAATTCTTAATAATGTAGTCGCCAACACTATTATACTGAAATTTGAAAAAAAAAAACAAATAAATAAACCTTACCTTTTTTACGTTCATTAGCCCAAAAAATATTGAAAGTAAATAATTATAAACTTTTAAGTGCTGGATTGGCCCTAATTGCAGAGTTTTTCAAAAGGTTATTTAATCTTAACCTAAGACTTTTCAATTAAAAGCAGCTGCTGGGACGGGACTATTTAAGGAATTTCGAAATTTCTTTTAAAACGAGTAACTCTCATTGTTCAAATGATATAGAATTCGATATTTAAAATTACAAGACAAATTTTAACAAATAAGCAAAGCAACTTCAACTATTTTGATGAGTTCCATTGTGTATCTTCGAAATTGAAGGTCCATAAAAAATATAAATGTACATTCGAATTGAGTTTTGTTAATGTCGGTTATATAATAGTTTCGTTTACATACTAAGTGATACAGATACTTGTACTAAAACATAAAAATCGGTACTATCATTCCGAAAATAAATTTTTTAGTGTTTCACCGAAGATTCGTTTGTTAGCGAAATAAAAAGTATTACTTTTGAGCAAAGCTACAGATATACCAATTTTCTATTAAATCCATCTAATACATAATTTCCGCGTCATGTGTGCCTAGACAGACAGAACAAACCGAAAACAAATAATATTTTTATATCTATACTAATATAATCAAACCACACCAAATCCTAAGCAAAAACATCTTTTTTCTTAGAATATAATCCGCAGATTTGTGTTTCAATAACAGTTTAAATATGCTTATATACAGAAAAATAATCTAATTTTCATTCATGCAGTTTGATCAAACTATTTATGTAAATAAACCAGTTAAAAATAACCGGTAGTTTCAGTAAATTGCGAAACAATGTCTAATGATATCAATTTTATTGTGTTACTTAACCGCAAGAAAATATAATCTTATAGTATGCAGATAAAAACATAAGCATACTTTAACAGTTTCCTCATTCGATTTGGGATCATTTAAGGTCCAGATTAAAAATTCTTTATTTTTTTAATACTGGCATCGCTAAAGCCGGCTACACACACTACTGGCTACCGGAGAGGTCTACCTGTGTAGGTAGACCGGAACGCATATTGGAATAGATCTGTGCAGTTTCTAACTTAGAGTGACATATTATAATGTGACTGTATATGCGTCATTAGTTCATTACGCAACACGCTACGAAGACGTACAGTCGACCTGCGCAATGCACACTTGGACAGCTAAATACCTAAGGTATATCATAGCGTCTATCATCTATACAGAATCACTAGTTTTTTCTTGACATTTACCTAATCAGGAAACCTTGATTTTTTCCTAAAATACCCACGTATTTTACTAAAAAGTCAACTGGCTAAATGGTAATTTTTAATATTTCGTGCTATACATACATTTGGGATTAACAGTTTAATTTTATATATTAATATAGATAAATATAACATAGCGTTTACAGTAAGTTAGTATAATTTAGAGATCATGAATTTAGTACTTCTAACGTGTATTTATATATCCCCTTATACTTCTTTTAATCCGGTTTCACTGGAATATTTTCGATGAAAAAAAACTCAGAAGTAATTAAGATCAATGCGAATATTTTTAATACTTATTATTGTTCGTTTTTCATTGAATATCAATTAGCACTACAAAATATAGGTTATGTAATGTTATATTCTGTATACTTACAGCCGTATATAAATAACAAAAAATTCGACGAGTAGGGGATGTCTATTAGGTGTCTGAGTTATTTTTTTTAGTTTTTATATTTATTTAATTTTTACATTCATTATTTAGTTTTAAGATAATTTATTTCTATATAATAATAGTATCTCCGTATAATAATAGTATACTCGTAGATTAAATTTAGCATCAAATATATCTTCTGAGAAGCATCCACGATAAGCATTTTTGTCTTTAAAATAACCGGCGGGGTACCGCCGAAGGTGGAAGTGAAGGCAGTTTAATTCGCGCGTGCGCTCTACCGACGGCATTCTGTAGTCCTTGCGAGCGGAGCCGCGGACACAGCTAGTAGTTAATATACTTTGATTCAAGTGACTTGTCTTGTTCGGTGACGCTGCGAAGACATCACAGTCTGTTAAATCTTAACAATATCTCGATTCAAGATCTCAGGTTTTTTGATTATTTCACTAGTAATCAAACGTATAGTCCATGTAGAGATGTTTGTCTCTGTCTCTCTTTATGAGAACAACACAATCTGGTATAACACAATTATATTGTATGAAGCAAAAAACAAGTGTGCTGTCCATCTGATATTAGGTGGTCACTGCAGTCTATAGGTATTTGAGACTAGTCATTAATTGGTTGGAATTCCTCAGAAATGAGATGGAAACCCTCGTGTACCAGTGTGTGTTGACCCCTCTTTGGACCGAAACAGAGCAGCACGTACACTGTTGTTTTGCCCCAGAAATAGGCGTGCGGCAGAAATTTCTACAAACAACTGGTTATCTACAATTTTACAAGCTTTTATTTCACTTGCCTTGTTAGTATGGGTCAAATCTTGTAACTGACTTTTAAAATAGTTATCCTTAGCCCATTGATCTGAAATTTTGCACATATGTTTTGTCCACTCTGTGAAACCAGCTGTCGCCTGGGGTTTTTCCGAGCCGTTATGACCTGGTGACCTTCAAGAAGAGAGCTTATTCTTCCCTAAAAGGCCAGCAACGCACCTGCGAGCCCTCTGGTGTTGCGGATGTTTGTTGGCGGCGGTAATCACACAAACAACCCTTCATCTAATATTTTAATGCCCGTGAATAGTCTTGTAACCACATGCCTATTCTCGACCGACTAGGGTTCCTTATTATATACTTTATTAATATTTGCCGAAAAATATAACCATTCATTAGTATTAAATCCCTGAAAAGCAAAAGACTAACAAACAACATTGCTAAAAAATAAAGAGGAATCAAGTTTTTTCTCTCCCTGAAATATTGGAGTTTACTCGTTCTTTTTTCATTAATCTGTTCGCCCCACCACAGATCACGGCTTTGAAACAGGACTTAAAGAAACATAATATAATTTATTCCCTTTTTTGTTTTAGCATAATGCCGCCACAAGGTCCACATCAGGATTCGTGGGTGCTTCACGAAACCGATCAGATAAACGGAGAAACCGACATTCTGCCAATTGTCCCTCCGTCGGCCGAGAAGAGGAAGTTGCAAATAGTTTGGAGAAACGTCATACTATTTACATTACTTCATATCGCAGGCGTGTACGGAGCTTACCTATTTTTCTTCAAAGCGATGTGGGTAACAAGTGTTTTCGGTAAGTTATATTTTATTAATTTATTTAGTTTTCATAAATTCATCTCACCATATTTTAGTGGTAATATAAAAAGAAACGTTCTTTTGATACTTAAGTATTTATTATTAACAATAATATAAAATATTACATTATTATTAGTAGGTATATAAAATTGAACATAATATTACGTTTTTAACTTACTTATATTCATTTTAAATAAAAAATAACTAACTACCAGAAGTTTTTTTTTGACTGACCAATCCAAACATGGAAATGGTGAGTTTGTTTTCATATTTTTCCTGTAGTAGGTAACTTTTTGAGTACGCAAGACATCGCTCTTAAATAACAAGATCCTCGTTGCTCTGATTCATTTGTTGTTATAATATCAGGATTATTGTGATTATCATACCTAGTATCTTTTAATATATGGATATAATTATCACTAGTTATTATTATTCATCCATTGTTGTGTAAACTAGAAATGATGTGTTCATACTAGTATCATGTCTTGGTCTTTATGCCTTAATTTAATGTATTACGTCTTAAGTATAATTATTCCAACAACGTTTTTTAATACAACTACGTCTGTAACAAATACATTAAATGAAAAATCAAAATATATCATCTATATATTATTTCATAAAATAGTCAGATTTTTCGTTAAAAATTACTTTGTATAGGTACCTACAATTGCAACCGAGTGGTTTCTTTGTCTTACGCATTGTTATTTAGTTTAATTGTAAACTAAGTATAGCATGTAATATTTTACCAAGCAGCTAATACATACATTATACAATACTGAGATACGTAACTTTTAATCTCTGTTTTTTATACAAAAGTTCTTCCTGTACAGGGTTTGAATTTGTAGCTTCTGGGATAAAGAGTAGCTATTACTACCAGTGCACCACGTCGTTACCTACCCGAGTGAATTAAGCCAGTATTCTCCATAGACAAGTGACCTCTGCACAGTAGTTGAAATACATTTATTTTTCCAGCAATAATACTGTACTTATGCTCTGGGCTGGGTATTACAGCGGGAGCGCATCGTCTCTGGGCTCATAAATCCTACAAAGCTCGTCTGCCTCTGCGAGTTTTACTTACAGTGTTCAACACTATCGCATTTCAGGTTTGTTTATTATTATCTACTTTCCTATTATTAATAACTAGCTATGTCCTATGGTTTCATCCTTGTCAATGTTATCCGACAAACACCGCGCCGCCAACGCACCCGTGTAGTCTATCATAAATTATTGTTCTTCTCACAAGTACAAATTATTTTAATTTTTAATTATATCCTAAACTATGTGTCCAAATAACATACCGTGAAGAACAAAATTTAACTTCATAAAATTGTCTTTATGATGAAGTAACTTTTGTTCGTAAGGATTAATATGCCATGTCTAAAAAAATGCATATAAATAACTTTTTCATTTTCAACAAATCTTTGTCACAAAATACTTTATTGTGGCTTATGTATAAGAAATAGGCATATGCTATTGCAAACTTTTTTTAAATCTACTAAAAATCAATATTTTTTTATAACATTGTATTTCTATATCATTAACGATTACGCCAGCGCACGCAAATAAATCAGTTCGGGAGGGCCTCGACTTACGTAAAAAAAACAACATTTAAGGTTATCTGAGAGTTGTGGCCTAATTTAGATAGCCTATACTATACCACGTGAGTCTGGGTATCATCTACTAAAAGAATTTTTCGAATCCGACTGGTAGTTCCAGAGATTAGCATGTTTAAACAAAAAAACAAAAAAACTCTTCCGTTTTATTTATAATAGTATACATATATTAGGTCTTTACCTATGAAATTGCCGTTTTGTATGAAAAAATTTAAACGAATTATTTTCATGTATTTTTTATTTGTATTAATCGAAGTAATCACCCATGCAATCAATGCATTTTTGCCAGCGCAGTGGCAGTTTATTGATGCCCTTCTTAAAGAAATCAGCTGGACGGTAGGCAACCAATTCTTCAAAGGCATTTTGTACTGCCTCTCGGGTATTGAATTTTTTTCCCGCCAAGGAGTTATCCAAATTCTGGAAAAAGTAGTAGTCTGTAGGCGCAAGGTCTGGTGAGTAGGGCGGATGACGGAGAACTTCCAACCCCAGTTCTTGCAACTTGGAGACCGTCTGCTGTGTAGTATGAGGTCGCGCGTTGTCGTGCAGGAGCAGCGGAGACGAGCGATTGACCAATGCTGGTTGGAGATGTGCCAGCTTCTCCATCATTGTGTGCAGTTCTTCACAGTACACATCTGCAGTAATGCTCACCCCGTTTGGTAAGAAGCTGTGATGAATCACACCGGCGCTAGACCACCAAACAGTGACCATCACTTTTCTAGGGGTAAGTTTTCGTTTAGGGCATTGTTTAGGTGCTGAACCAGGATCCAACCAACTTGCTGAGCGCTTGCAATTATCAAACAGAATCCATTTTTCATCGCAGGTAACAATGCGGTTTAAAATTCCTTCATTTGTGTGTCTGTTGAGCAGTGCAAGGCACGTCTCGACGCGTACTTCGCCCTGGCGATCATTGAGTTCGTGGGGCACCCATTTGTCAAGCTTTTTTACCTTGCCAATTTGATGCAAATGGACCAATATTGTTTTGACGCTAACGTCGAAAGCTGCTGCTAATTCAGCCGTAGATTGTGTATCATCAGCTTCCACAATCGCCTTTAACTCGTCATTGTCGACCAAAGTCTTCGGACGACCGCGAGGTTCATTTTTCAGTTCGAAATTCCCAGAACGGAAGCGAGCAAACCAATAACAGGTGGTGCGTTGGTTTGTAGTGTTAGCTCCGTAAACATCGTTAATGTTGCGTGCCGCTTGTGCCGCGTTGCTGCCACGACGATACTCATATTCCATAATTACTCGAATTTTTAACGTATCTATGATGACAAAAAAGATTGAAATGCGATGAAAATGTAACACTAATCAATAAACAAATGACTACTTTTAGAAAAAGAATTCCATGTTTTTATAATAAAACTAATTTGAAATTAGAATTCTTAGCCAAACAAAAATTATTTTGATTTGAATTGGCCAGTACTGCAGAACGGCAGTTTCATAGGTAAATACCTATTATATTATTATATTAGTATAGATTGGCACTAATATGCAGCAAAGTTGTTATATACCACGATGATTTAGGTGGAGGTTGAGCGTGTTCTACAGTTTGTATCGTGGCGAGTGTTCTGAAGAGCTGTTTAATCTAATTCTCTCCTCTCCTTTCCACAACGTGTGGTTCACACGCGTCGGGCTTCGGAGTCACAGTTTTACGTTTACCTCCAT
Organism: Saturnia japonica; assembly: GCA_033032175.1. NCBI lineage: Eukaryota > Metazoa > Arthropoda > Insecta > Lepidoptera > Saturniidae > Saturnia > Saturnia japonica. Next base: position 7,634,915 of record CM065308.1, on the reverse strand, counting down.
CTCGGCACGAACTTAAAACTTATCTATGTCTTATCTTCCAATGCGTTTCCTCCTTCTTACGACATAGGATCCTTCAAGCGTAACGTGAAAAGATATTTGTGCAGGCTGGCATGTCTGCGTTGATCGCCTATAGATTTCGATCTCTCGGTGGTCGCTGTTGTGTTTGGATTTTACTGTACTTACCATCAGGGACAGTGCAGCCAATTTTCCGAGGTACTATATAAAACAAGCTAAATTATTAAAAAAGCAAAACAAAAAAAAAACAGATTATTTTATCGTTACTTAATTTTTTTATAAAATCAATAAATGGAAACGTTATGTATTTTTATTTTCCAACAGTATTCATACATGGCGCTGTACGGCTTGGTTTAAACTATCACGAAATTGGAATCGAAACCAGAACCTCGAGCATAGCATTCAGTTTTTATGTACTTTAGATAACATCGATATGATTGTTAAACTGTGATATCGGTTAACTTTTAAAATGATTTTAGTTGAGTATTATCAAAGCTTATACGTGCCAGATTGAGGTGAAATTGAGATGAGCTAAAGTTTTCATTTAGTTGCTGTTTTTTATTCATGATATATACCACGGTGACGAAGTCCGGGGACAGCTAGTATTAATATATATTAGCAGGATGCTAAATTAATACATAAAAAAAAAATTATGTGTGCAATTCACACGTGGTAGAAGTGAAACCTTGACTCTACGTTTTTTTTAATTGTGAAAATGATCAAATACACACTAATTTAAAGTTTTTGAAAATTTACATACAAGTACTCACAATTATTATTCACATGTCATTTTCAATTAATGTACATTTGAAATATTCATGGTAACCTAACACAATATCAATAAGGAACAGAATGTCATAAGTGTTGTCTAAAAATTTTTTGTTTCGTGCCTTTTTGGTTAGGTAATAAAATTCATTATTGCGTGGCAACAAAACTCTTTTGTACCATTTTTACCATTGCCTAAAACTTTCTTATCTCATTTTCTCCCACGTTAAATGTTATGAATTTATGTCTGTCTCTTTTTACTGTCGCTTTCGCTTTTTCGTTTCATCGACTTTATGTATGTGCGGTCGTAATATGTCAGTCATGTAACTTAACTTATAGCATAATTTGCACATGTCATTGTTTTCCGGCTGTACCTAAATTTTTACGTACATTCATGCGAAATCCTAAGTAAGATGGATGGTTAAAAAATTTATCTTCTTATTTGAACTGTGTAGAACGATATTCCCAAATTCTAATAAATAATACTGACTGTATTATATTTATTTTTACTAAAAGGTAGATAATATTTATGTTTTATTTTGTTTTAGAGATAATTTATATGACTAATAATGCGAACACGAGTTAGACACGCGTTGTAGAACCGATAACGAACTTTTAACATAAGTACTTAATTATCAGGTTATCAATAATAATTACCCTTCCACCTCAATTTATGTCCAGACCTCATTATCTTTATCATATCAAACTTTTAATGTACCTTTTTGTTTAAATGATGTTCAAGGTCGTAGAGTTGTAGTGCAAGACTGTGTTTTGTATTAAATAATTAAAATATTGAACATAAAAAATGATCTGAATTTCATTTTAAAGTTCGTTCATTCACTTTGCTTGTGAAGAGAGTAAAATTATCAAATGCCCAAAGACCATTATCTAATGCCTGCCTGGCTAGTTACCACCCTGATGTGGAAGGGCTGCCGCGGCCGCCTAGCACCTATAGGCGAATTCCGGTAGTTAGATTTTAGAGCCAGATTCCCCACTAGTCTTTGCGTGTGGTTTTGGCTTGGCCCACACTGATTTTTACCCATCCACAGTCTGCATTACTTGTGCATTAGCACAAGTAGATCTCATCATAATCCATTCAAAAGCATATATTTAAGCATATATTTATTTCACAGAATTGTTTAATTAATTTAACATTAATTATTCATTAAGTTTTAAAGAATACTTGAACACTATTTATATTAATGGTCTATAAATATGAAATTAAAGTTTGTAAAAAACGTGTAATATTAAGTCCTTACATATGAAATTAGCGTTTTGTCGTACTGACCACTTTGATCTGAAATATCTCCTGTTTGGTTAAGAATTCCAAATTCAAATTTATAAATTCATTTAGCTGGTACATTTGAGTTTTGAAAACAGTCATTCAGTTGTTTTTTCTTCGTAATTTTTTTGTTTGGCTTCGCTTATTACCGCAAAATGGAAAACATGAAATATCGGTATATTTACGAGTACGAGTTCTACCGTGGCACCAGTGCTGCAGAAACAGCTTGAAGGATTAATGATGTGTACGGCGCTGGTGTCGCATAAGAAAGCACGGTACGTTTGTGGTTTCAACGTTTTCGTTCTGGAAATTTCGACCTTCAGTACCAACCCCGAAGACGGCCGGAGACCAAAGTGGAAAATGAAGAATTAAAGGCTATAGTGGAAGCGGATCCATCACAAAGCACTTCAGAGATAGCTGCAGGCTTCGGGGTAAGTGATAAAACTGTATTAATACACTTGAAGCAAATCGGGAAAGTAAAAAAACTTAAACGATGGGTACCTCATGAATTGAGTGAATCGAACTTGCAAACACGCGTCGACTACTGTGTTACTTTGCTCAACCGACAAAATAATGAAGGGATTTGAAATCGAATCATTACTTTTGATGAAAAGTGGATACTGTACGATAATCGGAAGCACTCGTCGCAATGGCTGAACCCCGGAGACCCAGCCAAATCCTACCCTAAACGAAAATTGACTCTGAAAAAGTTACTTGTGCGTGTTTGGTGGACTAGTGCCGGTGTCGTTCACTACAGCTTTCTAAAATCTAGCCAAACGATTACGGCAGATATTTATTGTCAGCAAGTGCAAACCATGAAGGAAGAACTAGCTTCTAAACAACCGAGATTGGTCAATCGCTCTAGGCCACTGCTGCTTCACGACAATGCAAGACACACACGGTACAACAAACAACCACTAAGTTAGATGAACTACAATTGGAATGTCTGCGACATCCACCATACTCCCCGGACCTTGCTCCAACATATTACCATTTTTTCCGGAATTTGGACAACTTCTTACAAGGAAAAATATTCAATTCCGATGCGGCAGTCCAAATCGCCTTCATAGAGTTTATTGATTCTCGCCCCCACCATGGTTTTTTTAGTGAACTACCTATGAGATGGCAAAAGTGCATAGATAACAATGGTGCATACTTTGATTAATTAAATATATTTTACAAAAAATAAAAATTGACTCTATATTCCTCCCGTACAAAACGCCAATTTCATATGTAAGGACCTAATATTTTCGAATCCTACGAATTATGTTTCTGAGTAGACTCCCCTTTTTTAAATATATTATTTTTTCTATTTAAGGATTCCGCTTTAGACTGGGCACGAGACCATCGCATGCATCACAAATACTCCGAGACTGATGCTGATCCACACAATGCAACGCGAGGTTTCTTCTTCTCCCACGTCGGATGGCTTCTCGTAAGAAAACATCCGCAAATTAAAGCCAAAGGACACACAATCGACTTGAGTGATTTGTGGGCTGATCCTGTACTTCGTTTTCAGAAAAAGTGAGCCAATTTTTTATTAACCCTACTTTGCTCTTTTTAAAGAGAGTTAGGATAAAGAGATATTTGTTTGGAGATTTATTTCTACTTGGTCAGGCCAATTGGAGGAATACCTTCACCCTGTAGAAGATAACCTAGTGTTGTTTTCTCGCGGTGAGTAGGGCTTCCAGAGCTCCTTAGGCATGGGGGTTCAAGGTTGGCAAAGCACTAGTTATACCTATGGTATTACACACGTTTATATGCTACGGTAGCCGCTTACCAACTGGCCTTAAACTTGTTTGCCATTTTGATTGTATGTAAAAAACAGTGAGTTCTTCATTTCGAGACCATTGCTATCAATAATTCTCCCGTTTAAGAATTTCAATATCATAATCAATAGGTTTTATTCGCCAGATAAATATTTACAAGTTAACGGATACTCTACTTCTTCTATGGATTGCGTTACTTCGATAGTTTAAACACTAGGGTCAATAAGTATTAGACATCAGTCGCTAGTATGTCTGGACTAGATTGTATTCTACTTATATAAGTTCATTCCTATGACTCTAGAGTAAAATCATACAATAAGAAATTAATTTTATAGCCAATAGCTCATGAATACGGATGAATGATGAAATGTGTTTAAGAGATTATTTCTCATCTCTGAAATATGAGGGGACACCTTTACCGGTGAGAAACCGCAGTGTTTAAAGCTTTAGTGTTTTACATTCTGTAAACGAAATGTACCAAAGTTACACGTTTCTGCATGATAAATGAAATTATCTTGCCACTGTGTTCAAACAACGAATTATTATTGACTAAAGTTGAATTTATTCAGTCATAGTCATAGCTAAGTAAACTTTAAACTTAGTTTCGGACCATGAAATATCGAATAACTTTAATTACTGTTATAGCTATTTCAATCTTATTTCATATTATATTTTATTTTATATATTATAGTGATTGATAATTTTATTCGTAAAACTATTCTCTTTGATTTTATTGTGATTGTTTCTTCTTGTTGTTTTGGCGCCGCAAAAGCACTTGCCAGTGTCAATGTTTTCAGGCCTCCTTAGTAATATGCATTTTATTCAAAGTGGCGTCTAATAAGATACTGGCAACTGGCTATCCATTTATAAAAAAAATAATAAAGATATTGCAATTGAAATGAAGATCCTTGCAATGAAAGTAAAAGCTAGATCGGTGTCGTCACAATTCAAAATCAACCTAGCTTAGCATATTTTTTACTACTTGTGTACTTTTGTCTTCATTTGCACTTAATCTTCTTATAGTGCTCTAAAAAATTATGAACTTGGTTAGTTTAGATCAGGGCTTCTTAAACTATGGGTCGCGACCCCGAAAGGATCAGGATTCAGAATTAGTGATATTATTGAATAAAATATAAACCAGTTTATAGATTTAATAATGTTTATTAAAATTTCAGATACTATCTGCTACTTATGCCGATCGCCTGCTTCATCTTACCGTCGTACATCCCGACATTATGGGGCGAGAGTTTATGGAACGCTTTCTACGTTTGCGCTATGTTTCGTTATGTTTACGTGTTGAATGTCACTTGGCTAGTGAATTCAGCAGCTCACATGTTCGGCAATAAGCCCTACGACGGTAACATCAATCCGGTTGAAATAAAACCCGTATCGTTAGTAGTTTTCGGAGAAGGGTTTCATAACTATCACCACACTTTCCCTTGGGATTATAAAACAGCTGAACTTGGAAACTATTCGTTGAACTTTAGCAAGTTGTTCATTGATTTCATGGCCAAAATCGGATGGGCGTATGATTTAAAGACGGTTTCGAAGGATGTTATACAGAAAAGAGTGAAAAGAACGGGTGATGGGAGTCATTCGATTTGGGGATGGGATGACAAAGATGTGTCTTTAGAGGATAAAAACATTGCAACAATTATAAAGTCAGATAACATGTAAAAGTTAACCAGTTAATCATATTTAAATTATTATAACGGAGGGTATAAATTTACTTTGGTAGAATTATTTATGGTTAAAGTACATAATGTACTATGTTAATATTTAAGTATGCATTTTTATTCCCCGCGTTACCAAGACTGTATCGTTGTGTTTTATATAACACCAAATAAATAGATTTAAGATTATTTATAACAGTTCTCCAAACTATTGTTGATTATAATAAAGTTTAATAATCTTTATTGTTTTTTATTAATTAATTTATATCTATTGTAGGTTGATATTTTTATATAAATTAACAATCACATTATTCACACATTACACAAAATTCATTGTCTATCTCTTTAATTTTTTGCAATCTTTGGCTACATTGGCAAATCAATTTTTAGTATCAAATGAGATTGTTTTCAAATAAATAAAGGAATTTTTTAAAATCAATTAAGAGATAACAACGGACTGACAGACGGTGTTCTGCCCTTTCCGGAATTAACGACTCGATCTATCGGATCCTAACATAACTATGAACCATTATCTCGATAAAACAAAGGTGTCCAATTACATCTTTAGAACTGAAACTCCCATGCCAACTTCACCTGTAATGTGGTGCATCCTGCTGAGTAGCGAACGAGGAAATGGCGATAGCAGGGTGGTAGAGTTGTTTTGCCCGACTGGGTCGCAACCACTATGTGTGCCGTGAAAAATACATCACAGTGACTTGCTTTTGCGTGTCGCGTTTCGAGATCAGCCTGTACGTAACCAGTTAAATGTATGGAGGCTGGCATGGTGGTGACCGTCGATAAATAATGATCTTTCGGTAGTCGGCGTTGTTTGGATTGTACCTACTGTGTTTACCATCAGGGACAGGATCGTCAATTTGCAGTGCTGCTTTAAAAAAAAATGCAATAAGTGAATTCATATGAGCTTAATCGGTCAAGTCATTTAAAAGTTGTAGAATCACTAACAGACACACGAAAGATTTTTATATATTAGCTTGTCGAAATAAAATAAATAAAATAAAATAAATAAATAAAAGCAAATAAAAAAGGTCGAAAGGGCAATTTGAACTAAATAAAATTATTACGCGTTATTTTAAAATTATTTGGTGTGACAGTCATATTCGCCTACCTATATAAATACCATTTAGAACACCCCTTGCATAAAATTATTATTTTAATTTTATTACAACTGAAATGTTGAACAAACGCTCGTTTTAAAAAGGTATTTTCATTAATGTCTTTTGTTTTGTTCTGGTTATCTCATAGAACGTTATTTTATCTACATAATAAATAAACACTACTTATTTCACATTATTTACACTTCCATATTTCGGTCTCACTATTATATATTAAGTCCAGGAGTTTAATAATGAAATCTGCATTACCTTTATTAATGAATTCTAAAGAAGCTATGATTTAACACAAACATTGGCATTACGTAATTGAAGTTAGCAAAAAACAATAATGAATGCTTTGAATTTTAATGTCAAATTGAAATATCTAGTATAAGAATCAACATTTTTAGCAATTTAATTGTGAGAGGAACTCAGAGGGGGAAGAGAGGTTTTCACATAGCTGTAGTACCATGAACTAGGTGACTTTTTCTTCTTTATATCGTTTTTTTTTTTTAATTCTAGCTGATCTTTCGATGAGCTCGATGTTCATCGAGTTAATATGTCTAATTGATTTTAAAAACATAAATCTCCTTTAAGTACATGTAGGTAAGTCTTTTTTTTTTTTTTTTTTTTTTAGAACTGACTACACTGTTAGCCTTAGGGGCCCTAAAGCCGCTGCGGCTTTTACAGCTTCACCGGACTTGGGGGCGAGCGCAGAGGGCACTCAGCCGCGAAAGTTTTGTGGACGACTCGCACGAGGGTGCCAAAGTGGCCGGACCTCGGCTCGGGAGGTCGTCGCGTTCGCAAATAGGTCGCGATCTATTCGAATCCCTACACCTACGATTCGAGCTAACTAAATATACACATAGGCACGTTCCCTTCCTCCTGGGAGGAAGGAAGGAACCGTGCGTATGTGTATTCAGTAATCGGAGGTAGGTAAGTCTAAAGTTTATTTAACTTTATGCCTTAAAATTGTTTGACAATTAGTCAAGAAAGAAACTAAATTTTATATAGCTAATTAACAAGTCCATTTAATTTAAATAATATAACAAATAATTTTTCAAAAGTTTTAGAAGCATAAAATTTTAGTAAGTATCTAGGCAAATAATAATAATACGTACGAAAGAAAGTACGAGAGCTTAATCACCACGTCAGCTTCGATGTATTGGCAATTTCAAACGCCGAGAATTCAACAGTTCTATATTTTCCCACATACATATCATACAAAAACATTTCTCAAGTGTTCCGGTTTACTCACAATGTTTTCTTTCACCGTTATTTGATAGTTTATATAGACCAATTTAAATTACTTAATGTACCTACGCGTATTACATTTTTTTTGGTGTATGTCGGATCTCCATCCTGCGGATATTGAATCGATATCCCGCCGCTCAAACCGCTCGATCACTACAGCTGTAAATGCAAATCCAGTTTCTCGAATGAGACAAGCATATTTTCCAACATATGCATATTTGGCCAAACGTACAAATGCTACAGAGACGATGTTTTGAAATACATGTGTAGTGACTGAGTACATAGTTATTTATCTATATTTTATTGATTTTATGTACATTTAAACTTATTTACACTACTTATTTTTAGCATTCAGAGTAACCTTCTAATTAAAAAAAAACACTAATTCTAATTTAAGCTTCTTATCTATTTTTAATTTTAGTGAAGTGTATGCTTGTAGGTAGTTTAATAAAATAAAATGTACTGAATTGAAGCGAAATGAAGTGAAATGAAATGAAATGACATTTATAGGTACTTCATTGATTCCATTGCTGAAAAAATTGTGGGAGCAAGAATCAATAAAATATTTGAAGGCAGCTTGGACAGCCTCATCGAAATTGAATTTTTTCTTGCAATAAATTGTCCAAATTCCGAAAAAAGTGGTAATGTGTTGGAGCAAAGTCCGGGGAGTATGGTGGGTGTGGGAGACATTCCAACCGCAGTTCCTCTAATTTAGCGACCGTCTGTCGTAAAGTATGGGGTATAGCGTTGTCCTAAAGCAGCAGTGGGCTAGAGAATTTGATCAGTCTCTGTTGTTTAACGACTAGCTTTTCCATTATGGTTTGCAACTGTTGACAATACAGATTTTCCGTTATCGACTGGTCAGATCTTAGGAAGCTGTAGTGTATGACATTAGCACTGGTCCACCAAACACACATACCTTTTTCTGAGTCAAATTTCGCTTAGGACAGGATTTGGCCGGTTCTTCTGGGTTCAACCACTATAATAAGCGTTTCCGATTGTCCTAAACGATCCATTTTTTGTCACCAAGTAACAAAACGATTCAAAATTCCCTTGTTATTGTGACGGTTGAATAATGTAATGTAATGCATGTTTGTTGGTGTGCTTCAGTCACGCGGTACCCATTTCTCGAGGTTTTTGACTTTTCCAATTTGTTTCAAGTGAATTAAAATTATTTTATTACTCACACCAAAGCCTGCCGCTAACTCTGACGAGGTTTGCGTTGGATCCGCTTCCACGATCACCTTAAATTCTTCCTTATCGACTAGGTCTCCGGCCTCCACGGGGTTTGCTTCATAGCGTAGATCATAATTTGGTATTCCTAACCAAACTCCAGATATTTGAGATCAAAATTGCAAGTACAACAAAACGCCAATTTCATATGTAAGGACCTAATATTACATAAATATTTCAAATACATTGTTACAACGAAGTTTATTTAACTTTGTAAAACTTTCTAAATGAAATTCAAAAATTATTTCAACTTTATACACTGTGAAACACAATCGCATTTCAGGTTTATTAATTAAGAACTTACTGTATACTTTACTAGCGCTTTTCCTGCTGCTTTGCTTGCATCATAGTTGAGTTATGTGCTAATTCCTTCAAATATGACGAATTTTTATACAAATTTTGATCCTCTTTTCATCTTCTTATGGGGTGAATTTCCAAAAATCCTTCTTTAGTGCTCACCTACAACGTAAAACGAACCCGCATGAACATTTTCACGGTCCTAGCTCCAGTAGTTGAGGCTGTGCGTTGATGTCAGTCAGTCAGCTAATTACCATTTTAACCAACTACAAAAAAGGAGGAGGTTGTCAATTCAGTTGTATTTTTTATATAATATATAAATCATCATCAGCATCGTTCTTGTTGTCCTCAAAATGTATCGAATCGCGCGCCACCTTTTATAAACTGCTTGTACTTATAGAGCACCACAAAGTTTGCGCACAACAACTATACTACACTACAACAAAAATAAACTAAAAATCTGGGTATTATTTATTAGTAAAAGATTACAATTTACTATGTAGTTATATTACAAATTAGGTATATATAGTTTTTACTATAATTGTACTTATTTATACGATACAGCGAACAAAAACATGTAAAAAAAAATTGGATTTCTTCTATACCTGACCCCCTTAATATATATTTTTTTTCTTTTTTTACAGATTCTTTATAATAATATACAATTTGAAAAAAATTCAATCAACTACTTATTTCGATTCAAAAAATAAAGCTCTCTAAAAGTAGGATGAAAAGTAGACTTTAGAAATAAGGATACCTTTCAAAGAATACAACCCTAATAAGTGGTTCTCTTTTTTTACAATTCAAATAAAAAGTTTTTTTTATATATTGAAAAATATATAAGTGTATTATTTGAAAATAAGCCCGTGTTGTCGCCACAGTTGACAACTTAGTGACTTTTATCTCTAGATTTATGGGATAACGGGCATTGTTATAGCGCGAGCTACTACCTATTACAAATCTATGTTGATATTATTTAGTATTAATAGTATTTCCACAGGTCTTTCATATAATTTTGGCCCGATATTCAGTTTTGCGATAGAGATCACTTATGAAGTAGGTCTCTAAGGTTTAAGTGCAATCACGTTAACCTTAAAATGAAGATTCAAATGTAGCTGAAGATAGCTACGTAGCGACAGATTTTAAAATTACAGTTTGTGTGAGAAGGGTTCCGCGAAATATGTGCTGGGCCCGTATTCAATTAATCTATCGCGAATCAGTCCCTCTCGAAACTATTGCTGCGATACACAGTAAACAAAAGAAACTCAACTCATCAGGAGAGCGGGCGGTGACCTTGAGCTTGCCCCGTCGACCTGGACTGCAGAATGTGAAGTATTTGTGTTTGTGGAGTGAACTGTATGTATGTGTGTGTGGTAGCCTCAAATGGTGGGACACTATCACGCAAGCAATCAGTTCAGCAAAAACTCCTGGTACACCAACCCAAAGTTATTCAATGCAAAACCTTAACACCACCATTAATTACATATAACTCAGCGCCAACCGAACGCCCGGAATGACATAGCGCGTAACGTAGCTCCACAAGACCGCACGCGGTTGCACTGTAGCAATACACAAAGCAGATGCGAGTTCACGGCCAGAGCACGAAGTTTACGTGACGAGCAGAGCCGTTGGACGAAGCCAGCGGAGGGGGGAGAGGCGCAGCACCTACGCAAAGCTATTGCCTCCACGCATACAATTCGCCAAGCACAGCGATCGCGGCATCGTACGATGCGGCTAATGAACTTATTCCAAACACAGTTTGTAAAAAAAGATCTTATCACTTTGAGGAAAATATTTGTTTAAAATAACAATGCGAAAGTAACAGTACTATGTCTGAAAGTAAGAACAGTACAATAAAAAAATTACGAGCGGGATCGGCAGTACAACGACTGTTAACGCTGTCACGCCGGACTGCATTTTCTTTTCATGTTACCTTTGAAAATCTTAAATCTTATCTTAGAGGAAGACCGAGAAAGGTATGGATGGATTGTGTGAACAGTGATATGCGTGCAAAAAGAGTGAATCAGTATTCACACTGTCATTCTACTGTTATCTCAATGAGAAAGGTATGGATGAATATTGTGAGGAATAATATGCGTGTAAAAAGTGTGAATCAGTATTCTCACTGTCGTCTCAATTTTAATAAGCTGTTATTAACTGTTAATAAGTCAAATCATGTGGTTATAGCTTAATTTTTCAATAATTGAAAAAGGAGTCCGACTGGTGGAAAACGACCATCCAAAGATCGCAGCCAAATAACCAAGTCTTGCGTTCCTGCGGTGAGGGTTTCCAGAGCTCTTTGGAGTAGGGGATTCAAGGTTGGTAACCCGTTAGCAATACCTACGGTAATACAAGCATCTATGTATAGGATACGGTAGCCGCTTACAATCAGGTGGACTGTATGCTTGTTTGCCACCTTTGTTGTATACAAAAAGGATATCATAACACAAAGTAAATGATTCCCAAGCTAAAACAAAGTTTTATAACAATGAAACGGCTTTTAATGCATTGTATATTTACAGGTGTTATAAATAGGTTAGTAATGTTATGTTTATTTATAATTATTGATAAGTAATCTATCTTAAAACACGATCACGAATAAGACACGCAGTACACGATAAAAGTCACTCTCACCTTCTTTGACATTCTCTCCTCGAAATTTATTACCAAACTGATAACATCTTTGAGAGATTTCATAACGTCTGTTAATAATATTTTATTTAAATGATATCCAAAGTCGTACAGATGCTTTACAAAGCTTAATTGATATAATTTGTTCACATCAACAATAAGGAATTTTGATGAAATAAAGTTCGAAGAATGATTTTGCTTAGTAACAGCATGAAATTCCTTTTTCTTGCATTTTATCAAAAATCATCATTAGATTAAAACGAAAAGATAAATAATAGACAAGTGTTCAGCAAGATGCGGTGTTGTGCTCTAGTACTGGAAACAGCAAGCCATTTCTTATTTATAAATATCATCTATCGGGTGAGAATATAAAATATTACGTCAAAATCTCGTACTTAACATGGATACCAGATACTATCAACGGCTCGTATTTCTAAGATCTATTAAAAAATAAAAACTTATTCAGACCAGATAAATATAAACATGTTAAAAAGAACACAACAATTTTCTGATTTCCAATTTTGTTTGTTTTGGTCTTATCTCACTTAATTAGGGTTGACACAATGTTTTCGTATTCTAATCTAATCTATCAGTTGTTAGACTTATGCTAAGCGCACTAATCGTTACTATAAAGTTACATAGCATACTATCATGCATGTATTACCCAAGTGTTAGGCAGTTCGGCAGGTATGTTTTAGGTTCCATGTAATAGGGGGCGGGCCTATTGCCATTAAACGGGCACAAAGCAAAACTCCAAGCTCCTACTGAGAATTTCATAGAAAAACCCAATAGCACTTTGCTCGACCTGAGAATCAAACCTAGGACTTCGAGCATAGTAGTCACGTTTAGGACCACTAGGCTAATGAGGCAATTATGAAGTTATGAACTGTCAATATTATAGCGATAAACTCTAAATCAGGTTTTTTAAACATAAAATATACCACTTCGTAAACTGTAACCATGCGAAGCTGGGACGGGTTAGTAATTAATCAAAATCAAAATAATCTTCATTCAATTAGCCCTAAACAGGCACTTATGAACGTCAAAACACTACTGCCGGTTCGGAAAATATCCCAGATATCGAAAAGAACCGGCAAGAAACTCGGTCGGTTTTTTTTCAACTGTACAAGTGTTAGTATAACAGGTACAATAATAATAATTTAGTGGATGCACAGAGATGGAGTCACTTCCAAACATCACTATCATTCAAATATAGATCCACTCTATAATAACCTTTCGACAATAAAACCCGTTTGACATGGTCCTTGAACTTGTTGTCCGGCAAATCAGTAACGTACTTCGGAATCTTACTATAGAACCTAACTCTATTACCTAAAAAACTTTTATTCATCTTACTAAGTCTAAAACACGGTACGAATAATTAATCTCTATTTCTAGTATTAACATTGTGCTGATCTTTGACAAAATCTAGCTTGACTAAGTTTTTGCAAATATACATTAAGTTATCAAGGATATATTGGAAGTTCAAAGTTAATATACCATATTCCTGGAATTTGTTCTTTAGTGAGTCGCGAGGTCTCATGCTGTACATTGCTCGAATTGTCCGCTTTTGTAATATGATTATGGTATCTACCTCAGCTGCTGAACCCCACAGAAAAATACCGTAAGACATTAAGCAATGGAAGTATTCGAAGTAGACTAACCTCGCTAAAAAACTAAGTAACTAATAAAAATGTAATTCCACGATGTAATCAATTTCTATGCCAAATTTCATTAGAAGTTTAACCTGTCATTCAACTCTTCACATTCATAATATACGAGTATATTAGATCAGTAAATGAGTTAGTGGTTATTAATATTACTTTACTACTAAACTAGAACCTTTTTTATTATTATTTTCAAATACATTGTTGTTTTCAGTGATGTACAAGATACCCTATACAAAGTATCAAAAATACAATATGCAAGATACTTTTAAATTAAGTATTTAAGATACCAGATACAAAACACGTATCTTTAAAATAATTTGAAAAGATTTTTAATACTGTTGTAAGAATTTTTTTTTATTGAATTTATCTGTGTGAATTATTTACGAATAGATCGCGCAAACGTCTCAAGATAAAGTAGGTTTTAATTGAAACTTAAATAAAACCAGGAAATCAAACATTTAATAACTCATTTTTTTTGATAAAACCTCATAATCATACCACAAAAGAAAAGAATCGCTCCACAGGGATATAGAACTTGGAAAACAGATGTAATATTTAAAACTATTTTTTTATTATTGTAGAATAATCATTTAAACTCTTAAGTTGGTATCTTTATTATTTAGTTATTGAAATATTTCTAAGCCAGCAATGCTGCCAGTATACCCTGTGTTTTCGCCACTTGCAATAGAGGAATCAAAATCCTCTAAAAAACATGTATTTTTTTTTGTTATATCACCTTCATATTGTCTGAACCTCCGATTTTTGTTTTTCAGGTCGATTAATATTTCGTGTTTCAGTCAGAATAAGTTCTTTTACATATTCTTTCCGCGCTTTTGGTATCCATTGACACTGACACTGAGGCCAATACTGCGTCATTTGCTGGAGGCTCTAACTGCAAAAAAATCTATTTAGGTTTTCTTTAATGACATCTAGCAGAGAGCTGCAGTATCTTAGATTTTTCATCCTAAGACATTTGATAATATGTTAAATTCTTATTAGCTCAAGTAACAGACAACCGTAGTAAGCGTCTTCTTCCCCTTGCAGTCTTTGGATAGCTTCTGCTATTGGCTCTAAACAGTCCACATATACATAGATAACTATTACTAAAAGTATTTTAGGTAACAGCGTATTTACAAAATACTGATATACAAAACAAAAGTATTTAAGTACAAGATACTAAATTAATTTAATAAAAAAGTATTTTAGATACAAGATGAAAATACGTATTTTGTATACGTATTTCTAGTTGTATTAATATAATAAATTAATTTAAATGGTATTACCGCCATTACTAATTGCTAGTTGTGCCCCAACGGTTTCACTGTTGCATTGTTCTTACATCCCGTAGTTGCCTACAGCTTTCCACATTGCTTGATATTCATGGTTATTGCTCCGCTTCTTAGAGGCTTAGCGTGAAGCTACATAGCTTATACCTTTCCTCAAAAAATAGGCTATAAAGTATTAAAAAAAAACCAGTTTTTTTGTCGGTTGTCGTCGGGCTGCATGGTTAAGAGTCATACAGCTCATTCCGCCATCACCACTACAGTATTATAGTCATAGACCCGAGCCGAGTGTTAAATCATTCTAATTTTCCATTATCTCCTAAACTATGAGTCGAAATACCATATACATAACGGGCAAAGTTTAACTTCATAAAATTGTCTTGATGATGAAGTAACTTTAGTTTGTGAGGATTAATATGCCATGCATAAGAATAATTTTGATCATAACTAAATCACTTTTTCATTTGCAAGAAATTTTTATAACAAAATACCATAATTGTGGCTTATTTATAAGAGACAGGCACGAGATAGGAGGTGGTATACGACCTTTTTTATATGTACTTAGGAACAATTTTTTGTAGAATATTGTATTTACGTATCATTACGACTTACACGCTTTTACTTACGACTTACATGATAAAAACCTTTAATCATAGTCTAATCTTAGTCGACTGGTAGTTCTAGAGATTAGCGTGTTTAAATAAACAAAAAATATATTACATTCATATATTATATTATGTATAGATATTATTATTTTAAAAAATTTGGTTAAAAAAAATTATGTATTGCCAATCTTATTACATCTATACGCTGCGGCAGATTATACAGAAGACTGAGGAGTATAATCTGCCTTTATGCTTAGCGTTCGTGGACTACGAAAAAGCATTTGATTCGGTCGAAACCTGGGCAGTGTTGCAGTCTCTCCAGCGGTGCCGTATTGACTATCGATATATCGAAGTGTTGAAGTGCTTGTACAACAACGCCACCATGTCGGTTCGAGTACAGGAGCAGTGCACGAAGGCAATTCCTTTGAGAAGAGGCGTTAGACAGGGAGACGTAATATCTCCGAAACTGTTTACCGCCGCTCTAGAGGATGCTTTCAAGCTCCTGGAATGGTAAGGATTCGGCATCAATGTCAATGGCGAGTACATCTCACCTTCGATTTGCTGACGACATCGTAGTCATGGCAGAATCGCTGGAAGATCTTGGCACAATGCTCGATGGCCTCGACAAAGTTTCTCAACAGGTGGGCCTTAAAATGAACATGGACAAGACGAAAATCATGTCGAATGTCCATGTGGTGCCCACCCCAGTATCAGTTGGGAACTCTTGTCTAGAAGTTGTTGAAGAATATGTCTACCTGGGACAAACAGTCCAGTTAGGTAGGTCCAACTTTGAAAAAGAGGTCAGTCGACGAATCCAACTCGGCTGGGCAGCGTTCGGGAAACTGCGCGACGTCTTCTCGTCCAAAATACCTCAGTGCCTCAAGACGAAAGTCTTTGACCAGTGTGTGTTGCCAGTGATGACATACGGCACAGAGACGTGGTCGCTCACTGTGGGCCTCATAAGATAGCTAAAGGTCGCTCAGCGAGCTATGGAGAGGGCTAGGCTTGGTGTTTCTCTACGAGATCGAATCAGAAATGAGGAGATCCGTAGACAAACTAAGGTAACCGACATAGCCAAAAGGATTAGCAAGTTGAAGTGGCAGTGGACGGGGCACATAGTTCGGAGAACTGACGGCCGTTGGGGCAGAAAGGTTCTCGAGTGGAGACCACGCACCGGAAAGCGCAGCGTAGGACGGCCCCCCACTAGATGGAAAGACAACATAATAAAGGTCGCTGGGAGCCGTTGGGTGCAGGCCGCACAAGATCGGTTGCTCTGGAGATCTATGGGGGAGGCCTATGTTCAGCAGTGGACGTCCTGCGGCTGAAATGATGATGATGATGATGAATCTTATTACTGTTTAAGATAAGATTAAGTCATGTTTGTTTTGCATTTTATGGTTTATTAGCTGTGCCCTCGACTATGTCTACGTAGTATATTTCTTGTATGAATACCAGCATCTAAAAAAACCTCTACTCACCTCATTTGCTAATATTACGGTATTTGACCGGTAAAAGCTTTGAGAATACCCAACTAAAATCATTTTAATTGTTAATCGATATTAAAAGACATAAAGGTATACAAAAATGTTGTTTTTCAATCCTTTATGAAAAGCTCAATTTATTTAATAACTTTGTTTTTAAAAACCATTGATATCCAGTGAATAATAATACTTTATAGTATGTCTGTTTAGTGTAATTTAATAAAAAATCTTGGTAGCTCAAAAACATAAACAACGTCATGTATCGTAGAAAATTTAGATCCAATAGATATTCTTAATTATTTTAAACATTTCAATATAAAGTGAAAATATATCTAAAACATTTAAATATAATAGCAAAAGCCCAGCCTTAAATTATTAATATATATGTTTACATAAAATATACTTAGATTTGACTATAATTATCAAACCAATTTAATAATAATTTAAACCAAGCCGTACAGCGTCATCTATGAATACTTCTGGAAAATAAAAATAGATGTTTCCATTTATTGTTTTTTTTTAATTATGTAAAGATTAAATAATTTTATTTGATTTGGTATTTGTTCACTGTACTTTACTACATATATTAAATATATTTCAAAATTACATATATATATACATTAATACACAACTTAAGCGCAATTTACAGCTTATACAAGTGTCGTAAAAAAGTGTAAAAATACATCCTAAATGTACCTTCAGACTATAAACTACAATCATACAAATTTTGATTAAATTCGATCCAGTAGTTTTTGCGTGATTGGCATTCAAACATACATACAGAAAGTCCGACAAACAGACAAAATTTTTAAAAACTATCGATATGTGTTCTCTATCCATGATTCTAAATCCCCCCGTAGTAATTTTTTTCACAAATATCTTCTATGTACAGATTTCGACTCTTTACTCTTTTATTATTCCTAAATGTAGAATATTATTGAGGAAGGAAGGATAGCTGTAAGAAAGTACGGGTACATAGCTAGCGCGGTGGACAGTTGGTCCAAATAAATTTTATATGGGGCACAGCTAAAGTAGAAATAAGATATTGCTGTTTCTTATGTTACATTATTAATGCTGTCTGCATTAAGAATGAAGAAGTTCACAGCATCGCAAGACAGAAAATCACTAACATGAGTAAATTGATTTTGGCTTTTAAACGTGCAAAATGTGAGTTACGATAGAATTGCAAAAAATATTAAAAAGCCACAATAAGTTTCGAAGTGTGTAAATGTCTGGATCAACGAAGACTAAACCGGCTGACCAAACAATAAGTACATACCATGGAAAACACAGAATAGATGTATTCTTCTAACACACGTATATGTGAATACTTTTTTTGTCGTTATAGGTTTAGCGTTGTGGCCACAATATCACGTGATCTTAACTGACGATGTGGCTCAAGATGGCAGCGCGGCAAGCCTCGTGGGATGACTGGCTCTCAAGTGCAGCTGCCAAAACACACCTAGCCAGGCGGGCATTAGAAAAAACCCTTACACCATGCTATGGTTTGATCATGATGTTTTCCTTCATCGAAAGCTCAGGCTCATTGCAGGAATTCGAACTCACGTTGAGCGACGCGGATTCCGCACACGCTATACACCAACTGAGCCATCATTGCTTCATAAACTCTTACTCTAACTCTTTAACAAATATTAGAAAAAATCGCATTAACTTGACTGTTTGTAAGACCAAGCATGTAACTCTATCATACGTAGATAGCAACCTTTCGAAGTTTATATCATAAAAGCCTACGAAAAATGTGTTGTATCTACCATTATACATTTTTACACACGTATTATGTCAAACGACGTTGTTAGCAATTTCAATTAGGGGGGACCGTATGATGCTCAGTATGGTTGCCTTCAATTTAAGCTATTGTGTATATGTAATTAGTTTCATAAAAAGGGTGTTCTATTTTGACCGTTGTCACAATACACTGATCAAATTATATTATTTCACAAATAATCTACCGTAAAATCTATAAAGATTAATACTGATATTTACAGTGGATCGCCTTATCTTTCACCATTAGGAGGTACTAAAGTTATTCAACTGAAAATTAACTGAAGCTTTAGCCTCTTGAGCTCTTTATCATCTAGAGAATATCAACAGTAAAGAGATTAATAAAAATTAAATTAACAACACAATATAAATTAAATTTTCTAAAAATTAACTAATATTCTGGATATTATCACAAGATTTGATTCCAATCAAAAATAGCTTGTAAGTACTATGGTAATTAAACATAAATATGTACGTACGTCGTACATCCATACATATAGATGCTTAGACATAGAAATAACAAAATCTGAGTGGTCGTTTCAAAGATTAACGCGTTCAAATTAATGAACAAACAATCTCTTGAGCATAAAGAAAACTGTATATAAAATTTGTAGCAACAGCCTTGAAAATAGTTTCATATATCCTTTCAATCTTAATGCCATGTTTAATGATTATCTAACACGGCCTTTCCTGACGAGGGCAGCGTCCTCGCACCTCTACTGGTCTATTATTATATCAACCTTTACTAGTCTGTTATTACATCAAATCTTTACTGGTCTGTTATTACATCAAACCTTTACTGGTCTGTTATTACATTAAACCTTTACTGGTCTGTTATTTCATCAACCTTTACTTGTCTATAGAAGAGGGCAAGGGCATCAACCTTTATGGTCTGTAGCCATAAATCGTACAAACAGGACTATGAATCACGGACTACTACTCATCTGATGCGAGAATGATCTTTAGGCCTATTGTAGCCGCCATAAATAATGCGTGCGGTTACAGAGCACCTGTTACTATCGCGTACCGACAATAGTGCAGGTCATTAGTAGGGTTTCAATATTTATACCAACATATAATATCAAAAACATATCTTGCAAATTAATTATGTTCATGTCATATTCATCGAAAACTTAGCTAAAACTTAATTTTTTTTTTGCTAATTTAATATTTCGAGGGTGAGCGTGTAATTATATGTTTTTCCTATTATATTCTTAATTCATTAAAAACATTTGCATATATACATAGCGTTGAAAGATCATTTTATTTACAACTCAGGTAAATCAGTAAGGTAGTAATCAGTTACTACGAAACTAGAAAGAGGGTAAAATTTGTTACGTAATAGTTTGTGTGATAAAAATCTGCAAGCACTGAAAGAAATAGCAAGCACGATTTGGTTTCGAAGTAAAAATTATAGAGAACCCTAAGCAATTTAGTGTCTCAGGAAAAAATCTAAAAGATTAGTGCCAAAAATTTCAAACACGACATCGGAACCATAAGAACCATAAAAAGAACCAAGAAATATTCATTGATAATGAAAAAATCAAGATGGCAGATATATGTTTAGTTGAAAATTGGTATTTAAAGGTCCTTGGAGCCCTTTATTTCCAGTAAAAAGCACTTTTTTAATGACTGACTACACTGTTGAAGTGATATTATATTTTACTATAAATTCCAGAAAAATATTTCATTGTATCTTAGCAACACTTTTCGATTTCAAATTTTTCAATACTTAACAGAATAACACGGATAATTTTATCAAAATATTTTTTGTTACCAATGAAATGAAATTCCTTCTTCCTTTTTTTGTTTTTGCGAAGAATTTTTACAATTTAATAGCACACAAGACGGCATATTTCGAAAATAATACTAAAGCCCACGGGAGCTATCATTGCATGATATATCCTTTCAACATTGACTCAATTAAATATAGTTATGGGACATTTTTGTGTTCTAACCGGCTCCATCTGCCTTCTTCTTAAATCTGTGGTAAAGATAAAAAAAATTTGAAGGAACTATTTATGACGGATTTCTGCAAACTAACGCCTTCGTCAAGTAAACATTAATTTTGAAATTATAATTGTAAAGTAATATAAACGTAGCTACTTCGTACTTACATCGATGTCCCGAATTCCCGAATCCCGCCCCACATTTGCTGAGTGATATGACAGATTTTTAATTCATTTGGCCAATGACCGAGATATATAAGGGAGTTGAAACTACAAATGATTTTCAGATCATTCTGACATTCAGATCTCATAGAGCAGTGTAGTACATATATGCAAATATTATGAACACTTTTAATAATTGTACCGCGCTCATTAACCAAGTAACCATGTACCATTTATTGTAAAGCCTAACTGATATGATTATTTTCCCAACTTATATTACAACTAACTTTAGTATGTTTATTCACAAAAACTACTAAGTGATAGAAAAAATATATGCAGCAACTGTCTATTATTTTAGGAGTTTACAAAAAACAACAATTACAACATATAAACGAACAAATTTTTTTGAAAATACACTTTATTTTTCACAAACACCCTGTGCTGTAACGCCGAGGCCTTCACAGAAAGCTATTGAAGAAAGATCAGTACTTCCCAAGCGTTAGCCAGAGTGACATCAACCCTTGGCGGGTGATACAAAACAATCAAACTATTATAAACATAAAGAAAAGTTTTGTACTTACCTCCTTCGTTATTATTTGGGTATGGTTACAGTGAACGATAGTGAGTATCATAACTCGCTCACATTCTTCGGACCGGTCGGCATGGCGATCTACGAAGATGGAAACGTCTTAGACGATACACTTACTGTGAAGATATCCCTTAGCATCGGCCTCGTTATAATTATGATTTTTGGTATAATTGGGAACTTGTGCACTTGTGCTATGATCGCCCGAAAACGTTCAATGTGGACTCCTTCCAACTGCTACCTTTTCAACCTTGCTATAACAGACTTATTGATGTTATTATTCACACCTATAGAAATATACATAATGTGGTATCCCGAAATATATCCATTGGGTGAGATAGGATGCCGTATGCATTTCATTCTCTGGGATTGTGCAAGTAATTGCAGCTTACTCATAATAACAACCTTTACTGTTGAACGTTATTTGGTCGTTACAAAACCTTTCCTTCGCCAAAAATTTTCAGAAAATTCTAGAGTTGTCAAATTAATATCCATCATATGGATCATATCGATATTTTTTTGTTTACCGGATTTGATGTATATTGATTTATTAGAAAGAAAAAAGTTTGTTTTTTGTTACGTCACGATGTCATATATAGTGAGCATATTCGTCGTAGTTGAAACTTTCGTGTTCTATGTGATACCGGTTTCTATTATTCTAGTAGTATATGTTCTTATAACCGTTGAACTCAAGTGCAAAAAGAAGAAAATAGTACAGAGTCCCACTAATGCACAAAACAATGACAAAGCAGCAATAATGCTAGGTTAGTAATAAATTCATTATTATGTTGACCAATCTCCGTTATACCTGTATTAATAACATTATTCCTGAACTTATCTAAATATTACTAAAAATTCTATTTAAATTAACTATATTTTAAATTAATTCTATTTTATTTTATTTATTTAGGTTTTAGAGATATAACATAACTACTTAACAAATTTAAATTATTAAATAATTAATACTCTACAAGAATGACCAGAAGTCGTTTCGAAGAAACAAAGAAGTAAAGGGCAAATAATGTACCTGATTCTCGTATTTGTCATCAAAGAGCATTTATATGTGATATTGCCTTAAAAAATCTATGCAGTAATATATCAGTCGATGTAAAAAATATAATTTCAATGATATATTTCATTAATGAAAATTGCAAAGTATACAATTTTTAGTACAAAAAGAAAAAAAAAGATGCTTGGAATTAGGCACTCAAGTCCAGTGATTACAATGCAATTCAAATTTGCATATTGTGTTTCTTTTATTTTATTCTAGCAATTGTTGCAAAATTAAAGCAAATATATTAATCAAAATTATTAATCAAAAACTATCATAAATCTTAAAATTTTATTCTTTTTTAAATATACTTTATGTTTATTTACAGCAGTTATAGCGTCAACATTTTTCCTTTTCTGGTCTCCGTACTGCCTTTTACGCATTATGATCATATCGTCGACTTACACACACGAGGAACATTACAACGTAAGTAGCATACTATTAACTACTAGCTGTGCCCGCGACTTCGTCCGCGTAGTATATTTCATGTATGTAAAACAACAACTATATAAAACTTCCCCTCATTTCAATCTCACCTTACGGTATTTGACCGATATAAGCTTTGAGAAAATCCAACTAAAATCATTTTACATGTTAACTGTCCTTTATATAAAGCTAATTTTATTTAAGAACCTTATTTTTATGAGCCGTTAATATCTAGTGAATAATAATGCTAAATTAAATTATAAGTAAATTTTATATTATAGTATGTCTGTTTAGTATAATTCAATAAAAATCTTGATACCGCAAACACCAAACAACGACATGTATCGTAGAAAATTTAGATCGAATAGATATTTTTAATTATTTTAAACATTTAAAAATAACGTTAAAATCTATCTTAAAACATTTTAAAATAAATGATTAATTTAATAAATGATTAATTTATGTGCTTACAGAAAATATACTTGTGCGAAGTGCGACAATAAATATCAAATCAATTTCATTATAATTTAAACCAACCTACAGGTTGGTTGTTGTTGTTGTTATTGTTGCTGTACGCAGCACCATCTAAATACTCCTGGAAAATAAATTGGATAAAATAAAATAATTTGGATTAATTTGGTATCTTTTCACTTTGTTTCACTATGTATATTACAAAATCATACGTACATACATTCTTTTTTATATGTGCATAACTTAAACGCTATTTATAGTCCATACAAATGTGCATACTTGTAAAAATGTACCTTCGGACTATAAACTACAACCATACCAAATTTTAGTAACTTGGGTCAAATAGTTTTTGCATTTTTGGCGTTCAAATTTACCGACAGACAGACAGAGGAAACTTTCAAAAGCTATCGAAATGTATTGCTACAACCTGTTACAACCCGATTAAAAAGATAGAGAAAATCCTGTTCCAGAACTATCTCGAAGCAACTACAAACTTCTCAGTACTTCGAAATAATGTTCGCATCGTAAACAACCGCGGCGCATGTTTGTATAAACATCGCAGTTTACACACACATGTATAGGGATTATCGCCTCGATTACGTCATCGAGTAGGCATTGAAACTAAACATCAAGTAACTACAACTACACTGTACATTCAAGTACATTCGTAACTGTGTGAAATTGAAATAAATCTTCTTCACGTCAAACATCGGCATTTTTAATACCCACGGGTGTAACTATATTATGTGCATGATTTCAAACCCTCAGTATAATTTTATCTCAAACACCTTCAATGTACAGATTTTAAACTACCGCGCTTGTTAGATTCTACAAATTTAAACTGAATATAAATACGTCATGTTCAAGTGTTTTTAAAATTGACGATTTTTATAGTTTGTCTCAAAGATCTATAAAAAATAAAATGTTGGGTGGTATTTCTCTCATAATATAATAATCATTAAAGCATTCATCAAAGGAAAAAGTAAAACGATTTTTTTTAAATGAAATTATACATTTAATCAATTGAAGTATGTACCATTATTATTTACGCACTTTCGCCATTTTATAGGTAGTACATTGATTCCATTGCTGAAAAAATTGTGGGAGATCAATAAGGCGGTTTGGACAGCCTCATCGGATTTTTTTCTCTAGCAAGAAATTGTCCAAATTCGGATAAAAATGGTTATCTTTTCGAGTAAAGTCCGAGGAGTATGGTGGGTGTCGGAGACATTTTAACTGCAGATCCTCTAATTTAGCGACCGTCTGTCGTGAAACATGGGGTCTAGCGAAGTCCTGAAGCAGCAGTGTGCTAGAGAGATTGACCAGCCTCGGTTGTTTAACGGCTAGCTTTTCTATCATGATTTGCAATTGTTAACAGTACAGATATGTCGTTATCGTCTGGCTAGATCTTAGGAAGCTGTAGTGTAAGACACCAGCAACAATGAAAACGGTGGAACCAAAAACGTACCATGCTTTTTCTACAGTAGCTTACCGATACACATCATTAATCCTTCGAGCTGTTTCTGCAGCGCCGATGCCACGGTGGAACTCATATTCCTAAATAAAGCAATATTTTATATTTTGTGAAAAGAACGATGTCAAAGAAAAATCAAACTGTGCGAAAACAATTGAATCACTAAATTCGAAACACAAATACACAAGCCTAAATTTGAAAAAAAAATTTAAATTTGGAATTATTAACCAAACGGCTGATATTTGAGATTAAAGTGGCCAGTTCAATAAATGGCCAATTTCATATGTAAGAACCTAATACTACATATATCTAGAACTAGCAACCGCCAGCAAATTTGTACGCGTTAATTACAATTTAAAACTGAATAACAATAATATGCCTATAGCTTACAGCTGCATTCATACGTACCTAAAAATCTTAACCTTTAGTTCCTTAAAATCTTATTTTACATAAATTATTAAAATGAGAATAACGATTAAAAGAAAGAGAAATTTGAGTTAAGTTAAGTTTACCCATTTATTTTCAGGTTTGGAAGATACTGAACTACTTATGTTATAGTTCGTATGTATCAAGTGCTGTAAACCCTATATTGTATAGTCTTCTGTCAAAAAAATTTCACCAAGAACTCAAGGTAAGAAGATTCTATAACATACGACAATATATTAATACACAATATTATACTATCACTATAGTCGTACAATATCGCGCGTGACTGCCCTATGTTTCCGAAAAACGTTGGCGGGGGTGAGGTATTGCTGACGTCAACGGGGGCGCGTAATGTAGCGAGAAAGGGAAACGCGTGGAATTGCGTGACGTAGGCGTGCAGTCACAGTACACTAAAGTAATCAGTATTTCGTCTTCATAGAAACGGTAAACGAAATCTAGGTAAACTTCAGTACACAATAGTCGTGAGTACGCAATTTATAACTAACTAGCAACTCGCGCCTACTTCGCAAGTGTAACCATATATTTTATATCCATAAATTTATAAACTAGTCTGGTTGGGTTTGGCAAATCGGTTTGCACACTCCTGACATACCAAACAAACCATCCAGGAATTTGCATTGGTTGAATTATAAAACTCTACACTTTTTTATAGGCATGAAGTAAAATAAACCCACGTAGGCCACGTACGCCGATCTGTCGCGTCGCGTCGCAGCCCATATCATTTGTTATTGCGTAGTAGTTACATTAGGTCCATGCCACACATCACAGCACTATAAACGTCTCACACCTGTGCGTCAGCTTGATGTTGTTCTTGCTATGTTCTTCTGTCTGTAGTGCCTACTCAACAACTACGTGGTATAACTTGTGCATTTTATGATTCGTTTTACACAGTTATGGCTGCCCTAATACGATATAAATGACTATTGTATTTGCCTTTTGCTATTCATGTGCATGTGTGTACACATATGTTTTAGTAGAAGACGAAATTTAAAACAAGCTAAATTATTAAAGAGGAAACAAAAAGTCCTACTGCAACAAAACACTTCAAAAAATGTTTTTCATTTTTATATGATTCCCAGACGTCGTACTTCAAAATTACACAGCCTATGTCACTCCCACAACTCGATGAATCTAAAGACACCTCGTATGCTAAAATCCATCAACCCGTTTAGGCTACAGAGCGTGGCAAAGAAATAGACATACATACGCTCGAAAAACGTAACCCTCCGTTTTCGCAGTCGGTTAAAAAATAATGACATAAAATGAGTATAAAATTCGTTACAAAACGGATCTTTTACTTATCAAATAGGGAATTTTCTAGTGTCATATACATTCGTGTTGTTAATAACTCCATTGTTTAATAAAATCTCTATTCTTTGTTAGTGTAATACTAATTTAATAAAACAATAAACACTTCATAATGAAAAAAATTGAGTTTATGTTTTGTTTCAGGTGTTTCTTAGCAGGAAAAAATCGTCAAATCAAACAAGAATTGCGCCTGTAAGAAATCCAATATCAAATACTAACCGTAGGGTTATGCCACCACTAGAAATAACATTAAATAATAATGAAATATAAATTAATTTATTTTTACACAGATTAAGAACATATCGCTTATTTCATATTAAACTAAATTTTATTTATTATGTATGTAATGTAAAATAAAACTTGGCAAAAATAATATAGTTAAATAATAATTCTTAGAAGTTTGACTTCGTATTTTGTACAAGGTGTCCAGAAAGGGTATCGGGTATTTGTAAGTTCAATGAAACAAAAATTATTTGTATGCAATAAAAAAGTTTATTGTTTATTATTAGCATATGAATTGGAGAATTATTTGGAAAAGATGATGTTATCCAAATGATGACCGTTACGTTGCTGGCACTCTTCTAAACGGAAACGAAGATTGGCGATAACACGTTGACACATAGCTATCGATATTGCTGCCATTTCTGACCTGATCTTTTGCTTTAACTGGGTTAGATTCGTCGGATTGTTTTGATAAACCTTACTTTTAAGGTATCCCCATGCAAAATAGTCAAGCGGGCTAAGGTCGGGGCTTCTGGGAGGCCAGTTGATGTTACCCCTTCGCGAAATGACTTTATTAGGGAATAATTCGTTAACAACTTCCATTGAGTCATTTGAGGTATGGCAAGTGGCCCCATCTTGCTGGAACCACGTTCTTGAGTTGAAACCTGCAAACTCCTGCAACTCTGGGACCAAAAAATTTCGCAACATATCGCAATAACGGTCACTATTCACATTAATTGCTCGGCCTCGTTGATCTTCATGAAAATAAGGACCAATTATGCCTTTAGCAGACATAGCGGCCCAAACAAGACCTTTGGGCTATGCAGGGGTCGTTCATGCTTTCGTCTCGGATTCTCTACTGCCCAGTACCGACAATTCTGCTTATTAACATGACCATTCAGGTGAAAATTTGCTTCGTCACGGAACAGTATGTTGTTAAAGTTGTTAAATCGCTGCAGCATTTCGTTCGCAAAATTCAGTCGATTAGCATAGTCCGTATCCTTCAATTCTTGAACCAATTGAATTTTATAGGCTTTTAGATGTAAGTCTTTCTTTAAAATCGAATGTAAAGACGATTTTTTGATGTTCAACGCTTGGCTTCGCTTTCGGATGGATAAAGACGGATTTTGACGAACCGACGCCTCAACTTCTTCAATTGTTTCTTCATCGCGAACTGAACGAGGACGACCAGAGTTTTGAATTTTAACTGTCGCACCTGTATTCTCGAACATCCTGATCCATTTCCTAATGCTATCGTCACTTGGCGCGTGGCGTGTACGATATTCCGCACGATAGAGACGTTGAGCAGTCACTATTGAATCACCATTACGATAATACTCTCGTACGAAAAATGCGCGATGCGTCCCCGAGTACTGTTCCATCGTGACTAAAACTCCACAAAATGGCGGACGCCACGAACCCCTCCCCACACCCTTTAGACGCCCCGTTTCGAATATGGCGCGAAAACAAATACCCGATACCCTTTCTGGACACCTTGTACAACTAAAATAATAACTAGTTACAAATATCATTTTCTATAATTTGTATGAATTTAATTTATATGTACTACATAATATGCACGCATTTTGACTTCGGCTCCACTGAACGATCACTATGATTTAAAACTTGTGTCGTCCCAGTTTTAGTTTAAGATCTTCCTTCTATTGTTGAATGATGTTTGTGTCATTACATTTATATTATCAACATTGTAATAAATATTAAAATATTGTAATAAAATGTATTTAATGAAGTTATTGATTTTTAATCTTTTAAGAGACTTAAAACAAAAAAAAACGAAGGCAATCAATTCAAATCATTTTTTATGGATGTGCAGCCATGACATCTTTGTTTATAAACCGATTCGGACTATTATTTTTTAAGTGGAAAGGGTGTTCTCATTTTAATTTCATTGGCATTGGACTTTCAACTTCGAATACATACACCAGGGAACTCTTGAAAATCATTGATGTTAGTTTTCTTTTTTTTAATATAAATTGTCTTGTTAATTTTTTTTTAAATATCATTATACTCTAACTGTTTTTGCATTTATGAAAGTTTAGTTTTTTAGGTTTATATGTTGGTTTTGCTTCACGAGTTTCGTTTTAATCATTTTACGGCATGAGCATCGTTAAATTGTATGAGACGTATTGTATTAAGTACAATAACCATATAAAATGTACCTACCATGACTTTTAATTCCTAGTTACTTAATGTTTGTACCAATCTGGTGTCTAATCCGTTCGCATAATATAAGAATGTATCACAGAATAATCAACATAGGTAATGTATGTGTTTGCAATGTGTTAGGGCTTTTTCTAATACCCGCCTGGCTAGTTGGCCCTCAAGTTGAAAATCTGTCGCCAAGCACCAATAGGCGTGTTCCGGCAGCTGCACTTGAGAACCAGTCTTCCAATAGGCTTAGCGTGCTACCACTTTGGGCCACATCGTCACTTCACAAACCTAAGCTAAACGATTAAAAAAAATGAACAGAAGACAATATTTTAACAAGATGGTTATTTTAAATATAATAAGATATAGAATACTTTTTGTCCCGGAAAAACAGTTTTTTTTTTTGTTTAGGCGAGCAGAACCGCAGTCTCAACAAGTATAATTAATTATATTTAGTATAGCAATGTCATCTATTGATCTTTTGTGTAAACACATTTTGCAAATGTAAACTTTTTGATGGGTAGTTCACTTATAATAGCAAGCACATTGTTTCAATAGAAAGATAATTATTGGACTTAACAAGAAAATAAACGAGTTTCAAACATTTTTTTGTCTAAAATATTATTATGCGCTAAACTATGGTCATACGAACGTCTTTTCGATTTACTAAAAAAATTCCAGTTAAGTCGGTAACGAAAAACGAGTACTCACCATTGTTTAAAACTAAGTTCATTTTTTTTTTATGTTATCAAGTAGCAAACCGACAACCACTTTGGCACTCTATCTGTTCACTGGTAGCCTAACACCAACCTCAAAATAAAAACAGTCCTGAGGTCAGCTATAATAGGTTTACTGGTACCTACTCCTGAGAAGTGAGTTGAAACGGCTCGTGTGTCAGTGCGTATTACCATCCATTCAGCGCGAGTACCTACTGCTTATTGCGGCATAAATAGGTGTACCTACATACGTGAATAATCTATATTAATATATATGTAGTACTACTGTCTGTACTTTTAATATTTGTCCAAAATTTCCTGATAGACACACTATAGGAACAATACTGATCACGAATATGCCATCAAATTTTTTTTGTCTGTCTATCTGTTTCTTAACATATCCGGATTTAAAAGCTAGATCATTTTTTATGAAATTTTGTACACGGGATGCTTATGTTATTGGTCAATTGATAGGGTATAAGATATTTCAAAATTACTTATAAAAATAGTTTTAAAAAATCTATAATAATACTATTTTCGTTAATTCTTGGCCGATTTTGATAAAATTTTGTACACGGGAAGTATAAGTCGCTATATGAATAATGAGCTATGAGAATTTTCAATAACACATTTGGTATCGTAAAAAAAAAAAAATTCCAAAAAAATTAAAATTTAATTAATTCTTAAATGATTTTAATGATATTTTGTACACGGAAAGTATAAGTAATTACACTATTGATGGGCTACAACAATTGTCAACATTATTGCAAAAATCGTAACAAAAGATATATTAAAAAAGAAAAAAATTGGTTGCCTGTAAAGTCGGTATACGGGCGAAAGTTTTACGTGACAACGACTTTATGTCTGTCTCTCTCGCTCTTAGGCGGGCTAACCATGCCCGAGTGGAAGGGACGCGTGCCTCTCACTCGCTCTCATTGTGAGCGCATAACGTGAGCGGAGCGTAACGCAGTTTCTTGAAGTGTCACCCGGCAAACCAATTTATAAGACGTTGTCACGTCAAAATAGCCATCAATTCTCAACCCATTCTGATAAAATTTTGTAGACGAGAAGCATACATCATAACATAATTGAGAGGTTTAATGAATCGTCTATAATACATTGGAAATCGTAGATTAAAATAATAATTTTTAACAATTTTGATGAAAATTGTCCATGGGAAATACACGCCATTTCTTAATTGATACGGCATATGATTTGTCAACAATATGAATAAAAATAAAATTACAGGATGTAAACTACTGCGTAGTAACAAACGCGTGCAGAGCCGCATACCTCAAACGCTAAATTAGCAATAACTTAACTCTAGTATTTAGATTACTTCCAAAGGGGCGGTGTAGTGCAACGATTAAGGTTGTTTCGTAACCATTACATGTATGGTGAATAATCCTGCATAGTTAAATAGTTTCAGGGTGTCGTAATATATCAAAAGTTCAGTAAATAATTAGATCTATTTACTTATAACTTATTAAAAAGTTCATTCAGTATGAAATTCATTCTGCTGTTAATGAAACTACGTTAACTGTAGGAACCGTTGTCTGCCGTCAACGGCTTTGCAAGTCTGCGATATGTAATCAAGATAATCGGTGAAACTAATCCTTGAATTAAATGAATACGCACGATCTCTGAATGCGTCTACTCCGATAGACATTAGCTGGTAAATCCACATCGTAACATTTCATGTTCTTGGACATTTTAAAATTTATTGTTTTATCGATTAAATTATTGTAATATGATTTGTAACTTTCAAATAAAACAAATAATCCTTCAATATACTATCTTAAAGCAACAATTAAACATAACAAATTAACACATTGCACCTTTTTTTACTTCAAAGGTGGCAAACAAGGGCATACGGCCCGCCTCGGCTACCGTAGCATAAGGACGCTTGCCGACCTTAAACCCCCCTATCCTAAGGAGCTCTGAAAATCCTAGTACCCGCAGGAACACAAGACAAGGTTATTTAGCTGCGACCTCCTGTAGGGTGGAGCTATTCCAAAAGTCAGGCTGCCCCAAGTAGAGAGAAAAACGGGCCAAGTACGCGTAGGACTTGCGCACCGAGGGGGTTCCATACAAACGTGTAGGCAATTAATTAACAAAGATAATGTTCAATTATTTATATATATATATATATATATATATATATATATATATATATATATATATATATATATATATATATAAGTACGTATTACAGTGTCAGCAGTTAGGTAATTAATTGTACAGAAACATTTACTAAAATAATTAGGTAACATTACTGAAGTTCTTAAGCTATGAAAGCACCAAACATTGCTTTAACAAAAAGACACACTAGATTGAGGGACAAACTTAACTTTGTCGTTGGAAAACTGTTATCCCCATACATTGGCATAGGCTCCGGTCAGCTTTCCAGCTGTAAATAAGTTTATGATTATTAAGAAAATTGTGATGTAACTATAAGTTTACAGTTTTCAGGTCTTTTCCTTTACTTTTGCTATAAGATATTGCTTCTTGCCAAATTTCATGATTTTAGGTCAACGGGAAGTGCCTTAGAGATTTTGATATCCGTGTGAGTATCAAAATATGTGGCATATCTTTTGATCTTTTGATTGCGTTGACTTAGATGTTTGATTTTTTAACGTTCCATCAACGTCAACATACAACGTTTTCCCATGCGTTCCTGAGAAAAAGGGTCTTCACAGACAAACACACGAAGAACGACGTGATCCTATAAAGATTACTTTTTCCTTGAGTTAAATCCGTTTTTTATTAAAGGTATGGTATGAAATTTAAAATCAAATGTATTTGGTTTATCGGATCTCTTCACATTAACATAATTATCCTTTTTTTTTAACGTGGAGAAACCCATCATGGGTACACACCCGCCCGGGGGGACGGGTGGTTATGTGAGACTCCTACTCACTAAAACTCCACGGTGTACCATCCGCCGCCTCGATGGAGCAACGCGGAACCTGCGGTAGTATGCAACCGCGTCGCCCCGGCGGGCGGCCCGGCTATTATAGGCCCCGGCCTAAATAGGAGACAACTTAGTACACCCTAGCTGTCTCCTCCGTCCACAGAACCTGTGCAATGGGAAGACGGGCCACAGTTAAATAAATTCAATACCATAACATTATATGTGTGACGTCGATTAGCACATGAGATATAATGAATTCTTTCCAATAGGTCGATCTTTTGCTCAGGAACGTCTACAGCAAGCAGGCTACGACGTCAACAGCCTGTAGGTTAATCCCGTCTGGTCGCAGTAATCATGTCGAAAAACGACGCCTCTCTCGTTGAACACATGTAAACATGATTAAATTTAAAGTTAGTCCAAGTAAATAAAGAAATAATACCGTTGGAATCTTCTTCTATTCAAAAATCAATCTATATTATTGGTTTTAAGCCAATCATTACAATGTCTGGTATATTGTACAAGAAGATGTTTTTATTACCTATTTATTTATTTATTTATTTCAAGAAATCTACAGCCATTAAATTCTAACTTACATACATAATTAAGTTGACATATTGGCTTAGCCAAAAATGATTTCAACCGTATTACAATAAAGTTATAATAATTCTATACCCCAAAGAAATTATTAATTAAATATTAATTGCATCAAAAATAACGATGTAGTGCTTCTGGCGTGAATGTGTGTGTGTGTGTGTGTGTGTGTGTGTGTGTGTGTGTGTGTGTGTGTGTGTGTGTGTGTGTGTGATAATTACATATATTTAACAAACTTTGAATAAATCAATAGCTTTTCTTCTAAACGCTGCATTACTGTCAGAAAATATGTCGAAATTTTCAGCTTTAGCATTATATAACTGTGTACATCTAATCAATACTGAATTATGGCCATAATTGGTCTTGGTTGAACGAATGTGAAAGGTCTGGGGTTTGCGGATATGTTTAGTTGTAGTCCTTAGACCAATTCTTTCCAACAAACATGAACAATCAATTTTATTGTTCATCAAATTATATAAAAACATCAGATCAGCTACCAAGCGTCTATGTTTCAGGGATAACATACCCAATTCCCGTAAGTTCTCATTTATATCCGCTGATAAAAGCATATTACGACGTTTCAGAATCTTCAAAAATTTATTTTGAATGTTTTCAATTCTATGGCTATGTATATTATAATAGGGGGTCCATATTTGAGATGCAAATTCTAAAATACTTCTTACATAAGCACAAAATAAAACTTTCATAGACGAATTATTTTTAAAATGAATTGATAATCTAGTTATGAAGCCCAACATTTTATAAGATTTCTGAGTAATGTATTCATAGTGATCTACATATGATAATTTATGATCGAGATATACTCCCAGATCCCTAACGCATGTTACTCTGGAAACTATTGTATTATTAAGTCTATAATTATATTTAAGGATTTTTTTTTTGCGCGTGTATGTAATGCACTGGCATTTGGCCACATTAAGATCCAAAAGATTAAGTGAGCAGTATTCGCTTAACCTGTCTAAATCTAATTGCAATTTGTTACAATCATCAACAGTACATATTGGCATAAATATTTTAGTGTCATCAGCATACATAGAGAAATTTGCATATTGAAAGCAGGAACCAATGTCGCTCACGTATACGTTAAATAATAGGGGTCCAAGATGAGAGCCTTGGGGTACACCCGATGCAATAAATAAGAATCTGGATAATTGCATCCCTATTTTAACTGCCTGAGACCGGTTATCAAGATATGATATTAACCAACGCAGTAGGTCACCATGAATACCTACTGCTTCAAGTTTCTTTATTAGAACTGAGTGAGATAACCGATCGAAGCACTTTGCATAATCGGTATAAATAGTATCAACTTGCATGCCATCATAGCGAGATTCGTAACCACTGATCTTTTTTGCATGAAACCATGCTGATTGACGGGCATACAGTTTTTTAATATAGGGTATATTTGATTATGAATTATCAATTCAAAAAGCTTACTAAAGACTGGTAGAATTGACACAGGCCTATATGTTTCGATTTTCGTTCTTGAACCACCCTTGTGAATCGGAACGACCAAGGCTTCCTTCCATTTCTGAGGAAAAACGCTTTGACTAAGTGATTTGTTAAAAATGATGCTTAAAGGATGAGCTAAAATAGCTGCACATTTTTTCGCGAAGATAGGAGGAATACCATCGCTACCTGGGCCTTTACTACAGTCTAGTGAACGTAAGTATTTAAAAACATCTTCCCTGGAAATTAATATTTTAGAAATACTAGCACAGTTAAGTGTGGAGATGAGCAAATTGCAGTCATTTGTATCACATGGTTTTCTATATACAGAACCAAAATATTCTAAAAAGGCGTCACATATCTCTCCTGTTTCAAAATAAGATTTACCTTTAAACGTTACCCTATTCGGTATATTTTTACCACCTTTTAATTCTTTAGCATAACGCCAAAAGGATTTTGGATTCCTAATAATAGACTTCTCGCATCTGATTAAATAATTTCGCCAACAATCAGCCTGAATTCGCTTTTGTCTTCGTCTGAGTATTACAAAAGTATCATAATCCCGCGGATTTTTACTATGCTTCCACAACTTATGATATTTAAGTTTTTCATTAATTATTTTCACTAGACTTCTACTATACCATGGTGGATACTTATTAGATACCGTATTGAAAGTAGGTACGAAATCATGAATAACCTTAGAGATCACAGAGTTCATGAAAGCTACTCCGTCATCCACACTGCGCTTAAATAATTCTTCATCCCAGTTAACACTCTCGAGTTCACTATAAATAGCATCATAATTCCCTTTGTCAAAGAGCTTAATTTTTTTGGGTGACTCATGAACCGGTCTAATGTGTAGCTCAGGTAGCATCAAGGTGATAGCCGGATGATGTGGCAAATCTTCTGATATCAATACGGATTCAGCGCGCGTGATTCCTGTATAGCTATTGCTAAACACTAAATCTAAGAATTTACCGTTATCATTCGCAACATGATTATATTGATCTAAATCAAATTCTGAAACCATATCATAAAACTGTTGACAAGAGCCCTCAAGAGAGCCTATATAACTTAATGAATATCCGGGAGTTCCCGACCAATGTAGCGAACCAAAATTAAAATCACCTATCAAAATGAAATGATCCCCCGCATAATGACTAAAAATGTCGTTTATATAAAGACCAGCACTATCGAGCACATGATCCCGCGAAGAACGAGTGCCCGGAAGGTAGACACAAACCACATGTAAATCTAATTTAGCATTGATTGCTCGTGCTGGCAGAATTATGTGCACCGCTTCAAAGAACGCCGAGTATGGTAGTGAAACATCAACTCCGACACTAGCACCAAGTTCACGCTTTGTAAGCACCATCACTCCTCCGCCACGATCATGACCAATAGCGATAGCATTACGGTCACATCTAAAAACATCATACCGACTATCCGATACTTCGGCATCGTAAATACCATCCAATAACCACGTTTCTACAATAACTACCAGATCAAAATTAATTGATAGCAAGCCCTGTCTAAATTGCATCGTCTTACCGCGGATACTCCTAGTATTCTGGTAATAAACAGTCAAAGAAGCCATTACTGAATATGGACAAAATAACAATTACTAAAATCAAATAATTAAAACATGCATTACAAATGCATTGATTAAATTAAATCATTTTTGTATTGTGTTTCTATTTTCCTATGTTTAACGGACAAGGCAACGTATTCCAAGAAAGCGTATTGGTTGTGATTTTTTTCTTAGTTGATTTTATATTATCATTAGGCACTCCTTTTTGACTGGTCGTTGTGACAATCTTTGGGGGAAGCCTATGTCCAGCAATGGGCGTCTTTCGGCTGAAATGATGATAATGACGGTGAGTAGTTCTTGAGTTATAACCGCACTAAGAGGCGGACAGGCTGAGATAGATATATAAGGATAGTGTATAAACAATATTTATGTAAATGACTGTACAATAATGTACAGTCAGTAATGTAATCAGTTCAGAACCCTCAGGATGCGAGTTCTACTCGATACTTATCTGATTTTTATTTCTAATTGTGTCTGTTTGTAATGTCAAAATAACAGTTTTTTTTACTAAATACAAATGAAAGCTTATACGGTACTAATAACAAAAAAAACAACAATTTTTAAAATGTTTGTCTGTCTATTTGTACCAACTAATTTCCGATACGGATCGACCGATTTTGATGGAACTTTCACTGATAAATAGCTGATGTTATAAAGAGTAACTTAGGATACTTTTATTTTAGAAAAATTAGAGTTCCGCGCAAATAAAATTTACTAATCTAGCAGTGTCTAGAACCGCGTGCACCTCACGCGCTCTTTCCCTTCGCCACCGTCGCTGCATATGAAATTCCACGCGGACGAAGTCGCAGGCACATCTAGTTCATAATATAATTATGAAATGCGAAACTATTACAGCCGCTCAAAATATTCACACAAACAATATAATTACAATCAAGCATCACAATACAGCAATAATCTTAATGTTATGTGTTAAAAAAGGAAACCGTTTTGTTCCGATTCTCACGTATTTAAAATTATGCTTTATTGATATGTTCTTGATAAATTGTGGGAAATGAACATAAATACGGAAAACAAAGAATCATATCATTCAAGCTATAAATATTTCACAAATATCAGATACATTTCAAAACTTAATTTAAACAAGTACATATACATACTTAATTATCTTTAATTGTTAAGCAAAATACCAATGCTACTTTATTTTGATGTTTTTTTATCGTTATAGGTTGTGGCCACATTTTCACCTGATCTTAAGTGACGATGTGACCCAAGGCTAGCACGCTAAGCCTAGTTGAAGACTGGCTCCTAAGTGCAGCTACCAAAACACACCTATTGAAAAAGAAATTCTATCAAAATCAAACAAGAATACTTTATTCAGTTGAGTCCTTAATCCGGCACTTATGAAAATTAAAATACTATCACTATTTTTATAATGCACTAGCTGTGCCCGCGGCTTCGCTCGCGTGTAGGTACTAACGTCGATCGGGCACACGCATCCTTAGAAGACGGAATTATGCTTTCACTGACTTTTTTGTTATTATTTAAATGTCTAATTGTATAGAATACATTTGTATAATATAATTATTAAATGTAAATATTACAATACGTACAATGAAACTCATCATAGGTGTTTGTAGTTATACTCAATAAGTCCTATAATTGTCTAAATTACTGATACATTTTCTACTCTATCATTCGAAATGGTCAATCTCTTTTGATAAGAGTAATAAAATTTCTTGAAAACCCATTTGCTTCTAAAGCTCCGGATTTAAGCGGGGTAAAAAGCAAATCTGCATAAATTGACCTAAACAGACAATTCGAGATGGAAAGTGAAATTTAATAGCTTCAAGAAAACTGACTTTTGTAACTGACACATTTAGTAAGTATCTATACGCAAGAAATTTGAATAACATTTTGAATAGGTATAATCCAGCCAAATATAAATAAATATATATGTGGGATGATGGCAAAGGTTAGATGACGCATTTAAAAAAAAAAACTCGCGTCAAAAATAAGATAGGTGGCGACACGGGAGATGGTAGAGGTGTTATAATAGGCCTTTACCTATGAAATTGCCGTTCTGTAGTACTGGCCATTTCAAATCAAAATAATATTTGTTTGGCTAAGAATTCTAATTTCAAATTAATTTTATTTTAAAAATATGGAATTCTTTTTCCAAAAGTAGTCATTTGTTTATTGATTAGTATTACATTTTCATCGCATTTAAATCTTTTTTGTCATCATGGATACGTTAAAAATTCGAGTAATTATGGAATATGAGTACCGTCGTGGCAGCAACGCGGCACAAGCGGCACGCAACATCAACGACGTTTACGGAGCTAACACTACAAACCAACGCACCACCTGTTATTGGTTTGCTCGCTTCCGTTAAGTGAATTTCGACCTGAAAAATGAACCTCGCGGCCGTCCGAAGACTTTGGTCGACAATGACGAATTAAAGGCGATTGTGGAAGCTGATGATACACAATCTACGGCTGAATTAGCAGCAGCTTTCGACGTTAGCGTCAAAACAATATTGGTCCATTTGTGTCAAATTGGCAAGGTAAAAAAGCTTGACAAATGGATGCCCCACGAACTCAATGAACACCAGCGCGAAGTACGCGTCGAGACGTGCCTTGCACTACTCAACAGACACACAAATGAAGGAATTTTGAACCGCATTGTTACCTGCGATGAAAAATGGATTCTGTTAGATAACCGCAAGCGCTCAGCAAGTTGGTTGGATCCTGGTTCAGCACCTAAACAATGCCCTAAGCGAAAACTTACCCCTAGAAAAGTGATGGTTACTGTTTGGTGGTCTAGCGCCGGTGTGATTCATCACAGCTTCTTACCAAACGGGGTGAGCATTACTGCAGATGTGTACTATGAAGAACTGAACACAATGATGGAGAAGCTGGCACATATCCAACCAGCATTGGTCAATCGCTCGTATCCGCTGCTCCTGCACGACAACGCGCGACCTCACACTGCACAGCAGACGGTCTCCAAGTTGCAAGAACTGGGGTTGGAAGTTCTCTGTCATCCACCCTACTCACCAGTACTTGCGCCTACAGACTACTACTTTTTCTAGAATTTGGATAAATCCTTGGCGGGAAAAAAATTCAATATCCGAGAGGCAGTACAAAAATGCCTTTGAACAATTTGTGGCCTCCCGTCCAGCTGATTTCTTTAAGAAGGGCATCAATAAACTGCCACTGCGCTGGCAAAGATGCATTGATTGCATGGGCGATTACTTCGATTAATACAAATAAAAAATACATTAAAAAAATTCGTTTCAATTTTTTCATACAAAAACGGCAATTTCATAGGTAAATCCCTAATATTAGGATGATATTTTTGTATTCCTTATATGGAATATATTAGTAAACTCATATTAGGTTCCCGTATCTATTACTTGGTATTAGTCAAATGATAGTCACCGATTCAATATTCACTATTCGCTACCTACTTCAATCTAATACTGACATTAAGCGTATCTATTATCTACTTAAAGAATGTGAGTATGAAATAAAAGATTGTTGTGAATATTTATTATTATTATCCGTATGTTCATTATATAACGTAAATGAAAAATTGATTAAATTTTCTTTCGTATTTATGAACTAGCTGTGCCCGCGGCTTCGCTCACGTGGACTACAGAATGCCCGCGGGAATTTTGCTCACCCGCTCCCGGCTATTTTAAAGATAATAATGCTTATTGTAGATGTTCCATAGAAGGTAGACGTATACTCCCCCTGACTTTTTTGTAGGTAATTTTAATGCTTACAATTATTTAGTACGTTAATTTGCTATATTTTTTATAGTTTACTCAGCGTCAGCCATTTTAAGCGCCCGAATTGATTCACCATAACCAGTTGTTTTTTTTATTTATGCAGTACCCTAATTCTTTTTCTAAAATAAATGTAGCCTTAGTTAGTCACTTCCTATAAAATCAGCTATCTACCAGTGAAAATCCCGTCGAAATCGTTCTAACCGTTTCGGAGATTACCCCGAACAAACAGACAGACAAGAATTTTTAAAAACGGTTTTTTATTATGAGTTTCGTATATACTTTCAATATGCATTTAGCAAAAAAAACTGTTTTTTTGACATTACAAACAGACACTTCAATTTTATTATTTGTATAGATTGCGGAATGTCGTTAACGTCAAAATCTTTGGTATATTAAAATATATTATGTTAAAAAATATCACTATGTCATGTACTACAATTATAGATTGTTATATATGTCCATTAAAAACGTCAATCGTTGAATTTTTAGTTGATTCTAAACAAAATAATAAATATTTACATTTGAAATTCTCAATAACATATAGATAGATACGATAAAATGTATGCAATCGCAGCTAGTTACAAGGAACTGAAGGAACCGCTAATATAATACGAAATATCAATAGATAGATACCTAACACAAAAATTACAAACTAATCTATGAATATAACTACTATCCGTATTAGCTAATACACTGATATTCGTTAAGAACAGTGCCTAATATAGTGATTCTTAATACGAAATACCAAGAGATGCCTAATACAAATATTACAAACTTGTTGTAAGATTGTGATTTTATTAAGAATTGTTTGTGTATTCCTGTAGTAAAGACGTTTTCCAGTTAATTAGTGTTTTTCCTTTGTCTACGTCCCACATATATATATATAGCGTTTGGTCATAATCTCATCTGGTGTTAAGTGCCGATGTGGCCCAAGATGATAACACGCTAAGCCTAGTGAAAGACTGATTCTCAAGTGCAGCTGCCGGAACACACCAATAATTGCTTGGCGGCAGATTTACAACTTGAGGGTGGTAGCCAGATGGGTATTGGAAAATATCCTACCACCATGCTATGGTTTATCGAATACGTAATTTACGTTACTTGCATAAATACAAAATAAAACATTATTGAAATGTATGTACAGAGATCTTTTCTATAGCGAAGCGTGTTTGCTTGACCATGTGGAAA
Source organism: Saturnia japonica (assembly GCA_033032175.1). NCBI lineage: Eukaryota > Metazoa > Arthropoda > Insecta > Lepidoptera > Saturniidae > Saturnia > Saturnia japonica. The sequence goes on along the minus strand of CM065308.1, from coordinate 7,593,574 downwards.
ATTACACATAGTTGAGAGCTCTTTAGATAGGGGTATTTGAAGGCAAGTTATGGGAGACTCCCTGGTTTGATAGTGCCAGGATTTCCAGAAGGGAATTGGCTGGTCTCATACCCCATAACAAGTTCCTCTTTATGGGTAATCAATGAAAAGGGAGGGTCCTTCGGCCAGACGGGCGTTGTGTTTGGCGGGCAACTATCCCTACTGCTCAACGGTTGTTGTCGGGTTCTTGTATAATTGTAATTGTAGTTCAATTGTTGAGTTAATTGTAATATCGCGATGTAGGATGCGTCAGTTCTTAGTTCGTATGTGGCGAGATAGATGTCGCTACAATAGAAAAAAACATCTCCGTTGTGTGATACTTGTCAGTCCACTGATGATATTTATCAGTTGTTTTGGGAATGTGTCTAGACCAAGGAATTGCCCAAAAAATGCTATTGGAGTCCTGAAGAAACGTAGGAGAAATCAATATTATTTTAGGTGAACTAATGTCTACTATCTATGTCTAATTGTCTAGAACAATGTCTAATGCGAACTGGATAATTTAGAAATTTGTCTCGTTGATTACTAAATTTAATTAACTTTTACAACTTTATCTAATAAATTGACTTCTCCTAAGAGGCTGGTATAGTGTTCAGAGATGTACTCAACGTTCGTTAAAATAAAAGATTTCTAAAAAGTGTATGTAGAGAACAGACCACGGATAAAGTTGTGACTATGCTGAGTTAGTACGTAACACAAGACAATTTTTAACAAAAAAGATAACAAACCCACGTGACTGCGTGCACATCTAACACACGCGACTGCATGCACATCGCACGTACACGCTCATAGCAGTGCAGTGTTTACAATGTACGTGCACATTGCACTTCAAATATCCCTCACGCTAACAGCAGTGTAGGTTTACCATTTACATGTCCGCTCATAGTAGACTATAAGGTTATGTGCACATTGCACTTAAATTAGCTAACTATATTCACGCTCATAGCAGTGTAGGTTTTACAAGTCTGCTCACCAGTCTGGTTGGAGGATCCTCCCTTCTCAATGGTTACCCTCGCCTCCGCTAAAGTGGTGACCCCGAGCATGAACGTCAGCACAACCTTCTTCGCAAAGCTACGTCATCGTGAAACCGTCATCATTGCTTCCTCAAGCTTTCAAACGGAGAGTCACACAGCCAGCCGGCATCCACGGCTACTACAGGTATCCTGACCATCAGTACGCAGCGGTCGCCCGTTCCTGGTCATCACCCACGCCTTCTTAGCGATCTTAGCACCACACGCTGCTCTTCGGCCTGTCTGCAAGCAGAGACTCACTTCTCTCCTGTTACGATGCAGCAGCCAGCGAATATGCAGCACTGCACCACTCAGACTCACTGGAGCATTCTTGCAGCATCACCCCGACTTACTGGGGCATCACCGCCGACAGTTCCGACTTCACCGTGAACTATGCGGCATCTGATTCCGACTCACTGGAACATTCCACTCTATCGCTAATTAATCGTTTTGATAAACCAAATGTCCCAAAATAATCACCAAGAACAGCGGACTTCGCTTTTAAAACCAATGTTCGTGTTCTGCCACCTACAGCCCTTTGGCACTATCCATCTTAACCCTTTAAGAACAAATTTCTTGCGTATCCCCAAGTCGTCAAATTCTTTATCGGAAAGAATGTCGAAAGCGTCAATAACCTGAATTATCCCTGAATCTCGAGTTGCATTTTATATGTCTACTGCTTCGATTTCTTGCTTGGTGCTCAATAGCTAGAGGCAATCTTCTGATTACGCTTTGCCTCTCGCCTTAAACACGTATCCGGGTTCGGCTGCGTTTCGAGGACCCTGCTAACACAATGCTGGGATGCCTCCTAATAGACTTCTGTCCATTTTCGGAAGAGTTCACATGGCATATTTACTCGATTGTACAATCAGTATTGTTCAATGCCCATATTGTGGTCGTATGATTACATCAGGGTGGTAATAATATACCAAAATTCCTGATGTTATCCCACTTGTGAATTATACAAAAATAGATAAAATAAACCCAAGGTACTTCACTATAATTTCACTTTATTAACTGTAATCACTGTGTCCACTTGTATTCACTATAACTCACTTCATTAACTCTATTAATCTTGCACATCCAGCCTGCCTAGTAGCTCAGTACTTTTTTTTTGAACTGACTACACTGTTAGCCTTAGGGGCCCTATCCAAAAACAGAGCCGCTGCGGCTTTTACAGCTTCACCGGACTTGGGGGCGAGCGCTTAGGGCACTCAGCCGCGAATGTTTGTGACGACCCGCACGAGGGTGCCAGAGTGGCCGAACCTCGGCTCGGGCGGTCGTCGCGAATGCGAAGAGGTCGCGATCTAACTAATTCCTTAATCCTAAGAGAATTCGAACTAACTAACATATACTCATATGCACGTTCCCCTCCTCCTGGGAGGAAGGAGTGGACCATGCGTGTGTGTATTTAGTAATCGGAATGGTTTTTCTACACTAACTAGCGCATTAGTCTAACTAGCGCAAAAAAAGAAAAAAAAGGTCCCTTACAGAACCTATGTACCTGTGTGGTGTGCACGTGTGCGTGTTCATACGTGTGTAATGTTGTATGTGGGTACCTAAGTGTTGCACGTATAGTGTCACTTGTATCGCGCGGGCAGCTGCCTGACCCAAGGGCTTCACACCGAGGAACGGACCTAGGCTTGGGTTGTTGCTAGAGAGGGTGGACGTGACGGGTGTGCGGGAGCGAAGTTGACCGCCCGTCCTCTGCGGAGAGAATGGTGGTTACGCGGGCGTGGGCGGTAGCTCAGTACAGACTGCTCGTCCTTTTATAGTTAACCAATACTTAAGAAACGACATTTTCTATCGGGAAGAATAATACCGGACGTCAAAACCGAGCTACTAAGAGTTAAATAGAACAATATTAAAATCTAGATATATTCTAAAATAAAAGATAATAACAATATGTTTTATGGTAGACTAAACAATAATTATCGTCAAGCTAAAAATATAATTATGTTTTATAAAACCTTAAACAAGAATTATAATTTATTATTTTGTATGAACTTCCGCCATGATCGAGAAGTTTTAATAGAATTCTCAACTTATTTTTCATTTAGAAAATATGTAATATTTATTAAAATACGTAATATTTATTAAAATTAAAAGCTATATTTTTCGTAAAGCTAACACTTCAATGATTTTCAAAAATTCCCTGGCTTCTCTTCGAATTCGAAAGTCACATGATATTGGAATTAACATACGACCACCCATATGTATCCTATTTCCAACGAAATTTTTTTTATCTAAATCGGTTTATGAACAAAGAAGTTATGGCTGAACATCCATAAAAAATTTACACTCAAATTGAGAACCTCCTTTTTTGACGTCGGTGAAAAATCATTTCAAGTATAAAGGACTAGCAAAAACCCGCAACTTTGTATTAATTCCAATAAAAAATCAATAATAATAAATAATAAGATAGCACTCGTGGATATAATGTTGTTTACGATTAGTTAAAGAGCTTTGAATCAAATTGGTAGTTCTGTAGACAACCTTCTACAAAGGTACTGACTCACTTTTAAGAGAAGTAAAGGACACAGAGAAATTTCTTTGGAGATTTCTCTCTAGTTGAGGCTGTCCGATTGCTGAAATACATCCACCCTAAGGAAGATCGCAGCTAAATTACCTTGCGTTATGATCCTGTGGTTAGGTTAGGTTCCATGGGGTGGGGGTCCGATGTCAGGAACCTCCACGTGGTGCACTTCCGGCAACGTCGACCACATTGGTCGGCGGCTGATACCTGACGCGCTTTTCCTAGTATCCCTCTGGGCCCAGTTCCGGGTAGCGGCTGGCAGGATCGGTTGTTTTATACCGGTCCCGGCAGGCGTACTGCGAACTACACGGTGAAGGGAGTTAGTTAGTTAGTTTTGGATGAGGTCGGTGCAGTTGGAGTGGGAACTCCTCCCAATATATCGAAGGCGCATAGAGGCAAAACTTGTGAACCGGGTGGCATGCCGGATTCCAGGCGTACGGCGGTAGTTGAGACGGATGTAGCGCTTGGTCAAGCAGTGGCAGCACAGCAGGCCAGCAGCAGTGATGTCCTTCTTGGAGTTGACACTGAGGGATTCCCAGAGGATATTGAGACCCTCGACCCGGAGAGGCTGAGGGCTTTAGCGGCGGCAAAAGTCACCAAAATTCTTGAGGTCTGCAAGGGTACTTTTATCAAAGAGCTGAAGGATGCAGCCAAAATGATGCAAGAAATTACCTCTACGGCACTCATACGAACAGTGGAAAAGGAAACCCTGATCCTGTGGCGTGAGACGCGTAAGCTCCGCTCCGGTTTTCCTTTGGGAAGGTAGTCGCCGCCCACATAGACGGCCTAGAGGACCGTCTCCTTCCTGCCCCTGTGGTCCGTCCGCCGCTAGCTGCGGATAATAAGTCTGTTTTGGGTTCGGCAGTGACCAGGCATGCTAGGCGACCTGTACCTTCGACACCCATACTCGCGCTTCCTGAGAGCTTGAAGACGGTTGAGTATCCCTTGGGGATGGAATGGGCTGGGCCTCCGGCCCTGGCAGCTGCTTCTGCTCCGGATTCTGCGGCACCTGACGCAGAGGGCTGGAAGACTGTGGCTCGCCGCCGTAGGCACAGAACCAAGAAGACACCAGCTGCGGTGCTGTCGGCTGCTACGGCAAAGGCCTCAACTTCCATCAAGAGGAAGGCGCCTGGGTTAAACCCAAGAGGAAGCTCCCCTCGACGCCGCGATCGGTTGTGGTGCTTGTTACACTGCGATCTGAGGTCGTGGAGTGGGGAGTGACCTTTAAGGCTACCCTAATGGGGTTGAGCCGAGCTGCGGTAGCCGAACTTGGCATTGAGAACTTGTTTCATCGTCCCGCGGCCACGGGGTCTCAAATCAAATGAGTTGGCCCAAAAGCTCAGGGAGGTGTTGGCGAATGTGGCCACTATGGCCATACCGGTGAAGCGAGCGAGTGTCCGAGTCGTAGGGCTCGATGAAACTGTGACGGAGGCAGACGTCGTTGCTGTGGCTGCGACGAAAGGCGGGTGTGAGCCATCGCTTATTAGGGCTGGCGAAATAGGGGTAGTGGAGCGATCCACCTGTCGCTCCCAGTCGCCGCAGCCAAAGCACTGATGGAATCTGGTTGCTTTCTCGTGGGCTGGAGCTCGGCTCACGTTCGCTTGTTGGAGGGGGGGCGCTTAGGTGTTACCGGTGCTTCGACGTGGGTCATACCCGGCCTACTTGTACGTCGGCTGTTGACTGAAGAACAATGTGTTTCCAGTGTGGGGATCCTAGCTACAAAGCACATCAGTGTGCAGCTAAAAAGCTGCTCTGTGCCTTGTATGCCAACGCCCAGAGGCTGGCGGATCAATATATGGGTGGTGCCAATTGCAGGCCACCCATAAGGAAGAGAGCACCGCCTACAAACGCGAGTACCGTAGGGGATGCGTAGACGTTGGGCAGTAGAAGGGGGCGCTTTCGCCTCCTTCCTCCGCCCTAGCTGGACCAAGGGGAGATGGGTCGGAGGCCCGTCTTCCCTTTGCACTAGTTCAGCCGTCTGGGAGACAGTCGGGGTTGTACCAGAATGTCTCTCTTTAGCGCCGGAGACCCTACTGGAGCCGGTCGCCGGGGCGCCGCCGCGGAGAATGCAACCGCGGACTCGTGTCGCCTCATTATGGTGGCCGATGGTACACCGTGGAGTTATAGTGAGTAGGAGCTCACGTAACCACTCGTCCCCCCGGGCAGGTGTATACCCATGACAGGTTTCTCCACGTAAAAAAAAAAGTTAGGTTCCATAGTTCCTTGGGGTAGGTAATAGGTAGGCATACAGTGGTATGCTATGCTATGATATTACAAGCGTCCATAGACAACGTTAGCAACTTAATATGAAGCGGGCCACGGGTTTGTTTGCCACCTTTGTTGTATAAAAAAAACTCACAAACATTGCATATTAACAATCTATACTTATAATAAAACAGTAACGAGTCGAAATTTCTACATTGAAAATATTTCAGAAAAAATTTCACGAGATCGGGTAAACCTTAAAAATCATGGACAGAAGACATTTTGACAGTTTTTGAAATTTTATACCTGCTAGTGTGTACAAAACTACTGAACCGAATTTCATGAAATTTGGTATGATTGTAGTTTATAGTTTTAAGGTACATTTAGTATATATTTCTAAACGTATGGATTTGGATTGGACGTTTGGATTGTATTTGTATGGTCTATAAAATGCATTTACCTTATGGACATATAAAAAGGAATGTACGTATATGTAACTGTAATATATTTAAAATAGTAACTGAAATAAAGTGAAAAGATACCAAATTATTCCCAATTATATTATCTTTACATAATTTTCAATAAAATCAATGTAGGTATGTTGGCGCTGTATGGCTGGTTTAAATTATCACGAAATTGGTTTGATATTTATTATCACACTTAACCATATTATCTGTAAGCACGTATATTAATCATTTAAGGCTGGGTTTTTATTATTACTTTTAAATAATTAAGGAAATCTATTCTATATGTACATTTCTACGATAGATGTTGTTTGGTGTTTTTGCACTATCAAGATTTTGATTAAATTATACTACACTAAACATACGTAATATGTGCAACATTATTCATTGGATATTAACTGTTAATATAAATAAAATTATTAAATAAATATAGCTTTTCCTAAAGGATTGCAAAACCTCAAAACTTTATATTGATCTGCTCGGCCCATATCTCTTCTGGATAATATCGGTTAATATTTTGACGATTTTACTTGGATATTCCTCAAAGGGCTTTTGATTCATTGTGTTATGATTTGGATTAATATTAAATTAAAATGCCTGATAGAGAGTGGAAGTAATTTTCTCAGTATCATTGCTTTATAAAAGAGTGAGACTTTTTATTCACCTGAAACTGAGGAATACCGTCAAGTGAGACTTTCTGATAAAGTTTACGCGCCCCAGAAACCTATAGAGAATGAAGTATTAGGTTAAATTTACAGCGTAGACGTATGCCAGAATATCAATCGATCGAAAGTTGTGAATGTAAAGGGCGTCGAATTATATCTTTATATATATTAATACATGACAAGAAAACTTCGAACGACTTTTTAAGTATATGGCGTGCACGGAAGCCAAAATTTATCTATAATATCTGTTACTAAAATATTAAATTAAATTAATTAATAATGCGAATCCTACCCTAACCAGTGCCATTGAAATTAGACCCTCCAAAATATTGACATTATCACTCAATGAAAAGTGACAGCAAGTGTTATAATATTCATTATTAAGGTTCATACTGCAAATTTCAAACAGAAAATATTCTATGATTAAAAAGTCGCTGGTCGTATTTCGGTCATTGGGCGACCGCTAGTATCTTTAAAACTCTGACAGTTTTAAGTCAACCTCACCTGCACATGATGCATCCTGCTTAGTAACGAACGAGCAAATGGCAAGGATTGCAAGGCTGTTTTTCAAGGCTGAGTCGCGACCACCATGTGGTGAAAAGTCTTTTATAGTGCCTCGCATTTACGTGTTGCATTTTGGGATCAGCCTGTGCATATCCAGTTTAATGTTGGCAGGTCGGAAAGACAGCGGCAACAGTCGATGGATTGTGATCTGTAATGGTGGTCGCCGTTGTATTAGGATTGCATTGTACTTACCATCAGGGATAATCCCCTTAATTTGCCATGCTAATCTATAAAAAAGCCACGTTGCGTCTCAGGGATCCGAGACATTCATAAAGCATGAAACAGTTAAATCGCCGATGTTGAATTGCAGAATACTTACCTTTTTTTATCGCTTTTTTCATATACGATATTCCACGCGAATGAAAACGCGCGCTCTGCTAATAATATACATCTACATAATTAATTTACAAGGTATCCATTGTTTTAAGCATTCGCAGTATTATTACAATTTTATTGATGCAAAATTCTCATATAATTTATTTATCGTTTGACGATCTCATGTTTTTTTTTTTTGTATTAAATAGTGATGTGGCCGTAGCGGAAATATAAACGTACAAAATAAAAACTTCTAAACGGGACTAGCTGCCAAGAATACTTATAAACATAAAATACATCATTCTGTACATTGTACCCGTGCGAAGCTGGGGCGGGTCGCTATTAACATTATATTAAAAAGGCATTTACTTATTATATCACTGGTCTGACTAAGATTTCTTCGTATTAATATTTATTTTAATGTAATTTACAGAATTTTTATTTTTTCTTCTATTTGCTTACAAACATTTTATTAAAATATTCTGACACTAACGATTGTTTCAAACATTGTTCGTGGAACAAAGAAAATTGTTCATAATGTTATATCCCTAGTATAAATCAAGAACATTGCAAATTTAATGCGGAGATTTACATAACCGCTCACACGATAAGTACGTACATTTAACTTTTTAACTTTGTTCACTTACGTAAATTTGAAGAACGTATACATTTTTATACCTATCTGTTTAATTAAATCTGTATTTCTCGTTTCATCTAATCGTTTCATTAATTTTTTTGTCTTTTCCATACAATCTTTAATCTTTTAATAAGAATTTTTTTACCAAGTTACCAAGCAACCAAACTATTCTATAATTATGATAATTTGTTTACTACCTTTTTTAAGATACTTAACTTGTTTTTCTAAAAACAAACTTTTTATTATTTTTTCTACTTAGAAATTAGTATAGTTATCATATCCTTACTTAAGAAAATAGCGTTTTATAAGGAAAAAGTAAAACGAAAAATAGATTATGAAATTATACATTCAAGCAATCGAAGTATGTAAGTACCATTATTTTATATGTAGTTCATTGATTCCATTGCTGAAAAAATTGTGGCAGCCAGAATCAATAAAATCTTTAGAGGCGGCTTGGACAGCCTCTTTATATTTTTTTTCTAGCAAGAAATTGTCCAAATCTAATGGTATATACAATAAAAATGATAATCTTTTGGAGCAAGGTCCGAGGAGTATGGTGGGTGTCGGAGACATTCCCAACACAGTTCCTATAATTTAGCGACCGTTTGTCGTGAACTATGGGATCCAGTGTTATCCTGAAGCAGCAGTGGGCTAGAGAGTTAGTCAGTCAACCAGTGTCGGTTGTTTACGGCAAGCTTTTCCATCATGCTTTGCAATTGTTGACAATACAGATCTGCCGTTATCGTCTGGCCAGGTCTTGGGAATCTGTAGTGTATGACACCAGCTCTGGTCCACCAAACACTCACCAGTACCTTTTTCTGAGTTAATTTTCTCTCGGGACAGGATTTGGCCGGTTTTCCTTGGTTCAATCACTATAATGAGCTCTTCCGATTGTCGTAAAGAATCCGTTTTTCATCACAAGTAAAATCACGATTCAAAATTCCCTCGATATCGTGACGGTTGAATAATGTACAGCACTCAATGCGTGTTTGTTGGTGTGCTTCAGTCAATTCAAGCGGTACTCATTTCTGGAGCTTTTTTACTTTTCCAATTTGTTTCAAATGAATTAAAATTATTTTATCACTCATAGCGAAGCCTGCCGCTAACTCTAACATGGTTTGCGATCCGCTTCCACGATTACCTTCTATTCTTCATTATCAACTATAGTCTCCGGCCGTCCACGGGGTTTGTTTCGTAGGTCAAAATTTCCAGAACGAAAACGTTGGAACCAAAAAGTACCGTGCTTTCTTTTACAATAGCTTCCCCATATACAACATTTATCCTTAAAGCTGTTTCAGCAGCACTGATGCCACGGTGGAACTCATATTCGTACATGACGTGATATTTTAAGTTTTCTATTTTTTGAAACAACGATGTCAAAGAAAAATTAAATGGTGCGAAAATAAATAAAAATAACTAAACTCGATACACAAGCCTAAATTTGAAATAAATTTGTATTTGGAATTCTTAACCAAACACCAGATATTTGAGATCAAAGTGGCCAGTTAAACAAAACGCCAATTTCATATGTAAGGACCTAATATTAATAAATTTATGGTTTTGTTTGTAAATAAATGTATTTTTTTTTTAATTTCCTGATAGACTGTCTGTGGTTGTCTATTGTAACGAACGCTGATCATGTTATGTGATCATTATAAGGAACGCTGTCTGTTTGTATGTCCTGATTTAACTCAAAAAAAGCTTAACTGATTTTATGAACTTTGTCGGTTATAAGATATTTCAAAAACACTCGTAGACAACATAAAAATAGAAATAAATAAAAAAATGAAATTGGTTTCGATGAAATTTTAAATTTTAAAAAAATCATTTTAAATCGTTATTAACCGATTTAGATTATATTTTCTACATGGCAAGTAAAAGTCATTTCATACTTGATGGTTTTAAACTAGATCAACAGCACTTTAAGAAATCGTAAAACAAAAAAAACAAAAATTTATTTTTTATTATTTCTCAACCGATTTTGATGAATATTGTACACGGGAAGTATATTTTATTCCATAGTTGATAGGCTATAAGAATCGTCATCGATAAAAAGCTGAAATGTAACGGGTGCCAAGATCCGTAGTTGTTCTTTTAATTATAGGTAGCTGTAGGAATGTTCTTTCATCAAACCATTTGCAAAACAATTTGTTTCTTTCTTAGATATAGGTATAATAATTTGGCAAGTCTCAATCACGTTGTCATTAAATTACGATCAAAAATTTGACTCTAAAAGAGGAGTAATTAACATAAATATTTATTGACAAATTAAACTTGCCAGTTAGAACCCCCATATCAAAGAAAGTAATGAATGGTTTTATAAATGATTTGAAGAACTAACGTTCCTACAGCTATAATTGAAAAAAAAAAACCACAAAGGAAATTGGCACTCATTAGATCTCGGCTCTTTTTCACATTTATGTTTTTTGTTGCTATATCATTACTATTTGAAAATCTGCACAACATAATCTATTGGTGAGAGTACGGTAACGCTGTTAATAAAATGAGGAGTTCGCTAAAAATTGTATTTTTAAAGTTTTTTATTTATTCTTCGCGATTCTTTGTATATTCTTAATGATACCAAATTTTAAGTTTGTGAGTCACCTAGAAGTGGTCTATGACTGAGTGAGTGATAAAAATACTCAAGAACTATAATAAGTTTATTCGTGTAATTTCGGATTCTAGGTGTTCAAGGGAGGTTTATTAAAAAAACAAAATTTCAAGTGTGTAGGTTTCATAGTTTTTGACTTATGGAGGTGTCAAAAGTATCTCGAAATAATTCTCATAAATCTATATAATGGTGTCGTCCCTTCCGGACCTGGCTGGCACACTGCCGTGTCTCTAGATTCAATAACTTTAGTTTTCAAGTCAACACCACTATCATATATTTTGTAAAGCCTGAAACGACCGTAGCGTCGTTGCCATAGTCTAAGAGCTGAAAGTAAAACACAGCAAAGTGATTGTACGGTAACTTATAATACAAGGCGTCGCAAATTCACATGAGATATTTATTTCTTTTAAAACAATTTGGGGAACTTCACAAGCCAATGTCGAGGAATCCCAAGACACAAAAATCCAGCCAAACTAGTAATTATAACGTTAAGACACACGTACTGTGAAAGAAGATAATATAATATATCGGTTAAATTAAAACGTGCCTCAAATATTTGAGCGTACAACATTTTTTTTTATATATGAATATAAACTAATTAAAAAAGAAAATAAGTTGTTGATAAGCCCGATTGAGTTTCTTCAGTGTATTGATATTCATAGGTGCCTAAATAGAATAAAATATATTTTCATGTTTAATTGGTTTCACCTTTGAAAATTATTTTATTAACTTTAACTAAAAACTAAAAAAACTACTAACTACAAACTAAAAAGTTGACTTCTCTTTATCGTACCGTGAAGCTGTGTAACCGTCTCCCGTCAGTGAATTCCCTCCTTCTTACGACATCGGGTCCTTAACGTAACGTGAAGAGATATTTATGTAGAACGGCATGGAAACGGTGACCGCTGATGGATTTACATTTCTCGGTGGTCACCGTTGTGTTTGGACTATGCTGTGCTTACCATCAGGGACAGTAACGTCAATGTGCCGAGCTATCATAAAAAATAATAATATATTAAAATAAAATAAATAATATTTAGCCCGGAACAATTTGCATGATAGTGAGACAACTAACAATTACTCGGCGGATTGAAGTTTACCTCTAAACACCTATTGCCGCAACAGAACTAAATAAAATAAAACTTAGGACGAGCTTAATTGTTTCGGTCTGAAGTGATGTAGGAATTAAAATAATGTCTTTAGAGTACAAATTGAAAATGTAAAAAGTGTTTTAGACTTACGAATCAATTCAAAGCGTTATTGAAATTCAAATCAACTTTATAATATAAATATAAACAAACCAGACTTGAGATATAACTTTTGTAAAAACCTGAAGAACATTAATAATAATTTTATTGTTCACTAGCATCCCGCTCCAGCATCCCACTACTGCATTTTACAAAGTGGTGTCTTTTAAGTATAAAAAGAATGATATAGAGTTTATAGCTTTAGTATTGATAGTTCATATTATGAAGCATATTCACGAAAAGTGCGCTTGCTCGCGACGCGCAATTCATAGCCCATAGGTAGGCCGCGACGCAGGTGGCAACAGCGACTGATATCTTTGGTTGCGCGTAATTTTGAATCCGTGATAACTTCTAAGGTATTCATTTAAATGATAAGATCAATTTTAATCTACATTAAATGCACAAGTGAACTTACATATATTTCTGGATAATGATTAATACTGAATTGGACAACATAGCTTCGCAAATAACTCTAATATTTTTAACTATTATTGTAAAGATACAAATGGTTACTGTGAGTCTACCTTAGGAGAAAGTAGAATCTTACAGATTTTGTATGAAAATTTATTAGATAAATAAAAACTATTAATTTACAGAAAGTATTCTTGTTTAAAGTAGAACATGTTTGCTTTAGTTGGATTTTAGTACTTATAAATTGAACGTTGCTTTTATTAAAACATGTAAACAAGCACGATTCTAACTAGTATCTGGCAGGTGGCCAGTGTTCACAAACTGTTCCGCGTTGCGTATTTGCAAAAGTTAGTGTCTACAAAAATTCTCGAAAATGTTAATATTTTCAATGATACTTAATTCTAAAAATACTTCAATAACTTGAAACTAAAGTTGAAGATTGGCAGCGGAATTACGGCTCTAAATGAACAATGAAGAATTCAAAATCCTATTAATTATGATAATAATATTGCTTACAACAATAGAGTAAGAGCCAGTTTTTGGGCGGTATAGTTTATAACAGTGTATTCTGTTTTCAAACATTAAAAATATTTTAATAATAAAAAAACATACATAGTTTTGTATTATTTGAACGTTTTTTATGCTAAATTTAAAAATGTTTTACAAGATTTTAGTTAATATAATTATACTTACACATATACATATAGTATTAATTTTTATATATTACTGTAGATTGAAAAAAATAATATTCGATAATAAATTTATAAACTTGAAGTAAAATATTTGTTCAGACCTTCGTCTGAGTGTTTACTACCTTTATAGTAAATTTAAATAGCGATCGTGAAACGTTTTGAAACTACGCGATCTAATAACCCCGGCTACGAAAAATTATTGTCACTCCTAACTATATAGTTCTTGAAGGAATTTCGTAGTAAGCTGTGTATTTTAATGGCTGAGATATTATTTTACCAGTTTTAACAATAGTTGAGTTACAGTTAAAACAACGATTCTTTGATAAGTAAACTTTGTGAAAAAGATGAATGAAGGAAGGCTTCCCAGACGTATCCATTGACGACGACATAGCGTCAAATTCTGAAGTTCACATTTTCTTAGAATGATAACGGATATGACTTGCAAAACCGGATTTAGTTTTACAAATTCAGTCGCATGTATCACTGTGAAGCGTTACCCGTGAATTATACGAAAACACGTAAGAGTCCGAAGAAGAAGAAGAATTCTGAAGAAGGTATTGGTCACCTGAGATACCTGATATTCTAATACACGGTTAGTGGATATTTCTGCTCCATTTCAAGAATACGAATAGCGTAAATATGATTAGAACCTATGCAGGATTTGACTTCGAAGGAACTACAGTCTTGTACATCTTTTTGTAGCCTTTTTCTAGCCAATTATTTGTTAAAGTTTTAATTAAATGTTTTCAAGCTTGAAATAACTATAAGAAATAGAAATTAATTTCGTATGAAAGAAATTAAACAATCTGCTTGAAATTTTCCTTTGAAAGCTGTTTATAATGAGAGAAGTGATTCATGTACTCAATAACAAGGAATATTAATCGAACTAAAGATGACAATTTTTAATAAAAAAGAAAACTAACTTCAATGAGTTCCAAGAGTTCCCTGGTGTATCTTCGGAGTTGAAGATCCAATGTCAATGAAGTTAAAATGGGACCACCACCCTTGAGGTATCAAACAAAAAAAGAATCATCCAAATCGGTTCATAAACAAAGAAGTTATAGCTGAACGTCCATAAAAAAAAAATACATTCGAATTGAGTAACCTCCGTCTTTTTTAGTCGGTTAATAAAAGTAGTAAATCAAAATGTCTATTAAGATTATTTAAGTTATATAACTTAATTGGGTACTCAAAATATTATAACGGTACTGTATTTGATGGTAAGCACAGTAAAATACAAAAATAACAATGATCACCGAAAGATTTATGTATCGTCGGTCGTCGCCGTCAGTAGGGCCTGCAATTTTCTCGTCTGCTAGCTGATCCCGAAACGCAACAAACCAAAAGAGTCACTTTTACTGGTTTTTCACCACGTAAAAGGTGGTTGCAATTCATTCGGGTACAGATCCTTACCTTACCCCATGTAATATATGGTCATATGCAGGGTAGTTATGAATATTCAGTTTTCTATGTACCCTACGAAGTCTGATAAATCAGTCTTGCAATATCTTTCATTGTTTCCTTGCGTTAAACATTTCACTGGGTACATAGATAACTATAACTACCTTATGTATAACCCGTGTGTATGACCAATTGACCATACATTATACTCCGCAAATTATTATATTTGTCAAAGATGAAGTATTTCTCTTGATATTGTCATTAATTCATTATCGATCACCGGTCTAGTGAGCGTCATCTGGGTTAAATACAATGACGTTTTATAAATATACGCGTTATACTCTCACTATAATTTCAAAACGTTATATCAGCATGTTGAAACAAATGAGTTACGAAATCACAGCGTAAGGCGAAAATTCTGTTGTCAAAATAGGATAAAAGTTGTGAATTGAAAGCAATTGCCCATCATTCACGTTGACATGTAAAGAGCGTCAATGCCATTTCTACTTATAAAATATCATTGGTTAAATCCAAGCACAAAGCAAAGTTTTCTCCTTTGATTACATACGTCTATATAATGGTGGTCTTATGGTTTCGGAATATCTGTACAGACGTCAACGTTCCTACAATTGAACTGAGAATGTCCAAAGTTAAACCCGGAAAATGGTGAAAATGTGAATGAAAGTTTGTATGAAAATCCGTCATTTTCAAAGATAGAACTATGAAAATTGGTATTTCGCAATTCAGTTAGAATGGGATATAAAAACATATAATAGAACACAAGGACACGACTCAACTGTGACACGAGCGAAGCCACGGGAATAGCGCTAGTGTAAGTATAGATTGTAATATAATAACATTAATTTACTACCAATACTAAAATTCAGGATCTTCCCATTCAATTAATAAAATACAGTCTTCATATTGTCATAGCCTGTAATTTAAGAAAATGTCTAGTGATTCAATAAAATACTCTACTTTTATTATAACCTAGTAACGTCATAATTATTTGTAATTGTTTTAAAAGAATATCATAATGTGTATAAATTTGATATTCTTAGAACAGTAACAATTATAAACGACAAAAGCTCTTAGAAGTATCGCGTTGCGCTCAATTAAGCACCTATTGTCTCTGAGTTTGCCCTCTAATGCGAGTATATATATTTCTGACACTCAAATGGTGCACATTATAACGACAAAGTTTTCCCAGCATCTGTTCGAGGAGGTAGTTAATGTTTTTTGTCACAACTCCTTAAAATATCAATATCAGAGCGATCGAACTTGGTTATGTGTCTTGTAAAAAACAACCCTCACTTAGGTTATGTAAACTTATATAGTAAAATACTATCTAAATAACTAATTTCATACAAATTATTAGTTTTTGGTTTCTATGAAACGGCTCTAACGTTTTAGATTTAAAAAAATCTTTCTTTGTGTAAGTTTACCTAGATGTAATTAAATTCAATTACAAGTCACCGAGCGATGCTCGTTCGCCCATATATATGATATATGATTATTAATTTAAAAACTTTTTAAAAACAAGCTATTATTCAATATTTCACTTGTACTAATTAAATCTTAGCAAACCCTCTCATTTGATACCCATATCATGGGGATGTATAAAAAATAACTAATCTGCTATCTTTGAGAGATCGCCACATTAGATTTAGAATGCTGTCACGTAGTTAACCATGCATTGTTATCCAAACTAAACGTGTATAAAAAATTTCAGCTTAGTTAATTGGGGATAATTGTTTTATGCTGTTCAGATTCAGTTCAAGATTTGACCCATACTAACAAAGCAAGTTAGATAAAAACTTGTAAAAAAAGAATTGCTCGCTTATTACTATTTGTTATATCGTTCGTCATTTACAAGAAAAATAATTGAAAAATAAAACACGTGTGAACATTAAAATTTTACAATTTTTTTATCCCTAATAAGAAGTGTAGAATTTGCATGAAAATTGAACTATATACTGCACAATAGTGTCCACTTTCAATTTCATTTTGTTTTTTATTTTAAAAATGCTTTAGATAAAATTATGCTAAAGATTTTAGTATCCTTTTTATTCACGCTACAGACTATATGGATACTCACTTATACGGAAAACGCCTCTTTGAAATAGGAAATATTTATGTCATAGTAACGAGGCTCAAGCAATTCTTATGCATTATCGTCCCTTGAATATAGATGACAATTTTACCTCAGGTTTTCCTTTGTATAATAGTCAATTACTTTCCTCTTTTCAGAGATAATTTATTGTTATTCTTTCATTATGACTATTCCACTTATTTTATTGAATAATGTTTTTTTTTTCTTTATTTTAGGCACTTTTTTCCATCGAATATATTTTTCCTGTTGTACGTTATGCTTTCTAAGATCAAATCAGGTGAGTCGCTGATGAAGTAGCTCTCATAGGTCATCTTTTCATCATCCGAACAAGGTTCTGCTAGAGTTCTGTGACAAACACCCATGTATATTTTGGTAGCTTAAATTCATACTATTCAACAGCGACTGCCTTTCAATCTTATTCTTAACATACTCCATCAGTAAGTGATGCACATCATCAATCATCCATATACTCACTACAGCTGGGCGACTCTGTTTTTCTTATGAGATATGCAAACTTACCCGATAGATAGTGCCCTGAACGAAGTCTTAGTGATATCTTTACGTAAATAAATCATCACTTAACCAAGGTTTATGAATATTATGTTAGAAGCGAGTAAATATTATATGTATACGCCATTAATATGATGACTAACCACCTTACCACATCATACGACAGTATTTTTCATTGACATATCTATAATGAAATAATTTAGACCGAAGAGGAATTGCGTTGTAACGAATTACTTCCACTGTTTTCATTTTCAGCTCTCCCTCATGTGAAAAGGCACTACATTATTAATTTTATAAATAACGTATTACAAGACATAAAACACCATTTCACCTTCAAACATTATATTTTTTCAATGGAAAGACTAATTGACTAACGTGTAAAGTATGTCATATGCACGTTTTTGTTTATATACAAACAGTATGGGAATAATTTTGAATAATCAAAGATGAGAAATTACACCATTTCGTTCGTAAAGAAGTAACAATAGAGGGCGCTAAAATGAGAACTCTAATAAAATAAAATTATGGATTTTGAAAATTACGTTACCAAAGTACAAGTTTACATTTTGTCACAAAAACTCCCTAGAGGGCGCTAAAATGAAAATATGTAAGTTGAAAATTCCAACACTACAAAAGTAGGTACGAACATTGAAAAGTACGAATTTTGAGATGTCAAACAAACTCCCTAGATAGTTCTGACAAGAGAGCGAAAATCTTGTCAGAAGATACCACTTTGTTTAGTTATTAGTTGAGAAAGGGCATCACAATAGCCGTGGTGTTTTGTATACGTGTACGTATTATACGTTTATAATTTTGTCAGATAATATTCCCATGGATATTTCAAATGTGCAAGGTGATGCATTCATTGAAAATGATATTATGAATAATGATTGTGAGTACTTAGCCTTAGCTAGATAAATTAGCCGTTTTGCTTATTTAATATAGTCAACAATTTTAATATATTAATTGCTTGTTCACAATCTACCGAAAATTTACAATCTGACTAGATTTTTATAAACTAACGATTCCTACGATTTTCCAATAACATTCTAATATATTAGTTTGCCCTTTGACATACCTATGGTAAGTAGGTACAATATGGGGAGAATTTTCTTTCAGTGTACCGAAATAAATAACAAGGAAGTTTCTTATCCAAAGCAATTTACTTATTTCTTACGATATTTAGGCTTGTATAACTTATTAAGGTTGACCTGCAGCTACATTTGGATGTCATAAATTTAGGTGTCTTCTCGAGTTTGTTACGATAAACATTATTTTGTATTATCTAACTAAATGTTAGTTTAGTAAAGCGTTTCATAAATCATTTCGTTACGGGATAAAAATACGCTGAACCCAACAATGATTACAAGATCTGCGTGTTAGAAATCGAAGTATCAATACGAATATAATAAGAGATTCCATAAAGAAATGTGAATAGTCCGATGTTCTATAATATATTGTTATAACCATCTTAACCTCAGTTATTCTTCCGAAATACTAACAAAACCTATTTTGGTAACGGAAGCATCCCTTCCGACACCCGTGGCAATGCAGCAGGATAATCTGAGTTGCTTGTAACAGCACCAATTGGGAACTTTATTGATGACGACTAAATTACTGAATCCTAAGTACCGCCGGTCATATCAGGTGACCGGTCAATCGGGACTTGATGTAAACTGGATGAGAGAGTGGATATTCATCAGCGCAACTGCTCACTTACTTAAAGCAACTCTCGCATTATCTTTGGAATTCGAGCATAAGCGTTAATGGTGATGGAAATTTTGGATTACGCTGTATCCGAGTTTCACCGTTGACAGATACGGCGAGGAGGATACCATCACTATGTTATCCATTCCACCGAAGCAAATCAGGTGAAATCACTCCCAAAGTATGACAGATGCCATTAAAGTTATACATAACTATTATAGAGAGTTTGAAAAACCGATTAACTAAGCCACTATACTTGTTCCTCCTTATCGTGAATCGATTATAGCAGCTTCGGTGCATATCGTTTCGAGACCAATCTATATTAGGTGTATCCAGCTACCCAGAGGCTTGCAGCAGCAGCGGCGGACGGCGCTGGGCTGCCGATCTCTCAGTGATCGGCGTTGTTATTGGGCTATAGTGTGCTTACCATCACACAGAGTGCCGACAATCTGCCGTATTATTATAAAAAAGGTGAAATGAAGTCATTTTGTCGAATTTGAATAAAGTAAATCCTTGCCTCAAAAACTCGTCAACCATAAAAAATAATAATTATTTATTACATTTATTATTATTATTTAATCACATTTACTTTTAATTACACTTCATTAGTTATTTAACCAGCCTAACTTGTCGCCCATTATAAATATGTAAGGTAACTACGACAGCAACCAAACCAAAATACTTGATAGATAACCTGTTCAATCACTTTAAACTAAAAACGCTTTCCGTGTTTGTTTCTTTTTTTTTTGGATAAATATTTATATATTTAACTAGCAGCCAGTCTCGGCTTCGCACGGGTAGCAAAATAATACATATTATATAATCCTATTGGTTTACGAGGCTCACACCAGTAAAGCTCCCAGCCGGCATGAATATTTTCCGGCATCTTTAACAATCATTGACATGAATCACTCCATCCATTGATGAAAACCGTTTGAAAATCCATTCTGTAGTTTTTGAGTTTATCGCATTCAGACAGACAGGTGTCTTTACTTTGTGTTTATAAAAAAAAATTACGTGTGCAATTTACACGTGGTAGAAGTGAAACCTTCACATCTATGTTTTTTCATTCAGAAAATGATCCTAATTGAAAGTTTATGAAAATGTACATACAAGTACTCACAATCATTATTCACAATATCATTTCCATTTAATGCACATTTGAAATATCCATGGTAACCTAACACAATATCAATCAGTAACAGAATGTCATAAGTGTTGTCTAAAAAGTATTTGTTTCGTGCCTTTTTAGTGATGTAATAAAATTGAATTTAGAATATCCATGGTAATTTAACACAATATCAATCAGTAACAGAATGTCATAAGTGTTGTCTAAAAATTTTTTGTTTCGTGCATTTTTGGTGATTATTGCGTGGCAACAAACCATTTTTGTACCATTTTACCATTGCCTAAAACTTTCCTATCTCATTTTCTCCCACGTTAAATCTTAAGAATTTATGTGTCTGTCTCTTTTTACTGTCGCTTTCGCTTTTTCGTTTCATTCGCTTTTTTCATTCATCGACTTTCACATCACAACGATGCTAAAGAAGTTTTCACTTTGAAAAGCGTTGTTAATTTTACTACAACAGTTTTCATACTTTATTTTCTGAATTTCTTGGACTGGAATAATTGTTCTAAGAAATCATTCAAGATGAATAACTGAAACGCTTTGCCCACCCATTATGAAACTGGCCAAGCTACATACGAGTATTTGACAAGATTGCGTATGCTTATACTACTTACATTATTTGCTTTT